>OX418216.1:84288261-85488261 GCA_948455865.1 Conomelus anceps
CATTAAATTTTTGAGTATCATTTCATTGAAGTCGGTTTCTTATTATTGTTTTAACATTTGTGTGATTAAGACCGTTAATTTTCAAAGAATGATTACATTTTTTTATTAGTGTGATAGCCTGGAACTGAAGAAAGGAATGCTCTGTAAATAATGATACGCGTAGAGTAAGAGAGAGCTGCTCCTTGGAACATTGTTTGATGCGTATCTTCCAAACAAACGTCTGAATGTTATTTGAATAAATGCCTGCCAATGGTGCCTGTCAATTAATCTATGTATATGAAAATGAATGTCTGTCTGTATGTATTTATGTACGATCCCTATAGACTTCAAAACTACTTGACAGATCGGCATGAAACTTTGGGAATATGTTGTGTGAATATTGGGGATGGTTTCTGAAATTTTAATAGGGGGCTAATAATTATTATTAATTAATCCATTTTACAGACCTAACCTACTGAACTTGCCGGCCAAACAGCTTGAAGGAACGCGCGTCGGGCCAGCTAGTCCTTTAATATTATTAAACTTGGAAAGTTTCTAAAGAAGATGCACTTGTTATGAAATATAAAATAATATTAATAATAGGAGTCAACAGTTTTTAATCATAAGGCAGGCCCCTTAAGCCACGTCTCCACCAACCGAACATGCTCGGCGAACAGTGTTCGCTGGAATCAGCTGATGTCGCCGAACATTTTTTGGAGTTGGTTTGGTGTGGACGCCTTCTCGAACATTATGATCGGTGTTGGGGAAACCTGTTGTTGGTCGTCACTATTCGCTCACAGACCGAACATTTCAATTGAACTCACGAACATGTTCGGTGACCCAACCCTTGGTTGATGACATCTGTTAACCAATGCAGCTAGAAATTTAAAATGTAGTCTCAGTAGGAGGTGGCGAATAATAAAATCAAAAACCTAGCTTCTACCCTAATGGTCGTAGGAGGTTTAAATTTGAAATGTTCATTGAGAGGTGGTGAGGTGGTCTTACTATGTAAGAAAACAACGAAGGAGGCCTCACTGATCAGCTGGAAGAGTCTACTAACTTCTTCTAAGTCCTAGAAGGTTGAAATTTGAAATGTAACTTCAGTTGTAGGTGGCAAATAATAAAATCAAGAATTTTTATGAGAACGCAGAAACGCGCGTCGCGCCAGCTAGTTAAACTTGGAAAGTTTCTAAAGAAGATGCACTTGTTATGAAATATAATAATAATAATATTAATATATTAAAAATATTGATAATAATAATTTGTTGAAAACTTGTTAATTTATTCGAATGTAGATAATATAGTTACAAATAATTTTGCATTATTGTGTAAACTGAAAGATATTCTTATTTCAATAAAAAGGTTCCACTAAACTTCAGATTGGCTGGAGTATTAAGCATGTACACAATTAGACTTCATCAACGAACCCATAAGACCAATAGAAGGGGCGTATGCACTAGCGTAGCATACAGGAGGTGAAGCCAAGTCCTCCATCCATGTAGTGGATAGAAAGACGAAATCGTATTTTCGAGAGCAGAAAATTTCAATGCGCACTCTCCAAATAAACTGCAGTTTAACACACTTAGGATTAAGATATAACTTTCAAACTTGGCATGAGTATAGACAATTAGTTTTTGAAGATAACAGTGGCATTATAAAAGTTAATAGTTACCTCTATAAATTTTATTAGTTGTTTAAAGTTATAATTTTTGTCTGAGTTTCAAACATGACATAAAAAAGTGAGTCGTTTACCAAAATTTTCATCTTTTGGGTAGAGATGTGATCAAAGCGAGAAAGTTGTACAGAAATAACTGAATTTTTTTTTCATGATTTTTATTTTAATCTACGACCTATATTTTGGATACAATGTTAGGTTGAAGTGCAACGTTGAAACGCGATCGGGATGGCGCGCTGTCGTCAGCCGGCTTGTGCATCCAGAACCACAAAGCCAATTCTTCACTTATTTCTTGTGTTTGATTCAATACTTCCTTGAAGGTTTATTATTGTAATGTAATAATATTACAGTTAGATTGTTTTTAGGAAATTATTGATCAAATTAGTCTAACCTTTAATTCTTTCCATTATGAACGCAAATGAACAAGATCCAAATAGGAAAATGTTTATTGAAACAATTTTTTATTTCATTTTATTAATCATATGTTGAGCATTGTATCTTGTACAATATAAACATGAGCCAATATTCTTAAAATATAAACAGACATCTCCATTAAAATACATAATACATACAATATAACTCAGTTTTAATATGAGTTATTATAGAAATAAATGCCACAACTTTTTTAATTTCTCTACTATGCTGTTACACAATGAAATTATGAAATGAAAATTCATCTTTAAAGTCATGTAACCAAATTGAATCGTATAAAACAATGACTACAAAACGTTGAACGCTTATTTATTAATAGCCTATTGTGAAGACCCTACTTTCGCTATCCAGAATGATATAATTTCTATATGGGCGCCAACCAGACCAACTTTGGGTTGATAAAAAAAAGTATTCTTCAAGCACTCGCGAAAACACTGAGTATTGTGCAATGTATTGTGCTATGTGTTAGAGAAAGAGACTATTCTATTTATAGAAATTATGAGTGAGAATGTCAAACAACATTAACATTATTAATTATTATTGTTGTGACTAGACAGCGATAACAAAAGACAATAATTGTGATAGTGTTTTTGTGATGTCTTTTATGATCGCTGTGATTTGCAAAGTAAATACATTATCCAGTTCAGTTCAGCTTTTTGTTTTCTCTTTCTCCTACCGTTCTATTTCATGTTAAGTAAAAGGATCAGGCAGTCAAATGACAGATATTAATGATATAATGACAAATATAATATAGGAAGGTATGTGAAAAAATGTCCATTCCATTGAAAAATTAACTATTTTTCGAGTAAAATTTGAGTAATCCTTGTCAACAAAACTCATCGCAGAATGCCTCTACTCACAATTAAAATTTCAGAATTAGATCAAGCGCCTAACAAGTGGCTTCACCTCGGCGACAAGAAACCCCTTCTATTGGTCTTATGTGTTCGCTGGACTTCATGTACTTTAAAAATTAATAGCCAGAGGTAGGCAATTACTTCAGTCTTGAATTATATTATAGAATCATTCTTCCTTCATTGTGAAACGTGGTCCCTAAACGTTTTTGGGAAAAAGAATGTTGATAGCCTAAAACTGCTTTGAGGCACCGCAATGATCATAAAGCATTGACAGTTTGACAGAAATTATTACACATGGGTAATCGCGGCTAGACCGTGAAAAATAAACAGAAGTACTAACTTTAATGGGATACATTCAATTTGAAACGGGGTTACTAGGAGCTTTTGTGGGGGTGTATTTGCCGACGAAATACAGACAGTTTTAGTACTCTGTGACGAGAAATTATTAGATTACGAGGGTAGCCCGTGAGAAAAAAGAAAAGTTACTTTTAATGGAATGCAATCGATTATGAAGCGTGGCCATCAAAGAATTTGGTTGAAGTACATTCGATCATAAAACACAGACAGTTTGACAGTATTATTGCTTAGCAACTAAAAATTATTAATCACGAAGGGGAAAAAGAAGGAGGCTCCCCGAGAGAAGAGGCAGTTGGAGAACAGATTTCCTGACGAACGGACATGTTGCTCAAATTCGTAAGAAGACTTAAAATCCGTTTTAAGAGAATACCGGTGCGGTGCTTTGAGTCATGAAAAAGTGTCGAACTTTGACATAAAAATAGTTTTTCATTAGGACATTGAAAGTAACCAGTTTTCTAATGAGATAAAACATTTCATGATGACTATCAATTTAATTGAATGCGGGATTTCCACATCGAAAACTTCAGGGATTTAGAGAGAAAGTATATCCAGGCAGGGGGCTTCCAAGATTCCATGGGGGTGGAGGTTACGCAGTTCCGGAAGATTAGGCTGAGAATCATAAAAGAAAGTTGCTCTCCAGGCTGTAAGAAGATAATGTATGTGGTATGTGTACAGTGCTCCGTCAGAAAAAGTGAAATGTGTGAGTAAAATAATAAAAAAATTATTCTTTATTAAATCTTAATATTTTATTAATATGTTTGCATCCTGAATTCCATTTGATGAAGTGTGACCCTGAGATCGAGTAACTCTAGACTAATGACATATTAATATTCAAATTGTTCAGCAGTTTTTGGCATATTTTCTGACTTTAACAAAAAACCGTCTGGCGCCCAAACCATCAGCAACTCTGCTTCATTTTAAAAAAAAATTTTTTTTTTTTTATTTTTATTTGTATTATCCCAAGAAAAAAGCACACGTTGCAATTGACTTATGTTGAAGAGCTTTCTTTGTTGCTGATTAGCAATTGCTCTACTAAGACTCTTGTTTACCATAAATCAACTATTTCACCGAAAAACTCGAATAAAAAATGAGAGGAGGGGTAACAAAAAATACTCTTGACAAGGTTTGTAGACTTAGTTTTTTTAGAATACGCCCCTGATTCTACCAGATATATCCGGAACAATTGATACCGGTATCTTCTTTCTGTCAAATTTTTCTCAGTAATAATTAATCAGTTTGATTTTCCTTATATTTACACGAATAGCTCAATCAATCATTAGCAGACAGCTTATTTTATTTTTGGTATCCATCTTCAATAATCATTTCCACTATTATTATATATAATTATGTGGTAGGCATCCCTCCTATTTGGAAAATACTTGATATGAGTTCAGAATCATTAAAATCAATCTTGACCCATCATGGATTACGGTAGCAACCGTCCCGATACTTCCGAATCGGGTGAAACAATAGGATTACACTAGAGCAACCTTCGCGCCCGAAAGTCAAATAGAAATTGTTGAAGTTCAAATAACGGAATTGATTGCATTGAATGGAGTTCATTAGAACAACAAAAAAGCGAGAGTGCATTCGCTTGAATGCTACACTTGAGACTCTAATCAGTTATATTCTATTGATAGACATTTTTTTCTTCTTAATATTTAGGCACCTATTTGCATATCCAGAGTGATTTGAATAGAGATTGAGTTAATTGGAACATTGGAACTATTACGAATAAGGAAGATTTTTGTTTTGTTTTTGATTTTGACTTTTTTGACTTTGACGTTTATGACTTTTTTATTTTCCGAGATATTATTAGATTTATCGCGCGATCATAACGTTACTATGACAAGAGCGAGTGTTCATTTCTTGTATCAACATATCTCTTTATTTCAAATAAGAGAAGCTTTCAGCTTTCAAACTTTCAGAGTTCAAACGTTGAAATTATTGGATAAATAATAATATTATTTATGAGGTTAGGAAACCAGTAAAATCAACTATTGTGATTTTGGATGCCGGTTATTTGGTTTCACCTTTAAAGTGTCACACAATAATAATAGTAGAGAGCAAGAACAAAATGATCAGATAATTTATATTATCAGTTGATTAGAAAAACCAAATTTATTTGATAACATTGTAATTTATGACGCAATCCTCATCTGTTGTACACTATCTATTTACAGAGGTAATCAATTGAATTTTATGGACTCTTTTTTTATTACTATTGGAGCTTCAGTTAGCTATGCAGCTCTTTGGTGTGTGATATGTCGTCCATTAATAATTTTTCTGGTTTTGAAAAGTGCCATTTTTCTGTAAATATTGTTTGTAGGATAACTGGGAAATGTTTTTCTGGAAATGTATTTCTTTCTTCTATTTTTAATAACATTTTTCAACCTTAATAAATCATCTGTGAATGATTAATACTTGAAAAGAGTGAGCGTTGGTTTCTAAACTTTCTTTCTTTTTTCATGAATGAGCCTACTCATCCTAATATATTTCCATAGCCATAAAGTCCTCAATGAGATAACAATTTATTATGAGAATACTAGTTTATTTCGCTAGCTTACGAATTTTCCAGGCCTGGAGATTGTCTTAAAAATTGTAGCCATGTAGGGATACTTTATTTGAACTTGAAGTTGAACAAGCAACGTTATTCTGATACTATTTTTACCACAATAGCAAGGTCTTTTCAATAGACGGAAACATCCCATTATATCGCCTTCAGTAGTGTAAGTACCCGTCATTCTTCATCACAACAGACTTGAATTATGTTTGAAAGTCCACATTCTATGAGTTTTATTGCCGAACTGATCAACAAAAACATCTTCTTTTATACATAAAATTGTTCATATCCAAAATGCTAAACATTTCTTATGAATTCAGTAGATTGTTGTTAATTATTCCAACTTTAGATTTTACTAAATAAATCACAGTTTTTCATTCACACATAAATTGATATAATATCTGACGTGAAGTGCGTTTTCATATACACACTCCTGATGTCAGGAAGCCACTTCAATGTTTGGAGGACACATTAAGCCTTTTGGCTCCAGCTGCCTAAAAACTGTCAGTCATTAAGTCACGGGCAGGGTTATTTAGCGCCCGGGGCAAGTACTCATTTTTGCGCCCCTTCTCACACCCGTTTTAACCTTATCCTCTCCCAGCATTTGTGATAGTTGTATTTGGACTACTCGAATATCCTCTTAATTGTATTAATTCAATATAATACTCTGAGATATCAAACCCCACAATCGGTGAAGATCCCAGAATATCTGGCCTATTAAAAAACCTTTTCCATCCTATCCACCACATTTCAATTTTTCTACTCTTAAATCATTTGTGTTGTAAGAGATTCGATAAGTGATGTCAAAAAAATTCAAGATCAGAAGCGTCTTCACCAATGTTGATTGGTATTCACAAAAATTTAATATTGGGATCAAACAACACAATTTCTTTTTTTTTTTTTTTGAGGATGAAGCCCACATAGGTCTGAGACCTGTGCGTGGGTAATGAGTTGGATGATGGTGATTGATGAGTTGGACCTACAGTTTTAGGTGGGTTCCGAACCACCGGGAAGTGATTTTACAGCAGAGAACAGTGTCTTTTTTGCTGTTACGAACAGGACCTACGAGAACGCAGCTTATCTCTCTGATTGAACAGATACCTGCTACGGCTCGCGGCTATCACTTCCCTTTAAACTGGCTGTAGAAGTCATTTGAATGTCATAAAACATTAAATTATGATTTTTCATCGAAATGATGCAGAGGTTTGTAAGTAGTCAATGACTAGTCATTTTTGTCCATATGCAAGTATTATTCAACTTTTCTTCATTTAGTTAGTTGAATTTCCTTTGAGATTTTTTATTGCTTATCAGGAACTAGGGAGGTCTTGGGTCTCCCGGCAAAAATCTTCCTTTCAAGAATTCTATGATAATTTTATGATTTTATGACTTGAAATTCTATGAAATAACTGTCTTTCATTCTAGTTCACCAAGAAAGATTTTATCTTGAATGATCAGACACTTTTTCATCAGAAGGAGGACCGGGAAGTTCACCGGTCTTCTTAAATATTATTACTATGGGATGTTTGTTTGTCAAAGAAACACGTGCTAATGAAGTGACTACACTTTATTGACTTCCTTGTCATTGAGCCCGATTTCTTACGTACTTCATTGATTGAATCCTTGAAAAATTAGCTTACCTAGAGGAGTGCAGCTTGTCTCCGGCAACTGGTGAAGCAGTGATAAAGATAGCAAACACAAAGCGACAAGCGGTCTGAAGGCGAGCATTGCACGGACCACAGACCACAGCAAGGCACAAGAGACCACCGCGGGCCACTGTTGTCCTACGGTACTAGTCGCGGTAGAGGCACTGGCAGCTGGCAGTGCCAACACTTACGTTATTTTCCTATTGCTTGACTCCCCACTCTTCTGCCAGAACCGGCCTGGGCCATCAGACGGCTATAAAGCGTCGGCAATGCGGCTTGCTATGCGGCGAGGAGAGGGAATTCTGACGTTCACACAACCGACTCAAGTTGATGGGTGCTGCCCGTGACATGGTTTGGATGTCGAAACAACTTTTGAAACCTACCTTAACAGAATTCTGGCTTGGCCTTCCGAAATGGTAGCCTACTGAATATTTAACACATCACTTTATCAGTATCAATAAGTTTATTAATCAGATATTATAAATGATATGTGAGAATACTGGAAGAGGTTTGTACCAAATGGAGAAGAATGGGGTTCCTGCTCCAGAATGAATTTTTAGTTTAAATTTTTGAGGTTTGGGATTTTTCAGTTTGAGAGAGGAAGAGTGTTATTAGTTGAATTATAATTAAAGACTCTTCTTTTATTTTGTTTCTCCTCTAGAATTGAACGTGTAGCTTGAATTTTTTTTTAGTTTGAGTTTTATTTGGGAGCAAGACGGTTTTGGGCCTCTGTTCCAAAACCAAAGAAAAGTAAAAAATTTGGTTTTTGTTTGTCGTGGAAATTGACGATGAATTTGTATCACAGCTAAAACTTTCCTGTATTTCTGCTCCATTGCAGGAATGTCAGCGCACACAATATAAAGAAAATAATAAGTCACGTACACTCGAACGCTTAACGGAGGTTAACGGAGTAGCTAAAGCTTATCTGTTTTATTCTCTTCATTACCACTTACCTTTCGGTCAAATCCCACTTGAAGTTTCAGGTCTAGGATGTCCCCTATATATGACTTAAACGGCGAGTTGAAAGTATAGCATCATTCTACAAATAATATAATTTCCTACGTAAATGGTAGATAGATAAGTGAAAAATCTCACGAAAAATAACTTGACCATACTGAATACGAAGTTCCACCATTACTGCAATTTCAATGTCAATCTTCTGAAAAAAAAGAAAAATATTTATAAAAGCCGGGTCCAGACTCCACCTTTTGTAGTTAGTTTTGTCTCGAGACAAACCCCCCTCCCACCCCCCACCACCACAAAAAAACCTGAGGTCTTGATCAAAAATTTTTAATTTTTTAAGAAAATTCGCTCTGCAATATCAGGCTGATTAGTGTTTGTTAATCTCATAATTTCACATTCCCTCGAATAGCAATAATGTTCATAGCAATATTGTTATCGTCACAACACTCCTGAGACGTAACTTAGCAGGACCATGGATGGAAATTGGCAGAGTGGCCTAGCAGCATTGAACATTCTACAGCAAATCAAAGTCACTAGCAAAGTGGTGAAGATAGTGGACTATTTCAGCTATCATTATTAATTACTTATTCTGAATCTCTAGAGCTTACTTATTAGAATCTTAATTCCTTTGGTGAATTGAATAGGTTTCATGTTAACAGAGCTGGAAAATCAAATAAAAAACTGTCAAGTATTTTAGCCTCCAAAGTCCCCCCCCCCCCTCCTAGGTGTGCTACTGTACATGTAGTTCAGTATCAAGTCTTTAATAGTACCTTATAGTCTCTTAAAGACTTCAGGTATTCTACAAAATATGCAAAAATAAGGAAAATTTATTGGAAAAATTGTCGATTTATTGACAACTAGCCGGCCTCCAGCTCGCTGCGCTTACCTTAATAGTCTAGCAGGGGAATCCGCCTCCTTGACCCCTGGGGAAGAAATATTCAAGGAATTGTGTCAGCAGGATATTTTCACTTGAAGCTGTTTGACTGACCCCAGTGATTGGAAGGCAAAGTTTGTATAAAACTTTCAAAATTATTCATTCTTGCCCTTTTTTGGGGAAGGTTTATAAAGTTTCACTTGGTCTTTGATGATACTGTATACTAAACTTCCGAGGTCACGTGGCTCTTGAAGAAAGGTAATCTACTTAATTTTCGAAAATACTCCATTCAAAGCCAAACATTAAAATCACTAGAGTTTCAAAAATTGTCAATTTTTTGGCTTATATTTCAGGGAATATTTTGTAACTCTTTCTCGCCACGCATCGTTAGCCAAAGTCTGGGTGCGCCCATGTAGATATAGCCTTTATCAAGGTCGTATTGAAGAGTACTAATAGTCCCTATTTCTAGATACTAACATCCATTACAAAGAAGAACTATTCTGTAAAAATAGTTCATTAACAAGAACTATTATGTCATTTGTATTATCTGTGCTCCTTTCCATAAGTTCAATAACTTAGGCTATCTGTAATAAATGCTCAAGTTAACTAGATTCCAGTTGTTATACTTTCTCATCAGGCGTTATGAGGCAATTACCACTCGGCGTTCGGCCTACAAAATGCCTGATAATTACTAATCCAATTATTGAGAGGGACCAACTGTCCTAGAATTCCAGAAATTGCGTCATTGTCTAGATAGTCTATAAATAAAGATTCCTTACAATGGTTACTGCTTGATCCAATTTTGAATTATCCGAGTCTCCGAGATTCCATTGTTATTTGATCTGGGTCGGAAATTGCCTAAAAGCGATAGAAAAATAACTATCAGAGAGTATGAGGACCGAGGAACAAAAGTGATTGTATTGCACAACTGCAGAATCTATAGCATTCTTAGTGCTCGAATTTCCGTATATTTAGGCGACACAATTGAGTCTCTCTGATGAGGAGGTGCAATTTGCAATTTTCTTCTGCTTACATAATTAGTACTAAGAACTCTTTGGACTCCTACCACTTAATTAGTCGTCATGAAGGTTGCCGCCTAATCTAATAATGAATGTTAGTTGATGAATAGATTGTTTGGACAAAATTACGTTAATGATAACGCTCACGCTAACCTGAGAGTTCTATGCGTCCGCATGCAATATGCTATAGAGCAGGCAGATGAATAGAGTTTAAAGCTAGCAATAGCGTTATCGTAGACACAGTTTTGCCCAAACTATATAGTAAACGCACCTTCAATTCTTTGAACATCAATCGCTCACACTATCATAATGATTTTATAGCAAACTTGTTGACTTTCAAACATAAATTGAGAAAATTACGCATTTGAAATTCCATATATAATTAGTTACAAACACAATTTGGTTTGTCTGTTTTGATATTTCAACATCAACATCAATCAAATCAATTAAAACTTATGTTGTCACAAAATCCCATTTAGAATTCCATCAAGGAAGGTTCCAGAATATTGTTAGGAGACTTAAAAAGAGAGGAAAGCGTCCATAAAATCGTTGCATTGTGTCGAAAGTTACTTCCAGAATTCTAGATAATGAGTGAGTACTTGTTGTTTCTCTATCGTCATCTCAATGCTCTCTTTTATTCTTATTTTTCAAACGGCTTCAAGTATTTTCGAGGGTATCCTAGATTAAAGCGTATCTGTTTTGACAATATTATGCGAACAGAGAAATCTGGAACCCTTCTGGAAAAATACAAATCAGCAGAGTCAGTTTTGATTCAGCAGGACTTGCGATAAGTTTATGTGATAGTCCTTTTTGTTGCAGTTTGCATTCTCCTTTTTGTGGCAGTACAACGCAGTGCTGTACACAGAACAATTTTATTGTAATTCAGTGTGTTAAGCAGCAATAAATTGTGCTTAGTTAATTATTGAGTTTATTAGACATTTCTTATTGAGTCATTGAACAGATTGTTAAACACTTATTATTGAACTATTAATCGGCCTATTGGCAGTTACTAATATTTTTTTAGAGAGAATAATTTTGTAATAGAAATATTGTTTTTAGTTGAACGCTATTGAATATTGATTTTCTTGTGAGATGATCACTTATGAGTGTCTTTTGTAAGTTAATTTGTGGATAATAAAGTTTAAGTGATACTTTCAAGTGTTGACAGTAATATTTTAGAGCTGATCCCATAACAATATTGAATGAGGTGATATTTCGAGAATTTAAAATCCATTCTCTTTTCTATTTCTACTCCTGAAATAAAAAAATGAAGTGTCCAAATTGTAAAATATTGGTTCAGCGATTAGCATGAGACTCACATACTTCAACAACTTGTATCATACTATCATAAACTGAGATTCATCAGCCAAACATTGTAAGAGGCAAGTAAGTTTATAATGGGAAGTGTTTTATTATTTTACAACAGCCACGATGTCATTCACTTTCCATCTTGTGTTTTATTATTTGCTGTCGGTGAGCTTTTCGTCACCAAGATTCTATTATTTCAACAGACTGGGTATCTCATGATTATTTTATCTTTCCACATATTCAACTTTCTGTTCAGCTCATTACTTGTGTATGCTCTTATTGACATTATCTCATTCACTTAACGACTTTGCTACAGTTAGACTAATTGACTGAACGAAGAGACGTCTCTGTTTCAAGTCGGCCGTTCTGTATATGTCTGTTTGTAATGCGTTTATGGCTGAATGCGTGGACCAAATTCTATGACATTTCGCATAGATCTTCCTTCATTATAATGCCCAGCGATGTATGTGCAAGGATTTTCAAAATTTGCTTGAATTTTAAGGATATTTGGAAGGAAATAAGGAAAGGCACTCAGACCTTCTTCTAGAGGAAATATATGTTTTTTTAAACTATATGCAATTGGAATCACATCAATTTCATGATAGACCTCGAGCCCTCTTATTCATCTGGTTCATATGAATTAAGTTATCATTCATGAGAATAACAATATTTTGTTCGAGAGAAACAAAAGTCGATTCCAATATTATAGTCGATTATACCAAGTGAATACCAAGATTTTTATACACATTTGATTCATGTTGCTCTATGAATTCATTCCTATCAGACATGTGGAATCTGATAAGAAAACACATGAAATATTATTTGAGCAATCAGCTGTCTGGAAAAACATAAGTACAAACTGGATGAAAATAGAAACGCAGATTTGGTAAAGTGATACACGGTGATTCATTGTGGAAAACAGATATGAAATAGACTCTAAATTGAAGTAAGGGTTATGTCTGATGATTATGATTCATTTTCCAATGGTGATCATCATTGAGTACATCGAGTACGTTCCTTCGTGCTAGGACCCAGTTTCTTGGGTGTGAGGTCTATTGTTCACAGTACTCCTAGTAGGCTGTGAACTAGAGTATAATATATAGCTATGTTCTCTTTCTCAATATTGATCAATCAAATTAGAATATTTTCTTCACTATATTTCATCATCTAATTCTCCTGGAAAGTGTTATGCTTTCGAGAAAAAAAATTGGATTATTTTAAAAAATAATTATTTTTATTTAAAAAAAAAATATAATTAAATAGTTTTATTGGATAGGTACCGTAAGCACAAGGCGATTAGAATGTACAGTAGCAGGTGGTTCGGAATGGAAACTATTATGTCAAATTGATGTATCTGCAGTCTTATCGGGCAGGCTGCAGTTATAATCAGCTGCTGGACTGCACGTTATATTATTATGTCATTTTGGCATTATAGTTTCCAGTGCGACCTACCTTCTATAATTATTCAAAAGGCCTTGCCATAAGCCTACTTAAAAACATTTTTCTCCTATTCATAAATGCAATATTATCCATTCTCATCTACCGCTAGTCTGCATTATCAAAATTATCATACTATATTCTCATGATAAACTATTATGAAGCTCACCTGTTAATAAAAGACCTCTCTGCTCTGTTCAGAACTGTTTCATACATTTCCTCATTTCACTGAGTCATGTCCAGTAAACGTGAGATTTTTCAAGTTATTTTCCAGATTGCATATTTATTTTGGCTTGTACTTGCGTGTTTTCATATCAATGTGTTTCTGTACCAGTATGTTTTTATTGCGTAATATGTCGGTTGGTTGTGTATTGGAATGACAATTTAGTTTCTTGGATTTCTTTTTCCATAACGATCTGCGTTGTTGATATTGACTTTTTATTGTAAATTTAACGACTTGCAGTCGCTATCATCAATTTAGTGTCTATGATAGGCTGGATCAGTTGTTTTTGATTATTGTCATTGTTTGTATGCATTTTATATTTTAAACCTCTATCCAGCAGTTTGGGTTCGGATCTATTGAAGGTAATCTGCATGGTATTTATAGTTATTTCGTGAACTATAATAGCTCTTATGCCTATAGCTCTTTACAGCTAAATCAATACTACCTAACCATATCCTTGAAATGTTATAGGAAGATAGTATATCATTAATATATCAGTGTTAAATCCAGAACCTTCTTTCCTGGTTGAGGGGGGGGGGCGGATATCAACTGAGAAAACATTCGGGGGATAGATCAGCTGAAAATATAGGTCCTCATAATTATAAAAACACAAATAAAACTACTTTTTTTGTCGGTTGAGGATTTCGGGGGGGATACAGCCCTTTTATCCGCCACGGATTTGCCCCTGATCACATTCCCTGACATTCAATAATAAGTACTGAAATTTCGTTCCCTTGAATGTCAAACCTGTAGACTGTCATCAACGACGATATTCCGCTCAGTAAACAACATGTGCTCTATTAAATTGGAAGACAAAAGACAGTTGTTGACTGAAGTTCAAGCATTGGTAGGTTAGAGGTTCACTTGGGCTTCCGTGTTTCGCTGTTTTGAGTGGGGACGAGATGCGATGAGTTGTTGCTACTTATGAATCCGGTGGAGACAAAGCTGCAAGACCGCTTTTAATACGGAATGAGTTGATCCAGTTGTGGGAGGAAGCGTTTGAAAGCAATCTCGCTAAAAACCTTTCGTCATTCTCTTCAGAAGAAGGATTTGGGCTGGGCTTGCTGGAACAAAGTCTCACCGGGTGTGAGTGTGAGTGCTCTTCAAAACCTCTCAAATAAATAGCGGACGGTTACTCAAACTCAAACAAGGCCAGATTTATCTGCAAGAAATAGTTGGCCATCCAAGTAATCGAATCTTTTTGACACTTGTATGCATGGTTTCCATTTAGATGATACATGATTTTGATTGAAGAATAATTCGGATATTTTGAGGAAATGGATTGTATCGATGTAAGTTGATCAATTCTTTTCGTTCATTCCAATTTCTTTGCCGTTATGAAATACAATATCATCATTGAATGAACGTGATGAGGTCTCAGTTTCAATAACTCGACTGCTAGACATTTCGTCTGTCATTCCTTCTGACTATCTGTTTTTGTGCATTGTTGCTGAGTGAAATGGTGTATACAAAATTCTTGATAATTTGATTATTTGTGGGTGTGGTGGAAAATTGATTTTATTTAAAAACTATTATCGTGGATAATTTCTGCTTCTCTATTGGAAGAAAAAGATTAAAACTTTAAAAAGAAGGACACTGAAGTACTCTCTAAATATGAGGAGAGGAGTGAGAAAATTTAAAAAACGCAAGTATTAAAAGACTTGGGATTTTTTTCTTCTTATCAAGTAGAGCATAAATACTCTTGAGATTTCCATTTGGAAAGATTGTAAAAATATTCCCCTCTGAAGTTGGGGGCGGAAAACTCAATTTCACAGAAAAATGGGAAGGGGTGAACAAGTTTTGAACTTTCTTGTTAATGCATAATTTTTACTTTTTATGATTGGAGGTAATTGAAAAGAAAAAAGAAAAAATTAAAGGGAAAAGGGGTGCACACCAAAAAAATTGAAAATTTTTCGATAACTCGATCTTGTCATATACCGATAGCCAGCTTTTTCCTCTTTAATTTGATATATGACCAAATAGGATAGGATGTTCTTGTAATGAGAAAAAATTACAGTTTTGCAGTATTGGATTTCTTTTGATTCATTTTTGTTCCAGTATATTTATGTAATAACAACACTCAAGACATTCATGGAATGTTTTCATGTTACAACAACTGCAATGTTTTCTAGGAGGCATTGGAGTATCACAACATGTGTTGTGTTGACTGTAGTCTGCATAATATTTTTTATTTGTTTACAATAATTTCGAAGTGAAAAACTTCGTTTTGCTATTTTTATGTGCAGTAGAAAAATGGAAGGATTGATTTGTGTTTGTGCACAGTAGCAATCTCCAGCAATATAGTTCCTTCTTGCATGTATCAAAATGCTTAGATGAAAAAGAATTGTTGAAAAACTTGAAAACAATTTGAAAAAAGTTAATGTTATTTAGTGTGCCAAATCTCAGCTTTATTGGTTTAATGGATCTCTAGGAAATAGAGTATATTTTAAACGTTAACATTATGGCATGTAGAGTTATTTTTTGGTCTGCTCCCTGAAAATGCATAGTAATCCTGTATTAGATATAATGATGATTTCTAGTGAATTTTTCACTTTATAAATATTGATTTTTGCAGTTTCTATTAGCAATGATAGATCGAGCAATGAAAATTGAGTAGTAAGTGCTCTTGAACTTGTTTCGAAAATATCATCCCCTTCAAGTGAGGAGTGTTCGGTGAGTGAGGTCTACTGTTCACAGAATCGAATTTTCTTCGCCCCTAATAATTTCATTGACACCTTCATGGCTCTAAAATTCATGGAACCCAAACACTGAACCATGATTTATCGATATTTATTCAGTCATCAGTAACCGACACATTCGAGTAGTCCTACAATAGTTTTATCAATCCTGCAGGGACTCAAAATCTACATATACTGTATTTGTCAAGACTGAGGCCAAGCGAGCTCACAACAATTTTTTGACTTGGATAGATGCTATAGCTCCAATCAAAGAGAAGGGTCCTAGAAACTTCTTGAAATGGTGAGATTCAAGAAGTTGGGTTTTTATTAATTCTTAATTTATAGCTAATCTAAGCCCTTGCGAACTATTTGTCTTTTTGTCAACATGGCATGCATCGTACAAGATTGTCTCATGGGCCGTAGGTTTGTAATCGATGTAGGCATAGAGTATATTGAAATCAATATGATAGACTACACACAATATATTTCCTAATAGCGAAGGAAAGCGCTAAAAAGTGTAAATACGGTAAGTGAGAACTTTTTTTTCTGAGGATGAAGCCCACATAGGTCTGGAACCTGCGCGTGGGTAATGAGTTGGACCTACAGTTTTAGGTGGGTTCCGAACCACCGGGAAGTGATTTTACAGCAGAGAACAGTGTCTTTTTTGCTGGCCAATCTAATCGGTCACCGTTACAAACAGGACCTACGAGAACGCAGCTTATCTATCTGATTGAACAGATACCAGCTACGGCATGCGGCTAGAACTTCTTATGTATATTGCGACAATGCCGATCTTTCATAAAATACTGATTTATATTATTATTCTCCTAATTTATAGAAGAAAGACCTTGACGGTTAGCCTTCAACTTGGGCTTCACATTTAACACATTAAACATATAAAATTCAAATATTAATAACATTTTTTCATCATTTTATACATATTTTCAAATCTGAAAACTATTTGTACAATTGTGCAGAGAATGACAAATCGTATTGAGAGAAATAATAAAGTGCTAAACTAACTTGTAACTTGTTTAGACTGTTTGAGGGAGGGCAGGAATGCATACAATGAATGCAAACATGATCAGACTGTTTTGTAACAGCTATTACTATGCATTACATTATTATTATTATTATTATTATTATTATTATTATTATTATTATTATTATTATTATTATTATTATTATTATTATTATTATCATTATTATTATTATTATCATCTTATGTAATATTATCATTATTGCAACATGTTGTTAACCATAGCAACAAGATAATATTTTTCGGCTCATAAGTTTTTATAAAAATTTAATATCATAAATAATTAGTTTTAACTGCTTTTGGTGTTTCGTTTTAAGTGAACTTTTAAATCAATAGTGGTTATGTGAAAAGATTAATTCTGTTATTTTTCGAGTGCAGGTTTTTAGCAAATTTTAAATTTTCAGTCTTTGCTAACCTCAATGTTTTGGACAATGTAACATTTTAAAAATTTCTGAAGGGGGCAGTTTTGGACTTGAGTCTATTGCACCTTCACATTCGTTGTAAATTTGTCACAATAAATGAATATATTGATGGATATTTTCATGATAAATAAATATTTTATGTGAATGAATGTTTATCAAGAATATAAGCATAAGTTATAAATGTGACAATCTTACATTTAGTTGAAACTTCGTTGTTTGAGTAGATAGTTCAATATAGCTGCTGTCAATATTGGTTGTGAGAACTTTGACACGGTTCTAGCTTGGAGTATTGAACAAGTCCGCCACTTGAGTGCTCCTACAAATTCGTTTGCAAACACTTCCTTATTGGGGAAAGGCACAGTGGAGCGACCCTATGCAAAAAGGGTGCCCCTTTGTTAGCTGTGATGAACAACCACTATTAGCTGCACAGGAATTTTTAATTGCTTCGGCTCCGACAATTTGTGTTCCAAAGATATTTGTCACAGAGATTCTCTCTCCTCACACACACTCTCTTCCTTTTTTTCTCTCACTCACTCTCTCTCTCTCTCTCTCTCTCTTCTCTCTCACATACTTCCACTCATTCTCTTTCGCTATTTTCGTTCAACTCAGTCTTATTTTTCTTATTTCTCTATCCATTTACTCAACTCTTTTTTGTGTACATCCAAATATCGTGAAATGTTGTTTAAATATATAATTTCTGGAAATATTATGATTATTTTCTTCCAATTGGTCTTAAATTTGAACAATTTGGTTAAATCGAAAATAAGTTTCCAATCAGTCATTTATACTTATACTGATAGAACGGGAACCAGTCAGGGTCAAGCGAGAGAACGGAGAAGTTAAAGCAGTTTCAAATATACCGTATATTTGTAATGGTAGCATCACTATCTTTTGTAGTGATCCTCCACCATTTGTAATGATTGAATATGGTAAAGGACGGTGCCTTTACCATTTGAAGCCTCCACCAGATAAGGATTCTGCAATGAATAATTATGGTGTAATATTATTATTGCACCTATTCAGCCTCAATTACCACATCCAACCTTAACCGATGAATGTGAGAATCGTGAAAGACAGGGCAAAACAATAATATTTCACTAATTCTCATTTCAAGGGCTCAGCATAGCTTTTGATGGTAGAACTTATATTATTAATTATTTGATTATTATTCTAACTAATAAAAGATTTTCGTAAATTAAATAAAATACAGTAATTGATTTTTTTTTAATATTTAGTCAATATAAAATACAGAATTTAAATTTATTGTCTATTTGTGCACAGAATTCATTCTTTACTTGATCTCCCTCTTTTTGCAGAATCAACATAATTTGTTTTATTTATTTATATTATACTGTTAATGATGATAAAAGACATAGATTCTGATTTAAAATAAAAACAAAAAGGGACATTATGTAGTTTAAATTATTTTTCCGGCTAGCATTTTTATTTATTTTTTATGAAGATTGAAAAGATTTTTGGTTTACATTACAAATATATAAAATAAATAGGTTATAATACCTACCTGCCAATGGAGAAATCGGGAAATCTCATACCATCGTTGACCGCTCGCTCCGTCAGGCTTTAAGGTCTGGATGAGAAGTGAAAAATCTCCTTGGTCCAGCCATTAGGAAATTGAAAATCAAATTTTTGAAATGCTGACTATTCGATCTGATTGTTAGATTCACGGCTCTTTCTCCTTCGTATAAGTTGAGGGAGAAAGAGTGTGACTTCTTGATTCAAGCGTCTTTTTATGTTTTGTAGTAGTGATTTAAAAGTTCGTAATATCAGTTTTTGTCATTTATGACATATTGTTGCCAAATTTCCTCTAATTTTCCTGTTTTAGTGACCATGATTTATAGAGGAAATTACATTGATATTATGTCATACGCGTCACTGGTTCCATAGCAATTTCTCAATAATTATCATCATATAAGTTAGTTGTAATCGATTTTTGCTTGTATCATTGTCTTTTGACTATAGTTCTTTCTTTATTTATTGTCAGTAACTATTCAGTTTTGCTCCCACATTGCTTGAGCAATTCATTGAAAGTTAAGTCAAAATGTATTAATCAGAAACATTATTAGAAAATCCTTATAGTTTAAAACTTAATAAATACAGAATATATTTTATCAATAATCCACCTTTAGAAACCCCACTATAAATATCATCATTATTTTTTGTGGTTTATGAGTCCAGTTATATTATCTTTTTTAAATATGCTATGAGATAACTTGTTATAATATTTTTCAAGAATGAAGTAAGATGTGTTAGTTCATATTATATAATTAATCAAAAGTAGTAAAAGTGAAAATAATAAATTAATAATCTCCCTAGAGTTAAAATAAAATATTACTCAATAATAGTTATTAAAATACCATATTGATACCAAAAATTATAAATGCAAACCAAAAATATAGTAGTCGATTACCTTGAGCTCTTACTAAATTTTCAAATTGCTTTACTTCCTGATCTATCATCAAATTTATTAATTTTCTTTTGAACTGATAGATAACTCTTCCTACTTTTATATCTAAATGAATAATGTTTACATTTTTGGCGTTATGTAAATAAATGATCTTGTCCAAATGCCGTGTTTATTCTAGGAATAACAATAGTGCGAGAATAACAAAACGCTTTCTATTGTTTAAAACTACTGAAGATATTTTCTGTCACGCTTTGATTAGATTAATGAAATCTACACTAACTCATTTGCAAGTGATATTGTGTGCATTATATCGATCATGTGTAAGCAGGATCACTCTCTCGGATTGAACTATTTGTGATCACCTGCTAATATTGTTTCTTTCAGAGAAGCTCTTCTAAACAGGAGTTCACTAGAATAATAATAGCCATTTCTTGCGAATATCTCAGGTTGCAGCTTCATATGTCCAACAATGTTACCCAGCCAAGCTCAAAGACGATATTGATCACCATCAGTGAGTGGACTGGTGTCTATTTCCCTGGAGTGGTATAAACTACAATCACTTGATTCCCAATCGTATAGCCCAGCATTGTTTTGAGATCAAAGCTGCTGCACTCAAATTTCTTTTCCAATCTGTTTCTCCTTGTATTGTTGTAAGAAGTATCATGACAGTCTATAAGAGCTGTAGCAGGTTACTGCGCTCTCAGTAACTGAGTGATATTGTGACAAGAATGGACTAGCTTTTAGAAGCTTTTGAAATTCACAACCATGATTATCATTTGAAACTCGTAGATAGGTCAGCATATCTGCAGTGAAATTGCTTTTTCACAATCTGAACTGATCTTCAAATTGCAATAATTTCAGTGGAGTTTCGTTCTACGTCAATTTTCCAAAGAATAGTTTATATTGTCCAGTCAAATAAGCAAACAGTAAAGAAAAGATTCCAACATGGCTGAGAATCGAGTTATATGTCCAAACAAATGTCCGCAAGAATCCTAGCTGTGCTTAAAAAATGCCTGTCTGTGCTGTGCCTGATCTTGGAAAAACTTTAAAATTTTCCGATTTCATTTTTTTTAGAAATTGAGGCCAAACTAAGCTTTAGAAAAAAAAATGTTACTGGTGTTTTTTTAAGACAGGAAAATTTTCAATAAGTTGACACTAGTTACATCCTTGTATCTATATGATAAAATTCTCGACAACCATTTTTCAAAGTACTGGTAATTTTTGGGGAAATTAATTTTTTTTATCTCTTACATTAAAAGGCGCTTCCTTAGCTGGAACGATTTTTTATGAAATTTTTAGACACAATGTAGAATAGTCCCGAGATGGTTCCTGTGGAGATTGGGAGTTCAAAAGTCCTCGCTTAAGGACACAAAAAGAAGAAATCTATCCTTAAAGGGACAGCTGATAGAAGTCATCAGTTTTTAAGCTCAGCTTATGAAAAAAAAATTCTCTTCTATTGCAATTCAATCAAACAAAAAATGACATTTTAGGAAATCTAGGAAGATACGGTTTGTGCTAGTCTCTTGGAGACACGCCGGGTACCGCAGTTATAGATGTATTAGTGTAGTAGTGCTAAATCAGCATTATCATAGTTAATAAAAGTTCTCACGGCCTGCGCGCCGTGCTTAGTCCGTTCCAGTCTCTCTTCACTGAACGACGGGGCTATGTCCGTCGGGTCAGCAATAAAATTTATCTTTTTAAAAACTTAATTAATTATTCGACAATCCTATCTGGCGCCCGAACAGGGACGGGCGACGAAAATCCGCGATCAAAATCTCGAAATTTTCGGTGAATTTCAATTCTTTACGTTCGTTTCCGAAATTGAATCCGCGATCGTAAGTTTCGGGAGTTGTGAAGTTCCGAACGCGATCAAAAAGTGCTATTCTCCACATCATCAACCTGGCCAGTAGACGCTCAAATAGCTCCTACTTGGACTCTTTGCGATTGGACCATAGACCAACTCTGAAAGAGTTGATTGAAGAAGAAGAGGAAGACAACACTGAAGAAGAAGAAGAAGACGAGACTGACGTTCGACTACAGCCAAACGAAAATCCAGGATCCTCCATCATGTCTCTCGAAGGCAAGGTTCCAACACAACAACAACAACAGGTACAACAAATATCAAAATTACTTCCCAAATGTGATCTTGACCTCATTCCAGATTACGATGGAAACCCCATTGAACTTATTTCGTTTCTTGAAGTTGTAGAGACTCTTTTTGATGGCTACTGCACCAACAATATTGTTGAGGCTGGAGCAAATCATTTTCGTTTGTTATACCAAATTAAGAAAAGACTGCATGACATGGCTAAAATAGTTGTAATCAACAGCTCATGTAAGACAGTGAAGGATGTAATTACTGCCCTGAAAAATAACTTTGCTGATAATCGATCAGTGCATCAACTAACAAGTGAACTTTTAACACTGAAACCGAATCATAGACAACACCCTCTTTCATTTGTGAATATGTTAGAAGAAAAACGTACCACCATCATATGTAGGCATAGACTGGATGGAGTGCAAGGTGAATTTTTAGAATTCGTCACCAGCCAGTTAGATAAGCAAGTGATCAACGTTCTAGTAGAAGGACTTCCTTATCAATTGGGAGCGCATCTTCAAACACTTAGAATTAAGAATTTGAATGAAGCTAGGCAAGCTATTATAAGTGAAAGTAATGCTGTTCTTAAACATTTGAATTTCACTACCGATGTGTCAAAAATGCATTTTAAAAATAGTTCAAATGAAAAAGCTAATCACAATGTTCAACATAATCAAGCCAACAAATCGCCTTTTAATAATCAAAGCAATCAACCATTCAAACAACAATTTTTTCAACAACAGAATTATCAAAATAACCAGCAACGTCAATTTACGCCCTTTCAATCTCAAGGTTTCAATCAAAAACCTCAACATTTTCAATCACGAAATTTTAATCAACAAAATAGACCACAAAATAATCAAAATCGTAATAATAGCGATGTATCAATGCGAACTGTTTCAAATTTACATAAGCCTAATCATGTTCATTTAACTGAACCAATGACCGAATCAACTGAAGTTTCAGATTCAAACTTCCAAGCACTTGCTGCAAAAGTTGACAAATTAGCTGAAGCTTTTGATCATTTTTTAGAATTAGGCAGAGTCAAAATGAATCCGAGGTAATCGAAATGAATTATTGTAATGCTCACGAATTACCATTTTTACTTGTAAATGATTGCAAAATTCTAATTGACACAGGATCGAAATATAATTTTGTTAGAACTGATAATAACACATTTCCATGTATTAATGTTGAAGATTACGAATTTAAAATCAAAACACCTGCTGGCGAAACAACTGGCTCTTTACGTGCTGTTTTAGATTTAAGTTCTGTGCATGCTAATTTAAGTAAAGAATTATTTTTTGTACATGATTTCAGTTCAAATTACGATATTTTATTAGGACATGAGACCCTAAGTAAAATGGGAGCTCAGATTGATTTCCAAACAAATTGTATGATTACTACTGATAAGACATTGAACTTGAATGGCCTAACTCCTGTTAAAATACGAAAAGGTATTAATAATCTTAGACTACCTTTAATAAATAGATCAGACTCTCAATTAGGCATAACAAAAATACCTACCTTAGAACTTAATGAAATTCTTGTAAATATTATTGATAAAAATTTTTGCGAATTAGAATACTTTTCCGATATTGACAAAGAAGTAAATATTGAATGTCTTGAAATAGAAGAGTGTGAATTAATAGATCATTCTCCCTCTGAGAATTCACTAACTCATGAAGAAATTTCAGATATTATTCGTCTGGACCATATAGATCCAAGTGACAAAGCAGAAATTGTCAATTTAGTTCATGAATTCCAAGATATCTTGAAACTCGAAAATACTTTACTAACCGCCACTCATTTGTTAAAACACAAAATTGAAACAACTGATGACTCTCCTGTTTATACAAAAAATTATCGATATCCTGTAGCTTTCAGAAATGACATTAAAATTGAAGTTCAAAAATTACTAGATGGAAAAATCATCAGACCATCCAACTCACCCTATAATTCCCCTCTTTGGGTAGTACCAAAGAAATTAGATTCTTCTGGTAAACGCAAAGTGCGTCTTGTCTTGGACTATAGAAAATTAAATGAGAAGACAAAGAGTGACAAATTTCCACTTCCAAACATAGAAGATCTTTTTGGAAAAATTGGTAGAGCAACTTATTTCTCAAGTTTGGACTTAGCGTCTGGCTTCCATCAACTTGAAGTTGAAGAAGCTGATATTCCCAAAACTGCTTTCAGCACAGAAGAAGGACATTATGAATTTGTTAGAATGCCATTCGGATTGAAGAACGGTCCTCCTAGCTTTATGCGCGCTATGAATATAATTTTTTGTGACACACCAAACGCTCTAGTCTACATGGACGACATAATAGTATTTTCAGACTCATTCGAAGAACACATTAAAGACTTAAGACGAGTATTCAAAAAATTAAGACAATACCAGTTGAAAATTCAATTAGACAAAACAAATTTTTGTAATATGGAATTATTATTTTTAGGACACATTGTATCTAAAGACGGAATTCGTCCTAATCCCGCTAAAATCGAAGCTGTTTCAAAATTTCCAATTCCTAAGACTGTCAAAGAAATTAAACAATTTCTTGGTATGACTGGTTTTTACAGAAAACTAATTAAAAACTACGCAAAAATCGCCCAACCACTTACCAGAGCATTGAGAAAAGATGAAAAAATTGATATTAATAATTCTGAATATAAAAAATCATTCAATAATTTAAAGCAAGCCCTTTGTAATTCTCCTATATTAACGTTTCCTAATTTTGATAAAACTTTTACTTTAACAACCGATGCCTCTAATTATGCTATAGGTAGTGTTTTATCTCAAACAATAAACGGTACCGAACTTCCTGTATCGTATGCATCTCGCACACTCAACAGAGCTGAATGTAATTTACCTACTATAGAAAAAGAACTTCTAAGCATAGTATGGAGCATAAAACATTTTCGTCCTTACTTATATGGTAGGAAATTCATAGTCAAAACTGATCATAAACCCCTTGTATGGCTCAGAAATTTGAAAGAACCAAATTCTAAACTTTTGAGATGGAAATTACTCCTCGAAGAATATGACTTCACAGTTGAATATTTGAAAGGAAAATCCAATGTTGTCGCTGACGCATTATCCCGAAATCCAGTTAACGTTTCTGAAGTTTTAAATAATGAGATAGTCGATTTTAACACTCTTACTGAACTTGATTCCCAAGACATAGTTCCTTTAAATTCTCCAGCAAACTCTCTTGATGAACCAATGGATGAACCTATAGACTTAGATAGAGTACTAGCAGAATTTTTCCCAAATCAAGATAATCAAGATAACGAAGAAATAAATCTTCCACAAAATAATGATGACAATGACTCATTAGTAACGATTCATTCACAAGAATCCTCCGACGATAGAGCTGCTATAGTGACTGATAATTCACCTATCAATAAAGAAAAATACCAAATTGTTTTAAAGCGTGGAAAATTTAGTATCCAATTTATGAAAGTTTTCAATAAAAATCGAGTTAACATTACTGTTTCATCGAAAAACGATATTTCAAGTAATATAGAAAAATTAAAAACATACTTCCAACCTGATCTCACTTATGGAATAATATTTGAAATTCCTAATAAAAAGTTCCAACCCACAGCAGACAGTTTACTTAATTTCTTGATCGAAAAATTAAAAGAAGTAAGCCTAACAACCAGATTCAAAATATATCAAACTAAATTGTCAGACGTTACAGACTCTGAGGAACAAAAACTATTAGTTTCTTCTTATCACGAAGGAAAAACATTCCACAGAGGAATAAACGAAAATTATCTAAAATTAAGACGAAATTACTATTGGCCCACAATGCATCGTGATGTAACTAATTATGTAAATAATTGTCCGACATGTCTTCGCACTAAATACGATCGTAGACCTGTTAAAATTCAATATCAAGTAACACCAACACCATTGAGACCTTTTGAAAAAATCCAAGTAGATGTATTTTCATTTGAATCCAATAAAGTTGTAACAACAATTGATTTATTTTCCAAGTTTTTCCAAGCTTTCATAATTGACAGTGTCAATGGCCCGTCAATAACCAAAGCCTTAAAAGAATATATTTCAAAATATCCTATTCCAGAAACCATCTCCATGGATGGAGGAAAAGAATTTGACAATGCTCTAGTTAGACAATTACTAGCATTATATGAAATAACACCACATTATACTTCTGCAGGACACCCTGACAGTCAAGGCTCAATAGAACGAGCACACTCTACACTTGTCGAATTACTCACTGGACTTGGAACTGAAATGCCACAAGCAACCTTTAAAGAAAAATTAGATCTTGCTCTGATAACTTATAATAATTCTCTAAACTCAACTCATCAAATGACTCCTTTAGAATTGACCTTTGGTAAATTTAAACATTTTAATTCATTAGAAAAAACTCCTGTCCAAATAACAGAAGAATTAGCAGATAGATATTTCCAAGAGTTAGAAACTTTTCGAGGCTTAGTGAAAAATAAAACAGACAAAGAAAAGCAACAGAGAACTGAAAAATTGAACAAAAATCGAGAGGAACCTCCAAAATACCCAGATGACGTTAGATTTGTGAGGAGCATTCAAAATAAAAAATATCTCCCTAAATATTTTGAAGCGAAAGAAATTGGTAAAAATATTTATCAATCTCGCAGGAGAACCCTTAAATTGCATCCCAATAGGTTGAAACGACCTAGAAAAGTAAAAATGAAACGAATTGTTACAGATGATAATACGGCTTCTGATACTAATCCCTCTCCTACCCCTGGTCCAAGCGTACGAGTTAGTGGATCTGACTAACACCGCCGGAATAATACCAGTGGAAATTGAACGACATATGTATATAAATGATACTTTTACCTTTTTACATTACTCTAATATAACTAGTATTAAGACAGAGATCGATAATCTATCTGACTCTATAGATAGGCTACAAAATGTGTCATCTTATCAATTGAAAAAACTTATCATTCCTTTCATGCAATTGCGTGATAATCTCGTTGAAAAATTAAGTCTATTGTTTCCAAAGTCTTTATCATCTCGTAAAAAGAGAGGACTCTTTAATGGGTTAGGAAATGCTATATCATGGATAACAGGCAACATGGACGCAGATGATAAAAAACACTATGATAAGATAATTGATAGATTAGAATCAAATGAACAAGTACTTATTGAAAATGAAAGGAAAAGCATCGTTGTAAATAATAAATTAGTTGATAAGTTTAATGATGATTTGAAAGTAATTAATAGTAATAATGAAATTATTAAGAATGTAACCTTATTGCAATCTACTGTATTGAATCAAATTCTGGCTGTATTTCTAATTAGTCTTAATCTTGAATTAATGGAATTAAAAGTGAACACATTGTTAGATAGTATTGAATTTTGCTACAATTCAAAAATTCACTACTCTATTATTCATATAAAAGACTTTGAAAATATAACAAGTTCCCACAGAGGTAATGTTGCAAGTAACAATATTGAAACATTATGGAAACTCAGCTCAGTTCATTGTACTATCTCACAGAATTTCATAACATACTTTATTTCTGTTCCAAAGAAAAGCGCATTGTTTGAGACTTTCCGTATGATAGAATATCCTGTAATTCTCGACAACTATTGTTATAGTATAAGTGTCAGCGAGAAAATTGTTTCCGTATCTGAATCAGGCTTAATAGTATTAGACCAATGTTTACATGACTATGATGCCTCTTACTGTAAAACTAGACGTTATGTCAATGACTCTTGTATTCTAGATATATTAGCAAATAATGACTTGACCAATTGTCAAAGATTCACTATTGCGAATCCGACTCCATTCATTCGATATGATGAAGTCTGTAATTGTATTTATGGATATGGTCAATCCCATATCAGAATCAATGATGATAAAATAAATCCGTCAAAAACATTTCTCATTCATTTGAAGCAAGGTGACCAGATGAAAGACCAACGTCTTCCATCCACTTTCAAAATTTCAAAATCTTTCAAGCTCACGAATATTCCTGAGAAAATTGAAATGATTTCAAACGATATAAATAATTTGAAGAAAGTGTCTTTTTTGGAAAAGCAGAATTCCAATTTAAATGATTTATCAATGTTTAATGAAGGAAGTACTCAACATTTGTATTTCTTATTATTTGTTATTTTAATGATTATTTTAGTTGTAATTTTGTTATTTTATTATTGTCGAATTTTAAAGCCTAATTGTAATGTATCTTTACCGACTAGTTCTCCGCAAGCCCCCACTACTTTGATTTATGCTATACCTAAACCTTAAGGTCAAACATCGAGGACGATGAAAAATTTTGGGGTGGAGGAGTTATAGATGTATTAGTGTAGTAGTGCTAAATCAGCATTATCATAGTTAATAAAAGTTCTCACGGCCTGCGCGCCGTGCTTAGTCCGTTCCAGTCTCTCTTCACTGAACGACGGGGCTATGTCCGTCGGGTCAGCAATAAAATTTATCTTTTTAAAAACTTAATTAATTATTCGACAATCCTATCTCGCGTATAAAACTAAAATCCTGTTACAACGCATGGATGAACCGCTAGTTTTGAATAATTGAAATAGCTGTAAATCAGCAATGGCAAGACAATATTGTAGCCCATTATAAGACTAACAAGATGGAAGAAGAATCAACTATATCCGATGATTGGTTACAGAGATTATAGAGATTCGAGTAATTACTGATATTTTAAAACTCTGAGGGGATGGGGCTAGTGAAGGAAGCTTCAGAAGAGTTTTTGGGGATTCTTAGTAAAATGACCCTCTAGTAATGTCCTATTGATGGTGTAAGATTCAGCTTTGAATGACGTTTTCCTAGAAAATTCTTTATTGACTGGGCTAATTAAAACAAAATGGAATAGTTCACTGAAAAATATGTTTTTTATTTCAGTTGAGTTCAGTTGCTGCAAACAACAGATAAAATCATCTTCCTGAAATAATAACTCTCAATATTCATTCAATCAATTGTTCAAACATCATATTATAATAATGATAAGGAATTAGAGAATATTTTTTCATTCATGCAACCCTCAAACTAGTTCTGAAAATGTAACAAGATTACTTCCTACGTTTTTTCTTCAAAAAAGAAATCCCGTTGAAATTGAATTTAGGTGGAGTATAGCGATTTCAAAGGAGGATACTCCGCTGAGATGAGAAGATTACAGAATTCGTAATAGGTAAATGAAATAGTTTTTCATGGTCATCGACAAATATACCCTTATGCTTGTATTTTTCCCATTAAATCATGTTTTAGCAGCTTGTTCTTTTCCATGCTTTGACACATCACGAATCCAGACAACGTAAACTTCCTTTCACCAGAAAACCCTGTGAAAATTACAAGATGCTTTCATGGAACTTCTGCAAATAATCAAATGCATCAGTTCTGTTTGATATCTAACAACGATTAATTAGACGAAATTGTCAATCAAACTTGATTGCGATTGATAATGGTATAACAACCGAAACTAGTTTCTCAATATTTTTAAATAAATGAGGTTGTGACAATTTCGTCTAATTATTCATTATGGATACCTTCCACAATATCACCTTCGCCACTACAAAGAAAATGATATCTAACAACTGGGAAAACTTGTGTTCAATAGTCAAAGAGCCAGATGATCAATAAATAATGTTGTGAGGATATTTTGTTCCGATATTTCATGGTTCAAATCGTCTTTTAATTCAGTGGCATGGATACCGTAGTGAAGAAATGTTCGTTGAAAAATTCTTTACAATGTTCAATTGGAGTTATTTCCCAGATATCTTCATCCATCATCACATCTCATCTACTGCAAATTTGTGCATAATTCGTTCACCATCACCATATTTTAAGAACTTATTAACAACTAGCAGCTACCCGTCGTCCTTCGTACGGATTATGTTTATAAATACGACTTAATAAGTTTCGGCTTTTTTGATAGCAACGATCATGAAGTTGTTAGCAGCTTAGTAAACAACTTAGAACGTAAACAATTCAGTGACAGTTATCAGAGAGAATATTTGAGAACAGCTGATTCATAATCATGATAAATCACGTGATTTGTTCTTATGTGGTAATAATAGTGCTACCTGGCGAATTCCCAAGAGCCTAGCACAAACTGCACCTTCCTAAAATGTTAATTTTTGTTTTGATAAATTGAAATTAGAAATTTTTTTTTAACAAAGAAATAATTGATAAAACATAAGATGAGCTTTGATTCACCAGTCATATGTTTCCTAAAAGACTGCAATGCTCCGACTACACAAGTCTGCAGACAGCGTAAATAACGCCGCGAAGGGCCCACCATTTATATTTGAGAACAGCTGATTGATATATCATGATAAATTACGTGATTTGTTCTTATCTATCTATATAAATAAAATTAGAGTTTTGTCTGTACATTTATCAGAATTATATTTTTTTTGGTTATTTTTACGTTTTATACATCAAGTAAGCCGAAAATAGTCTTATCTCACTTTCTGTCTGTCTGTCTGTCTGTCTGTCTGTCACGGCCCCAAAGGCATTTTACGCGGCCTTCTCCTCAAAAACGAGAGCATCGATCGGGATTTTAGTTATTGAACAGTATTGAACACTTTATTGACAGTATCAATTCAAAATTATCAAGCTGTCAGATATCTTCACTTCAATCTATATAAATAAAATTAGAGTTTTGTCTGTACATTTATCAATAAAACTTAGAAGAAATGTATTCAAAATCGCACAATACTTGGTTGTCAATAATGTTTTCAATACAGTTCTGTACTGTACTGTACAGTTCTGTACTGTTCAATAACTAAAATCCCGATCGATGCTCTCGTTTTTGAGGAGAAGGCCGCGTAAAATGCCTTTGGGGCTGTGACAGACAGACAGACAGACATAAATTGAGATAATATTATTTTCGGCTTATTTAATGTATGAAACGTAAAAATAACCAAAAAATATATAATTCTGATAAATGTACAGACAAAACTCTAATTTTATTTATATAGATTGAAGTGAAGATATCTGACAGCTTGATAATTTTGAATTGATATTTTTGTAGAATAGCGTTTCGCTGTTATGTTGTAATATAATAGATTGTGAGATTGTGAGGCCGGGTCGATAAGAATCAGTAGACTTGTAATGCTTCATTTTACTATTCAGTGAAATACATTAGGCTTCTGTCAAAATGATGAAATAATATTGTTCTCATCATCCAGAAATATGTGAGTCCATCTACAAGTAATATTGTATCTAAACTTGATTCAGCATCATCGTAGTTACCGATGGAATTTATCTATTGATTCGAATTTGGAGCTTCAATACAATAACGGAGGATAGATAATTCGATTATTTTTTCTCAAATCGAATCACTTCATTTATATTTGATTTGATACAAGCATTATGGTCGTACAGTGATAACTCCACATTGTACATGAAAAAAATATTTAATTAACGAAAAAGTATCAATCACAAGAAGAAAAGAAGAAAACAATCACAAGAAAGCTAAATGAATATTATGTAGGTCTAGGATGAAAAGTAGTTCCAGAATGATTTGATCAATGAAAATAGTCAACAAAAAAATTAATCTTCTTCAATGTAATGAATGGATTTAATAAATAACCTGAACGTTTTTTGAAATGCATCTATGAATATGTGACATCTAGATGACTTTTGAATGGTTGAAATAATTCATCGACGTGAAGATACTCTTAGAAAATTAATAAAAAAGCAGAAGTTTTGAATTTTTTTGTTCAAATTCTGTAGAACAGCATTCAACAGTTTTGTTGTGATGTAATAAAGATGAGACTAAACTCATTTATGCTTGAGATTCTATAAAGACCGACGTCAATCTGACTGGCTCATGTACAAATAATCATGAAAGATTGGAACATGAATGGTGAGTTATTGAAAGAATATGGAAGGAGTAATTCAATCCTTATCACAAACTATTGTACGTTACATATAATTGGAAGAAGAAAATCGTATCGTTAAATGTTCCAAATACTGAAAAATATGACCGTATACTTAGAAAAAATATTAGGCACTCTCTAGAAAGAAATTTCTCCGTAGAAGTTACCAGCTAGAATTATGTTGCAATAGTCATCTCTGAGGCAACATTATATAATTTATTTTTCTTTTTATGTGAAATTTAACGACTTGCAGTCAAATTGATTTGACTGTAACGAATTGTAACGAATATGTAACGAATTCATTTGACTGCAAGTCGTTAAATTTCACATGAAAAGTTAATATTAACAACGCAGTTCGTCATGGAAAAAGAAATCCAGGAATTTATTTTTCCTTTTTCCTTATGGAAAACACGTGATACAGACGAAGTTAGAGGAAATATGAGATGAATTATAATACATAAAACAATATTGAGAGGAAAAAATGATGAACAAATAGGCTATATCATATGATATTCATCTGATATTCATGCTATATTATCATTTTTTGTAATTATATCCACTTATATATTTTGAAAATAGGACTTTGATGATTCAAAATTGGAAGTAATTCTTTGAAAATCCAATTCAAGTGAATGGAAAAGTTCTGCTGCACCGATAAGTATAAAAGATGGAGACATCAAAGGTGAGTGAGTAGAAGTGAATGGAAGGACCAAGTTTCGAAGCAATTCCCAGTAAGCAATATGACTGCGAGAAGTGTTAAATGAGAGACACGAATGACAGTGACAGAACTAGATTGGGCCATGGAGGCCTACATGCATGTGGCAGAGAATCACCAGCGTGCGGCGACTTCTCTACAATGCTGAGATTTGCCTCTCAAATCCACGCCCGACGTCAGACGTAGGCGTGAGACGTCAAAATGGAAAAGGATGACCGCAATTAATTCGGAAAAGCGATTGTATCCGGTCTTCATAAATCAGGAGACGTGACAGACGCTTTTCTCACCCATATCAAGAGCCCTTTCCCCCTCCAGCCATTTTCATCGCCCGATTCTCATCATCGGAGCGCTTCTGGTCGTTTCTCAACGGCGGTCGTTCGTGCTTGATAGTGCCTGAAATATTACACGTCGCCGCCTGACGGCCTCACCGGCTGCGTTGGACATTTGCCGCGGTGAGAGAAATAATGTGTACGCTCATTACAGCTAAGCATCGATTCTTCGGCCTAATTCAATTTTTACCATTGGAGATAGGCATCAAAATTATACAACTCTCACGTCAGCAATTCTATGTCAAAAATGTTTTACCAGCTACTAATCGATACTCGATCGATTTATGTAGTGAATCTTATTATTGATCTTGATACTGGAGCTTCATCATCGTAGCACATGTGTATTATTTATCACCATATTCTTTGTAATGTGTACTGAAATCACTGGAAAAAACTTCTGAAAAAAACCTACAACGATCTACTGTTATGCAGGAGTAATTGATGGCAAACAGTGACGTAGCCAAAGATTCTCATTTAAATGCTGAACTCATTGACTTGAATAATAATTTAGATTAGAGATACTTGAGATAGAATAGAAGCAGGATCTATACTACAATGCATGTGAGACAGTTAGTTCAGTCCATTATCATGGCCTGCTCAATATTTGTCACTCCAAATTAACGTAATAATGAATAATTCTGAATTGATGTATCTCTATGAGCATTAGAAGACTGTAAATATTCAAATTTAATGTTGTATGTAAATAACAGAAGTACTCGCTTGATGAATGGCGAATTTCAGCTTCGGGGCCCAGCCCCATAGGTGGCTTGTTAAATAATTCTCACGGAAGCAAAGCTAACAATTATAAAATCACTGAGAGGATACTTTCATGAATTTGTCATGGTCATGAATTTCATGAATTTTTTTCAAGTCACCGCTCAGCAACCAAAAAATTAAACAAGCTAGATGAAAGTTTCAATTAACGGTTCTGTAGACTTTTTTACGTATTTTTGACTGCAAATTTATGAAATTCGTTACGAATTACGTATTGAATTATGCAGCTTAAGATCTATATCCCTATTATAGCAAAGGTATCAATAGTACGCAGAACTCATGGTGCGAGCAACGATGAAATATGGTAGTAGAAGATTAATATTTTGATATGAACTGAATAATAGTATAAAACTTTGCAATTCTCACTGAATGCAAAGTCCAATGTGGTGGAAAATTCATTCAAAGCTCAAAACATTCTACAATTTGTAGAAGTCTGCTCATCATGCCAACCAAGTGCTAGTTGAAACCTCCCTGATGCAGCGACTTTCATGGACTGATTGATTGTACCAATTGCATCACCTTATGGTTTTTCAAGCTTGGTCTTGTCTAGATAAATTTACGCATTTTTTAGTACTATATTTATGGTTTTTGGAGACAGGTGTCCTAAGTCATAAGGCTGTATTTGTCCAAACTTAAACACAAATTTTAGAAAAAAGATAGTAAAACCTGTTATTCACTTCACACCCATAAATCCTTGAAAATTTGTTATAATTCTGAATATTAAAAAGCAACTGCTTTTTTTCCCTTGAAAAGTCGATTCATTGACATGTATTCAGTTTATATACCATTATAATGAAAACAAAATGTAGATGAATAATGAAATGTGTTGCAATGTGAAGCAGTAGTTGAAACAGAGCAGTTTTTTCAGTAAAGCGCTGAAGCATCATTGGTTTACAAACAGCTGTGTGTGTACAGCTGAATATTGCTGTACCACCCCACCATTCGCCATCACTTATATCAACCAAAGTCAGCAGTAATCGGATGGTTCGAATCTCAGATTGTACCTGATGTAGTAATTGTCCACGTGTGTTGTTTGTGCTAGGCACCAGCTGTTTCAAGCGTCTTGTATGTTCAAGCATTAATGTAAAACTAAAAAAAATTGCATATACAGAATGGAATAATTCTACATGAAAATCTCATGAAAAACTTACATAAAACTGATTGCTGCAATGATGTTAACTTTGAGGGATCTTTGCACCATTGAACATAGAGCATGGGCCGCCACTGATAATAAAAGTGTGTATAGTGGAGAATGCACTTGAATACTAGATAGTCTTCAACCTGACAGCAGCAAGTTTGAATATCAAAGCAGTTCCAGTTGGAATTCTGAGGCAAATGAAGGTTTATCCACCCTACAAAAAAATTTGATATAATGTAAATATTAAAGTGTAAGTGTAAAATAATTAGTGATTAGAAGAGTGTATTGTATAGTATAGGCCGCCTGCAGAGTCCACTCTTGATAGAGAGAAAGACCTACATGATCTGATCATTGGCGTATAAAGAAAATAATTTCGGGGGGGTTGTATCAACAATGGGCAGTGGGGCACCCAGGATTTCACTATGGGGGGACAAAACTACCGGAGGGTCTGGGGTATGGAATACCCCCGCTTCCCATCGAAAAGGGTGGTCCGGGGAAAATTTGTCTTATATTGCAGCGAAAATCACAGATTTCTACGCATTTCTACTGATTTTCGTATTTGTGTTTAAAATTTCGGGGGTGAGGGACTTAAGCCATTTGAGCCCCCTTATATACGCCCATGCGATCTGTATCAGAGCTTGGAGCAGATCACCAGTGCAGAATAGGTCTGTGTCATGATTCAATCGGTAAGCAGCTGCTTTAAATTTAACTCTTGCCGCTTGCGGCTCTGTGAAAGCCGAAGCCTCTATCGCAGATCTGGAATCTGTTCTGGTAGATCCACTCTATTACTGAGCCCTCGTTTCATTGGTGTTATTCTCTAGCTCTCGCCGTCTGTGCAGGTCTTATAGAAATATTAGAAATCGTAGAAATCATCAATTTCAAAGCACGCTTGATTGGCAAACAAGTTATGACTGCATTCCAAGTATTTTGAGTACTTATCAAATTATACTTCTCTATCAGTTTAGTTTTAAATCAGAAATTCTGACACTATCGAGCCATTGAACTTCAGATTTATAAGTGCCATTAATTGGAGCGAGCATCAATTAATTGATGAAGTATCAAAGAAATCACTTGTGGGTTGTAAAGATTAGCACAATTTCCAGATAAATTGATTCTCTTGTAGAGGTTTGATTTCTGCGTGTAAGTGAGTGATGCTAGCAAGACTGTGTTTAATACGAGGAGAGATGGAGTGGTGGTGTCGAAGATTGCAGCAGGACGAGGAGATTTATATCAGTGGAATAATTAGAAGGGCGTTCGATCAGGACATGAAAAAAAACGGGAATAGCGCAAAACATGAACTGGAAACGGATGGTGTCTGATGCTCTGAAGCGACCGACGACCGGCGTTGATTCATTGTGAGGGGAAATGGAATATTTATGCAAATAGGAGCTGAACTCGACCTAAACAAGGGAATCATTGATGGAGTGCCACAAATCTTTTTGATGCAGCCCTACTTCCCGTTACGCGTATGAAGAGTTCGTTGTTGTTTTTCCCGCCATTTTCCATAACCGATTTTATCTGCGCGGCCACATCTCCCGCGTGCTTCGTGTCCGTTTCCCGCCGAATATACTTGAATCACACTACTCCGACTGCTAGCCGACTAATTCTAGTTCTGGTCGAATCGACAGCCAGCTGCGTTCCTGTCCTGTACAGCAGTGTTTCAGATATCACTGGCAATATAATTTTTTAAAAATCTCAAAAATACATTGATTGATTGGGAATCAATGTATTAATATGCAATATCTTCAAGTGTCAGATGAACTTAACAACAGTCATCAACAAAAAACTATATCAACAGAAATCCATTTGAATGAATGATTTCTACTCTATATATTTATCTAGGAATTTGCTCTCCTATGATAAATGGGAAATCTTATGAAAAGAGGGAACATTTCAAACGCTTTGAAGAGCTGAGCAGAATGAGCTATCACATGATATGATGCAGTGAGATAGCTGTCATATAGTGTGTTAAATAGTGTCATAGTTTCTCTTATAAAACAGAATCAGAGCAGACTATGAGAAAAAATTATGAAAATTGAATAATTTAAAGTAAATTTGTTTTTAAAATAACAAACTTATCTGACTTAGTTGAGGAAACTTACACCTACCGAGATTTGAAACCGAGTCTTTCTACGGGAGAAGCTGGTGTTCTATACACTGGACTAGTGGATCATATGGGAAATTATGTTACTAAAAGCACCCATGAATATACGAACGACAATAACTATGATTATACAATCTGGCAAAGCAAATGATCTATGACAACAAAAACAATTATGTGAAGTTTTGAACGTTAATTTTGAAGTCTGAAAAGAAAATCAAAAATCGGTCTTCGAGATGGATTGACACATAAACGCAAGAACACACAAACACAAACGCCCGTACTCTCTCTTATTACATAGGTGAAACAGTAAATGAAGAAGGGCAAGCAGTACTTTTCCAGTGCATCCTAGTCAATGAGTGAATTTGTATAACTGTGTATATTGAAACTGTATATTCCAACTAGACTGGAAAGCTGTGAGCTCATTATTGTTTCCAAATCGGAACCGCTTGGTTGGGCGAAGTCAATTCTATATTATGATCCTCATATGTCAATTTCCGATGTTCGATCAGCACATCCATTAAAAAGTAAACAGGTGCACGGACTCATGGACTGCGAACAACGATTACAGAGCCGGGATTTTGTGATGAATTAATTCTTCCATACGCAAATGTTATTCAATTATTGAACTCCAACGTTCTGCAATATTAATAACGATAGTAATAGTTGGCAGCATATTAGTACATGCCATTATTATTCATTAATAAACTGATAGGCCGGAAGCCAGTTCGTATACGATTACGCAATAGTTAGCACGAAGCCATGTTGTTCGTATTAAACACAGAGTATTACTTACAATAAGACTCAGTGAGCTTCAAAAATGTAAAGATAACTTTGGAAAGGTATACTGATTAGTATTTATAGAACAGTATGCAATCATTCAACTATTTTAATTACCAAGAAATTAAGAAAAAATAAATAAACCGCAACAACAGAATATCTAAAGACCCGACAAATTGGCATAAAATAATAATTATTATTATTATCAGTTGTGATGATAGGCATAATATGCACCATTGAATTAAACATCATATGCTTCCCAATCTACAAAAAATGCACATCAGCGCTTCTTGAAAAAGTGTTTTTATTCTTCTTCTTCTTCAACAGATCTCATAATTTATTATGCTCAATATTTTTTTTTTTTTTTTTTTAATTCGAAGATTTGAAATACGGTAAACGATTTCAACACAATCAAAAAAATAAACGTCAATGCTTGCACTGTAAAAATAAAATGAATAATTGGGCTAAGCATCAGCATAATGTCCAATGTTTTGATTTTCACTAGCCAAAAAAAACCTAGAGCATATTAGTTAGTTGGAATCAATTTTAGATCATAATTATTTTTATAATGGATCCCCAAACTCCAAAATCAATAGCGATCTCTCTTGAACTATGAGGAAGCTATAAACCGAATTCCAAGAGTCTAGAATCTTCCTTTCAAGTGCTAAAGCACAGACCTACGTACAACGACACGATTTCAATAAGGCCCTATCGGGAATCTAATAATATTATTATTATATTACCTGCTTCGATTACTACAGACATCGCTTCCAGATCCAAAAATAATGCTCATCGTCAGTTCTTGGTTATTTCACCATGAATATTTTCAGCCTTCTCAATTGGCGTTTTAGTGTAATTCCCGTCAGCGGGCAAAGATGTTTCTTCCATCTTTTTGCTGGTGGTGCCTAAGTGATATAAAGAATAAAATTGACTTATTCTCTCGACATTGTGAAATTATCATATATTTTGTAAATGTATTTTAAGGCAATAAAGAATTTGAATTTTAATCGAAAATGGAAACGTCAACGAATGCAAAAGAGAGCTGTAAGAGCAATAAAAGGAGTTAAGCCACGTGAGTCATGCAGGGGATATTTTAAAGATCTTAGCATTCTAACTGTGCCATCCCTCTACATCCTTGAAGTCGTAATGTACTCTAGGAGTAAAGAATTTGTAAGAAACTGTGACTTATATAACTATAATACGCGACATAAAGGTAACTATGCTTCACAGTACCACAGGACTGCTCTGTTCGAGAAAAAACATGGGTCTTAATTTATAAGTGAGCTGCCACTAGACATAAAAAATTGTGAAAACCTGGCCACTTTCAAGACAAAATTGAAGAGCTACTTGATAAATGGGGTATTTTACAGTATACAGGAATTTATGGATGATAATTTGAGGGTTTTATGATGATGATATGAAGGATGATAATGAGGATACGATAATATATGTGTGTTGTGTGATGATAATTATGTAGGTAGTATTTATATATACTAAGGTTTCCATTTTATATGTTGTCTATTCTCAATATTTAAGTTGATTACATATGGCTGTAATCAACTAGTTAATCGGTTCGTTGTTGAAATGTATGATTGTACAATATTGGACGAATCCTAAATGTATTATATTGTTACAAAAGCAAACAAGCAGTTAATCACGCACTTGTTCTATATATAATTCCATTTTTTCATCGACAGACGGAGCTGCAATTCGATTCCTTTCGTTCTCACTCGTTAAATGTCTTTCTCACTCCTATTCTTCAAGTCTGCAACTCTCTCACTCAATTGATCTTCTCGTCAATTCTACATTCTTCTAGAACAATCGAGGCCTTCTTGAAGATTCTCGAAGTGTCTGGTGACCTCCAATTCTTGGAATTATACAACTACAACAGCTATATAAAGGAGTCCACGTGAACCAGTGAATCAGTTTTCTACAAACCCGTGTGACAGATTGTATTACAGATCTCGTGCCAGTGGAGTAAACAGTGCTTTATTCAGTCTTTAGACAGTGTCAAGTGCAGAGACAAGTGTTTACTGTTTATGCAGCTTACTAATAGTTTAAAGACGTTGTGTTAAGTGATATTATTTGGGACTGTCAAATAACGAATTGGACTGTGCTTTTGTAAGTGATTAGTTGCTCTTTCTATAATTTCTTTCTGCATTATTGTACAGTTTATTGGACTAGTGTTTCTTTTATTATTGTTCAGCCTGTAATTAGTTATTCATTTGTACAGTTTATTGGATTCTTGTTTCTTTTATTATTGATCGGCCTGTAATTACTTATTCATTAAATCTTGTAAACAATTACTGCAAATAAGTATTAGCTTGTCATTTGTTGATTTGTTTTTCTTTATTGAACTTACAATTAATTTGTGTAAATAGACTAATTTTGTATAAATAAAGTGCAAGTGTGAACTTTAGTGTTGCCAGCCTTATTTTAGCTATTAGAACCCGTAACAATATGTATCTCCAAGATTTATATTATCAAATCAAAACAAATCAAATCTTGCACTTATTGGGTAGCCTTTGTGATATTCTTTAATTTGTTCTGTTTTTGAATGCGAAATGAACAAGCTGCGCAATGTTTTGATTATCACTACCTTGATCAAAACTAACCTTGATCCTATAGTGGCGAACTGTTTCACAACTCAATTATTCTTATATTTGACCCTTATACTCCAAAATCAATAGCGATATTACTTGGACTATAAGGAAGCTATACACAAAGTTTCAAGTATCCACACTCTTCCTTTCAAGAGCACGACGAACGGCACGATTTCAATAAGGCCGTGTCTCGACCTTGACAGAATTGGTTACTTCTAATGTAAATCAGTGTAGAAAAATGTTGCTGAGAGCTCAGCATAGACATGGCATTTATTCTCGAAGTATAAAAAAATCTTACTTTATCGAGAACAGTCTATGAAAAATAATTAGTGAAAATATCAACATATTCCACATCACCATTAATGAAATTAAATGAATTATTGATATATGCTTGAAAATAAAAAAGAAATTAAGTTTCACTCGCTGAGCGCGGTATTGGGACGACTGTGATATTTAGAGCGCTAGGTTTTGCGCTTCATAAGACTTATATATAATAATTGCCATTATTACCCATGCACAAGTCTCATAATCATTTTGGCTTCAGAAAGAGAAGAAATTACGTTTGGATTATGAAATTTCTTATATACTCGAACTTATCTCTTAACGAGCTCAGTTCATTTATACTGTTCAATCCTTCTTGTCCATAAGGATATGAAATTGTAGACTGTTAGGTAACTCTTTCCATTGCATACTGTGTTGAGGCTTAGACAAATGGTGTGAAGAGTTCTATTCTATTCTATCCCATATTAAATACTTGATGCGGAGCAACCATGTCACTGCGAAGCAGTACAGCTTGATCGTACAAAATGATTCTTAAAAGTTACAAGCTCTTTGAGGGAAGAAATCAGTCGAATGGTTTGTGGTTGAGCGTTTGAGAGCTGGGAACTCTAATTTCAAACGTCGCCAAACGCTAATTTTGGGATCCGACAAAATCACAATGGCATCGACTTTGCTGGGGCTGCTCCTTTGCCACGAAGTCACCAGTGACAGTTTCGCAGTCTTTCCATATTGTTATCCATGGTAATTAAATTTCCCCCATCGTAGTTCGGCGGTGGCAACTGATTCATTAACCGTATGAAACTTGGGCCGATTGGAATTTTGTCTTCGCCGTTCAAGGCTCTCTCCCCGAGAAAACGCTCTCTGCCTAAGTTCATGATGGGATTGAAAATAACGAGAAATCTCCTCTCCGTGCGACAGGAGACGTAGCTGTCTGAAACTTCGTACAGGGGGATGTACTAAGGACAACCGAGAGTTAGAGGGATCTTTCTGGTTTATACTTCCCTCCATGTTCCTTAAAAGCGAAACATGTCCGTCTCTTGGTGTATCAGGCACGAAGTCACAACTCTGCCGATTGACACTGAGAAAGCTCCCAGTGCAGACTACGACTACGCTCTCTTCATTCTCCATTCTTCATTCACGTCGCGTCTCCTGCTTCTTCGCTCATCGTCGTTAAGTCGACAACTCTCAACAGGTCCATCTCTCTGCACTCCCATTTCCCTCCCTACTTCATCATCATTTCCCCGCCCATCGACCGAACCCTTTCAGCCCCAACCTAATCACTGCACATACACTGCGCATCTGACCCAACACTAAGTAGTCAGAGCTCGTGTTATCTCTGAGCTCACGTATCTTCTCATAATGTTTAGTTCCTTATTAATAACAGCTATGCTCCTCATCTCTTCAACAACAAATAGTCATCATTCCATTTAGTGCTGTTAATTAGATCAAACAAAGGTCATACCCTCAAATCCAAAGTAAAAGTTTGTCTCCAACTTCACGTTCACAACTCTGTTGTCTACACAGTCCACTTACAGTTTGGTAAAATGCTGTGGCGAAAGGTCAAATAAAGCAACTGAAGCACTGCTTCACTACTGGAAAGTCATCGAATAAAGTAAAGAAATATTTTCAATTTATAAACTAAATTACGATAGTAAAATTGATCTATAATATATCTCTGAGCATGAGTGTTCAGGAAATCAGAAGCCTCAGTGTTCAACTGAACGTTCAGAAAATAACATCATCTGGAATCTGGATTCATCATCTTGCCGCCTAGCTGAGACATGATTCAAAAAGAAAGAAAGCGTACTGTAGTTGAAATTAGTTCAGCTGAGTGGTCCGCAAGCAGCCATTCTATGGAGCAGCCGGAGAGTGGCTGGAAGGGTAGACGCGTTAGGAAGTGTGCTTCGTTTGAGCTTTAAGCATGAAGTCATACGGCAGTTGCCAATCACGGCCGAAATTAAAACTCTCAACCGATATTAGTAGTTGCCAACTTAACAGCTCGAATTTCAAGACTAAAAAGTTCTCAATGGCGAGAAATTTTCCATGAAGTTCAAATTTTACTCTTGTAAGCAAACCCCAAAGTTTTAAAAGATGGAGTCAAGTCAAAATTTGTGTAGAAATAACTTTTGTGCTCCAAACGTTTTACATCTTTGCATTATGTCTTGATTATGCCTCATAAAATGAAAAAATATCTTCCACAAAATATTATTGGGAGAAGCATCCAAAAAGGGTGCTCCTAATTATTCGAACTGATCAGTATATTGTAAATTTGCACTTTATGAATTTGTTTTCTTTAGAGCCACCAGAAGTATAATATTTATTTTATCCATGCCAAAGACTATTGCTTCGCTTCCGGTATAGAACTTCACTGTTTGTGGCTCTTCAAATGTTTCCCTTGATATTTTTCTCGTTACATCGAGATAGGAAACGTACAAAGATGAAATCAACGAGCTACAAAAATAAGGAACGCTGCAGAAGACGTTTCGCAGATTGATTTTGCGCGTCTTGGTGGCATAGAGAGCTCTTCTGTCTCCTTTTGCTGGCAAAATATAATAAAACAAAAACCATATAGCCTACCTCCGTCGCTTGCTGGCATGTGAGAGAGCGCGACAAAAGTGAAACGCTTGGGAAATGCGATGATGGGCGTTGTCTTTCAATCCAGGTTGCCTCTCCTCCGGGTGCAATAACCCGTGTTTCCTCGTAAAACAAAGCGCCCAAAACTCCTTTGAGGGTCCTAACGCGACGGCAAAAACAAAGAGTGATTGCAGCCGACTTATGAGCGATGGTGTGGGAGCCGTGAAGCGTCCCTGGAGAACTCCTCTCCACTCCCTACTAACACTTTGACACGTGACTTTTATACGTTTTCACGCGCACTTTCCCTTTGTGGCACGCTTCACCGATCTCTGTCTTGCTCCAATATTGCCTGATTACGTCACCAGGTAGCGTGGACTGCACCTCTCACTGATTATCGACTATCATATCATATGAAAAGTCAAAGGCTTTCAAACACCAACTTCATTACTTTTTCTTTGATGTGAACCTTACATGACTGCAGAGTGGTTCCAAATGAAATTTTAAACTCTCGAGGGATAGAACAACAATGGATATTTACTCGAAAGATTGACTTTACTTTTGATGTCCAAATTCAAACATTCTGAAGGGAGTTTGATGTAGCATTGATTGGAGTGCATCATATAGCAGAACCACAATAGTTCCACTAAGAGGTCACTATCAGATAAAGCGCATTGTTTGTTGAATGTTTGGATTTAATTTATTCAAATTGAAATATGTAACGTATTTTATACTGGGGATGTCTGAATAATTGATAACTTCAACATTTGATCACCATGGCAATAAAAAATATTGGATTGCTAAATTAGTCACGACTTTCCTCAAAAATTGATCTGAAAAACGTAGTAAGTACATTTAGCTTTCGAAAAACTGATTTTCTTCCTCAAACTGACTGACCGAATGGCTTGGGCACGTTTTTTAACCAAGTTTAAGGGTTCATTAACATAAGCGTTATCAAGTATCTTCAGTGCTGAGGATGTGTCAAGGTTGATTCATAGATACAAACCTTGAACTTTCAAAAACCTGGTCGCCTGAATCTTACAACAAATGAGCTGTTGGCAATCAAATTCTAATAAAATTACCAGAGAAAAATATTTTTCTCTTTTATCAGTCCACTATCAACTGAAAAGGGCCACTTAATAATTTTGAAATAAGAAATATTTTCCACACGCGTGAATGACACGTGAATATTTCGGCCGATGGCGACACTATCTGAAATTACAGTAGAGTTGCAACTAGTTCAGAGAAATATAAAAATAATCACTACTGCTCAACAACCGTCTTTAAATTTCTTATCAATCGCTGATAAGTTCTTATTTCATCACTATTTTTCAGCTTATGAAGATAATTGAACTTTTGTATGTGGACAGTTGAAGTTGCACTGAACCAATTATCAAGAGGCGTTTTTACGGAGTGAGTGTAAAGTACAAACTTGAAATCTACTACGTTGATAAGAATGTTACAATGAATCGTAACATATTGTACAAAGTACGAGATCTCATTGATGAATTTGATTTTGATGTAGAAATCTTTGTTTACATTCCAAACGAGACAGAAAGAGTTTGTTTATCAACGTTCTCATTCAGCTCTATTGGAGTAATACCTTGGAGTAAAGTAGTAACCTTGTCATATAACTACAGTTTCAAATAAGTGCTGTAGTTAAGTGAAATAGCTTTTCGAATTAAAATTACTAGAAATGAGGATATATTCGGGAATACATTTTCCACCAGTCATTTGCAAGATAATCGATGCAGAATGGCAAAAATTGTTTTTAGAATAATAATAATTATGATGCTAATAATAATGAATTGAAAATAATATTATAATAATGATAATTAATGTTCACATTATGAGGCTTCCAGGCCATAGACTAACAAAAAGAATAGTAAACTATGTAGCATCACTTGTCAATGGAGGAGAATGGATACAGAATGTTAAAAAATACCTAGTACTGGCCAAAATAACCAACAAAGAAATTTACAACAGAAAATACTCCAGAATAAGACAAAATAAATGGGAAGTTTTACCAGAGACAAAACCTCCAAGAGTTGGAACAAAATGGAGCGAAGAGAAAAAGCTGAATTCGCACAAAAAATTAAAAGCTGATGGGCAAACAAGAAGAACAAGTCCAAAAAATAAACCATCTTTCCTCAGCGTCTTCCACTTTCAAAAACCTGGTCGACTGAACCTTACAACAAATGAGCTGTTGGCAATTAAATTCTTACAAAATTACCAGAGAAAAATATTTTACTCTTCTATCAGTCCACTATTAACTGTAAAGGGCCACTTGATAATTTTAAAATGAGAAATATTCTCCACACGCGTGAATTTATGTAAGCGTGAGCTTTACATATAATATTAATAATAATACGAATAATAATAATAATAATGATCATAATAATAATAATAATAATAAGTGGAAATCCTCAAAGAATCTGCTCAAAAAGTAGGTCTTCAGGTTTCTTTTGAGAAAACGGTCCTTATAGCTAATAGAGTCCAACTTCAAAAATTGAATACTTAATATGGTGAAATAAACAGAGTTTCGCATTTCAATTATTTAGGAGAAATTATAGAGCCTAATGGTTCTGAACGGTTCTCTCAATTGGAGAGACTGCAGACGATTAGGAAAGCGTTGGGACTTGTACAACATGTATACAATAAAAAATCTCTTTCTCGTGTAACCAAAATTCGACACTATAACACAGTAATAAAGCCTGTAGCTCTATATGCTTGTGAAACTCTTTCTATGAGCCGAAAAATGGAAATGGACGACATTAAAAAAGAAGAAAGGAAACTCACCAGGAAAATTCTTGGTCCAAGAAAAACTGAAAATGGATTTAGATTACAGAAGAATGAGCTTGTAGAAAGATTTTCCAACATAGGAAAAAATATAAAGAAACGGCGTATAAAGTTTTACGGTAATATTCTCAGACTTCCAGAATACAGGTTAACCAACAGAGTGCTAAGATACCTACTGTCGCTAACTAGTCCGGGACCCTGGTTGGAAAATATTAGAAAAGATCTAACCACGCTTAACACAAATGAACAGGAGATATTGAATAGGGAGTTATTCAGGAGGAATGTGGATAAGTGGGAAATTCTCTCGGAGCTGCACCATAAACAGTACAGACCGCTATGGAGTGAAGAAAGAAAGCAGCGGTTCTCGCAAAGGATGAAGGAATACTGGGCAAAGAAGAAAAAATAAATACCATACACCACGAATCATTGAATAATTATCGTCTTCCTCTTGGGAGTTCTATCGACAATAATAATAATAATAATAATAATAATAATAATTTTTTTTCAATTCAATTCAATTTCAATTTATTTTCCTCAAATTTTTACAAAACAAAGATTTTATCAGTCTTAAATAATTCTCCGAAGCTAATGAAAGCTTTTTGGAGATGTTTTTAACACTTATTATTTCTACTACATTGGTTCATACGACAATCATTATATTTTTGTAGGTTACACATAATATAACAATAACAATACAATAATAAATTTTCTCCACAGACCAACTAATAATAATAATAATAATAATAATAATAATAATAATAACAATAATAATAATAATAATAATAATAATTTAATGGTCAATGGAGTAATTTACTTACTGATATTAGTTTCACATAGGATACTCGCATTACATAAATGTGACGCGTGTATGTGGGGAGTTGAAGGCGTTGGGAGTTGAAGCATCCGATCTATCAATTAGAAAAATCAACAACTCAATGATCTCACTCGATACTTAAATAATTCATTCAAGTTCCATTGATAAAGGAATAATAATAATAATAATAATAATAATAATAATAATAATAATAATAATAATAATAATAATAATGATATTTTTATTTCGCCAAAATACAAAAATACAAATATAAGAAAATTCACAATATAAAGTGTATAACACATTTTTGGCACAGTCAGCAAAGTAAATACTTGAGCGCTGGCTGTGAGTTCATTTAATAATATTACTAGTAAACATAGAAAGCTCGTGAAATGAGAGAAATCAATAATGAATTTAAAGGTAAAGTAATAAAGATCTTAAAGTATCTCCATGAGGTGACAAAACTAAAAAACACACAATTATCATCCTTTCATTGTAAAATGGGCGAATACAAAAGTAAGCCCCAATTTGAACGGGTTTATTCACAAAACGCGATAACTTACAAGACGTTGTTTTGACTAAAAGTTTTCATTAATGTTCGACATGTCAGTTACGAGATGCGCAAACGAAATCTGTTCCGTAATCGATTCTGTCCCATACTCATAACAGCATGTCTGATGTAACGGTTTGAGAGCTACAGTTATTTCTACAAAAAATCCATCAGTGTGGAATAAATACACCATTTTTTACGTGCAGTCATAAGATCAGTCACAAAAGGTTCAATTAGGGCCTCTTGGAAACAAGCATTGGAGAAAAGCCTCTTTGACAGTTCCTCTGCAACTAGTCCTTGGAAAGGATTCGTACCAAATTTGTCACCAAAGAATTCTCCAACAGGTGAGTGAGAATGTGGTGATGCTTCAGCCAGTTGCAAAATGTGCATGTATAAGTAACAAAACTAACAAATCGACTTTGGAGGGGCAAGCAACTTCGGCCACTTCAATAATCACTCATTTTCTAATCACTCTGGGGGGCAGTGCATACATTCTGCCCCCCCCCCCACAACATTTTCCCCAAGAAAATCAAATAAAACTGGTCAAGTACTGAATTCTTCAATTTCATTTTTTCAAACTACATTATTCGGTTCCAATAAGCACAAAAGTACACCCTAAAAAACGATAGTGCTGCTCAGCTACTGTGATTTTTTCTAACCTCGCAAAGCATAAAACATCAGACATCCACAAAGCATAGACGTCTGATTTGTTTGTTTATTGTTTTCATCGCCTAGGTCCTATAGTCTTATGGTCCATTACCGAGGCAACATACCGGAAATGAGTCAGTAAAATAGCTATTTATGTAACTAGGGTGCAAACTGGGGTTTCTTTGCACCGAGAGAAACAGTTTTTTCACGAGCCGAAGGTGAGTGAAAATAGTTTCTCGAGTTTAGAAACAATACTTTGCGCTTGAATAACAGATTAAATTTTCCCTAAAGTAATTTAAACAGAACAAAACAGGACATACATAAATTTGTCACTGACAAATAACCTGACAATTCCTCACATAACCTTTCTTCGAATCAAATGGATTTCAACAACAACTACAGCTGATTTTATTTCGCAGCTGAAGCAGAGTAGCCAACCTATTTTTGAATGCAAAATAGGGAGCCTGCGTATTACATGCTCACTATTTTGTGTTGTTAGGATGCAAATTTGCGGAAAAGTACTTTCGCGCATTGGAATTCACTTTCCCGCACAGGAATAGACTATTTTGCGTGCTACAGTAAGTGTAAAATTAGGCACTTTTTCGGGTCACTGAGGGAAAACAATATTTTGTAATAATTTTACTCATGCAGACTCAATATTGTTTTCTATGTCACTACAGAACTGATATAGTAACCTAGAAGCCAGAATAATCTCAGTTGACTGGTGACTGGTTGACAGTTGAATGGTGAATGTGGTCAGTATCACTTCTTTCTATCCGTGAATTTCGTGCGAATGTTCCTGATAAGTGGATATTACTTATTAGTTGATGAAAATGGACAATTTTCTAATAAAACCTACCAAAAGCAGTGTGAGTTTCATAAATAACGGCAATAGGTCTGTTGGATCCAAATATGCCATCAACTCATCCAAGGACTGCCAAGAATTCAATTTTCATATTCAAGAATTCAATTTAATAATTCATCGTTAGACTCTGACAATAAAGTGAATGCTGCTGGATCTATAAGAAAAACACTAGTAGGCGATCCAATGCGGAATGGGTAAAAGGAACTCAATTTTTTACAATTAAAATTTTTCCAAAAAACTTCCTTTTTGAAGTGATTTTATTCATCATTATCTTCCATTTGAAGTACAGTATGTAAATATGAATTATCTTGAATGAGAAACATCAGAACAGAGTAATGATTAGTAGAACGCAAGGTATGAGAGTACAGTAGGCCTATGTAATAAATAAAGATTGAGTAGTGTAATGGAACGGATTATAAATAACGGTGTAACAGACAGAACCTCTTCTCACATGCAACAGTTCCAGTCCTACCACCAGAAAAACTCAAAGTTGCGATTACGCCACTCCTGAATGGTGAGGGATATTTCAAAAACTTCAATAAATGAGTTTTAATTTGACTAATTCTGTTCTTAATGTCGAAATTGTTAAAAAGTAATACATTCCTAGACTGAACTTCTAGTTAGGCCACTGCCCTGCTGATGAATCTTGACCACCCCCTTCCCCCAACCATAATTCTATGAAGTCGGCGCCGCTGCAAATCACTGCAGTCTTCAAAACCGTAGCACCGGACATGTGTGCCAGAAATTCGTTTACCGCAAATATATCGTTTGGGCTTCTGGTGGAGGTACATTTATATCAGTTATAGGACTTTGGAATTTGCTTTTTCATATGAACGGTGAAAAGCATTGTAAGTATATGCGTTTAAAAATTAATGTCTTTTAAAATTGGGACATTATTTTGTAATCACTCAGAATATTAAATTTCAGTTATGGTATAATAGATTCAACAGTAAAAATATTCAATATTTTTATAATATTAAATAGGAATTGATAATTATGAGAAGAGAATTTCATCAAGAATAATATGAATAGATGATATCACCTCTTTGAAAAAATGGGAATTAATCAGCGATTTTTTGAAAAGGGGAATGATAACTCTTATTCAATCTATCTTACTAGGGTTTCTTACTAGGATGATGTAAAATTCATAACGTTATCTTTTTCTCATGAAGTGGAAAATAGAGATAAGGACCTTTATGCCAGTGAAAGTGTAACTTTTGCATATTAAGCGTTCAATTTTCGTTTAGTGTTCTAGCACCTGAAATTTCTATAAGCGAATTATTTATATTTACTGGAGAAAACATTTTTTCGGAGGACGACCGCGTATGTTTTTATTCATGAATGATCTCGAAAAGCTAAAGGATCTGTAGGAGAAGGGCCGACAAGGAACGTGCAAAAATCATTCGCTTAGCATTCAATAAAGGTATAGATGCCGCGATAGGGAGTTTTTGCCCTTTAGGTTCTTGCCTTATTTGTTTGGAGGCGGAAATTTGTCGGTCCGGTGGGTGGGAGCAGTGTGACTGTCCCTACAGCACCCTCGGGGATCTCTCTACTCGACCCAGCCTGCCAACAGCACTGCGAAAGGCACCCTCACACTGCTTGTAAACTGGCCGGACAATCATCGAAAGCCGTCTCGCCCCTGACACTCCACCCTTCACCCTTCGCCCTTCATCGACTCGACTCCTTGACCCAACCCTTCTTCCTTTTCTACTTTCGCCCCCAACAGTCAAGTCAACGAGCAAGAATCGCTTTCCAACACTATAAACTCTTCTTACCCCTGAAGCTTTCTTTCTACGCACGTTGTGTCTCTCATTGCGTCAAAAAATTGAAAATAGTGCGAAAATTACTCGTATTATTTTAAAAAAAAGCTCAGATGAACGAGGTTGAACATGTTGTTATATTGCCCAAAAGGTAGATGAGCTCTGAAAAAAATGTTATTAGTTAAATATTTGTATCAATACTATATTCTTGACATACTTAACAATATCCAAAGCATAGTTCCCAGGCTTCCTCTTGACTCAGGTTCATGGACTTTAATAAATTTGTACGGATACTTTACTTTGAATATGGTACCTTGAGAAATATAATCTCTATCAAAAGACAAATTCATCGAACTTCCTGATTGCATTTATGACTAGCCTACTTTTTTCAATTCCAATTTTATCAAGTCACTATTTACCAAGACTAGCTCAAGTAACTATTTGTTTTTGTAGATTGGTGGGAAAATAATGAAAATAGGAAAAGCAGGGTATCAAACCCGAGTCGGAGAGGTTGATAGGCAGGAACACTACTCACTAGCCCACAGTGCACAATTGAAATGTTGTTATCAGCTGACGGGCTTCCTGTTCATTGTTCATGGAAACATAAATTTTTTAGTTTGGTAGTTTATTATTAATTTTTCATGACTGATTGACCGACAAAAATAGAAACTACTGTTGCCTGATTTATTATTCTTGCAATATATTATTACTATTATAAAAATAGAATACTTCACAATAGATTACAGCTTAAACTGGATAAATATTTCAGTAAAATCAACATGAAGTTAAATCAGAATGCGTATACTACATTTTTCTTCTTCTAAAGTATAATTATTGAATTTTCGCATACGCAAAGTGAATAAATATTATTATTTTGTATTTCTTGTGAAAGAGGACAATACTAATGAATGATAATTTATTCTTCACTTTAGCCAAAAAATAAAAAAATTATAACATAATGATGCTTGTAATGACTCTGAAATGCTATTGGTTTCCTATATTTTCAATGCTCTAAGTGAGAATTGTTCAATTATGAATTTGAATTTTCAATTCATTATCATGAGGATTTATTCCCTTGTGATTTGAACATTTTATTTTTTGAGAGTAATGAGAAAGAGATGAGACCAAGCGTTGAATGAATCATTTAAAAAGTATGATGGAGATCAGCTATGTCTTGTAGCACTAAGATGCCTAGTGAAAGAATTCTCCTTGAGAATATTTTTGTTTGAAGATAAGAAGCTAACATCAACACCACACCAAAAACCACATTTGAAAGAATTTGCGATTGAGTAGGTGAGAGAACGGATGTGAATTACTCATCATTTCATCACATCCACTGAAACTTAACTCAACATTCTTGTATTTCTATTCGAATTGGGATAGAATATCTTATTACATGATAAGAACTATCTATAACTCAATGAGAGGAACTAATAATGTCTCTAACTTACCTCGATATAACACAATTTGCTTTATAATGGATTATAGCATAAATGCGAATGTAATGAGCCAATGTTTATTCTTTATTTCTCTTCAAAACTGTCATCTTATGTTATGAGAAACCCAGTTGATATTCAAAGTATCATTGTCTTCCAATTTTAAGAAATAGATATGGTAATTGACATTCATTTGATACAATATCGTCATCACAGTTCATTTGTGTATATCAAAAATTAATATAAGTTAGAAAAATTATTCCATTATTGAGAATATCAAATTTTAAAGTAGACTATTAAATAATTAACAATTTTTAAACTATTTACTTTTTCAAAAGCCACGGAGCCCAAAAATGGTATTCCTGTCTAAAAAGTTGAGGCCAGCGAAGCGAGCCTGACGGTTTGTAGCAAATAGACTATTTGATGATTGAATGTAATTGATACAAGAAAGTTGATATGCAAAACGTAACATGAGTCAATTTTGACTAACAGGTTTTTCTACCTTTATATGAAGTTTCAGTTTGGAATAGCAAATAGGTGATTGGTAAAAAAAAAATGAAAATGAAGACACTCTATAATGACCGACATCTAGGCAGACTTGCAGAATTGACTTCTATCCAATGACGGAATCCCAACAGTCTCTTCAAGAATGGCGGCTTATCACGTTTCGTAAGTTATCAAAGTTTCCATGTAAGTAAGTAAAGTAAGCTTCCATGTTTATTATGAAATAAATAAAGAGTAACAATCAATGCAATAAGTTAGGTAGTGGATAAAACTAATATCTTGTGAATGTATGCTTCGAGCCTCAATTGCGAGAGTGAGAAGGTACAATGCTGTGAGGGAAATTGGCATAGTAAATTGGTGGAGAACTGCAGGAAGCAGACACTATCCTGAGCAGAACGTTGCGGTGTCTTCAACGGTGGAAGAGCACCGAAATTGATATGGGTTTACGTATTGAGGGTTGCGTACTAGGTGTGGCAATGTGGATCGCTTAGCGGGGGGCTGTCGTGATGGAGAGAAAGAGAGTGTTGGAGAGAGAAAAAGAGAGAGAATGACAGAGTGTGAATGTGTGAGTGAGAGTGATTGGGTGAGAGGTCTGGCTGAATGTTTGTGGCATCAACTACTATGAGAAGCAGGTCGGTTGGATATTGGTTTGCGGCCATGCCTGAGCGGTATCTGGCTCTTGAATCACACCAAATCGAAACGGTGACTGAGGGGGAGAAAGATCTCGGAGTACCCTTCTTTCGTATTAAATCAATTTTTCAATTTACATGATCCATTGTCGCCGTGACTTCGGACCCTTACCAAGAAAGCAGTATCAGGCTACTTATGAGAATCGACGAGATTGTTCATCCACTGTACTGTATTGATTGTGGGAAACCATATCTAAGAATGTTATATAAATGAATTGGTATTATTATTATTTTTATTATTATTATTATTTTTTATTATTATTATTACTTTTTTATTTTTTTTTCATTTAAGCTTAGACTGCTGTTTAATAGTGGGAGATAGACCAAATTATGTTCTCATATGGAGTAGACTAATAAAGCATTTAAGAAAAAACAATGATACACTAGAGTCCTGTTGAATAGGAGCAGAAGTTCCTCAAATTACTAGAATTCGAATCACACGGAACACCTCGTTAAAAATATAGTTTCAATTGGATCTTCAGCTCTTAAGCCTGGTTTACACGGGTCGAGTAGAGTGGGCGAGTCAGTATGCGAGTTGACACTCGCCCTCCTACTCGCTTGATGTAGACAGATCGGCGAGTCGAGTAGCGGGCGAGTCGGAAAAACCGGTCAGTTGCAGGGCGAGTCGAGTGGTTTAGTTGGGAAGCGAGTTACTCGGCCCAGTAGCTACCCCCTCCACCACAATTTGCCCCAGCGAAACGTCTGTTCAGTTTTGAGGTTAGGTGAAGAGTTTGTCTGGTGGTTCACTGTTTTAACTGGAAACTAGCAATGAAGTGGACTGAAGAGGAGACAGTGATGTTTGTAGGTTTATACCAAGACAATGAATGCTTATGGAATATGCGAATTCCACAATATAAAAATAAATTAAATAAATAAAATAAAAAAGAAGGGTTTGGATTAGCTGAAGCCAAACAAAAAATCAAAAACCTAAGATCAACTTACAACCAAGAACAGTTGAAAACTGTGGTTCGGAACCCACTAAAACTGTAGGTCCAACTCATTAATCACCATCATCCAACTCATTACCCACGCACAGGTCTCAGACCTATGTGGGCTCCATCCTAAAAAAAAAATAAAACTAAAACTATTGCCTGTGGCCAAAAAGTTGAGGGTAACTTCTAACTTGATTTGGGAGGGGATAGCATCTCTCATAACAGAATCTTGTTTTGATATTCTAGGAGTTACCATATCTAAAAGTGACTCAAACATTTCAGGAGTCATCCTCAACACAGATATGTACTCTTTCACATCTTCTACGGCAAGTTCGCGTAGCAAAAGAGAGGACGCCCCAAGAGTGTCTCTTTTTTTTAACCAATCTTTAATCCATACTCTAGGTTCTTTGTTAATTTCCTCTTCCAAAACGTCATCTATTTCTTCTAATATAACCTCATAGGCTCTTTTAAAACACTTTCTAACTTGGGCCTTAAACTCTTGGCGAGTCATTATATAAACACACAACGTTAAAACTAAAGCTGTCTGTCAACAGTCACGCTCTGAAATGTGATGCGTGTGGACATCTTTCTGGTCGAGTACTGAGGCGAGTTCAAACAAAACAACAACTGGGCCCAGTGACTGGGCCGAGTAGCTCGCCCGAAGTACTCGACCCGTGTAAACCAGGCTTTATAGTCAAACTAGAAAAATACTGTAAAATACTAATAGAATGCAAGACAAGCAATGGTCTACGCAATCGTTTTGTAAACATCACTTCCATTGATCGACGAACGTGCCTCAAAGAGATGGTAAATAGACTCTTCTTGGATCACTCTCCCTGAATATCTCTCTCACACTGTTGCTAGATTTGGCTCTAATGTTTTCGACGACCTTCAAAAGTCTACTAGAAATCAGAAAAAATTTCTGGAAATTGTTGCTATGTATGAAAACAGTATAAAAGTGATCTTCTCATCTGTGTTGAGTCAGTTTATCACTTGCTCTTCAACGTACATGCACGGTGGCTGTCCTTGTGACAGTGAATACTATCCAGTGCAGTTGATTGACAGTGCTTATTATCCAGTGCAGTTCAATAATAGTGTATTAGAACATTGTGTTTCCGCATATCTAGTGCTCATGATCAGACTGTGCTTTGAAAGTGTTAAACTGTTATTAGAAATTTATTTTCACGTCTTTGGACAGTTCATTTGTTAGCTGTTTATTTAATTATCGATCGGTCTATACATACTTAGTAGTTAATTTTTGTACAGAGATACCAAGATTCAGTTAACGTTATTGATCTGTTATTTTATCAGTTTTTCTTGTGATTAGTGCGTGTTATAAGAGTAATTTGTATAAATAAAGTGAGCGTGTTAATTTCAAGTGTAGCCAGCCTTATTTTAGTTATAGACACTGCAACAAACTAAACTTTTATTAGGCTGCAGCACTCTTATAAATGGAGAGGAGCATCAAAATAACAGAGATCAGATAAATAATTACAGAGATCAGAAAGTTAAAATTTTACTTGGAAAACAATGGAATGCTTCGTCCATTAAAAGCTCCTCTGCTCGGATTTAAAAGTACCTCGGACTATCGAGACTCGAATTATTAAGACTTTACTGTATTCCAATTGACCGAGCTAAACAATTATGGAAGCCAAACTGGATCATGCGGTCACGAATAAAGCATATGAAGAAGCATTCAAAGAATGTGCATTATGTTTATTTTTTTGTGCACATCAATTCCCTAGAGATTGTTGAGTATTGATGTAATTAATGATAATGGAATGTCTGACTAGAAATGTTCGAAGAATGTGCAAAAAGTGAGTAGACAGTATTTCATGCTGGGTTTACACAAACTACAATCGCGCGATTGTAGCTAGAGCAATTAGTAGCTAGAGCAATTAGTAGCTAGAGCAATTAGTACCTAGAGCAATTATCGAGAGTTTAGCACAGAGATAGTAGAGCACAGGATCAGATTGTGCAGTTACCACGAGTTACACTTTTGCCTTGTAGCTGCGATGTAGCCGGCCTGTAGCCGCGATGTAGCCGGCCTGTAGCCGATTCTACTAGAATCGCGTGCTTGTAGGCAAGGTCATTTCCGTTTTTAACTCAGCTAGCAACAAAAAACATAAAATTTCGGATTTTTTAGAATACCAGCGTACTTTGCTCATTGTCGTGAATATATAGAAACTTGAGATTTTTTCTAGCATGAATATAAACATTTTTATAGAATATTTGTTTGAACTGCATAAGTTGCCATTATACCAAGTGATCCATGAAGGTCGATCTATTTATAGCATGAAAATTTTAATTTTAGTGATAGGAGAAGAATTCAAGTTGGTTTGGATTAAGGAGGCTGAGCACAGTAGTATGGTACTTTAAAAAAATTGAGTATCTGAAATTTCTATTTTTTTTTGTATTTGTATTAGGAAATAATTCGGTGACAGCTCTGCGATTCATAATTGCTTTGGCGAGCCTGCCTGATATCATAACGGGGCACTGCATTCTCTGCTCATGTGCATGAGCTTATTCTGCACATGTTTTCTCCCACGCTTGCGGAAATTGATATGGGTTTACGTATTGAGGGTTGCGTACTAGGTGTGGCAATGTGGATCGCTTAGCGGGGGGCTGTCGTGATGGAGAGAAAGAGAGTGTTGGAGAGAGAAAAAGAGAGAGAATGACAGAGTGTGAATGTGTGAGTGAGAGTGATTGGGTGAGAGGTCTGGCTGAATGTTTGTGGCATCAACTACTATGAGAAGCAGGTCGGTTGGATATTGGTTTGCGGCCATGCCTGAGCGGTATCTGGCTCTTGAATCACACCAAATCGAAACGGTGACTGAGGGGGAGAAAGATCTCGGAGTACCCTTCTTTCGTATTAAATCAATTTTTCAATTTACATGATCCATTGTCGCCGTGACTTCGGACCCTTACCAAGAAAGCAGTATCAGGCTACTTATGAGAATCGACGAGATTGTTCATCCACTGTACTGTATTGATTGTGGGAAACCATATCTAAGAATGTTATATAAATGAATTGGTATTATTATTATTTTTATTATTATTATTATTTTTTATTATTATTATTACTTTTTTATTTTTTTTTCATTTAAGCTTAGACTGCTGTTTAATAGTGGGAGATAGACCAAATTATGTTCTCATATGGAGTAGACTAATAAAGCATTTAAGAAAAAACAATGATACACTAGAGTCCTGTTGAATAGGAGCAGAAGTTCCTCAAATTACTAGAATTCGAATCACACGGAACACCTCGTTAAAAATATAGTTTCAATTGGATCTTCAGCTCTTAAGCCTGGTTTACACGGGTCGAGTAGAGTGGGCGAGTCAGTATGCGAGTTGACACTCGCCCTCCTACTCGCTTGATGTAGACAGATCGGCGAGTCGAGTAGCGGGCGAGTCGGAAAAACCGGTCAGTTGCAGGGCGAGTCGAGTGGTTTAGTTGGGAAGCGAGTTACTCGGCCCAGTAGCTACCCCCTCCACCACAATTTGCCCCAGCGAAACGTCTGTTCAGTTTTGAGGTTAGGTGAAGAGTTTGTCTGGTGGTTCACTGTTTTAACTGGAAACTAGCAATGAAGTGGACTGAAGAGGAGACAGTGATGTTTGTAGGTTTATACCAAGACAATGAATGCTTATGGAATATGCGAATTCCACAATATAAAAATAAATTAAATAAATAAAATAAAAAAGAAGGGTTTGGATTAGCTGAAGCCAAACAAAAAATCAAAAACCTAAGATCAACTTACAACCAAGAACAGTTGAAAACTGTGGTTCGGAACCCACTAAAACTGTAGGTCCAACTCATTAATCACCATCATCCAACTCATTACCCACGCACAGGTCTCAGACCTATGTGGGCTCCATCCTAAAAAAAAAATAAAACTAAAACTATTGCCTGTGGCCAAAAAGTTGAGGGTAACTTCTAACTTGATTTGGGAGGGGATAGCATCTCTCATAACAGAATCTTGTTTTGATATTCTAGGAGTTACCATATCTAAAAGTGACTCAAACATTTCAGGAGTCATCCTCAACACAGATATGTACTCTTTCACATCTTCTACGGCAAGTTCGCGTAGCAAAAGAGAGGACGCCCCAAGAGTGTCTCTTTTTTTTAACCAATCTTTAATCCATACTCTAGGTTCTTTGTTAATTTCCTCTTCCAAAACGTCATCTATTTCTTCTAATATAACCTCATAGGCTCTTTTAAAACACTTTCTAACTTGGGCCTTAAACTCTTGGCGAGTCATTATATAAACACACAACGTTAAAACTAAAGCTGTCTGTCAACAGTCACGCTCTGAAATGTGATGCGTGTGGACATCTTTCTGGTCGAGTACTGAGGCGAGTTCAAACAAAACAACAACTGGGCCCAGTGACTGGGCCGAGTAGCTCGCCCGAAGTACTCGACCCGTGTAAACCAGGCTTTATAGTCAAACTAGAAAAATACTGTAAAATACTAATAGAATGCAAGACAAGCAATGGTCTACGCAATCGTTTTGTAAACATCACTTCCATTGATCGACGAACGTGCCTCAAAGAGATGGTAAATAGACTCTTCTTGGATCACTCTCCCTGAATATCTCTCTCACACTGTTGCTAGATTTGGCTCTAATGTTTTCGACGACCTTCAAAAGTCTACTAGAAATCAGAAAAAATTTCTGGAAATTGTTGCTATGTATGAAAACAGTATAAAAGTGATCTTCTCATCTGTGTTGAGTCAGTTTATCACTTGCTCTTCAACGTACATGCACGGTGGCTGTCCTTGTGACAGTGAATACTATCCAGTGCAGTTGATTGACAGTGCTTATTATCCAGTGCAGTTCAATAATAGTGTATTAGAACATTGTGTTTCCGCATATCTAGTGCTCATGATCAGACTGTGCTTTGAAAGTGTTAAACTGTTATTAGAAATTTATTTTCACGTCTTTGGACAGTTCATTTGTTAGCTGTTTATTTAATTATCGATCGGTCTATACATACTTAGTAGTTAATTTTTGTACAGAGATACCAAGATTCAGTTAACGTTATTGATCTGTTATTTTATCAGTTTTTCTTGTGATTAGTGCGTGTTATAAGAGTAATTTGTATAAATAAAGTGAGCGTGTTAATTTCAAGTGTAGCCAGCCTTATTTTAGTTATAGACACTGCAACAAACTAAACTTTTATTAGGCTGCAGCACTCTTATAAATGGAGAGGAGCATCAAAATAACAGAGATCAGATAAATAATTACAGAGATCAGAAAGTTAAAATTTTACTTGGAAAACAATGGAATGCTTCGTCCATTAAAAGCTCCTCTGCTCGGATTTAAAAGTACCTCGGACTATCGAGACTCGAATTATTAAGACTTTACTGTATTCCAATTGACCGAGCTAAACAATTATGGAAGCCAAACTGGATCATGCGGTCACGAATAAAGCATATGAAGAAGCATTCAAAGAATGTGCATTATGTTTATTTTTTTGTGCACATCAATTCCCTAGAGATTGTTGAGTATTGATGTAATTAATGATAATGGAATGTCTGACTAGAAATGTTCGAAGAATGTGCAAAAAGTGAGTAGACAGTATTTCATGCTGGGTTTACACAAACTACAATCGCGCGATTGTAGCTAGAGCAATTAGTAGCTAGAGCAATTAGTAGCTAGAGCAATTAGTACCTAGAGCAATTATCGAGAGTTTAGCACAGAGATAGTAGAGCACAGGATCAGATTGTGCAGTTACCACGAGTTACACTTTTGCCTTGTAGCTGCGATGTAGCCGGCCTGTAGCCGCGATGTAGCCGGCCTGTAGCCGATTCTACTAGAATCGCGTGCTTGTAGGCAAGGTCATTTCCGTTTTTAACTCAGCTAGCAACAAAAAACATAAAATTTCGGATTTTTTAGAATACCAGCGTACTTTGCTCATTGTCGTGAATATATAGAAACTTGAGATTTTTTCTAGCATGAATATAAACATTTTTATAGAATATTTGTTTGAACTGCATAAGTTGCCATTATACCAAGTGATCCATGAAGGTCGATCTATTTATAGCATGAAAATTTTAATTTTAGTGATAGGAGAAGAATTCAAGTTGGTTTGGATTAAGGAGGCTGAGCACAGTAGTATGGTACTTTAAAAAAATTGAGTATCTGAAATTTCTATTTTTTTTTGTATTTGTATTAGGAAATAATTCGGTGACAGCTCTGCGATTCATAATTGCTTTGGCGAGCCTGCCTGATATCATAACGGGGCACTGCATTCTCTGCTCATGTGCATGAGCTTATTCTGCACATGTTTTCTCCCACGCTTGCGGAAATTGATATGGGTTTACGTATTGAGGGTTGCGTACTAGGTGTGGCAATGTGGATCGCTTAGCGGGGGGCTGTCGTGATGGAGAGAAAGAGAGTGTTGGAGAGAGAAAAAGAGAGAGAATGACAGAGTGTGAATGTGTGAGTGAGAGTGATTGGGTGAGAGGTCTGGCTGAATGTTTGTGGCATCAACTACTATGAGAAGCAGGTCGGTTGGATATTGGTTTGCGGCCATGCCTGAGCGGTATCTGGCTCTTGAATCACACCAAATCGAAACGGTGACTGAGGGGGAGAAAGATCTCGGAGTACCCTTCTTTCGTATTAAATCAATTTTTCAATTTACATGATCCATTGTCGCCGTGACTTCGGACCCTTACCAAGAAAGCAGTATCAGGCTACTTATGAGAATCGACGAGATTGTTCATCCACTGTACTGTATTGATTGTGGGAAACCATATCTAAGAATGTTATATAAATGAATTGGTATTATTATTATTTTTATTATTATTATTATTTTTTATTATTATTATTACTTTTTTATTTTTTTTTCATTTAAGCTTAGACTGCTGTTTAATAGTGGGAGATAGACCAAATTATGTTCTCATATGGAGTAGACTAATAAAGCATTTAAGAAAAAACAATGATACACTAGAGTCCTGTTGAATAGGAGCAGAAGTTCCTCAAATTACTAGAATTCGAATCACACGGAACACCTCGTTAAAAATATAGTTTCAATTGGATCTTCAGCTCTTAAGCCTGGTTTACACGGGTCGAGTAGAGTGGGCGAGTCAGTATGCGAGTTGACACTCGCCCTCCTACTCGCTTGATGTAGACAGATCGGCGAGTCGAGTAGCGGGCGAGTCGGAAAAACCGGTCAGTTGCAGGGCGAGTCGAGTGGTTTAGTTGGGAAGCGAGTTACTCGGCCCAGTAGCTACCCCCTCCACCACAATTTGCCCCAGCGAAACGTCTGTTCAGTTTTGAGGTTAGGTGAAGAGTTTGTCTGGTGGTTCACTGTTTTAACTGGAAACTAGCAATGAAGTGGACTGAAGAGGAGACAGTGATGTTTGTAGGTTTATACCAAGACAATGAATGCTTATGGAATATGCGAATTCCACAATATAAAAATAAATTAAATAAATAAAATAAAAAAGAAGGGTTTGGATTAGCTGAAGCCAAACAAAAAATCAAAAACCTAAGATCAACTTACAACCAAGAACAGTTGAAAACTGTGGTTCGGAACCCACTAAAACTGTAGGTCCAACTCATTAATCACCATCATCCAACTCATTACCCACGCACAGGTCTCAGACCTATGTGGGCTCCATCCTAAAAAAAAAATAAAACTAAAACTATTGCCTGTGGCCAAAAAGTTGAGGGTAACTTCTAACTTGATTTGGGAGGGGATAGCATCTCTCATAACAGAATCTTGTTTTGATATTCTAGGAGTTACCATATCTAAAAGTGACTCAAACATTTCAGGAGTCATCCTCAACACAGATATGTACTCTTTCACATCTTCTACGGCAAGTTCGCGTAGCAAAAGAGAGGACGCCCCAAGAGTGTCTCTTTTTTTTAACCAATCTTTAATCCATACTCTAGGTTCTTTGTTAATTTCCTCTTCCAAAACGTCATCTATTTCTTCTAATATAACCTCATAGGCTCTTTTAAAACACTTTCTAACTTGGGCCTTAAACTCTTGGCGAGTCATTATATAAACACACAACGTTAAAACTAAAGCTGTCTGTCAACAGTCACGCTCTGAAATGTGATGCGTGTGGACATCTTTCTGGTCGAGTACTGAGGCGAGTTCAAACAAAACAACAACTGGGCCCAGTGACTGGGCCGAGTAGCTCGCCCGAAGTACTCGACCCGTGTAAACCAGGCTTTATAGTCAAACTAGAAAAATACTGTAAAATACTAATAGAATGCAAGACAAGCAATGGTCTACGCAATCGTTTTGTAAACATCACTTCCATTGATCGACGAACGTGCCTCAAAGAGATGGTAAATAGACTCTTCTTGGATCACTCTCCCTGAATATCTCTCTCACACTGTTGCTAGATTTGGCTCTAATGTTTTCGACGACCTTCAAAAGTCTACTAGAAATCAGAAAAAATTTCTGGAAATTGTTGCTATGTATGAAAACAGTATAAAAGTGATCTTCTCATCTGTGTTGAGTCAGTTTATCACTTGCTCTTCAACGTACATGCACGGTGGCTGTCCTTGTGACAGTGAATACTATCCAGTGCAGTTGATTGACAGTGCTTATTATCCAGTGCAGTTCAATAATAGTGTATTAGAACATTGTGTTTCCGCATATCTAGTGCTCATGATCAGACTGTGCTTTGAAAGTGTTAAACTGTTATTAGAAATTTATTTTCACGTCTTTGGACAGTTCATTTGTTAGCTGTTTATTTAATTATCGATCGGTCTATACATACTTAGTAGTTAATTTTTGTACAGAGATACCAAGATTCAGTTAACGTTATTGATCTGTTATTTTATCAGTTTTTCTTGTGATTAGTGCGTGTTATAAGAGTAATTTGTATAAATAAAGTGAGCGTGTTAATTTCAAGTGTAGCCAGCCTTATTTTAGTTATAGACACTGCAACAAACTAAACTTTTATTAGGCTGCAGCACTCTTATAAATGGAGAGGAGCATCAAAATAACAGAGATCAGATAAATAATTACAGAGATCAGAAAGTTAAAATTTTACTTGGAAAACAATGGAATGCTTCGTCCATTAAAAGCTCCTCTGCTCGGATTTAAAAGTACCTCGGACTATCGAGACTCGAATTATTAAGACTTTACTGTATTCCAATTGACCGAGCTAAACAATTATGGAAGCCAAACTGGATCATGCGGTCACGAATAAAGCATATGAAGAAGCATTCAAAGAATGTGCATTATGTTTATTTTTTTGTGCACATCAATTCCCTAGAGATTGTTGAGTATTGATGTAATTAATGATAATGGAATGTCTGACTAGAAATGTTCGAAGAATGTGCAAAAAGTGAGTAGACAGTATTTCATGCTGGGTTTACACAAACTACAATCGCGCGATTGTAGCTAGAGCAATTAGTAGCTAGAGCAATTAGTAGCTAGAGCAATTAGTACCTAGAGCAATTATCGAGAGTTTAGCACAGAGATAGTAGAGCACAGGATCAGATTGTGCAGTTACCACGAGTTACACTTTTGCCTTGTAGCTGCGATGTAGCCGGCCTGTAGCCGCGATGTAGCCGGCCTGTAGCCGATTCTACTAGAATCGCGTGCTTGTAGGCAAGGTCATTTCCGTTTTTAACTCAGCTAGCAACAAAAAACATAAAATTTCGGATTTTTTAGAATACCAGCGTACTTTGCTCATTGTCGTGAATATATAGAAACTTGAGATTTTTTCTAGCATGAATATAAACATTTTTATAGAATATTTGTTTGAACTGCATAAGTTGCCATTATACCAAGTGATCCATGAAGGTCGATCTATTTATAGCATGAAAATTTTAATTTTAGTGATAGGAGAAGAATTCAAGTTGGTTTGGATTAAGGAGGCTGAGCACAGTAGTATGGTACTTTAAAAAAATTGAGTATCTGAAATTTCTATTTTTTTTTGTATTTGTATTAGGAAATAATTCGGTGACAGCTCTGCGATTCATAATTGCTTTGGCGAGCCTGCCTGATATCATAACGGGGCACTGCATTCTCTGCTCATGTGCATGAGCTTATTCTGCACATGTTTTCTCCCACGCTTGCGGAAATTGATATGGGTTTACGTATTGAGGGTTGCGTACTAGGTGTGGCAATGTGGATCGCTTAGCGGGGGGCTGTCGTGATGGAGAGAAAGAGAGTGTTGGAGAGAGAAAAAGAGAGAGAATGACAGAGTGTGAATGTGTGAGTGAGAGTGATTGGGTGAGAGGTCTGGCTGAATGTTTGTGGCATCAACTACTATGAGAAGCAGGTCGGTTGGATATTGGTTTGCGGCCATGCCTGAGCGGTATCTGGCTCTTGAATCACACCAAATCGAAACGGTGACTGAGGGGGAGAAAGATCTCGGAGTACCCTTCTTTCGTATTAAATCAATTTTTCAATTTACATGATCCATTGTCGCCGTGACTTCGGACCCTTACCAAGAAAGCAGTATCAGGCTACTTATGAGAATCGACGAGATTGTTCATCCACTGTACTGTATTGATTGTGGGAAACCATATCTAAGAATGTTATATAAATGAATTGGTATTATTATTATTTTTATTATTATTATTATTTTTTATTATTATTATTACTTTTTTATTTTTTTTTCATTTAAGCTTAGACTGCTGTTTAATAGTGGGAGATAGACCAAATTATGTTCTCATATGGAGTAGACTAATAAAGCATTTAAGAAAAAACAATGATACACTAGAGTCCTGTTGAATAGGAGCAGAAGTTCCTCAAATTACTAGAATTCGAATCACACGGAACACCTCGTTAAAAATATAGTTTCAATTGGATCTTCAGCTCTTAAGCCTGGTTTACACGGGTCGAGTAGAGTGGGCGAGTCAGTATGCGAGTTGACACTCGCCCTCCTACTCGCTTGATGTAGACAGATCGGCGAGTCGAGTAGCGGGCGAGTCGGAAAAACCGGTCAGTTGCAGGGCGAGTCGAGTGGTTTAGTTGGGAAGCGAGTTACTCGGCCCAGTAGCTACCCCCTCCACCACAATTTGCCCCAGCGAAACGTCTGTTCAGTTTTGAGGTTAGGTGAAGAGTTTGTCTGGTGGTTCACTGTTTTAACTGGAAACTAGCAATGAAGTGGACTGAAGAGGAGACAGTGATGTTTGTAGGTTTATACCAAGACAATGAATGCTTATGGAATATGCGAATTCCACAATATAAAAATAAATTAAATAAATAAAATAAAAAAGAAGGGTTTGGATTAGCTGAAGCCAAACAAAAAATCAAAAACCTAAGATCAACTTACAACCAAGAACAGTTGAAAACTGTGGTTCGGAACCCACTAAAACTGTAGGTCCAACTCATTAATCACCATCATCCAACTCATTACCCACGCACAGGTCTCAGACCTATGTGGGCTCCATCCTAAAAAAAAAATAAAACTAAAACTATTGCCTGTGGCCAAAAAGTTGAGGGTAACTTCTAACTTGATTTGGGAGGGGATAGCATCTCTCATAACAGAATCTTGTTTTGATATTCTAGGAGTTACCATATCTAAAAGTGACTCAAACATTTCAGGAGTCATCCTCAACACAGATATGTACTCTTTCACATCTTCTACGGCAAGTTCGCGTAGCAAAAGAGAGGACGCCCCAAGAGTGTCTCTTTTTTTTAACCAATCTTTAATCCATACTCTAGGTTCTTTGTTAATTTCCTCTTCCAAAACGTCATCTATTTCTTCTAATATAACCTCATAGGCTCTTTTAAAACACTTTCTAACTTGGGTCTTAAACTCTTGGCGAGTCATTATATAAACACACAACGTTAAAACTAAAGCTGTCTGTCAACAGTCACGCTCTGAAATGTGATGCGTGTGGACATCTTTCTGGTCGAGTACTGAGGCGAGTTCAAACAAAACAACAACTGGGCCCAGTGACTGGGCCGAGTAGCTCGCCCGAAGTACTCGACCCGTGTAAACCAGGCTTTATAGTCAAACTAGAAAAATACTGTAAAATACTAATAGAATGCAAGACAAGCAATGGTCTACGCAATCGTTTTGTAAACATCACTTCCATTGATCGACGAACGTGCCTCAAAGAGATGGTAAATAGACTCTTCTTGGATCACTCTCCCTGAATATCTCTCTCACACTGTTGCTAGATTTGGCTCTAATGTTTTCGACGACCTTCAAAAGTCTACTAGAAATCAGAAAAAATTTCTGGAAATTGTTGCTATGTATGAAAACAGTATAAAAGTGATCTTCTCATCTGTGTTGAGTCAGTTTATCACTTGCTCTTCAACGTACATGCACGGTGGCTGTCCTTGTGACAGTGAATACTATCCAGTGCAGTTGATTGACAGTGCTTATTATCCAGTGCAGTTCAATAATAGTGTATTAGAACATTGTGTTTCCGCATATCTAGTGCTCATGATCAGACTGTGCTTTGAAAGTGTTAAACTGTTATTAGAAATTTATTTTCACGTCTTTGGACAGTTCATTTGTTAGCTGTTTATTTAATTATCGATCGGTCTATACATACTTAGTAGTTAATTTTTGTACAGAGATACCAAGATTCAGTTAACGTTATTGATCTGTTATTTTATCAGTTTTTCTTGTGATTAGTGCGTGTTATAAGAGTAATTTGTATAAATAAAGTGAGCGTGTTAATTTCAAGTGTAGCCAGCCTTATTTTAGTTATAGACACTGCAACAAACTAAACTTTTATTAGGCTGCAGCACTCTTATAAATGGAGAGGAGCATCAAAATAACAGAGATCAGATAAATAATTACAGAGATCAGAAAGTTAAAATTTTACTTGGAAAACAATGGAATGCTTCGTCCATTAAAAGCTCCTCTGCTCGGATTTAAAAGTACCTCGGACTATCGAGACTCGAATTATTAAGACTTTACTGTATTCCAATTGACCGAGCTAAACAATTATGGAAGCCAAACTGGATCATGCGGTCACGAATAAAGCATATGAAGAAGCATTCAAAGAATGTGCATTATGTTTATTTTTTTGTGCACATCAATTCCCTAGAGATTGTTGAGTATTGATGTAATTAATGATAATGGAATGTCTGACTAGAAATGTTCGAAGAATGTGCAAAAAGTGAGTAGACAGTATTTCATGCTGGGTTTACACAAACTACAATCGCGCGATTGTAGCTAGAGCAATTAGTAGCTAGAGCAATTAGTAGCTAGAGCAATTAGTACCTAGAGCAATTATCGAGAGTTTAGCACAGAGATAGTAGAGCACAGGATCAGATTGTGCAGTTACCACGAGTTACACTTTTGCCTTGTAGCTGCGATGTAGCCGGCCTGTAGCCGCGATGTAGCCGGCCTGTAGCCGATTCTACTAGAATCGCGTGCTTGTAGGCAAGGTCATTTCCGTTTTTAACTCAGCTAGCAACAAAAAACATAAAATTTCGGATTTTTTAGAATACCAGCGTACTTTGCTCATTGTCGTGAATATATAGAAACTTGAGATTTTTTCTAGCATGAATATAAACATTTTTATAGAATATTTGTTTGAACTGCATAAGTTGCCATTATACCAAGTGATCCATGAAGGTCGATCTATTTATAGCATGAAAATTTTAATTTTAGTGATAGGAGAAGAATTCAAGTTGGTTTGGATTAAGGAGGCTGAGCACAGTAGTATGGTACTTTAAAAAAATTGAGTATCTGAAATTTCTATTTTTTTTTGTATTTGTATTAGGAAATAATTCGGTGACAGATCTGCGATTCATAATTGCTTTGGCGAGCCTGCCTGATATCATAACGGGGCACTGCATTCTCTGCTCATGTGCATGAGCTTATTCTGCACATGTTTTCTCCTACGCTTGCGGAAATTGTCCAAAGCGTTTAATTATAGCAATGTGACAATGTGCAAAAATCTCTATTGAAATATTTATTCCTTGAACATCATTAATTAATTATTTTTATAACAATTAATTTGCTGGCCAATTGTATTGTACAAGCTTGAAATGTACCAAATATATGAAAGCGACAAAAATAATTATTATAACAACAGCAGCCCCAGAATACTCTGACGTATTCTGACTCTGAGGTAATCTTATCCACTGAAATCAAGGGAAACGTTGTAAATGATTTAAAATTACGACTCCAATATTTAATTGATAATTATTGATACTGTATTGAATCGTCTTTGAGATCGAAATGAAAATTGTATGGTTTCCTAGAAATCTTATTCAGAAAAGTTATATGCCTCATTCCATGAATCATTCAGTCATGAACAGTGATTGATATTCTCAGATATCAATGCCAAATTTGATGAGAGTTTTTAATTTATGTGTTTCAGCCAACGGTTTTGAGCCGGATTTTCTGTACCCTCTAGAGAACGTGACCATAGCTCAAGGAAGAGACGCCATATTCACGTGCGTGGTCAACAATCTGGGTGGATACAGGGTGAGTGCGGACCTGGCTCCAGCAAGGGTGTGTACCATGACTTTATACACTTCGCTTCCTGTCTGTCTTCTACTACTCTCACTACACAACTATCCTCTATTTCTTTATCTTTCACTCTCTCTCTACTCTCTCTCTCTCTCATACACAATTTCTTGCACCTCTCGCACCATTTCCGCAGCACGAAAAATAGAGAGCACCGGGCACTTGAGAATTCTCTCACTTATTTTAGAGCACAAGCACAAGCACAAATCAAACAATATTCTTAACCAGCTTCATTTTCTTAGAGAAATTACCAATTTACTCCACTAAGAATATAGAAAGCACTACGAAATATTTATAATTTGAATGCACAAAAACTAAAAGCACAACATCAATCGCATTATCCTTTCAAAGATCCCACAACCCTGTAAGAGAAGTCCAAACAAACAAAGATGCCTGTCAACCGTTATGATAAAAATTTAATACATCGTTACTGTGACACCTGAAAAAAGTTCGGATATTTCATTTCCTAGCAGTAAAACCATTATTAATAGATACGAATAGCTTTTGTACTGAAAAGAGTTCTACAGAGTAGACTATTTGGCTAGTATAGATGCAACTCATGCATACTCGAGGCCCTTCAAATGCGGACACGATTTATTAGTACCACAGAACAAGAACTAGAGGTGATCTATCATTGATGACTTTAGATTTATGAGCTGATAGAGAAAATCTATCCCTTCCATAATGCGACTGACTAGAATCTACAATGAGCAGGGGCGCACCCAGACTTTTGGTTTGGGGGACTTCCCCCCGAGAGCAGTCTGAGATTTTGTTGGCCTTTTTGCAAGATTAACCTCCCACCCTTCCCCCCGCTGTAAAAATTAATTTTCACTTTTTCTAATAATTACTCGATATTTCTAGTTTATCTCTTGAACAACTAGCTGAAAAACTTGAATTTGATGCACATGTTTGGGTTAAGGTCAAAGATGCATGATGAGAAAGGGTTGCAGAATATTCCATGAAGATACGCCGAAAACTGGCAATTCTTGAAAGTATACTGTTCCCAATGTTTAGGCCCAGAATAAACTATTTTTGTAAAAGTACTTCTTTACCGTTTCTCATGAGTCATATGGCCTAGGGAGTTTAGTATCCAGGGTCATTCACAGCAAAGTTCAGCTTTCAATCGTTTCCCTCCCCAAAATTAATCATTTAAAAATTTTTATACAACTCTACCTGTCCATCACTGGGGGCAGTAGGGGAACTGCGAGCTAAGAGCCTGCTGGCTCAATTCTTTGATTTTTCCCCTTGAGGTTCAAGGGGACTGAGCCCCCTAGCTAGGCTGTTAAAGCGAGCGTAGCGAGCTAGATGCCAGCTAGTAGTCTAAAAGCTAACAATTTCTCCAACAAATTTTCTTCATTTTTTGCGTATTTTGTAGAATTAAGGTATAATTATGGTAGTTTAAGACGTGTTTCAATTTTCTGTTGGATTTTCCAGGTCTTCTAACATCAAACCGATTAAAATCATCACATGAATGAAAGCCCTAGAGATTCAGAATAACTGATAATGAAGACAGCTACCATAATCCACTATCTTTACCTCTCGCCAGGGTCTACAAGTTTTAATTGACTGCTTTTTTGCTAGACCCCTCAGCCTATATCCATCCTTGGCATTCCTAAGATACGTCTTAGAAGTGTTGTAATGATATTGTTATTTGTTATGAACATAATTCTATTTGAACAACTTTGAAACATAAAATTTACAAACACTAATCAGCCTGATATTTCACAGATTAATTTCTTGAAGAATTTCAACATTTTGATAGAGATCTCAGATCTTTGGAGGAGGCTTAAGCCCTCAACCCCCCCCCCCCCCCCCCCTGGGTACGCCACTGACAATGAGAGATCTGCTCATATCTTTCACTCCATGTCGATATTGTATCGTCCGTTTGGACGGGTCTTGAGGCGACGAAATAGAATATGAAATAGTTATATTTCTGTAAACAGGCTTGAAAAATTCTACAAAACTCAAAATTTAGCATTTGAGTATAGACCCTTTGTTACTGGCAATGATTATCAAGAAATTTTTCCATTCAGTAATACCATAATAATAATTCTACTTACGGTATGAATAATAATAATTTTCTGTAACAAATTGAAAGCATTCGAAAAATATGAACTTAAAGAAATTAGTCAACTTGATAGTTTGAGAGATGAGGGAGCTTTTCGAATTTCAAAACCTATAAATAATATTATTAGGTGGGTGATTTGATAATTATTGCTTTTCACTGTGTTATGAACTGTGTTAGACTCCACATAGATCTAAATTCAGATCAAATAGATTAATAGATCAAATTAGATGAGTATTGGCTTATGTATGCAAATATTTGTTTAAAAAAAATGATTTGAGTAGCTTATACTGATGTGATGTTCTTGATTCTGTTTGCTCCATTGAAATTCATGCTCTAAAACGATATCAGCAAAGATGGTGAAATTGTTTGCATCTTTCCTATTAGGATGTTACACATGAATTACGATAGGCCTACGTTTTTCTCAATTTCATTCAAGAAAATTCTGTCGTTTGAGAGTGGTGGTATCAGCTGAACGAACATCATTTTATTCTGTAAGTAAAATGCTAAATTTTGAGTTTTCCGCAAAAAGATAATTTCAAATCCCCATATTGACTTGGTGATAATTTACACGAATTTTATACATGTAACTTATTAATTTTCTTATATGAATATTGTATCAACGGAGGAGCGTAGTTTTATGTATGGTAGTGAATAATGCATATTATCATTAACGATAATGAAATGACAATGAAGGTTCAATTTATTAGCGAGTCATAGATAAGAAGTCATAAAAATAGTTTGATAGGATCTTGTTTAAATTTGTTTGATATGAAATGCTAATTTCAATATCCTATTTTAAAATGAAATATTGAAATAGAAACGCAAAAATCAGACCTCCATGGAATTTGATAAACTTTATTAGTGATATTTTAACAAAATAGGACATTTCTTTCTAAGTTTCGTAGGAAGAAAGAATTAATTTTCAACTATTACAAGGCTTATTTTCGAAATTCTCTTTAATATCACAGTAAACGATTTATTTCTTAAAACATTCTGAATCTAAAACTCAGTAACTGATTATCCTAGCTTCGAACCTACAATCCATTTATCCTTTTATGCAATCCATTCAGAATAAAGTCTCCAAAATCAGATTCCAATCACCCTCCTTGAGCGAAGTTTATAAGGCACGTTAGCGCACAACACTCTTCTGCTTCACATTGGGATGTAATATTTTCTTGTAGATTATATATATTTGTAGTTTATTTGTGCACTTTTTTCGAAACGGTTGAACATATTACTGAGTATAACTATTATTATAACGATGAATGAGAAGTATTTACTTGAAGAAAACTTGGTATGTTCTGTAAAGGTTTCAAGATGAAAGAATCATTGAAATGTGGATTTATTTCCCAATTAGTGGAGTAATATTTTGAAAACGAGATGGTCCTATAAGAGATTCAAAAACTGTTTGGCCTTCTGAGATTCACTACCATAATTTAAGTACTGTATACTAATCAAAAGAACCTATTTTTGTTTCTCATCATAATGAGGTTTGAACCTTCTTTAATAAATTCGTTTCAAATCGCTGAAATTTTTATACCCCATAGAAATTTGCATGTAGACAGTTGTGAGTTTCTCCTATGCTCTTGAATATAAGTCAATAATATAAATGTAGAGTGAATACAATAAAATACTTTATATACAATATTATAGAACATGGCTTCCGTATATTATGCAATAAAATATTATTCTACAATAATATACCACTATACCACTAAACCACTATAACCACTATACCACTATAATGGCTAGTGTGCAAAGTAGTAGCATGATTTAGTTTTATCAGGAAAATAAATAATTGATTTATGAAGTTTATTACAAAGCTTATCAAAATAATAAGTTTTATAAATCTTGCTATAGCTGTAATTTTGAGGATATGGCTTTGAGATCATGAGAAAAAAGCTCATGAAATTCGAAAAAATAACATCATGCTGACCACCGTAATTAATCGATCAAGAAAAGGATTTCAAAACAATGCCTGCGCTCACGCAAGTTTATTGGATTAGTACTGATTGCCAACATCCAAACTTGAAGTGGTTCTAAAATTTGTCTACATAGTGATCGAATTTTTAGGGCTATTCTAAAAATAAATTCCTAATTTTTTAAGAGAAAATGGTCTTTCATTCTACTCATTAAAAAAAGCATGTACTTCTAGCAGTTTTCGGTGGATTTTGAGTTATTAATATAATATTGTACTTGAACAATATCAATTCTTAAGGGCCAATCCACTTTATGAAGCAGACTGTACTGATAACATACATCTCATTAAATAAATTCACTTTTCAAATATTGTCAATAATCAATATACTTTTGTGTTGCGTTTTTATGAGTACCGTATATTATGTTTACATCACAAAATTTTTAATAGCTTTTCAGTGCGGCAATCAAATGAAGCTCGACAGTATTCAAATTTGAAAAAAATAGATCACTTTCGCAATTCTTTCACCTTGAGACTATTATTAAATTGTTGTAGCAAAGCATTAGGCATGCTTAAATTATAATTATTTTGTCCAAACTTTAAATGGAGCATGGTTACAGTTTTGAGTTAATGGAAATGTAACCACATATTGCAAGACCCCTGAGATTTATGAATAACCTGCGAATAATTATAATTATTCCGCCCTCGGATAAAACCGTAGCAACACATGCTTTGTAGTGGCAAAGGTGATATTGTGGAAAATATCCATAATGAATAATAAGACTTGAAGTTGTCACAACCACATTTATTTAAAACCGTGAGATACTAGTTTCGGTTGTTACACAATTATAGAACATGAGATTGACAATGGTGTAACAACCGAGACTAGTGTCTCACAGTTTTCAATAAATGTGGTTGTGACAATTTCAAGAGTATTATTATGCATCATAGCTGCACATGGTTGTCATGGTAGTCTTGTTTTAAAGATACAATGCAACAGGCATCATCGTGATATTGAATTATTTCATTAATGTTTGGAAATGGAATGTTAATGGAGATTATACTTATTTTTGTTGGATTCTAGCTGCAAGAGCTTCCTTAACAGATTCAAGTAAAATTTTCAACAATGTTGGACATGTATTTTCAATCAAATACTGTGGATAAAAACAATTTCCATATAAGTAATCGAAATTCCTTCTAGGAAATCAAGAATCGATTTGAGAAGTTTCTCGGATAATATCAGGATTTGTCTCGCACACCAGAAATTCAGGATTGATATTACACAAAATTGTCTCATTTCATCGTTTTGGATCTTGAACAAAAACAAAATAATATTGGTGCGATGCGAAGAAGTCATACAATCAATGTTCATTCTTCAGCTGATTTAACCAATCTCAATTATTGGAAATTGGATATATTGTTCAATTTTGTTTTCCAGTCTAATTATACTGTTGAATGACATTCAGACCATGCAAGAATAGCTGCAATAAGTATCAATTCAATCATTCAGTTGTTGTTACAATACGGTATCATATATAATCTATAAATGACAAAACATGTTCGGATCTGATAGGTTGTCACCTTGTGAATGATTTCAACAATAACTTCAGAAAGGTTGCTTGTAATATTTCTATTTTAACTTGCAAAGTATTTCATGTTTATGGCTCCGTATTATATCCAGTTCCCGTTCTTTTTCTAATAAACGAGAACGTGGCAAATATAGCTGAAGTCTTACTCATGTCACAGGCAGCTCTGATAAGGAAATCCTAGTCATTGCTGTGAAGTCACGTCTCAACTGCCAAAAGCCAGCTTAAACCATGTTTTTCTCTTTTGATAAAACATTCACCAGTAGAAAATGTCTATCCTTATTAATATACTTGCAGAGTTGATAAATCGGGAAAATATAAATCATATTCATAAACAAAGAACATATAAATCGCGTATAAATCTGCTCATAGTCTACCTGCTGAATTATCATTCCTATAAAACTTGATCCAATCACTTTTTCAAATCAAAGATATAATATTAGATACAATGCAAAGCTTCTATGATCGCTGTTACTGGAAAAGACTTGACTTTAGTGCGGTAGTCTATTCATTTTGTAGAGTTTGTTGTAATAATTTTTGGCAAATAAATTCATTCATTCATTCATTCATTCATTCAATCATAAAAAAATTGTTACGAAAAAATAATTATGTTCAACTGTTTGCATTAGAGCATGTACTTAACATTCAATCATGATTAAGTTACTCCAATGTGAATTGCAATGTGATCACAATAAAGGGTTTTCATGAAAGAATGGCGGGGTTTTGAGCATGATTTGATTGAAACGGTCTCAAACAGTTTTTTACACTACAATAAGTTGTTTTATATGAGCACCATCAGTCGCTAGACAAATGTTCAATCGATACTCAAGCTCAGTCCAAACGTTTTTCAACAGACCACCCACGGCTGCCGTTGCTTCATGAGTCCTGTTCTCAAAACACGATCTACGTCGTTAATTTTTTGACCAGATACAATTTTCCGATATACCCCTGCAAAGAGGACGCAGAGTGTCAGGACTGGATTACTACTTCACCATTCGTTTCAGAAACCCCTGTACTTATTTCTACTGGTAGCAATGATAATATTGAAACCGCTGTGAACTGTGGGCTTCTTGAAAGATTACTTGTACAGCCCACATTCCAAATACCAAGTACACTTTTCCTGCACATGAAGCTCAAATTAGTAATGCCAATCAAATTATTAATAATACTTCATCCACAAATTATTGTATGAAGGAAATAAAGAGAAAATTTCATAGTAGGCTACCATATTGTGAACTGGACTTATGAAATAGCCTAGAAAAGAACAGTCGGGCTGGATCACCATCATTGTCGAGTGGACCAGTGTTTGCAACAAAGCAAAATAAAATGCATCAAATTATCAGAATAAGGAGAATCCGAAGCCAAAATGAGATATTATAGAACGAAGGGAGAAGTTAGTGGCTACTGGATGAGCGCTTTAGCAAATGGACGAATTGGTGCAGTGCGTGCGGCAATGGTTGTGCGCGCGTGCGGTGCGTGTGTGTGTGTGTATGTGTGTGTGTGGGATAACAGTCACTGAGCAGAACGTAAACCCTGCTACATGATGGATGATTACCGCAAATCAACCAGATAACTGAATGCGGAGCCGAGTCCAGACTTGCCGTGCCACTGACGTGTATTACAGTTCATTTATAAATTATTATTCCACAATATTATTATCAAATGTGGCGGCTTCATATGGGTAGCTGGATGGATGTCCAGATACGACAAGCTTCATTTGAAGAAAATTGGAAATATAATTTGATTCTTATGAATGTTTTCAATAAGTCTCGTTCTCTTGGAAGTATGACCTATATTAAGAAGCCCAAAATGATATGGATATGACTCATGAGAAATTTATCGTAGTCTACTACTTAGACTACTATTATTACACTGACTATTAAAATATTAACAATTATTATTTGATAAACAAAAGTAATCAATTCATGAGGAATTCCAAAACAAAATTCTGCCACAAAATAATGACAATAATACCAATGAAGAGTTTATTAGAACGCAATTTCAAAATGAATAAAAATAAAATATTATACTTCGTTTAACACTTTAACAAAAGTCATTCCAGACCCGCAGCACTGCTATGTATCAGAGAAGTATCACAATTGTCTACAGGCGGAGTAGGCGACTATGAAGTAGCTGTATTGCTATATTGTATGATAGATGATTCATCTATCAGTAGGTTAAAAACCTTCTTTCGTTTAACCATCAATATTCCAATTTATTTCAATTTACCTTAGAATGACGTTTAAGAATATTCTCGTACAAACTTAACGCAATACTGTACAATATGATTTCTACAAGCAATTAAATTAATTGTTTGAAAAAAGAGGAATTATTGTCCAGGATGCAACGTTATTTTGAAATAGTCTACTTGAAGCAGTGTATCAAAAAACGTGGAATATTCATCTAAACCATGGAGTACTTTCTATATCAGTGCTATAGGTAATGTCTAAGCGGATTTGTGATCAGCAAGCTCCAAGTTTTGTAGACGTGGTATCCGAAAACATTCAAAAACACCTTGCATCACCCTAAAATACAGCACTAAAACCTCCGGCAAAATCCATCATTGTTAATGGAAGAAGCTCATCTCATACGGATGGAGTCTGTGCATTGGGGAGTCCAGTTGAAAGGAAAAAGAATGTTTTCAATTTTTATGGAAATGATGCGTGGATGGAGCTTACTATACGCGTAGTGGTGATGGCGCCCGGGATTCTATGCTTATTGTCGATAGTTCGCATCAGCATGCTCCTTCTGCTTGCTCAACAAACACACACAATCTCACATTCACATTCACACGCACACACACACACACACACACACACACACACACACACACACACACGCACAAATGCGCCATGTACGGACCACACAAAAAGGAATAAGGTTTGGATTTATATGAAAAACTGTCCGGAAAATGGTGACGCGTAGATCGTGATATAAACTCGTAACCACCATTACATTGGAATTTCGCGGCTGACGTACTACTTCGTCATCATCATGATCATCATCACCGACAACAAATATTTCAGACTTGTAAAGCATTTCGATTGTAGAACACGCTCTACCACTATCTGCGTATGTGTCCATGCAAACTGATCAGCTATGCTACACGACATGTCACAACTATTAACCCAAGCTCAGATTAATGATCGATTACATCGGTGAATCTTGTTTGTTGAAGTCCGATCAGACTTGTCGATTCAAGCCAGATGCAAAATGAAGCAGGTACACTACTCAAATACTGACATCGAACAAGTTATTTATCATTGCTCGAATTTGGTATTATTGCTATTACTATTAGCCATTGCTATTCGTATTTCCGTCCTGTCAGCAGGTAAAAGACAAAATGTGTAAAGGTGAAATCACGTATGAGAATGTATAATAATTACTATCATTTAATAATACTCAATATGGGGGTTTTCTCATGAAAATGCAATGGTTTTTCACTATACAAATAGTTAAAATTATAATAATAAATAATTCCTTCTAACACATATTATAAATAGGCGATCTCATTGTGAACAAATGATTCCCAAAACCTCGAACATTTTCCTAATTGATATTTCACTCCATTATCGCCTATAATTTAACTTGGTTAACTGTTACGGGGACTGACTGGGCATTTACGTTAGCGCATATATAGTATTTTTTGCACCACATCTGAAAACACGTTTCAAAAGTACACAATTTTTTTGATTATATCTTGTTGGAAGATGAACTTTAAATTTTACTGTTTTACTTTGAATGGAAACATTCACTCCTCTACTTTTCATTGTTATAACTCGATTCCATCGTTGATGTTTAAACACCTTTAGACGACAACTTGATGTAAGAGAGTTTAGGCTAAACAACGCTAACGATAACGCTAATGCTAACCACTTCATGTCTAAGCTTTCCCTATAGGATCTTGCATTAAGAGTAGGCAGATGTGTTGATAGTTCAGATGAGTAATACGTGTCAAAAATCAAAAATGACGCAACCCTGAGATCAAATAGCGGAAGTCATGCATAGGGGTGAATTTCCTGTGTCCCTATCGATATTTGAGCAACATTATTGAATTTCTACTATCTGAGTCTATCTGGAATGTACTGATTGAGCATTAGTTTTTTTTCAAGATAATAATTCTATTCTTGAGTTCCTTGAAAATTGGCCTCTTACAGGGCATCAACTCCAACATCTAACATTCTAAAATTTATACAAGATTGAATTTTAGTTATGAGCAAGCTAAAATAATTAAATCAAATTTGAATTAAATTGTTCTTTATTTCCTCTTTGAAAAACAAGTATATAGATAATAACAATAAGTCAGAGAAAAAAATATGCTTCAATGCCTGTGTGCGAAGAAGAGTCTGAATCGGTAGAATTTTATATAGAAAAAAGACGAATTAAAAAAATTGAAGACAAAAAGAAATTACAGCCAAAAAAAGAGAGAAAAATTGATTTGAATACCTTTCTGTGGAGGATCATCTATCTATGGAAAATGCGTGTCCGGCAAGAGACACTAGAGAACGTATACAAATAAGTTTTCTGGGATGAGCACTATTTTTATCAAGAAAAGAAAATTATCGAGAAGCTTCAACACATGTTGTAAAGGTAGTAGGGTAGAACGGAATATTAAATAAAATGTCAAAGAAAAGAATAATAAGGGTTAGAAACAGTTATTTCATTTATGGAAAAGGAGAAAAGAAAACTCTTAAAAGCGGTATGTAGACCGCAGACATATTGCCTAACACAAACGGTGAGAAATATAGAAAGGGGCGCGAGAAGCAGCCCCAGCGTTACTAATCTGGGCATCCTGATGTTGTTGATGCGGGAGATGCGAGGAAATGATTATGATTTGATACAGTCATAATTTGGCTATCCCCCTTTTATGCATGTGCACAAGCAATGCTTTGATGGAGAGCTGCCGTACATCCAATACCCCACACTCCATGAACAGCTGGTTAAAAGAATAGCGTCTAGGCCAACAAGCAGCAGCCTTGTTAACCGCATTTTGCACAGTCAATAGAGGCTTCAGGACATTCACAAAAGCTCCAGCCCATACAACAATGCCACTGTGCAGTAAAGGCTGTACACAGGCAAAATAATAGGAAAATAGAGTAATTTTTGAAACAATCTGTATCAGCGTTATTGTTTATGTAGACTTATCCAATCACTCTATTTTCAATAACAAAGGGTAGGCTACTTGATTTTATAGCATCCAGCGCGTGGTGGGTACTTTGCTGTCTTCGGCAAGGAATTCGTCTTTTGGGCTCAAAATTTCAAATAAAAAAGCCACATATTGCAGGTCTTGTGTAAGCAGAGTTGATCATCATTATTTACTGTCACATTTATTTACTGAAAGAGGCGCTGCTTTTTTTTAGTTCTGTTCGTTACTTCTCTCTGCTAATGGTTACTCTGCTGCTCTCCCGTGTAATTCAAAAATAAGTATAATAATAAGTTTCTATATTCTATAATTGAGAGAGTTCATCCATTACAATGTGTGTGACTATGACCGTGTTGACCTTCATTCGATCATTGAGAGCATTGCATTGCACAGCGTTTAAACAAGTACTTTTTGCAACTTGGAGATAAATCAAGCCTATGTTAAATTGTGTTGGTTTTTTTATCTCCTGGACCAGTACTACAATTTATTCTAAATGATGCTACTGAAATTTCATTGTATCTGCCAATACCTGATGGAGACTACTATATTCAACCTTGCTGGAAGAAACTTCTTGTAGACACTGCCAGTCCATTTCAGCAAGCTGTAAGCTGCTATATTATCTACTATGTTTTTCCTGGAGATAAATTAGCAGTGAACTGTCCATACCGAGTACAGATTACTGCATTTCTCTGATCACTGCGCTCGGTGTAAGGAACAAGAAATATCTCCTTCCATATACTGTAACACTGTTCCAAAGCTACAATCACAACGCAGTGTCCAGTCACAATAGGATTCACAACTATCAGGCTATAAGTACTTGGACTGTCAACGGTTGCTTCTCGATCCAAACAGTGAAAGACTCTTGTAAGTACTAGACTAGTCCAGTATAATGTTATGTTAGGCATTCTAAGAATGTTAGAAAGCTTGAATGACTTTACATAATGTTTGTTCTCCAAAAGTTCAAAGACAATGTTATGATTTGAATTTTTCATTTAATCCAATTCAGATATTAACAAGAGTATTAAGTTTCAATTAGTTATGAGAATAATGTTCATCGTTTCAAACATTCATTTCATTCGAACATTCAGTTATGAACTATTCAATTATAATTTTGATTCCATTGTTCTTGATGTTTATTGCAACATTTAAGTTCTGCAGTTCATACAGTGATTACTTTATTCTATTATTTGTCATATATTCAATATTATCTTTTAAATCGTTTTAATCTCATTCTTTTTTTAAATGTTTACTTTGTCAGTTCTATACAAAAGCAATCGCTAACGTAGTCTATATAATGGGTGATTTGAATCAAATCTACTTATTTATTATCCACAAAGGTCGCCATTTGATTGAGTCGTTACAAAATTGATACGCTAATGATTGGAGCGTTAAGTCGGGATCACTTCATTTGTTAGAGCAATGATTCTCGGTAACTGTGTCCGAATCGTTCTATCACGGACTCTGCATCCATCCGCCTGTATTGCGGTGTACCAATGTCGATGAATAGGAGATTATCTTCGTTCGAGCAAACACTGCAATTGCGGTCTCATTTCGGCTTATGCTGCTAACAATGTTGTGCATGCACTCCACGCTTTCCTGCACCACAGCTCATGCATTATAATCCACATGATTTCTGAGGCAGATGTTTGCCAAATTATAAGTTTTGTCGAATCGAATTGATGATAATTCAATCTCGTTCATCCCACTCATTAGAAACTCGAAGTACGATTTTGGGCTATCCAATCATTATTCCTCACTAACAATCGCTAGTCTATAATCAGTGAATTTAATATTTCATATTAAGAATGTTATCATTGACAAAGAATAATATTTTGAGCAGCTGGAAGGAGTAAGAGGAAGTAGATGAATGAAAATTTTAACAGAATTATAGTAACATTTTCGAGTTACAGATATAAAGATAATAGACTCAGTCTCTCAGTCTTTCTTAGTCTTTCATTGGATCATTCAGTAGCCGTTGGTTCAATAGCGGCCCTAGGGCATGTTTCAAATATACCCGGGAGACAGCTAGCCGGTGCTTTTTACCCGACCGTAGGCGATCAGAAGTTGGCCAAAAGATCGATCGTCGCGAACTCTGGGCGGCATAAATCGGCAGCATTGTAGTGAGTTAGTTGCATTGTTTATAATTGCTAACATTGGGAAACTTATCATAAAAACAGGATTTAAAGAAGTCAATTGCGAATTTTTAAGGAAATCTAATGTAGAAAAAGGGAAGAACCTTGTAGAGAGTAATCATGTTTTTGATGTAGAGGATTGCGAAGGTATTATACGTGGAAAAGTGATGAGACAAACTAGCGTCAATGCTGTTTTACAATCTTTTTGTCAAAAAATTTCCACTTTGCTTATCAAAAGTCAACTGCCTAAATCCGCCTCTGCTTACAATAAGTTAATATTTTGCAACAAAATCATAACCTCAAAGCTGTTATTAGGATTGATTTCTTTAATTACAATATCAATCACAAAAGTGCATGGAAACGTCTAATTTTCATCAATCAGCAATCTTTCACACATAAAATACTTTGTAAATATAATATAACTCACTTAGTCCTTCGAACATTGGAGATTCATTTTTCCCATCTATCCTTTTCGTAAGGTCGACCAGGAAATGAATAAAATGAAACACCTTTTCCTTCTGTATTCTCATAGGTATTACTGCACCCATATACACAACACATAATACGGCTCTTGGGCATTTTTTGTATGTGTGTTTAAAGAAATATTTTTTTTTTAAAAAACGTATTTGAAGTGAGACAATTTAGCACACCAATTAATGGCGATCAGATTTTGACTCACTAAGTTAGAGCAAGATCCTCCGCTCGGAGCGCTGTCGGTCGATCTACAGATCGCCTGTAGGGGCATGGTAATCAACAGGAGATGCTACAGCTTTATTCAAAGAAGACACATGGTTGATGTGTTTAAAACTAAAAGTAGTTTATTTAAATTTTTGAATGTACAATAAAAATTTTTCAAGTACATTGAATGACCCGCATGGTGTAGTGTATAATTCAAATACTTCTCACAAGACATACAATAGAAGAAAAAGTGAATAACAAAAGTAAAAAATGAAGAAGAAGAAGAAGAAGAAATGGAAAAAGAAAAAACGGAAGAATAAAAAAGGGAATAAGAAGAAAAAGAAGAAGGAAAGAAGACAAGAAAAGGAAAAGGAAGAATAAAAGCCTACTTTATAGATAATCACGGACAAGGAAAGAATTTCAACACATTCATCAGCAATAATAATCATTTTTATATTTAAAATCTTCCTGCTCGTAATTGGCATACGTAATTTGCCCGTGACAAAGCACTAATAAGTCAATTTTATCAAAATACTCTACGAATACGGATAATATGCTCTCAGGATATGAGCTTAACATACTATACACATTAGAATCATAAACATCACGAAAATATCATATTGTTATGGGTTCTTGTTATGGGTCTAAACACTTAAATTTATCACTCGCACTTTATTTACACAAATAACATACTATAACATTAGAATCACTAATAAGTCAATTTTATCAAAATACTCTACGAATACGGATAATATGCTCTCAGGATATGAGCTTAACATACTATACACATTAGAATCATAAACATCACGAAAATATCATATTGTTATGGGTTATTGTTATGGGTCTAAACACTTAAATTTATCACTCGCACTTTATTTACACAAATAATCACAACACTCACTGATCAGTAATGTCTTACAGAAAAAATAAGCAATTGAAAACAGATAAATCGATATTGTTCAACTTAAAGAGATTTCAATAAACTGTACAAAAATCAATCACTAAAAGTTAAAAGGACAATCTAATATTAATTAATAACTGTACAATAAACTGTCCAATAATATTCAAAAAGAAACGTCGAAAAAGAACAATTAACTTATGTAGCACAAGTCCGTAATACAGTAATAGGTAAAAGAATTATCACTATAGAACTGTCAAAAGAACTTTTGCAGACAACGAAAGTTCATTAGATGGTTTGTAATAGCGCCAATGGAATTGCACTGTCTGTATTAATGGGAAGTGTTACTACTGCCACTTAACAACTTCTTTATGACGAATCACGACGAATTTCAAACAAAACTGAACTAGTTTACAAAAGTCTCCCTCTATTTATATAATTTTTTATAATTGAGATATCTCTCGACTTTTCTATCATCTTCTAAATAAATAGATAACGAAACTCGCTCTTTCCACAATATTCGATAAGATTCCATTAATTTCTAATCAAACAACTAGAACATTCTACAAAGTACAAAGTCAACACCATAAAAGTGTCAAAAGCAGAGTAATTAATTGCTTAGAAGTAAACATTTACATAGCAGATAACACCGAGAACAACTTCTTTCTTTCAATTCTCACTACAATATTTATTTCCGATGCCCAATCACAACCGTTGCTGTACTCAACACTCATTCTTCGTGTGTCTCAATAATATTATTCAAGAACTCCACTTTCTCGAAATCTTCCCTCAAAGTCTGGTCAAAAACTATATATTATATATTCTATGGTCGTGAACTACTGAGAAATAGTCACTCTTTCATCTAGATTTGGGTATTTTTTCAAGTGTGTTCCATAATATGAACTAGTGAACAGAAATTAAATGATTTCAATTCTGATTCCTATAAGTGGTGTCTGGTGATCGAAAAAATTCAATTTGAAACAAAAAATGGTCGCGTCGGAATTAGCGCGTGTAGTTTGCGTGTTGGATTGTTGAGATGTCGACACTGCGGCCTATTTGTATGCAGAACGTTGACTTGATGCCACCTCCACCACCACCGCTCACTGTATTCGCTCAGTATCGCCTCTTTTCATCACTAGAGCCCTGCTTTAAACCTATTCCCTTCTCCGGACACTCGCCTATAAAAACCAACGCTCTTCGCTTTCTTCAACGCCCCTTCTTCGTCCTCCAACAAGGCGACTTGGCGTCAGCCGCTTAATACCATCTCTGTTACTTGGGCGAACTCTCGTACACAAAACCGTCCGACATCAGTCCTCATCCGCAAGATTCGCTCTACCAATCCTACGCCCTTATAAATATTTATGCGCATATACTCTTCACAGCAAAGCATTCGCCAGAATTGGAGAAAAGTCTTGAAAGGATTGCTGAGTAGAAAACATTCTGCCTCCAGGTTCGTAGCAACGAGAAATGAATATGTGAATTCATTTCTAGAAGAAGCTGGATTATTCTCCAGTGATAGAATACCTTCAAGTGGACCAATACATAATAATAATCCAGAAAAATGAATTCGTCATCACTGCAAAGTGCAAAAACCTGATGAGATTGAGCTTTTAGGACTTTCTTAAAATTTTCTTCGCCAAGTATTGTCAGCTACATTTCCTTCATCTTCGTGAGAGACTGTAACATCCTTCACATTCATTGTGATTGTAACAGTTCATGTGCCTGATTACCTTTTGGTTCTTATCACTGTTAATTCTCTGTTGTCAATTTTCTTGATTTGACAGTCGAAAGTTACGTAATGTACATTGCTTGAAACTGACATTTGAGTTGAATAATCAGTAGTTCACCTTTTTTCTGTACATCTGTTTATTTGGCTTCGGCGTCTTTGATAGATCCAAAGTACGTGAAGCTCTGCAGCAACAGGTTGTTTAGATGGAAAAGGATATTCAATGGGGTAGCAAAGTCATTTGGCACCCGGGGCGGTATTTCAACTTGTCAAACACCTCCCCTCCACCACCAGACCACTCATAACAAATGAAACCTTATTCATAGCTAATTATTATTTTACCTACGACCATGTCATAATGTATACATTACAGTTTCACAATTGATGCCAAAACAGCTGTCTTTTCGAAATGCTTTTTGAAGCCCGTTGCATAAAGAGCTCATTATAGTACAGGTTTTACATTATAACACGGGTTCTGGACCAATCAGAAGCATTTTTGATGGAATCAATATCGTAATTCAATATTGTGAAACTATCAGCTGATTTGATTAAACTGCTACGCCAGCTGCTTTAACCTAACAATCTACTATAACTTCTCGTATTTGAGATGAGAGGTTACGTACCTCTGACAGTCACAGGTAAAATGAAATTGTTTTAATTAAATGTATACTAGTGGTCGTAGATAAAATAGTGTATGCAACGATTTTATTTGGCCATTAAGGCACTCGTGAGATATTTATAACACTCGCATTCACTCGTGTTATAACTTACATCTAACTCGTGCCTTAATAAGGGTCAAAATAAAATCGTTGCATAAACTACTATTTCAACACTCATGGTAGAGTTATAAATTTTTCATATACATATTTAAAATCTAGGGCTCCGGGGTGTCACTCCAGAAAATCTTGATTCTAAGGTCTTTTGAAAGCAATTTCAAGCTATTTTGGTAATGGTCTTTTGATATTACTCCGCACAATTAATTAGTTTAGACATGCGTATCGTAACTTTTCAGAATATGGGCAGGCGAATTAAAAATATTGAAATAGCTTGCTTGAACAGCATGCGATTGAGTTGAGTATTCTATTGAATCATTAGCTGGAAAACTTTGGGGATAGTACTTGGGATCCTATTATTGGAATTTAGAGAAAAAATGCCACTTGTAGTACGCGGGTGCTCAGTGTCCTAGTTGCGAGTACGCAAAAAATAACATATATAGGACATAACATATACTGTATATAGTTATCATTTTATTTGCTTTCGTATTTAACCATACAAATGAGTTGAGTTTACATGGGAAATATATATATATATATATTTATATAAAAGAATAGAACACTTAGATGTTGTCAATTCCACTTCTTTATTATTACAGCACTGGACCGCGGTTTCGTGGCTTTACCAGTCACATTTTCAACAGTACTGTTGAAACCGCGGTCCAGTGCTGTAATAATAAAGAAGTGGAATAATTGACAACATCTAAGTGTTTTATTCTTTTATTATGGAGTTCCACAACATCAACAGAAATTCTACAAATATATTTATATATATATATATATCATATATGAAATATGATTGAACAAGAGTTTCAGACTGAAATACTTTGTTGTGTGTGTTCAGTGCTTAATGATGCAAAATGTGTGTCTTTCAATTTGCTTCGTCTGTGGTGGAGGAAGGAGGATGGAATATATCCTGAATGTATTGCAGGTGGATGTTTTGTTCCACGAATCGACTTTCTTATATTTGATCACTAAATTTTCTCCAACTTCCTGGTGTATTTTATGCTCATTTTTGCTCTTAATGTATACTTTCACATTGACTGACAGATCTTGTTATAAAAGTCGCTTGATTTTTGTTACTGCTTTATTTTCTGATAATGATTATTATAGGTTAACTGTTGAAAATGAGATAAGATGTAATTATTATTGTTTTCTCGAAGAACGGTGGTGGAGCTGAATTTAATGTTAGTTTTGAACGAGTATCAACAAGCAGTCAAGCTACTAGCATCGTCATTGTGCTGGAAAGTTTTAATATCAGTACTTCATTTAACAATGTGCGACCTCTGTGCTTCACAGTCGACTGGCCCAGGGGCTTTTGGTGGGCAAAGAGAAGCCAAACAGCTTTGAAGTTCCCAATAAACATCATGTATCTAAAGTATTTTCATAACCCCCTCTTCCTCACCCACCTGCTTTCTACCCAGAACTGCACCACAGCAGAGCCACTGGCTCCGAAACTCGCTTTCCTGTTCCACAGGCAAGGCCCGTTCTCAATTTCTTTTATCTTTTACCGTAATAACATGGCATCACATACACCGACAGACCGTCGAGCCCCGTGATTTAAGTAACAATCTATATGCAGATATTAAATTACTACATCAAAAGATAATATTTATAACAGACTTGCTTTGACAAAGTACGATTATTGCATTGAAAAATTGTAAAGAGATTGCTAAAAGAATATATTTGGTTGAAACTTCTTGCCTAGAATACTATTCAGAAATTTGATAGAGTTTCTCCCTAAGGATACAAATCTTCTTTAGTCAACAAGATGTTTCAAATACTTTTCTTCCTTGAAGAATGGATATCGAATTTTCATTATCATTTATAAGAATTGGTTTACATCCGAATTTCTAAACGATAGATATCTATCATTATAATACACTTCTATCCGTATAATATTGGATCAACAAGAATCCCATTCAAAAAAATTAGCCACTCTTTCTGCATATGTCAAAAGTTATGTCTGTTAGATAATCAGTAACACAGTGATGGTAGAAAAATTGGAGAAGTACGCACATTACAAGAAAAATAGCAGTACTTCAGAAAAGCTGAGGATACAGAAAAATTAAGAAATAATTTCTTCTGATCCTCTAATGTTAATTTATAAGATTAAAACTATTTTCTTAGGTCAATATTAAACAAGAATATCAATACATCAAAAAAGTATGGAAATGTTATTCCTGGAAATTACAGTTGACTACAATATTCTTATTTATCTATTTATTTATAACACATAACACAATCAAGTAAAGATACAGCAGGCATAGCCACTACTTGTTCTTGACTGTTTTGCTTGTTTCTCTAGCTACTTCTTTAGTTGAGGTGTTTAACAGTTTCATAAATGAGGTTTTATTACCTATGAATATCCATGACGGATTCATCGTCCTGTCTACAATAAGAACGTAATCATCGCGGGAATGGTGAAAGACACTTTCGTCAACAATATGAAGGAAGGAGTTGTTATTACTGGTTTGGGGTTGAGGAAGAGCTGTTGAAACGATGACATTGTCACCGAGTTTCCGGGTTCAGGGAATCTCTCTTCTACTGTTGATCTCTTTTGTCACCCTTTTCTGTCATTGTATCTCTGTCGAACGCCCAATTTTTCACATTTGTTCTCACTCTTGCATAAGCTTTTCCCTCCGGTATCTCTCTTTTCTTCCTTTCTCGTGAATTCTCCTTGCCTGTTGCTTTGGAACAAAAGTACGCCTTAATCCTTGTGGCCTTTGTGTGGCTTGGAGAACAGCACTGGGATTGCACACTCTGCGCCCTGCCCTACAGCGACAAGATTTCATATAAGCCCGTGTCACACTATGAACACAATACGATGCGACTCGCATTTGCAAGGATTAGCCACAATAGTAGAAGGACGTCCAGAAAGCAACGCAACAGACGAAAGGATTGAGTAGAGTTTTATTAATGGGGAAGCGAAACATGATGATTTTGTTCTTGTAATATCAATCTACTTAAATAGTTGCTACACGTATGCTGAAACATATCAAGCATTCCATCAAAAATAGAATTCTGAATCAGATTATCAGGATGATATTCTAATCAGTTTCTTACTGGCTTGAAATAACGAACTAAGAGAAGTTGAGTTATTAAGCTCACCTTTTTAATCGTATTTCTCTCAGTTTCTTCTATCATGAAAAGAAATGACGCAGAACATTACAATACTTACATACATTCAAAATAACATGACACTATCTCCTCAATTATCACTTACTTGGTGCTTCGAAACTTACCTAACATTCAAGTCCATCCATAACACAAATTCACTTCAGCTTAGAACTCAAGTGAGCATCATCCAAGGTTAGTAGATGAACTATCTATTTTGTGATTAGAATAAGATTGGATAAGACGTTCGAGTCATAAGCACGAGAATTAAAAAGAATTTCTCAAACGAGGTCCGTAAATGAAACCCAGTGAAGAGAAAAAGAAAGTTTGCTTTACATTAAATATTGAGGCGTTTGTCATACATGTGTACAAGCTTTTCAATACCCTCTTCATAGAATATTGCCGCCTCAAGTTTGTTATCATTTGTAACCTAGCTTTTTCGAATAACTTTGACAGTTCCATTGTCTCTATTCATATAGTCACCTCCATTCTCCTTGGGACCAGAGGATGAGAGGATGGTCGGAGCACTAAAAACGTCGGATAATGAGGGGAGAATGTATTAAATCATTTTTAGGAATACAAAAGAAGTAATAAGCCAAAAATACTACACAATTTGAGTAAACAATAAATAACACAATAAATAACAAAAAAGTGTAAACGTTTTAAGTAGAGAATGAAAACCCAATCAAAAAAATGTCTGGGTCAGGCTTGGACAAATCTTCTTACATGTTTTTCCTAAATCTGCAATGTGAATGCACACGGAGATCTGTATTTTTATGTTTATGGTCATATTTCTGAATGTCTCAATCAGTAGAGATTTGATAAAATAATTATACAGAGCTTGTAGATGCAATTTTGGGATTCATTGGAATGAGATGAGCTTATGAAGTAGATCATAGAAATGCTTTGATTATTTTAAATGAAATGCGAATCGATCATGAATGAAAAAATACGAAGAGTGATTGCAATTAAGAACAGTTTTTCGCGTAGTCATCATTGAATATTGGAATTTTTGCGAAGAAGGATGAAGCCTTCCAAGCGAGGTTTTCTACGATAGTGGTGCATCGTTCAGAACGGGCATACTCTGACTGAGAAGAAAGCGAGAGAAAGCATGGTTGGAGTATGGTTGAGAGGGAGAAGTTGAGTGAGAAAGTCAGTTAGTAGACTGAAGTCGGGCCCGACCCTTTCATATGCAAATTCAACGGTCGTGCGGACTTGGGATTACTAAGGGACCGATACAAAGGCAAGCCGCTGAAAACCCAATTGCCAAGTGATAAGAACAAATAATGAAGTGTAGTAACAAGAAAGAGGTGAGGGAAAGGAGTCCTGACGTGAATAATATCAAGAAAAAAGTCGGAGTTTTTTCCCAGCTTACTTTGTCCGATACCGAATAAAACGGATTACAATATTCGAATTGTTAAATTTCTTTTGAGTAACTTGTTTGACTATCTCTTCATTGTATTCGTCTCGTTAGACCTTAATCTACTTTTGGAACACTCTTCATAACTTTGCAATACATCTTCCTTATTTGCTTCACATGGATTTGAGGCGCACTCGGCGACGATTGAAAGGAAATGCAGAAGAGAAAAACTTCCATGTGACTATGGTCTCATAGTGTTATGTAACGCATGGAAAAACTCTATAATCTGAATGAAAAAACTTTTGAAATTGAATCAAAATTGATTTATTGGATAATATCAGAAATTTTCATTACAAATTTATCAAAATTAATAATGCAGATACAATTTCCACTTTTTGTGAAGAGAAATAATAATCAATATGATTGCAAAATAAATCATTAGGAGACGTTAAGATATAAAGTTGTCTTTTTGTTTGTTTGCTTGGCAAAGATTTTCTAAATTAATAGATATCGGAGATGATGATGTTGACGATGATGGTGCAGGTCTCTAATCTTCAGTGCGACATTCTCATCTCCTTTCTGGCATAAATAGACTATGGTTGTCTTTTGATAATACATGTTAATGAGACAATAGCTCAATTATTCCATCCAGAACAAGGAGGAGAAATTCACAGCAATATACGTGATGAAAGAGTTGGAGAACCCATTTTAGGATATATTAGTCACTCACTATTAAGGTGGAAATAATGCGTGCTTGAAGTCCTCTCAACTAGCACAGGCGGAATGCTATTTGTCAATGCAAATTTGTCAGAAAGATTTAACACTTCTAGTTAATATGTTGCTGGCACTCAAGAAACTTCACGTACGCACAATCTGCTGTATCGAAGGAATTTGCACTTCAAACCATTAGCACCGAAGTCTAGTGACACAAGTTGCTTGGTCCGTAACAACGCTGGAGCGTTATTATTATTTGGAAAAGCTCTTTTCAAGCAACTTAATTTCTTTAGATGAATGGAAGAAGCAGAAGCCGTGTTGAGAGGGTTAAAAGTGAGTTCGACTATGGAAAGAGCGAAAATGCTCTCCATCGAAGCAAAATAATGCCGAAGTGAAGTTGAACGTATCGCTACCGCAAACGGCAAGGTGGAGCTTGCTACTTGCTAATACGTAAGGCAGCTGTTGCGGCCCAAAGGTTAGGCGGCAAGGGGGGAGCTATTAATATCATCGAGGCATGCCTACAAAGAGGATCAAGCCCATAATTCCATATGGAACTGCGCGGGCGATGAGGTTCCCCAGCCATGTCTTCGGGGGAAAGGGTTGTTGACGAGACAGTCATTGCCAGTAGCGCAAATTATTCGACGATTTCACGGTGTGAGCGAGCCGGAAACAAGCATTATCGTAAGTCCACCCAAGATTCGCTGACGTCATCTCAGGCCTCACACTAATAGAATAGATGGAAGTACAGTCTCTTCACTTGTCTTCGTTTTACTTGGCTCTTCCAATCCAAGTCATTATCAAACGCGATCGGCAAATCCAAATATGTAAAATGCACTTGATCTGTCTGACCTAGAAACAATCATTTCAAAGGATACATTCGTTCTATTCCTTAATGAGCCAATATACAATAGGTGGCCTGATTTCTTCTTCCCCCTCCTTCTTCTCCTTCTTTTCCTTCATCTTCTTCTTCTTTTTTTTAAATTCAATTTATTGGATGTGAATATAGTAAGCGATTTAGACTGGTACTACTAAACGACTTTGGGCTATACACTATAGAATTCGCGTCTGAAGACCTAATGTCTAATCTAAAACCCTCATTGATTTAGAGAGCGATTCTAATGCGATCCATACCCTTGATCATATTCCTTACTTCTACTCATTCATACCACTGCGCTCCATTACGATAAAAGTGTCGATGCAGTCTTCAAGTCAAAATCAGTCGATCAGTTGAAATGTGAATTTTCAATAATAAAATACTACTATAATGTGTTTACCCTAAAAATGTCTTGGCGTAAAATCATCGATTGATACGAGCAATATAGCCTCATAATAATGGTTCCATTTGGAATGGTCAACACGATTATAATAAAGTTTATAATCAAGCTTCATTCAATCCCGATAGTTCCGGTTGGTAAAATTGAATAGAATATCGTACATTAATGGAGGTGTGTAACATTGTTTCCACCATGAGCTACCAAGAGGTCAGCCAGCAGCCCATAAATATGTCAGAGCATTTCGTAACGCTATTCCCAGTCATACATCACCCACTAATTGGTATCCCAGTCCTACCATTAGCATTTTAATACAATAAATCGCCTATTACTGAAGGCCAACTGGAACGGAGTCAACTCCATCGTCTGTAAACTATGTCAGGATTTATATTTTCAAATGTACTGTACTCTCAGGTTTCAACCCAATGCGTTCAGAATTCAATTTACTTGATCTTAAGTTCTTCAGGGAAGTAATAGCCGTGAGTCGTGCCAGGGCAGTCAGATGAGATAAGTCACGAGCGAATGAATCCTTTCTGTGAGTGGCCGTTTGGCTTTTCTAGCAAAAATGACTCGGTTCTCGGCTGTGAAATCACTTTCCGGTTGCTTGGAGGAAGCTACCTTAAACTGTAAGCTCAACTCAACAATCATCATCATCATCCAACTCATTACCCACGCACAGGTCTTGGACCCATGTTGGCTTCATCCTCCAAAGTTTAAATTAATAATATAGTTTACAATCACATAATATATTTTTGGAGAATAACAATCACATGATAAAAACTTGTGATTCTTATGATAAACCAAGTCCAGAACCAGCATAGCAGTATTGCAAAGATTGGAAGTTTTTGAAACGGACACCACTGTTATGATAAAAGGCGTGCTTCGATCTGCAAACGTATTCTTATTTCCAAGATTTCCTAGAGAACAAAAAACTTGATAACCTGAATAATAGAAAGAATAGCCTAGTTCGAATAACACTCGTGAGAGGCAAATATAATGCTAAAGGAATTATCCTAGCAACTGGAAAATACATTAACTATATAAAATACAGTTGCGTTATCACTGATGTTCGCATTATTAATTTGCTCAGTATAGTTTTGTTTGTGCTAACCAGACTTATGAAAAAACTTGGAAAAGTAACTATACTTAATGAAAAAAGTTGAAATAAACATAGTTTCGGGAATTCTTCATCATAGAATCATCGAAAATGAACTAAAAAGTCTAAGAAAACTTGTTGGAGATTTTTGAATAATAGGCCTACAGTAATAAATCATAAATATTAAGCGTAATATGTAAATTTGGGTTTTCAAATTTGAGAAGGATTAACTTGATTGATAATTAGAGAATAGGCTTTTAAATTTTCCTGATTTATAATGTTAATGGTCTGAACTTCACTTCTAATGAAGAATACTTATATGTTTGAAATTTTCATTCGAGCAGTATACAGTATAGCAACGGTCACATATAAATAAATTATTATGTATTCTTATTTGAGCTACTGTACATGAAAATTGTGATGATTCTATTCTATTAAAATCATGCCAGTACCCAAGTTAATGTACTGGCATTCAACAGCTATGATTCCTCTGAGGAATTTGCTTATTTAATAACGTTTTCTATTCAATTGAATTGTTTTCTGGAATTAACCTTGGAGGCTAGAAGCAATCTATTTATGAAACTCCAGGAAAAAGCAATCAACCGATTGCAAAGCATGTCCCTGCATCCCGTCTACTATCTTTAGAATATTCTGAAACAATACTGTTCTTAAATCAATCTTGATAACTTCCCTGTGATGTCGGATTTCCGATCAATGAGTACGTGAAAGGAGTTTATTTAGCATAGTAAAACCCCAACTCACATGTTATGGATGAATGACAAGGAGCTAGCTTAGAAAAATAAGATTATTTGCTTTGTTGAGCTTTATAAATATTAATTCAGAACCGTATTGAAAAGTTTGGCACAAGTAGATCAATTCTATTACAAAAGAGAAACGAGCATTTTCTAAATTGCTTCATTTTAGATGAGAGTCACTTTCTGCTGGACATGTATACTGGAATAAAAAGTAAACAAAATGTGTATTTTTTCAGTGAAAAGACATGTTTGTCCTTATTTGTGAGATTCACGTCACCAGGAAAAGTACACTCCGTCAGAGAAGTGTCTCGGTCAAAAGACGATGGAAAAGCATATTAATATCAAACCAGATTATTTGCTATAAAAGCAGCGCTGAATGAACCGTCGTCTAGTGGAGTGGCGTGTCATGGTAGGGCGTAGGGGAGACAGGAATTGTGTTGAGGAAGTGGGCATGAGGAAGGCTTTTGCCAAGATTAACTCACGCTGTGGAAGTATGTGACGAAAAGACTGGATGTGCGTTCTTGGTAGAGCGGTGGTGCTTACAGCTCGCTGGAAAGATTGTCGACTACTCATCATTATAATGGAAAAGGCTCAGAGGACAAAGGCAACAAAATAGTCTTCGTTGCCACTAAATAATATGTTTCGTCTCATTGCATAGACAGACGCCTTTCTTTTCAAACTGTGTGAATTCCCCTTCGCATCTTTTGCATCCTGGCTTTTAATGAAATTGTGTACTCGAAAAAATACATCCACTCTACAACGCTTTGATTCCTCTTCAACGGCAAACAACAAACAATATTAAATCAATTTGAAAAATTGCATCACAGCTCAGTACACAATCTCTACATCACTTCATCTACACCATTACTGTGATGTGTTTAGCATCATCGTACGCCCCATGCATCTTTGCATCCTCTCTTATTATCTCTATCTTCATAATCTTCACTCTAAACGTTTCGGAACTCTAAAAAAGGAATGATTCCCTTAAAATTGGTTAGAAATTATTATTGTTTTGTAGCAAAATATATTTCTGAGGCTACTTCCGTGTTTCGGAGGACACATTAAACCTTTCGGTCTCGGCTGCTTGAAACAGTCGTTAAGTTACATCAGACTAGCCTACTGGACTTACATCAAGATAACTTGAAAAAATATGAAGGCTGAGAGAAGAAAAATTTTGAAATTATGCTATTGTTCCCAATTCCTCAAAAAATGTTAAATTGATGTTAATTGAGTTATGTTGATCAACAACCTTGTCGGGTCGGAATGATAATTTATAAATGTGATCACTATTTTCAAATTTCATCTGCCAAAATCACACCCAAGTTTTCTAAACCTTATTCCAAAGTTTTGGTTGAAAAATATAATCAAAATAAAAAACGACTGGTCACTAATGAAGATAAAAGAGGAACTGAGTATTATCATCATAAGTGAAAATAGATCATTTTAACGAACAATATTGACAGGAGGCCATTTGTACAAGGGTGAAATATGAACCACTAAGAACTCATGTAAGAACCACATTGTCCGTATTCAATTTTGATTAATTTTGAAAGCTCAATCTGAATTTCAAAAGTTTATTCATTACAAATGCGAAGGGCTCAAAAATCATAGTATAAAAAAAAAACTTGATGCTTTAAAAATCGTTTTGAGCTTGGTAAGTTCTTGAGAATGATTATTTATTGCAAGTTACGTAAGATTTTTCCAAGCAATCACTTCATATTTTGTTGCGAAACGCTCAAGTAGTGACACTTCATCTGTTCTAATTTTAGAGCTACGGATTCTGTGCTTATCAATGTTCTAATTCAACTCTCCTGTTATGATCCGATCAATTCAAAGAATAGGCGAAAACTGTTTTATCATGAGTCAATAAAATGTTATGGATTTGAAAGCATGATACAATTACAAAGACCTATATTTGAAAACGTAAAAATGCAGTGTCTCAAGTGTATTATTAAGTTGTCAATTTAATAAATTTTTTGCTAGTCAATGACATGTGGAGATTGTAAAATCTCTACAACTTTCGGTTAACTCAAATAGACTTGGATTTATCATAAAGATTCGAGATCATCATTCTGCTGATATTGAACTAAACCTTTATAATTCATAATCTTGTAGGGTATTTTTATTTTGATCTGGAGTAGTTCAAATCTAAAAAGAGTGATAACGTTACCCAAAATTTGTGGAACCAGGAATGAGCTAAAAAAACCACAGAAATTATTATATGTTATGCTCTTATCTCATTCAGAACAGGATTATTTTTTCCTTGGCTGGAACGAAAGTAAACGAATGAAAAAACTGAGGTATAAAGATTTCTTGCTCAATTGATACATTGATAAACGATCAAATTTTTCAACCAATTGAAATGCTTCTGATAAATCTGTATTTTATTTCAATTATTTATTCAACTGAAGTCACAAATACACTGTACTCTTATCTATCACCGTACATCTCTATCAAACTATTCAATTAGCAGAGGCATAAGATATTTGGTATAAGTTGGTGTTATTGGTAAACCTATTAAATTTTTGATTTTTGTAAAAGAAGTTTGCCATCAATATTTTTAAATCAAATCAAATCTCTTTTTTATTTAGCTTAAAAAATCACAATTATCATTGAACAATACAACAGAATATGGAAAAGATAATTTAAAAAACAATATACTTATATACAATGCTCATACAAAATAATCCAGAAACGTAACAAAATTTCTACTCACAAAAAAGGTGATTTAGTCATTTTTGATTGTGAGCAGGAGCTACAATATGTTTATCTATATCTGTTACCCACTCATCACTCTCTTCCTCACACACCCGCACCCACACACGCGTATGGGAGACATCCAAATTTTCAGATAACATTCAGTTATATTCAAGGAAACACCAATTGCAACTTAATATTCCCCTAAACTGTTACTGAAGTAATAGAAGAATAATTTTCTCACAAAAAAGAGGTTATTAAATGTTCAGAGCCCTTGCAGCTCCTCAAGATTCACCAAGCAGCTATCTCTTTAAATAAATCTTCAATTTATTCGATGAGTTGATACTTCTAATCCACAAAGGAAGTAGATAATAATGCATGTATCCTAAATACACAAAACTTTTTTAAACCGTGCATAGCAAGGCCTTGGAGTTCTCAAAAGATCTCTTGTACTCTGTCATGTTATTAAATCAGGCCCCAGCTCTACACCCCGATTCCCACTAATCCTAAAAGAAGTGTTTATACCTCAAAGCCACACATACATCTTAAGCTCATGACTCCGAGGAACTTGAAGCAATGAAATGAATGGGCCCTTCTCTCCACCCCACAAATTATACTAATTATTGACTTCTGCAGAATCACAAGTGGATTAATTAAGACAAGAGAAAGTTGATGGCCAACAACCAATCCATAAGACAGTTTGAATGAAAAAATGAAAAATTTAACTGTCGTAAAACACGCTTAGGTAGGAACTGTTGAAGATTATAGAATTTTCTTATTAGATGAAGTAATCTTTGTTTAATTGTATCATATGATTATGAACTTGTCATCAACAGCAATACTAAGATAATTTATAGAATCCGTTTGGTCAATGATATTACAGTCACAAGTCTCTCCCTGACAATAAGTATCATGATACTTCAAAGGAACTGCATATAAAAACCAATGAAAGAAAGAAATTTGAAAATTTCGTCTTGGATGCATTCGAAACTAACCTATTTTCATCAAACAAAAGCGGTAAGCTCTCTAAGTTACTCTGCATCATAGCTTATAGTTTTTGTATACCATCCATAGAATTAGCCAGCACAGTGTCATCAGCGAATGATGTCGCAGAACCTTGGAATTTAAATGAGAATAAATCATTCATTTTAACTAAGAATAAAATAGGTCCCATCACTGACCCTAGGGTATACCACAGTTATTATTCATGGCTAATAATTGACTGACATTACCATTTATAGTGACAGACTGCTTTCTATTATTTGCCAAATATGTTTTAAACCGTTTCAAAAAACCATTTTTCCTAATCACTCTGAATTTTCAACTGGTTATTATTATTATTACTATTATCATTATCATTATTATTATTTATTATGACAAAAACACAATGCTCTCTTCACAAATTTTAAATAAATCTTGATTCTTTCAAGGAATTTGTGAAAGGAAACATCAATATCTGGCTGTTCTATGGAATTTATCAAAACAAGCGTTGATCCATCAGCTCTTCTTATAAGGTGTAACAGTTTCCTAATATTTATTCTCTTGTAGCAATTTATTACAGTACAGTACTCAAGCAGGTAGAAAGCCTTGTACAAATTGCTACATTCTCTTCCTATGAGCACACACATTTCTTTGAGAGAAACTCATTTATCTAGTAGTGATCTTCAACAGAAGAGAGTGGAAGTGATAATGGCGAGGACGGGTAGGTGAGAGCAGATGAGCTCAGGTCGGTAATATTCATAAAAAGGATTACGATGGTCTTGTTGAAGAGTGGTGTAGGTGGGGTGTGTAGCTGCTGAGAATTGTGAGAGTGAAGCGGTGGTAGAGGGGGGGTACCGAATCGTCATTACTCTTCTTCTTGGGGGACAGACACGTAAAGGGGGCAGCTCGTCGTCGTTGAGAGAGCAGTAGCAGCAGCATCTGTCGGGGGTCCATTTGTTTGGTCGGTTCCATTTGGAATTGACTTGAAAGGTGGCACCTCTCATGTTCTCAAGTGTGCACTCAATGCCCCCTCCAAGGTCCTCCGAATTTCCCTCTGGCCCTTTTCCCTCCTCCCTCATCTCCTCTCATCTAAAGCACTGTGCCACTTCCACATACGAAGCTACTTCTTGCTGCCAAACATTCCCCTATTCCTCTTAACTCTTCTTCGACACAGACCCGCCCCTAACTCCAACATACGTGTGTGTTCGTTATTCAGTATGTATGAGACAGTGTGTAAGTGTGAGAACGTGAATCACCAGCCAACCACTTTTACATTATGCAACACGCTTCTCTTTTATCTCGAGAACGTACAAAAACACTTTCCACCAAATTTTATAGCTTCTCAAGTACTATTTATCGTTATTGCTTATGAATAAAATCACAATATTTCCTCAAAAACCACCACCCTTGGCTGCGTTTAACCTCAATCTCAAACCTATCGCCCCTCAAATCACAAAATTATTTACTTCTTCAATTTTCGCCTTCTTTTCTTCTATCAACGAGAAGCGAACTTTGATCGAATCTGTGATACTGAAAAATCACAGTAAGTCTCTTAAAAACTTTCTAGGGAAAGAATGGACTTGTATAGCGTTTTATCAATTTATACCCTTTCTATTTTGAATTGTTGAAGATGTGATCCGAAATAAGCGCCAGCAATAACAATCATTGATAATTATGGTGAATTATTACAATCCATAGCCATATTATATTGAATATTTCCAAAGTTTCCATGGAACAATAAATACATTTCCCCAAACGTAATTCCCATATTTCTTAGGGGACAATGAATATATTCCACATTGTTAAAACGAGCATTAATGCTATTCTTTCCGTCATAACGGAACTGGATTGAATATGGAGCCTAGTAAATAAGCGTCTCTCTCTCAATTATCTCTTATTGACTCAATCAACACTTACTCTCAATTATCTCACAAACCACAAGAAGTTATTGCTGAGTATAATCAAGGCAACAGTTTAAAACTTATTGAATGTCAAAACAATTTATTTTGCTGGTCAAAGTGTTATATATTCCTTTGTGATATTGCACGCCTACTTGATTGAAATCTACAAAAGAGATCAAATTATTGAATGAATTGAATAAGTAGATTCAGTCCGTTGATCAATAAGTTAGTGTTCTCCTGGAATAACGATTTTTTTCAAATGAAAAGAATATTTTGTAAGTGTTGATTTCTGGAGCAGGTAGCTTGGATCAAGGCGGACACCAAGGCTATTCTGGCCATACATGAGCATGTCATCACGAACAATGCACGACTGTCGGTGACGCACAACGACTTCAACACGTGGACGCTCAACATCCGAGGCGTGAAGAGAGAAGACAGAGGCACCTATATGTGCCAGGTCAACACTGATCCTATGAAAAGTCAGGTGAGATTCATTATTTTCACGTGAACTATTAAAATTTCCTCGAAATTTTTTATCAGGCCCATAACAATCCTTTTTGATAAAGTTCTATTGTGTTTCGTAAAAAGTTAACAATACTTCGTAAGCTTGTACTCACTAGAATAAGTTCTTATAATATTCACATGATACATTATGTCATAGTTTCATACAATAGTTCATATTTTGGGGGAGAGGTAGCCGTGCGCCTTAGCAGGCATCTGTTCAATCAGATTAGATAAGCAACGCTCTCGTGGGCCCTCTTTGTAAGGGTGACCAATTGGATTGGCCAGTAAAAAAACTCTGCTGTAAAATCACTTCCCGGTGGTTCGGAACCCACCTAAAACTGTAGGTCTAACTCATCAATCACAATCATCTAACTCAATACCCACTCAAAGGTCTCAAACCCATGTGAGCTTCATCCTTCAAAAAAAAAATAGTCAGTAGGTCATTATAGAATTATACATATAGGTCCGAAAATGTTTCGTTACAGAGTTGAAGGTAAAGGAAGTTACCCATTCAGAAATTTGTGGTGCCTTCATCTACTTGTAATAATTATTGTCAGGTCTTATGTGGAATAGGCTGAGAAATCAAAAAGCCTAAGAAATTATCTTATAGTCATTCAACAAAATATGCAAAAATGGCATTGCAAAATGTCATTGATATTAGGGAGAATATGTGAGTTCAGGCAATTTTTTACTCACCCCCCTAGTCGAACCTAACTTAGGTGAGTCCAAGCTGATTCAACCCGACGTTACAGATCCTAAAAAATCTCATTCTCACGGGAGCATTATCATGAGGAAGAAAAATCAAATTTTCAACCATCAATGCGCAAAGAGAATAGTGCCATTATGTTGACCTCTTCAAGGCAGTACAAATTCATGTACCAAACATTATTTTCTGATGACAATTCATGGGAAAAAAATAATTAAATTTTTGGGCGTGCTTGAGTTCCTCCAGTGTTAGTCGACCATTTTTCCCACGCCTTTTCCAACCTAACGAGGCCATTGAAAACCAAATCCAGCCTGAATAGGTAAGTCCAGGCAAATTAAGCCTTACCTATAGTTTCCAGAAATCCTCATTCACACAGGAACCGGAAAATTATGAACTTTTGAACTATTCATAGGAGCGCAAATTTAACAAAGACACTTGTTGAGCTTACCGAGGCGTTTCAAATTCATGTATCAAACACTAATTTCTAATGAGGATTAACAAAAAATGTTTGCTATTAGAGGGAGGGGGGCGGAGAAAGAATTGAGACTCAACCTTCCTTTCCCTAACCCTACTTAAAACTCTTCCTTTCCAGTCAAACCTTACCTCAGAGTAACAGAGGTAAGCTTAAACCTATCTAACCCTACTTATCAGATCCCAAAAATTCCCGTTCCCATGGGAACAGGAGTTTCCAGAAAAAATCAACTTTGAAACGCATCATGGGAATGCAAATTGAAGGGCACAATCTTATTCAACTTACTAAGGCGATGAAAATTAATTTATCATATTATATTACATACATATAATACAAAAACCACAGTTCTTATGGAAAATATACTGTAGCACTACTTAAAGGCTTGCATGAGGATCTGTCTTGATCGGGTGCGAGTGGGTGGAAAGATTAAGTTAGGATATATTAAAACAATATTAAATTATTGGTGGCTGACGATATGGCTGATCTATTATCTGAGTTGGTGACTGATGAGATGGTTAATCGATTACTCTGAATGGTTACTGATTAAATGGGAAATAGGGTATATATTAACATTATATTATTGGTGACCAACAAGATTTTTTATTGAATTGACAATTAACCAGATAGAGGAATAGAGTATATATCAATATTGTTACGAAAGCAAACAAGCAATCATTCACGCACTTGTTCTATTTATATCATTCTATTGTTTTCATGGTTGGACGTGTCTTCGACCGATCTTCTCTCTCTTGCTCTTCTCATGTCTTTGTCACTCTTATTCTTCAAGTCTGCAACTCTCTCACTCAATTGATCTTCTCGCCAATTCTACATTCTTCTTGAACAATTGAGGTCTATTCCAAGCTTTCTTGAAGATTCTCGAAGTGTCTGGTGAGCTCCAATTCTTGGAATTATACAACTACAACAGCTATATAAAGGAGTCCATGTGAACCAGTGAGTTAGTTTACAAAAGCTCACATGTCAGATTTTATTACAGATCTCGTGAAAGAGACTATCCAGTGCCAGTGGAGTAAACATTGATCAGATGAACAGTGCTTTATTCAGTCTTTAGACAGTGTCAAGTGCAGAGAAAAGTGTTTACTGTTTATGCAGCTTACTAATAGTTTAAAGACGTTGTGTTAAGTGATATTATTTGGGACTGTCAAATAACGAATTGGACTGGGTTTTTGTAAGTGATTAGTTGCTCTTTTTATCATTTCTTCCCACATTATTGTACAGTTTATTGGACTCTTGTTTCTTTTATTATTGATCAGCCTGTAATTACTTATTCATTAATTCTTGTAAATAATTACTGAAAATACGTATTAGCTTGTCATTTGATGATCTGTTTTTATTTAATTAATTGAACTAAAATTAATGTTTATAAATAGACTAATTTGTGTAAATAAAGTGCAAGTGTGAACTTTAGTGTTGCCAGCCTTATTTCAGCTATTAGAACCCGTAACAATATAAAGCCTTCAACACTGTAATATGAAGGCTTGTGAACTACCCTCTTCATCCACTTCCACTTCATACCTAAACTGTGAGGATCTCTCATAATCAGGTGTGGGTGGGAGGAATGAGAATGTTGGGTTATAATATATCAATATTTTATTATTAGTGACTGTTAAGGTGGCTAATCTATTAATTTCAATGATGACTGACAAGATGAGAAATGAGGTATATATCGATGTAATAGTATTGGTGGCTGACATTGAATGAGTTAGTGACTGATGAAATGAATTATCTATTTATTGGATTGGTGACTGACAAGGTCGCTAATATATTAATTATGTTGGTGTCTGAGGAGATGGTGATTAGGGAATACATATGAACTACAAGTTAGAGTATATATATATTACATAATTGACAACTAACAAGATGTGCAATATATTGATATTTGAATTGGTGACCCACAAGATGGCTAATCAATCAATTTAAGAAATTCCATCAATTACCCATCCTCTAATTGCTTCACTGTACTGAAAATTTCATTTGTAAGGGAGGTTTGGGCTTCTTACCTGGAAGCTTTCAGAAAATAAGTTCGTCTGAAACTATTTTGTTTGGTGATTTCAGACACCTCTGTTGACCCTTTTGTCAAAAATTGTCTCTTAATACTTTTTATAATTCAAAAAATTATTTTGTCTCTGGTGTGTCTATCCTCTTGATTCCCCCTCAGCTACACCACTAGACAAAATGGATAATATCCTTTGAAAGCACATTATTTAATCTTAAGTGTTCACACATTCTTATCACAATTAGAAAGCACACATATTTTTTACATGTCAAAGTTTCGAAAACAAACTGAATGATGCTAGTCTATCTGTACCTATTAGAGTACATTACTAGTCTATGCTAGTACATGTACAGTGCTAGTACATGCTAGTCTATCTGTACCTATTAGAGTACATTACTTTTATGATTTGAGTCGTGTCCACTATTTTTTTCAAAGGTTCATTGATATGAATTTATGCTTTCAAATCGCTAATAAGTGACTTCATAATAGTTTATAAGAAAAATACATTAATAAGTTCCAAGAAATATTATTTAAGAATTTAGTGCCTCATCAATAAGAAAATTGCAAAAGTAATCAAATGATTTGTTGTTGTTTACCTCTTCAAACAGGATAACAATAGTATTAGAGCTAGAGTGAGAGTTTTTTTATTTGTCTTACATTGAAATTAAATAATTTTAGTAATTTATTTCAAACAATGGTTTGTCTTTCAGAGTATGAGTCGATCCACAAGAAAAGCTGTCGCTGTATTGACTAGTTATCCATAATATTAAACTTTAGTTTCAGCAAATAAGTTTTTTTTTTGTTTTAGATGAATATTTCTAGTCATATATGAATCAATGTCATTCCATAACTCCATCAGTATTATTCGTGCTGTGCGTGAAATTGTTCGTTGTCAATTATCATAATAATCGCAACATTCGTGGTTAGTCAACAAACAAATTTATGTACATTTACTCGTTGTTGAATATAAGATTGATGGAATTTTAATTGGTATACAGTTACTCTACAGTTCCATTTATAAATCCTCGTCCAAAAATAAGTAGCCTATCGGTATTTGAAATCATGTTCAGTGGATCTGAACTAAATACTGTACTTTTCAATGTTTGATCGACTCTCTTGGATTCTTTTAATGTATTCCTAATTACTCTTTTTCTACCTATTTCTCATCTCTCATCTCTCTTTTATCATTCATAAAGCTTTTGAAATTGAAATTAGAGGAGCTTGGAGTCCAATTGGAGTGAGCTTAATACATTGATTATGTTGACAGATGGCTTTCCTAGAAGTAGTGATTCCTCCAGACATAATTTACGAGGAGACTTCCGGTGATATGATGGTTCCGGAAGGTGGATCAGCGAAGCTTGTCTGCAAAGCGAGAGGCTACCCAAAACCGAAAGTGGTTTGGAGGCGAGAGGACAGTGGCGAAATTATGGTCCGTGCCAATGGCGTCACTAAAGCTCGTCGTGAGTAGCTCTATTGATTATTTTATTCCTGAAGTGTAGTCATACAGTTATAGTGAATGCATACAGAGAAAAAAGTGTAATGAACTGTGCAGTGAGATGCTGGTGATAGATTCTCATGCAAAAAGATAATTTGTGATTGGTTATACTGTAATTGGATAAAAGTTATTTCACATTCACTCAACTACTTGCTTTGTCTAAAAAATGGTTGAGTATGTAGAAATGAATACATAATATAATAATAATATTAGCCTACTCTAAATCGTTGAGAATTGGATTTCCATGTGTGCAATGAATTCACTGACAACCGTTTAGAATCGATTAAGTAGGTTGGATTTATTTATAAGAGACATTAGATTAGATTTTGATTTTCAAAATGAATAGAATGAAAAGATCACTAGGAGCTGTAAAGTTGATAATTTTTTTGAAATTATAGGATCACTGTGATTCACAACGAAAAAAAAATCTCTGTACCACACTATATACTGCTGTAAATTACTGTGATATATAATTTTTAAGTGAAACAAAATTTCCACTATATTCAATTACTATTGACTGACTGGCCCGCCGTGAATATATAAAAAGCTTGATGACAGACGCAGGTTGACATTTAGTTGAGCACAGAAATGGATTTCACTCTGACAGATGACTTTTGAGATGCACGTTTGCTCTATTTTGGTCTGATCTATTTTTGTTTTTACAAAAATTCACCCCAGAAGAATTTTAAAATATTTTCAATGAGTATTATTTTCCATATTTTCTTAATATCATCTAGTGAGTACTTAGACAACTATACCATGATAGCTATACTAGCGAGTACTCGCACAATAATCAATAATAATCTGAATTAATTGCTTTTCACTTTTCACTACCTTCACAATATGGTTCTATTTTACAGTCAATTCATTACAATCAATCATTAATTGATTGGAACTTGTTCAACCTATATAATTTCTGTACAGGAGCTCAAGTTGAGGGAGAAATGCTGACTCTGAACAAAGTGACGAGATCAGAAATGGGTGCCTACCTGTGTATAGCAGCCAACGGTGTGCCGCCCTCTGTCAGCAAACGAATGATGCTACATGTACATTGTGAGTATTTAAGCTATCATTTTTCATTATTACCCAGAAACTGATGCGCATGATGTGCATGATGTGCATGATTACTAATGTTGGAATTTTATTTTGAATTTTCGAAACAGTCACTGGAAGGATTGTAATCTGGAAGTTCAAGTAAAATTTAAAACAAGAAAAATTTCGTGGTATGATATAATAATGTAATATGGAAATATGTGAGCTCCATCATTCGCATGATACTTACAATGAACCGTCACTGTTAAGTGCTATATTCTAGTATTTATATGCAGTGTATTAGGTACAAAAAGTTAATTATTTCAAAATTTGTTATGAATTATGCCGCAATCTATACAGTTACTCGACAAGAAGGTTTGACAGGGCTCACCATATCAACTCTATACAAAGTAGCATAAAAAACTCAAAACTTTTTCCAATTCTTCTTGGTTAACCATTAATAATGGATAGCTGAGATTTAGCTTATCATTCGAAGCTTGTTATTGAAAACTAGATAGCTCAGATTCAGCTTTTCATTTCAAACCTTTCTTTCAATTATTCACGAATTAATACGGCTTCCTAACAACAAGGATGAAGAGAGCTCACCATATTACCTGAATAATTATTGACTTCATCCTTTTTTTGTCTATTTCTCGACGGTGAAACTAGATTGATGAGATAAAGCTTCGCATCTCATCTGAGATAATATTGTCTACAGTTATGTCAGTATCTCAACAAGTGATCGATTATTATAATAGTGAAGTAGATGGCTTGGTGAGATCGATGGCCGTAGGGAAACGGGAAAGGAAAGGCTGCGTAGCGACGCACCTATGGCCTGCGTTCGGATAAAGTAGAGCAGATTCACGGGCCAAATGATGCGGCAAATTATTTATTCAGAACAAATTGGAGAGCGCCAACGATCCCCATCGACAGCTTCTCCCCGGGGGTGGCATTGGCGGGGCTAGGGGTGGCAACGGCCCCTTCTGCAATGACAAAGGTCGCTCTTATCCTTTCTCGTTGTGAGTATCGTCGACAACCGACACAACTGAACGAGCCCCGGCTCTCACCGCTCCGCTGAGACCTACAACACGATGACTAATCTGTCACACACAATCGATGCCAAGAATTCGATTTGCAATTCCCATTTCGTGTTTTACTGCAACGGAAATTTATTACAAATCTGAAAAGCATCCACGAACACTGCAAATTGCTTACATTGCTGCTTGCATTATTTTCAACTAGGGATTGGAAATTGGGTTGATAGACCCTATCGGGTGTGGAGGATTTTTATCAACATAAACCTATAATAGTTTCTAAACCTATTGCTAGGGAAATTTTAATGTTTTTTTTTCATTACTTTAATTAATAGCATTATTACAAATAGAAATAACAAAATACACCAAAATTCATGGCAGTCAGTTTTCAAGAAAATTAGCTACTCAATTATTGTTGACTGAGTGACGTTGTTACGGGGGATAATTTCAGATTTTTGCAATTTTCTAGGAGATAAAAGTACAATTACAAACAGTGCTCTCAACTCCTAGACATGGAAAATTTTCGTAAAGATTGTGGTTATTATGAAAAATAAGAGCTGAAGAAGCTGCCATATTCAACCTGACCTCTGAATACTGCACTACTGAATATTGTGACTTTTCATATAAGAAAATGGAGGCTCTTTAAAAATACGCGTCATCATTGGAATAATTGCAAAAAGTATACTAATAGAAGGTTTTCTAAAAAGAACTCGATATCTGGATTTTCCACTCTCCACCGACATCGGCACTTGGATTAAACACTAAAGTTGTAAAAAACCCGATGAAATAAAATTTGATTGAATGTGGTTTTTCAGTAATGAAATGACTACATTCGTTGATTCATACACAATTAACCTGTCAAACTCGGGTGCCCACTTTGCCTCAATCATTATTATTTGATAATTTTTCATAATGTACACATGAGTCTGACGTCTGTATTGAAGACACTGACATTTTCTTAACTTAAGGGCAACTTTATAGTGAATAATGTAGCATTGCTACATTGTTTTAGTTAAATGTGGTGCAGTTGGTCACACCAATTCATTCAGTGAGCCTTCGGTTTCATCCACTTCAACATTAATTTTATTATTTCTAGCTATAATATTTTATTTTCTACTTGGGTATTTTTCATAATATTTTACTTTAACTAAATCTCCTTTTAACGTTTCTAGTCAAGCTTTCAATTTAAACTGTAACCGTCCTTTGTTGGTTATGTTACCAAACTGCACTAGGTTTTGCTTTGTGCATAAACTAACCTGTTGCATCTTGTTTTTTGCAGCTTGGCACTGGCTCCTAAAATATGATTTGGATTGTTTTGCCGTTTCTTTGATTTCTAAATAATTTGTTATAATTAACACCTTGATGCCATAATTATCAATTTTAAATAAGATTATGAATTTGTTTACAGACATGATGTGTTAGTAATCTGTCTTCTTTTATTTAAAATATCTCTCGTCGTCAAATCCAGGTACAGTAATTCAAGTTTATTAACTACAATTATTCAATGTATTTTGTTACTACTGTCATTATTATTGTGAAATTGTTATTTCCCAATTTATCCTTTTGTATTTTTGTATCAACAGGTTTTCCTGGTTCAGGTTTAGATTGAAATCGAAAGTATTAATGTAACCTCAACACCTTGGTTCAGGAAAGCATTTGGGAAATATAAAATAATTATTATGGACCGGACTTGAAACCAAAACTGCTATCCAGGTGACATATTTCCTTTTTATATTACTTTTCCGTGGAGTCAAGATTTCAAGATCCGGGTCTGTCCTCAACAGACCTTTATAATTTTCATTTAGTATGCTTAGGCATATCTTCATTTGTTTCAAGTTGAGAATTTTATATCCTGGCCAGTGATCTTTTTAACTCAAGTTTTCAAAATCAGTATCTAAAAATTCTATTTACTTTTGTAAGGAAGACGACGAGAGATTATTCTATTGGCTGTTAATTTTTTTTATCTGTGATATTTTGAATTTAACCTTTTCTAAAATTATAGATGCTATTTTCTTCTATTCTGGACCTTCTTTGACTTGAAACCCTTCATCATGTGTGTCTGTTAATTGTTTTAAAGCCTTGGCCTTATCGACCACAGCCTATTTTGTGCTTTTACTTTTGAGTTCAGTACGATTCCTATGTGAAAAAACCAACCTTAATTTGCCAAGGTAGGTTGGTTGGTTCATTTTGGTAGCAGAACGTGGTTAATTTTTTTAAAATGCTATCATTCTGTAGCTATAATCTTGTAATTATTGATATTTCACATTGTATCTTTGTCATTAAACTAACCTGCACACATAAGTGGTTTCAAGTATATGTCAACGAATTCTAAACTATTCACTTTAGATTCATCATTTATTCTTCATAACATATTGTCTATAAATATTCCATTATATCTTGAAATAGTATCAGTAAGTGACATTATAAAATGGCCTCAAACTTTACTATTGAAGGTGCCATTGAAATCATTAACCAAGTGAAGTCTGATATTTCAGATTATAAGATAAATCCTGATTATTTAGTTAAAGATGATTTGATTTTCGAGCTTGAAAGATTAGGTGTAAATAGAAGTGAATCACTTGCTAGAGATCTTGATTCACTCAGAGCATTTTATAGACAATTGATAAGTGAACCTAATGTTCAAATTGTGAGCATTTCATTTGATTCTGAATTGTTCAGTGAGAATTTAAGTAGTATTCAGAGTGGAATACATAATAAGATTGAATCTCAAATTAAAGAATTATCTAGTAGTGATAAGATTTCCAGAAGAAATATCAACAAAATTGAAACAAATTTTATTCATGTTGTTCATAGAATCGAAGAAATTATCAATTCCTTTGATAAAATTAAAACTTCTGAAGAACAAGACAATGTTCTAAGCTTCATTAAAGGTATTGCTGAAAATTTATCTGAAACATTTAGTAAGATAGTACAGTTATATACTCTAGTTGCTAAAAGTAGGACTCCTTCACCCACATACAAGAGTAGTTTGGTTATTCCCAGTCCATCCAAAATTATACCTCATCCTGGGCTACCGATATCACAAAATAGGGAGGTTACTCTGAAAGTTCCCCAGATAAGATTTGAAAGCATATCTAATAGTGATCTTGTTAATCAAAAAGAAATTCCTCCTAATATTTCACAAGCCAATACTTTGATTAATGAAGCATATTTTCAATCATCTTCTAATATATTGCAGAAACCTGTACCTTCTGTACAAAATATGAATAGTGAATGTGGTCCAAATTTTGTAAGTGGTGATAATCTTTATCAAAGGCAAAGCAAGAATGAAGGACATGATGTTTTAGTTACCAATTCGTTTGTTCCATGTCCAACTTCACAGTTGAATAGGAGTGTCACTACTGATATTCAATTTCATGAGCTTTATAATAAATTGCAAAATCCTGTGGAAAAATTTTTGAGAAATTTGCAGATAACTGATGGGTTAGAGGTTGAGTCTTTGTTGAACTTTTTGAGTTCTGCATTAAAAATTCAGCAGATCTCACGTCTTGGGGATATACAGCTGTTTCAAGTTTTATTTCCTTATGCTTCAGGTCCTTTAGCTGATAAAATTATGTGTCACATACAGTTGAATTCGACATTTGATCAATTTCATAGGGAAGTTTTAAATCATTTCATTCCTCAACGTCTTCTGAGCCAAATTGAAAAACATAGATATTACCGTTTGCAAGCTTTTAATGAGCCTCTGCCTGCTTACATTGTCAGCATTAAAGAAGCGGCAGTATTACTGAAGCTGAACCAGTCAGAAAGCGATATTGTTAGCAATATTGTATCTGGTTTGAACCCAGAGGAACGTTCAAGGTTAGTATTTGTAAGTAGACCACAAACATTTCATGACCTCACTAATATGTGTGTTCACACACAAAATGTTCTATTTGCAGACATGGAAAGGCAAGGTCAAATGCAAATTCAGCATTCATCAAATGATTCTAAAAATTTTAAGGAACGAAATTTGACTGATAAAAATAATTCTGGCAATATTACATTTAAACAAAATCAGTTCAAACCTAGTCAACGATCTGATATAGTGTGTCACTACTGTAATAAAAAGGGTCACATTGCACCAAAGTGTTGGGCTAAGTTGTCAAAAAACGCCAATCCTCCAATTTCAAAAAAGGAAAACTGATAATTAATAAATTAAAATCGTCTTGTCTAGTTAGTCATTGTAGGAGAAAAGTACATACAAAAATTTTCGGATTAATTCATTCCAATAAAAATCTACCATTCCTGAATGCTAGTTTCAATAATATTGACACTAGGTTTGAATCTCTCTTGGACTCTGGCTCAGTTCATTCATTCATTTCTAGTAAGGTTTTTCAAGAAATTAAATCCTATGACAAATTTAAGTTTCCTGTTAAGTCTGTTAATATATCTTGCTATACTGCTAATTCTTCTGAAATTAAAATTACTAAGTCATGTGTTCTAAAAATAAAAATTGAACATTTAACATGGAAGTTTGAGTTTCTAATAAGTGATAGACTCCCTGTTGATGTGATATTAGGTTCTGATTTTATAAATCACTCACAGATAATTATAAATCTTTTTACCCAAAAATTTTATTTCAACTTTGAACAAAATATTAAATTTCCTTTACTTTCACACAATGATAATGCAGATTCGGTTTGCTATCTTGACAATTCTGTAGAGAAGTGTCCTAAACAAAGTATTTCACATTTGTCTAATAAAGATAGAAAAGACTTACAAAATCTTCTAGATGAATTTCCAGATGTGTTGACAAAGAAATTAGGTGCCACTGACCTTGTCAAGTATGATATCAAACTGATTGAAGATAAAGTTATTAGGAGCCAACCTTATGCCTTGAATCCTGTCAAGACTGAAATTTTAAGGCAGAAAATTCAAACCTTGTTGGATGATGGAGTCATTGAACCTAGTAATTCTTCTTATTCTTCTCCTTGTTTTTTGGTTCCTAAACAGGATAAAGATTTTCGACTTGTGATTGATTTTCGTCGTCTGAACAAAGTGATTGAACTCCAAAGTACACCTATTGGAGATTTACAAACTTCTTTTCATCATTTCACTAAGGCCCGTTATTTTTCTGTCTTAGATCTTAATCAAGCTTATCATCAAATTCCTCTGACTGAGAAATCAAAACATTTAACATCGTTTATCACACCTTTTGCTTCTTACAATTATAAAAGAGTTCCTTATGGAATTTCTTGTGGGGCTCAGGTTCTAACTCAGTTAATGGAAAAACTTTTTGGCGATTTGCGTTTCCGCAAACTGTTTTTCTATCTTGATGATTTAATTGTGTACTCTGAGGATTTACAGTCACATTGGGACACACTTAGAGAAGTATTTACTCGCTTGAGAAAAGCTGGTCTCACTGTAAACCCAGACAAGGTTACCTTTGCCACACCAAAAATTTCATTTCTTGGTCACATTGTGTCATACAACTCTGTTTGCATTGATCCTGAAAGAACCAAATCTATTTTGAATTTTCCTCCTCCAGTTAAAGTGAAGGGAGTTGCTCGATTTTTAGGTATGGTTAATTTTTATCATCGTTTCATTCCGAATTTAGCTGAAATTGCCTCTCCTTTGAATGCTCTGAGAAAAAAGGACGCCAAGTTCATTTGGACTGAGGAGTGTCAAAGTGCATTTGACAAATTAAAAAAAAAGATTACTCAGCCACCCATTCTGCGAATGGCCGACTTTTCCAAGCAGTTTGTGCTACAAACTGATGCCTCAGGTACTGCTATTGGAAGTGTTTTAATGCAAGATCATGAAGGTAATCTTTTGCCTATAGCTTACGCATCTAGAACTCTGTCTACTCAGGAACGCAAGTATGAGAAGGAGGCCTTAGCAATTGTTTATGCTATTGAAAAATTTCGCTTTTTTCTGGAACATACTAAATTTATGTTACATACAGATTGTTCAGCTCTACAATGGGTTCTAAATCATCCCAAACCATTGGGGAGAATAGGTAGATGGATTCTTCGCATTTCTGCATTTCAATTCGATGTTGTGCACATCAAAGGGACACAGAATGTCATTGCTGACACCCTTAGTAGAATGTTTTCTGACCATGAGTCTGACCCTATCGAAAACAAATTATGTAGTGTTGCCCTGGCAGATTTTCCTTTATGTTTCAGCGACATTGCTCAACATCAGAAGAGTGATGTCTTCATTGCTGACTTGTTAGAAAAAGGGAAAAGAGGTGAAGATATTTTTCCATATTCCATTTCTAAAGATGTGCTTTTGTTTAATGCTAGGAATGCGGGTAAACCTAAAATTGTGTTACCTTTAGTCTTGAAGGAAATGGTATTCAAATACTATCATGAGAGTACTTTTGGAGGTCATTTAGGATTTCTCAAAACGTTGAACAAAATTCGTCATGAATTCTTTTGGAAGGGAATGTCCAAAGATATCTCAAATCTTATTAAACTTTGCAAGGTTTGTGCTCTTAGTAAGCCTGCCCAAAAAACCAACTTTGGCTACATGGCTTCTAGCGTTGCTTCTGCTCCTATGGAGAAGCTATTTGTGGATTTTGTAGGTCCATTACCTCGTAGTACCAGTGGTAACTCCATGATATTTAGTTGCGTTGATGCCTTTTCGAAATATGTTTGGCTCATCCCAGTTAGAAAGGCTAATCATACTACTGTGTGTAGAGAACTACAAAAGATCTTCTTGAATTTTGGTATTCCAGAAATAATTGTATCTGACAATGGTCCACAGTTTAAATCAAAATCGTTTAAACACTTTTGTTTTCAGAAGGGGATAAGGCATATTACAACTACTGAGTTCTATCCAAAACCAAACCAGGTAGAACGTGTACATAGAAATTTAAGGTCTTCATTGATTGCTTATTATGCTAAAGAGCAAACCAAATGGGATCAGGCATTAGACTGGTTACCATTAGCTTTCAACACTTCTTTCCATGAAAGCAGTAAGTTCACACCGTATGAAATTATTTTTCGGATTAGTCCAAAACATCCATTGAAGAATGTGTGGAAAATTGCTGATATTTTACCCAAAACATTCTCACAGGACTCCAAAAATATTTGGAAACAAGCTCACCAGAATTTATTAAAATCACATAGTAGAGTCAAAAAGCTCTATGATGATAAACGTAGTCCTATTCCTTTTAAGACTAATGATATTGTTCTTCTGAGGACCAATCCTATTAGTAAGGCTGCTGAAAAGCTTACTGCTAAACTAATGTATTGCTGGTCTGGCCCATACTTACTAAAATCTTGGTCATCACCTGTCACAGCCAATCTTTATTCCTTGGATGGAATGAACTTCATTAGAAGAGCTCATGTGACACAACTTAAAAAGGCTTATCATAACTTGATCAATGCTAATTGATTTAATATTATTTAGGACTTGCTCTGTCTTGTGTCTAAATCGTTATTCTAGTCTTATTTTGTACCCTTATGTGAGTACCTTCTTTGTCTCAGAGTGAAATACTTTGAAGTATTATTGTCCTTGTCTGAAGTGAGACTTATGTTCTACTTCAAAAGTTTTTGACATGTTTTGATGGACGCATCCTACATGCTCAATCTTTGCTGTACAGCAGAAAAATTAAGCAATTGCTTATCTGAGAATTATTTTATTCTCATTATTCTGGCCATTTGAGAGTTTTCTTGATTTTAAAATCCATGGTAACCTAGTAGTTAAGATCCTAAACCCTGTACTGTAACTTAATTAGTATTATAATCTTATTGTAGTCTTGACATAATATTGTCAGGTATTATTTTTTTGTCCTGAATTTTATGTCTCATTATTGGGCATTACTATTCCAACATTATTGTATGATATACTTACTCCTATTTCCACTTTATATAATAATTATTGCCATCGGATTACTATGATAATGTTCTTGTACAATGACAGTGTGTCATCTTCTTTATCCTTTTAAATTGATATAACCTAAGGAAGGTTATTTGGTTGAATTTTTGTACCATTCTGAACTCTACTCCATTTATCCACATGGGTTAGGTGAAATTTTGTTGAATTTTGTTCACTTTGTAATGGTGATATCCATTTCTACTCTTGCTCTGAATCTTACCCCTTTGCGCGCCCGGATTGGATTCAAAGCTACATTAGATTTGTGGTCACTAACTTTTGACATTCTTCTTGACTTTGAAAGTCATGTTTTTAATTTTACTGATTGTCTCAGTATTGGTAATAATAGAAGAAATATAATATTAGAAGAAATTTCCTTCTCTTGTTTCTTCTCATTCTCATCTACTTTCTATCATTGATATTTTTTTTCTTGACACCCCAGAGTTTAATTTGGAGGGGAGAGGTCTGTAGCATTGCTACATTGTTTTAGTTAAATGTGGTGCAGTTGGTCACACCAATTCATTCAGTGAGCCTTCGGTTTCATCCACTTCAACATTAATTTTATTATTTCTAGCTATAATATTTTATTTTCTACTTGGGTATTTTTCATAATATTTTACTTTAACTAAATCTCCTTTTAACGTTTCTAGTCAAGCTTTCAATTTAAACTGTAACCGTCCTTTGTTGGTTATGTTACCAAACTGCACTAGGTTTTGCTTTGTGCATAAACTAACCTGTTGCATCTTGTTTTTTGCAGCTTGGCACTGGCTCCTAAAATATGATTTGGATTGTTTTGCCGTTTCTTTGATTTCTAAATAATTTGTTATAATTAACACCTTGATGCCATAATTATCAATTTTAAATAAGATTATGAATTTGTTTACAGACATGATGTGTTAGTAATCTGTCTTCTTTTATTTAAAATATCTCTCGTCGTCAAATCCAGGTACAGTAATTCAAGTTTATTAACTACAATTATTCAATGTATTTTGTTACTACTGTCATTATTATTGTGAAATTGTTATTTCCCAATTTATCCTTTTGTATTTTTGTATCAACAGGTTTTCCTGGTTCAGGTTTAGATTGAAATCGAAAGTATTAATGTAACCTCAACACCTTGGTTCAGGAAAGCATTTGGGAAATATAAAATAATTATTATGGACCGGACTTGAAACCAAAACTGCTATCCAGGTGACATATTTCCTTTTTATATTACTTTTCCGTGGAGTCAAGATTTCAAGATCCGGGTCTGTCCTCAACAGACCTTTATAATTTTCATTTAGTATGCTTAGGCATATCTTCATTTGTTTCAAGTTGAGAATTTTATATCCTGGCCAGTGATCTTTTTAACTCAAGTTTTCAAAATCAGTATCTAAAAATTCTATTTACTTTTGTAAGGAAGACGACGAGAGATTATTCTATTGGCTGTTAATTTTTTTTATCTGTGATATTTTGAATTTAACCTTTTCTAAAATTATAGATGCTATTTTCTTCTATTCTGGACCTTCTTTGACTTGAAACCCTTCATCATGTGTGTCTGTTAATTGTTTTAAAGCCTTGGCCTTATCGACCACAGCCTATTTTGTGCTTTTACTTTTGAGTTCAGTACGATTCCTATGTGAAAAAACCAACCTTAATTTGCCAAGGTAGGTTGGTTGGTTCAATAATAAGTCTCCTCTGATTTGAGAGACTTGAAAAGCATTCACTCGAAATTCCCCTTGATTTACAGTAACGAGGTAGGCTATGATACAAAGATGCCAAGCAAAAAAAGGAATCCAACTCGTAACCACTGTTAGAGATAAGCGCCACAACTGATTTGATCATTTTGACTGCCAAAATAATAGTAATGGTGATGATCAAAAATAAAATAAATACTTTTAGGACGATTGAAACCTACAGTGAGTAATTCGATGAAAAAAGAAATAAGATTTCCATGAAGCTGTGCTGGCATTAGGGAATTGTACCTCACAAAAATTTTCGACTCTTATCTGATTAATTAATTTGGAGTTACAGAGTCATTCATTAAGCAGACAGAAAAAGTTGACCGAACTCAATCAATGTACATTTTCGATCATGTTGCGACCCCTTCTGCCAAACTCGCGGCTTTTTTTAGAAAGTCAGTGGCATCTGTTGTCGGTGTTGGTCACGACACTGTGTTGTTTGCTGTCAAAGCGAGCGCGCGCGATTGCTGGCGTTGGAGCGAGACGCGTGTCAATTTGCCGTCCCCGACGCTAATTACTGCGCCCTTGCTTTCCCCGAGGACCACACCGATGCGAAAATCACAAACAGCAGTCCGCAATGGTCGTCGACTCTAGGGTAATTGAATGCTCACAATCCGATTACTTTTTTCTTCCAACATAACAAGACCGTGCGTTGTGTTACATTACGATGCTGCTGTGGGCCTATTTGTTTCGGACGCTACACTCACTGTTGACCAGACTTCTGCTCTGCACATAATATATTAAATATAATAAAAGAGATAGCAGGAACACATCTCGCTACTAAGTCAAACTTAGCTAATGAGTTGAGATCAAATTAATATCCAAATCGAATGCTGTATCGCACAAACGTTTTTGGCCAAATAACTTGACAAAAATTAATAGAATTTTGTCCGCTGAAGCCGGGTTCTCCTAGCTCCGTACTTTTTTTGGAGCGCACTGCACACAAGTGTTGCCAGATAAAATATTAAGAATTGGTGGGGGAATTGGCTCTGAATCCCTAATTAAACGTACAGTAATTTCGAGCGAATCACCCACAAGTATTTGGCTTGCGTCTGGGAACTTTGGTGCGCAGTGTGCTCAGCAAGAAGTGTGTAGCTAGAAAACCCAAGTTGGAGCCGTTTACCTAGACGTCTCCCTAGTGTGTAATGCGCTCTGTGCAACTGAAAATCTGCTCTGAGAGCATTCAAGTGCGGAACGCGCATCGGAAAACTATTATTGCTGTGTTTTTGGTGTTGTTTGTTTTAATGTATGTTTTAGATTATGTGTCCAGGGTTTCTATCTTACGATAATTATTACAACGGGGAGGTTCTATCACTAAAATTATGCTGGCAGCATTATTTGAAAGTAACTCTAGATTAGATTAGATTATGTTGATAGTCACGTTAAGCTGCAGCTATCGAGCTAGGCACGTGCAGCATGTGACACATCAATTCACTTAAACAAAACCAATTTATCAGCGTTTTATCAAGAGTTCGTTCATCTATAAAAACATATATTACAAAACAGATACTCACATTTGTCTACTCACATTTTGTCTCCAAAAATCCCAAAACAGTCAGCAAGAGAGTGAGGACAGGCATCAATAAGCAACTTCCTGAGTTCTTTCACGAATTCGCTTGACAGTACCCCTTTAAAAGGCTGGGCAAACATTTTAAAATGTTCAAACAAGAATAGTGTGATGCCTTCCCGCCTTCTCGATCAAAGTCAGCCTATGCATGGGGTACAGAAGTGTTGACTGTCAGAGTCTTGTATTATTTACGGGTGAGCGATTATGTTATTGTGATAATTATTCTGGTTCCTGTGAGAATAAACGGCAATTTAAAAAAAATTCAGTGCCGGCATCGAAAGCAGCCCCAATCTTCTAAAAATAGGTCGACATGACTGCCTTGCACTAAATCCTTCGATTATTTGCAACACTTTATTCTGTAATTCGAATCTTGTATTAAAATTAATATAAGGGAGCAAGGTGGAACAAGGGAAATGATTATTTCCATTGCTACCATCACAGAATATTACGCCATAACGAACCTGGGACATAGAATACCCAAGACAGATCGCTAAAGCTGTTTTCTTTTCGAAAAATTTCTTAGTCTTCAAAGCAACAACCGCATGGGATAACTTTTTTCTAAGGCTTTTAATTTCATTGTCCCATTTCAAATTGGACTGCAGCTCCAGACCCAAAAACTTAGTTCCAATTATTGTCGAATGGCATTCCACAACTGAATCTATCATTGACGTTTGATTTAGAATGGGAACTCGCCGCGGCCAACTCGCCGCGAGCCATCTCACGGTCCATCTCGCCGCAAAATAAAAAATTTATCATTTAAATAAAAAATATAAAATTTATTTAAAAATCCAGTAGGAGCTCCCGTCTCCGTGTCATGAGTGGTCACATATATGTAAACCATATTTGTTTTGTGCGCTAAGGCGTTCATACACAATCAAATTTTTCATCGAATTCAATAAAATAAAAGAGCTGTAAACTGCTTGGAATCCCTTCAAAGTCCATCAAATTGCTTCAAATTCTGTCCAAGATTTGACAAGACTCTTAAAGTTTTGTCAAAGATTGGACAAGATTTATTGGAAGTGATTATTTGATGAAAAATTTTATCGTGTACAAATGCCTTTATTCATCAATTCGATTCAATTTAACTATTGTTTCGGCTCTGTTTGGTTAAAATAATTGTTACAAACATGCTCCAATGTACAATTTAACATGTCTTATGCTATACGAGGTCAAATCAAATTTGTAATCTCCAATTCGTAATCTTGTAATCTACGAATTTGAAGAGTTAAATGAGAGCCTCTATTGTTTGCTTTCATCTGCTTTTTACATTCTGAATATTTTTCATTTCAAGTCTAGTTTGTTTTTTAATTGACTTGAGTTCTCTAGTTTTTTTCAGTTATGTTCTTTCAAAATCACTTCCCAGTGGTTCGGAATCGTAACCCACTTGAAGCTGTAGGGCCGTTCATATCTCATCATCATCATCATCCGATGTACATGTTTTCTTTGTGTTTTTTGTATACAAAACATTTGTCAATCATGTTATGATTGATTGGTTGAATAGAAATTCATTTATTTATCATGTCGAATCATGAGCTGCATCTAAATAGCACTGAAAAGCGGTAACAATGGAAATTAGGGGAAAATCAGTCTTTCTTGTATGACATAGCCGCGGCGAGTTGATACCCGGCGGCGAGATGACCGCGGCGAGTCGGCCGTGGCAAAATGGCCGCGGCGGGTTTGATTGTATTCATTGATCATCATTAAAAATTTTATAAAACTAGTCTTTTTGAAATTCAGCTTCAATTTATTGCTATCAAGCCAATCAGTAAGCTGCTTTAAAATTTCTTTAAATTTGAAGAGGACAGTTGTATTATCATAAAACCAAAACAGTATTTTCAGTATAAGAAATCGGTATTTTCAGCATATAAAATAAGTTTGGTATCTATGTTGAATAGTAGGTCATTTAAGAATAGGGAATAGGTTGAACAAGACCACTTTTACTAGTAGTGTGGCCATTAATACATCTCATAAGCAAATCAGTTAATACAACTTATTAATATTTAACTGTCTGGCCTCCTATCTGACAGGGCAATTACATGATGCTAAAGTCTGCTCACATACATGAAGCTTCAAAGCATTTTCAAGGGTTTTGGTTGGCTTCTGTGAGGGAGAAAACCAGAAAAAAGTCTTTTCAGCATTCAGAGTCAAAAGGTTATCATTAAGCTGTTGAATTAAATGATTATTTCACTAATGTTGGAAAGATCCAAGCAGAGAATATAAATATTAGTAATGATTCAACTGAGGTAACTTCTACAGTCACAAATCTACAACGTATTGCAACTTCTTCTTTCATGTCACCTACTTCTCCCCCAGAAGTAGAAGCTATTATCATGGAACTAAAAAATAATTTTAGTCCAGGAATTTATAATATAAGCAACAAGGTACTAAAAACCACAGCTCATCCAATTTCGCAACTACTTAGTCATATCTTCAATAGATGTTTCGAGCAAGGTTCCTTTCCGAACCATTTCAAAGCAGCCAAAATAAAGCCACTCTTCAAGCAGGGAGATCCTACAGATCCCAGTAATTTATTATAGGCCTATAAGTCTACTTAGTAACTTAGCTAAGATCATGGAGAAGATTATCAAGTTAAGGGTCATGAAATTCTTAAACAAACATGATATAATTCATCCAAACCAATATGGATTTCAAAATGATAAGAATACAGAAGACGCACTAGTAAATTTCACAAACACTGTTTCAAAAAACTTAAATGAAAATCAAAAAACAATAGCCGTTTTCCTTGACATAAGGAAGGCCTTTGACACTATTCCTCATGGCTTACTCTTTGAAAAGCTTGAGAGGTGTGGGTTTAGAGGAGTTTTCTTGAACTTAATAAAAAGCTATCTTCTTAACAGAACCCAATGCTTAACAATAAATGATACCAACAGCACCAATAAGCTAACAGATTATGGACTTCCACAGGGTTCAGTTTTATCTCCTATATTGTTTATTTTATATGTAAACGACCTTATGAAATTAAATTTAAATGACTCCACTTTAATTTCTTTTGCTGATGATACAGCAGCAATATTCTCTGGTAACACATGGAATGAAGTCTTTGGCAAAGCTGAACATAATGTTTCTAAAATAAAAACCTGGTTGGATAACAATAGCTTATGTCTGAATATAAATAAATCAAATTACATAACCTTTTCTTTCACAAAAACAGGCAAACCTGACAGAGATAAATCACTTAAACTTCACAAAGGTTGCAATTCTGATCCCTACTCTTGTAACTGTCCTTGTTTAAAGAGAGTTGCAAGTACAAAATACCTAGGTATCATAATAGATGAATACCTCAAATGGGATGCTCATACTAGATTCTTGTGCAAAAAAATGAAATTCCTCTCCTACAAATTATATCAAGATAAAAAATTCTGAATTTTAATCAATTGAAAATGCTTTATTATGCAATAGTTCAATCTCTTTTACAGTATGCTATAGCAATCTGGGGTGGATGTTTCAATAATCACCTGAATGAATTATTTACCACACAAAAGTTAATAATAAAAAGCATATTAAATAAACCTAGGCTTTTTCATACAAACATTCTTTTTTCGGAATTTCAAGTTTTGACTCTACGTTAGAAATGTTATCAAGTACATAGTTAAATATAAAATAAGTTTTCCACTCGCAAACAATAACATGGTAGGACATTACAGTTTGAGGCCTTCAACAAATCAGTACAAAGTTTAAAATACGAACATAGAATCAATAATTAGGAGACAATTAATTTATATAAGCACAAAAATCATCAATGATGTTCCAGAAGATTTCTTGCATCATAGTAGATATAAGTCAAAAGTTACTAAAAGGATAATTGAAAATTGGATTAGACATAGATACTTTTTCAGATTGCGAGCTTTCTTCCAAGATGAATAGTTTTCCCATACAATCCAACGTTTTTGATCCCATCCTTATCCTTACCAATTCCCTAACTTGACCTATACATGGTTACATGTTACCATAGTTGGTTAGGTCATTTCTCACTCCATATGTTACTGTTATTTTTTTAATGTGTTAGAATTTTTGAATTTTATTGTATTTTCTTAAATGTATATTGTCAGTTGTAATGACTTTGGTGAGAAAAAAAAATAAAGAATTGAATTGAAAATTGAAAAAAGTCATGACAACGCTTTCCTGAATTCCAGCTCTGCTGCTCTAAAAACTTCTTTCCATGTATCATCACTGAACAAAAGGGCAGTATGATCAGAAATGTACCATTTATATCTAATGAACATAGATCATTTGCAGAAATCAGATAAAGAATGAGTACAAGTAGAGTCTCTTGAGGTACTTCAAACTCAACACTAACATTCTCACTCAAGCAATTCCCTATTTTTGTTGGCTGAGGTCGTTTATAACGACATGATTTGAACCAACAATAAGTAACTCCTCTGATGTCGATAGCTTCAAGCATTTTCCCAAGGAGGTCATGTGATGCCATTTCGAATGCTTCAGCAAGATCAAGGAAATTTCCATGCATTTTATATTCCTTTGAAGATTTTCAGAAATATGTTTAGAGAGCTCAAAGAGTGGATCTTCTGCACTCTTGCCTGTACAAACATGTCATTGACTGGTGGATGAAATATTTTTTCTGTCTAAATAATTTGCAAGATTTATCTCTATAAGATCACCCAGGATCTTTGATATATTACTAACCAATGAGATTGAGCTATAGTTTCCAAGTAACATCTTTCCTCCTCTCTTAAGTAGAGGCCTTTTTCAAAAGATCAGGAAACACTGTTCTTAAAACTAAAATTGAAAATATACACTAGCGGTTTAACTATATACTCTTTCACACTCTTGATGATGACATAACTCAATTCATCCCTACCTGGAGAGCTATCTTTTCTGAGTGTACCTATTGTAGTCAGAACCTGCTGTTCATCCACTGGAGAATGATGATTGATTGAATGATTTCATCCACTGAAACATGGATGATGGGGGTGATGGGGTGTTTTTATATTATTGATAGTTTGGAACTATCTCTTCTTGGACTTTATTCAATTTTCTATTCATGTCTGCCATTTTTGTGCTAATCCATGCAAAGTGATTGTTGGTGCAATTTACAACTTCAAGTTGAACTATTTTACATTCGATATTAAAACTATCAAGATCATGCTTCCATTTAGTCAGTGAACCTGCTGTTTTTTTTATGACAGACCATTACTTCCTCATATTTCTTCCAACCTGACCAATTTTATTTTTAAAGTAATCCTCTTCAGTGCTTTGTATGAGTTTATTGAGATGATTTCTATAGAAAGTAGTACTCAGCAAGCTGTAGGGCATTGTTTCCTTTTTTCATTCAATTTTGTTGCTTATGGTGCTTGATTATTCGAAAAATTCAAGAATGTTCTTCTTAATCTATTCAATTAAAGCAATTCTATCTGTCATGGAAATTTGTATGAGTCAATATTTTTCTAGTATTAATCCTCCAGTATCATTACTCACGATACTAGTATGACTCATAAAGGAATTTCAGCATGGTAAGTGAGAGCTGTAGCTTGCTTTTCCACCTGATCCGACTAAAAATTGATATATTGTCCCTAAGGCGACCTTCCTTAGTTCTTAGGAGAGGATGTCTCCCAAACTTACAAACCCTTTGGGAGACAGACGGACTTGGTTCCTGGCCAAAGGCATCATTGGAGTTTATAGTTCAGTGCCGGATGTTTACTTAATGTAATTTGCTCTTCAGACTGCGACTTCACTGCCCGGGTCATTCGATTGGGCATCTTAAGATGAGGATAACTAATGATTAGAAACTTGCGTGGTAATATAACTACAATATAAACGATGCAAACAGTGATAGTTGTAATCATTCGGTCTTGATCCAATCTTCACTCAGCACACTTCATTATAGGAAGTGCATTAATTCTCGCTTTACAACTCAATTTATGTCAAGGATCAAGCGTTGATTTTATTTTATTGAGGGAAGTTTATCAATTCATGAAACAACATATATATTGATGGTGGAAATAATCCAAGAAGATTACAATTATGTACAGTTGATGAATCCATGTGGATGGAGTTAATTTCGAATTCTCAATTCAATTCTATCAAAAGCACTCTCAGTATACAAATACTGCCAACAGTAACAGATAAAAATGCAAAAATTCGATGAGTTTATTATTTTTTTAAAATCTCCATTGCTTTTGATGGAACTGAATTGAGGAAGTTGAACAATTGTATAGATTTATTTTAATTGTGTATGGTAGCTCCTCTCCTCGCCGTTTGAGCCATAATAACGTATAGGAAATATGGAAGACCTACAATATTAGGTAGGTTCCGAATCATCAGAAGAAAGCAGATAACATAAAATGAAAGCTACTCGATTACCTATCCAAGTGCAGCCTAGAGCACTGCACGAGCGCTCGTTGCGAGGGCAATCACCAAAATCTGAAAATTATTAGGCTTTAGTGTAGTCATAGATGGGGAGATACTCTCATGTACTAAAAGGAATCTCCTATTACTAATCACTGACTAACTAGGTCACTTTGTATCAAGTTTACTGTAGTCTTCAATAATAATACTCAACATTTTATGTGAGTTCAACGACTTGCAATCAAATATTCATTAAGAATAAATAGAATTTACTTACTCTGTAGGCCGATCGGTTTCGAATCTTTGAGATCCGTTTTCAGAGGCGTCCTCCTTGATCATCGATGTCAGTTTTTTGGTTAAAAGGATTGTGGTTTTTGTAAAATGTGATCAAAAAGTTTGTGTGATTTAAAATCTAGTTGTTCGTTGAGGATGTTTTGTTTATTGTGTGTGGTGTGTTTATATATTTCAAATTGTTCCAAGGTGTTGAGTTCGTGTCCTTTAGATTTTATATGTAGAATGTGTAGGTTGGTAGTGATGTCAGTAAAAGTGTGTCCAGTTTGCCGACCATATCATTCAAACTGGACACACTTTTACTGACATCTCTACCAACCTACACATTCTACATATAAAATCTAAAGGACACGAACTCAACACCTTGGAACAATTTGAAATATACAAACTCACCACACACAATAAACAAAATATCCTCAACGAACAACTAAATTTTAAATCACACAAACTTTTTGATCACATTTTACAAAAACCACAATACTTCTAACCAAAAAACTGACATGATGATCTAGGAACCCACGCCTCTGAAGATGGATCTCATAGATTCGAAAGCGCTCGGCCTACAGATTAAGTGAGTTATACTTATTCTTAACAAATATTTGACTGCAAGTCGTTAAATTTCACATGAAAAGTTAATAATAACATTGAGTTTTGGTGTTGGCTTCACTGCCAGCTAGTAGCAAACAAAAGTAGACAGGCTTTCAACTTCTTTTTTGCTACTAGCTGGCAGTGTAGCCAACACCAAAATACAATGTTATCAGGGGTGCCCACCCCCCTCAGCCTCATGACGCACCCCCCCTAAATTTAGCAACACACCCCCATAAATTAGGCCCCCCCAAAAAAATGCTAAAAAAACCCCCCGTATTCTTTCTAAAACTGAAAGAAGATTTTTATAACATTGAAAAAAATTAGAACCCAGTCGATAATATACAAAATGTATGTATATTTCTTGAGATTCTTTACATAGGTGACATTTTTTTGTAAAGGTAAAAAAGAAAATATCAATGAAATGAATATGTGAACTTCTGCTCAATAAACTAAATTGCAAAATAGCTAAATAAGAATTTGAACCTAAATGGTTTTTAAACAATAAAATATTATTACAAATACACAATGTTCAATAAAAATGAAATACCTATAAGTTTATGTTCGGTGTACCAATTACATTAAGGTTAAATAATTCTACAAAGTTGTTCCTTTGAAGGAAGTGAAAACAATGAGTTAATAACTTCATTTGTAAAACACAAAAATTCAAAATACTAAGTCATTTATTGGACAGTAGTTAAACAACAGGTTATTTACTTCGTGTAGTATCTTGGGAGAATTTATGTATGGATGAAGTACATAAAAGGCACACATTTCATGTATAGTTATTTACAACACACAATCGAAAGAAGTGTCTTTCAAAAACAAAATAAAGACATAGTTATAAAAAATTACTGAATTTTTAGTATTTAGTAAGTTTTGCTATAGCAGTTCTTACTTATTAGTAAGTCTATATTTGCAGGCTCCATGTGGGGGATCAAGCCTCACATAGCGCTGTGGCTGTACAAGTCAGTAATAAGGCCTCAAGTCACATATGGATCACTAGTCTGGTGGACAAAGGTGAACCAGATTACAGCTACAGCCAAACCCACAAGTTTACAAAGGATGGGCACACTCCTAGTCACTGGAGCTTTCAGGAGCAGCCCATCAGCAACTCTTGAAGTTGCTCTTGGCTTGCTGCCCTTGGATATTTTTATCAAGGCAGAAGCACGAAAATCAGCCTATCGATTGAAAGTCGCAGGCCAATGGAGGGAAGGCCTGTCTGGAACAGGCCATTGCACAATCACCAAAGCTGTTGCTCATAGCCCTGTGCTTGAAATGACTTCAGATGTCATGAGTACAGAGATGGTTTTCACTAAACCTTTTTCTGTTAAATTCTGCTCTAGAGAGGAGTGGAGGTCTGAGGAAGGGCCCTATATCAGGAGAGGTAGCCTTGTCTGGTACACAGACGGCTCTCTTATTGAAGGGAAATCTGGCTATGGGGTGTACAGTGAATCACCCAGAACAGAAATCTGTGCAAGTCTGGGACAATACTGTACTATCTTTCAAGCAGAAATTTGGGGCATCATGGCTTGTGCCAATATAGGCATTGCCAGACGCTATTGCAACAAGCATATAGTAATCTTGTCAGATTGTCAGGCAGCCCTCAAGGCTCTTGACTCTAATGAAATTAAGTCAAAATTGGTGTGGGAGTGTCACAAAACACTCAGCAAGCTCGCAACACACAACTCTGTGCATCTTGGTTGGGTACCTGGCCATGTAGGCATAGGTGGCAACGAGTGTGCAGATGGGCTTGCTAAGCAAGGTTCTAGTAGGTCATTCTTTGGCCCAGAGCCAAGCTGTGGCATAAGCAAAACTACTGCCTTCCACACAATAAACAAATGGTCCAGGGACTTACATCACCAGCAATGGCAAGGTCACTCAGGCCAAGCACTTGGCAAAAGGCTGCTAGCAGACACAAGCTCCTACTTCACCAACTGGCTGGTGAGGCTGGGTAGAGGTCAGGTTAAGCAGCTGATTGCTCTGATAACTGGACATGGCCACTTCAGGAAACATCTCCACACAATCGGACTCAGAAATGAAAATCAGATGTGTAGGCTTTGCAATCAGTCTGAAGAGACTGCCAAGCATATCATACTGGATTGCGAGAGACTCGGGGCAAGGAGAATGGCTCTGTTTGGCTTCAAGCAACCAGGTGATGAATGGGACGTTAGCATAGGGAAAAAACTCCTGGATCTTGTAAAGGGCACAGGTATTGGTTTGCCTAACTAACGTACTAGGGACACACAATAAACTTCGGTTGACGTGTGAGGATCTTTGAATCTTCTGGATCTTTGAATCCGTCCCTTAATAACATACATACATACATATTAGTAAGTAGTTATCATAAAATACATGAAAAACATCAACAGTTTGAAGTCAAACATTTTAATGTGACCATCTCCAAGTTAGCTAGGCACCTTCTAAGCTTGTTAAATCTATCTCTCTAAACCCCACATAGAAGTTTTTGTCTTTGGCATGAAGAAGCAGAAAACCTTTCAATTATTTCTTCGTTAGAAATAGACTCAAGTACATCTTTTTCTGCAGCTAGAGCCATTAGATTGGACAACCATGAGTCTCCCATAGCTGATCTGAGTCTTTTTTTGATCATTTTTAATCGACTTGTTGCTCTTTCTGCTGATTAACTAGTAACTGTTAAGAAGAGTAAAGTTGTATAAACCACTTTCAGAGCTCTCGCTTAGTGTCTTGCTAAGTTTGAATAATAACTTCCTGCACAAATTCTAAACATAACTATTTTAGCTAATTCATATTCAATTGTATAATAATGATTATAAATATATTTTCATTAATTGGCATTCTATCTGGTGACTTCGTAGTATATTTTTGAATGTTGTCACGTTAAACACGGTTTCAATCAACTTTACGCCCCCCCAAACGTTTTTTGGACCCCCCCCCCCAAGAATTTCAATGACGCAGTCTGCGTCATAGCCCCCCCCCCTGTGGGCACCCCTGATGTTATTATAAACTTAAAAAACACTTTTAAATGGAAATTGACTCACGTTGTGGCGTGACGGCCGTTTCGCTCTGTTGTCTAGAGCATCATCAGACGACCCACAGTACACTGTACTGAGTGTACTGTGGATCGTCTGATGATGCTCTAGACAACAGAGCGAAACGGCCGTCACGCCATAATGTGAGTCAATTTCCATTTAAAAGTGTTTTTTAAGTTTATAATACATATTAGTGGAAACAAGATGGATCTTCAACATCGCAATGTTATTGTAGCCAACGCCGACATTTAACCACACAGGCTGCCAACACAACACTTCAGATAAGACATATTGGATTTTCTGTGAACTGGTTTTATGAAATTTTATTAAATAATTGTTGGCAAACTTCATATTTTTATTTTGTGTTGCAATATTATCTATTTTCTTTGAAATGTTATGGTATGGGGGTAATTCTGGAAATTTCTTTCTTTCCATAATTCGGCTTGGCATGCTGAGCTGCTGAAACACAGTCGGCCTGTAACGTTTCTATTCGCTTACCTACTAACTCGCCCAATGTAATCGACCCTCTTCTATCACATTTTACAAAAACCACAATTCTTCTAACCAAAAAACTAACATTGATGATCAAGGAGGACGCCTCTGGAAACGTATCTCAAAGATTCGAAAGCGCTCGGCCTACAGAGTAAGTAAATTATATTTATTCTTAATGAATATTTGACTGCAAGTCGTTGAATTCACATAAAAAGTTAATACTTACAACGGAGTTCGTCATGGAACAAGAAATTCGGGAATAATAATACTTTCAATGTTTTTTATGCTATCTATTATGAATGATTCACCGAAATAGCTGCCTAACCACTTAGGCGATCAACTTCAGGGATGAGTAACTAAATAACTAAACTGAACGTTAAGCAACTCAACACAACTTAACGATGTGAAAAAAAAAATACTTTTCAAAGCCTTAATTCTCTTAATTTTTTGTCTAGAGCTTACTTTTGTGCTGTGTGTAAAAGCAAGTTATGAAAAAATATGTCTTGTCCCAATCCATTGAATTCCTTAAATTCATGAATTCATTGAATAAGGGAAAGTCCCAAGTAAAATTTTGAAAGTTGGATGTTCGAAATCAATGAGAAATAATGTCTCTGATATCGGAGAATTCCTCATCTTCGCTTCTGAGGCTTTAGGATTGGAAATGCTTGAGGATGCTGTCGGGGCAGAATAGTTTGTTCAGGAATTTCAATAAGGGGGTTGTGGCTAGGTGGTTTTATAGAAAGTTGTGTGTTTGCCATGTATGCTTCCCCCTCCACTCCAATCTGCGTTTGAGTTCAAACACTTCTTGATACTTCCTACCTCTTCGACTGTCTTGGAATTCAAGTATGTGTTACGTCTGACGAAACAACTACATGAATTATTGTGATACTGAATTCCTCTCAATATAGACATGTTTGGAAATGAGAAATATCTAAGTGTGTATTAAAAGTGAAAGCATGAAATTGGGAGAATAATCAGGGTTTGTTCATATGAACAGAAGTTCTACAAAAAATAGTTCTGTCACAATAGAGTAATCTATCCATATCCACTCAATTTAATATTTCAGGCCCTATTATGATATCTTCTCTATAAAATATTGGCTTCTCCATAATACCCTGAGCTTGAATCTGAGCAAACCTGACTATAAGCTTTTTCTGATAATGTTGTTGGTAAGCCATCCATTATTTTTCAGTTTTCAAACTACATAGCAAATGTAATCTGATATCTGGACATGGAAATGGAAATGTTTTTTTTTTTGTAGATTACGTCTTGGAGACTCCAGTTAAGGAGTATAAGACAAGTCAGATTAACATTAGTCATATACACTAGATACTATAATTAATTACTATATCAATTAGTTGAGGTGAGGCTTAATTTTGATGTGAAAGGAACTCTTGTACACTATAAAAAGCTTTATCAACTAAATATTTTTTCAATTGTTTTTTAAATATTTCTATATTTTCAAGACTCTTTAAAAACTGCGGTAGCTTATTGTAGAATTTCCTACCAATATAACTAGGTTTTTGTTTGAATAAGCTACTATTGTGACTCACCAAGTGATAATCTCCTCGGCTTCGTGTATTATAATCATGTACGTCAAGATTTTGGTTGATATCATTCGTTTTTACATATAAAGTAGCTTCATACACATATAAGCAGGGTACAGTTAGGAGACCAAGTCTCTTGAACAACGGCCTACAGGAATCCAATCTATTTACTCTTTCTATACACCTAACTGCTTTCTTTTGGATCTTAAACACCCTATCAAGATATTGTTTTGATGAGTTACCCCATACTAAGATAGCATACCTAATATGTGACAGTAGTAGGTATTAAGGCCGATTCAGCCTGACCAATGAGAAGACAGGGGGGCGTGGCCACCCCCCTTCCCCCTCCCCCAGGTCAGACATTTTGTAAACACCTACCCCTTCCCCCCTGTCGCAGTCAGCCATTTTGTTTTTAAGGTCACATACCCCCTTCCCTATGTGTCCCCACTTTATTCCCAATAGATTAAAGGGGGACCCCCCGCAAGCACCAATGAGAGAGGACCTATCCCCCCTGACCCCACCTCTCACAGAAGGTTCCCAATAAATATAGAACATACAGCTTTATATCTATATATACATGCTTGCAATTGTATATCTATATATACCTGCTTGCAATTACTATATCTATATTTGCAATAGCATCAGCCCCCGCCGCCAGATTTAGCTATTAATTGAGGCTGCACACCTGCTACCTCCTGCTGTGATTCTCAAAGCCCTCTCTCTCTCTTTCGCACGTGCAGTGTTAATATACCCCCCCTGCCCCCCAGCCCCGATTTAGATATTAATAACACTTCCGCCCCCTGCTGCGAAAAAAAAAAAAAAAAAAACTATTTCATAACGTTTAAAAGCAGAGCACGTGCACAAGTTTTTTTTTATGTGACTCATTAAGCTGTGGAATAATAATCCTCTCTCTCTTTCTTTTTGAAAGAGAGGTTATTTCTACAATACCCCATGCTGTTTGCTCAAATAATCCGACCCCCACTTTCTCTCTCAGGTCATTAACCTTTGCATGAATAATCCTGTCTGTGTGAGAGAGAGAGGCTTTCTCTCTCACTCTCTCTCAGCTCATTTGAAGGTCACAAACATGTTTTAACCTGTCTGTGTGTGAGAGAGAGGCTTTCTCTCTCACTCTCTCAGCTCATTCATTAGCCTCGGTTGAAAATTCAAATATGCTTTGCAATAATATTAAACTCATCTATAGCTATACCAATAAGTAAACTGAATGACCAAAACATGGTATTATTGAATCACGTGCACTACCTTTTGAATCTCGTGCACTACCTTTTGAGGTGTGCAAGTGAAACTGGATCCTCCAATAGATTCATAGGCACCTGCTATTAGTAACATGGTTTCTAGGCAAACCCAACACACATAATCGCGTTTAGCATCATATAGGTAAAAAATCACCTTGCTGTGCTTTCAACGAAGGCTGTTTCAACGAAAAAGAGAGGGTAGAGAGAGTGAGAGAGAGCGAGAGAGAGATAGCTCCTTCTCCTCCTCCTCCTTCTCCTCCTCCTTCTCCTTCTCCTCCTCCTTCTCCTCCTCCTTCTCCTCCTCCTCCTTCTCCTCCTCCTCCTCCTCCTCCTCCTCCTTCTCCTCCTCCTCCTCCTCCTCCTCCTCCTCCTCCTCCTCCTCCTTCTCCTCCTCCATTGTGTTTGTGGAAAACGCAAAAGATAGATTCACAATAATTTCTCCATTTATTAATACAACATAAAATAATACATTTTTCTATTTACAATGCAATATATTAAATACAAAAAACAACTCTTTCCTTATTTCTACTGGGGGTATGCTTAAGGACATCCAACCTGATTCTAATTTTATAATTTAAATCTATGTTAGAGCTCTCCAATTCTTCCTCCAACCAATAATTCGAGACATACAATGCATCTAGGTTCTCAAACTGTAATATATACCGATTCTTATTTCTAGCCCATACTTGTTTAACTGCAATAATGACCAACTCTGTACCTTCTGCTAACTCTTCCAATCGTTTGCACTGTCCTACTTTTACTTTCCCTTTAATTTCCAGCATTGTAATGTTGTTGAATTGCTCCACTTCTGACTGTGTAAAGGAAGTGTCTTCCAAATTTTTCCATACATTGGATGAAAATTGTCACGTGGCAAAGCCGTGACGGCCGGATAATTAATTAAATGATTAATTATTTAATTAATTATTGTTGGGGCGCCCGGCCAAGTAGAGAGGAGCAGCCACCGGTCAAGTCATAGAACGTTGATAACGATCTAGACCGGTGGAGTGCTCACTACTGCGCCGAGGCCTCCCCCACCAGTTCCTTAGCCATCGGGGAATGGGTCTGCTGACAAGCGAGGCAGTGAGAAAAAAACTCCTTCCTGAAGTCCTCGAGTTGATCGGTCGTGAAGCAGGAGCTGTACTGCAGTCAATTTTCACGTGGTGAAAATTGAACTCACTAGGCCGATAGTTCGAACTTGTGCGCGGAGTGACGTGTGTTAGTTCGGTCAGGACGAAGTACGAGCGAGTACTGAATCCTGAAGTGGTGGTCGCGGCGCGGGTCACGGATTATCGCAATCCGTGAACGTGGGTTTGGGAATTCTCAGTTTCCAAACGGTTCGTGGTTTCGAACGCGATCCCGTTCCTTCCCTATTTCCTTTTACTCCTAGAATCCCTCATCCCATTAACCTCCTGTCCGCAGAGGCCAATATACCCCCGCTGATATCCGCAGTGGGTATAATAACCTCCGCGACCCTCCGCCATCCTCCTAAACCCTTCCTTCCACCTCGGTCGTGAGGAATCATTTCGACTCGGCCCGCGGCTACGTCGCGCCGAGGGAGACTTGTTCCGCACGGTCGTAGAGTCATCTCCTTTATTCCCCGACCGATAGAAGGCTAAGCAATCTCCGCCGCCTCCGCGGCAGAGGTGTACCTGCCGGAGTTTGTCGTTCTCCTCCTCTCTCCCCGACTGGGAAAGCTCAAGCCATTCCGGCCGACTTCGTGTTGGGCAGGGGTGTACCGATCCCAACCAGTCGTCCCTATTATCCCGCGGCAGAGGAACAAAGACCCGCGCTTTAACCAGGCAGGTGATTTGTGCTCCGCCGCATCCTCGTCACCCTCCACCCCTCACCTCACTTTACCTAACAGGGCAGGAGAACCAGGAACGGCTAAGGTTAGCAGTGCCTGGAACTCCGGCCACAGACCAGCAGGGGGTAATAGCTTCCGCCCCCATTGGAAAGCGGCAGAGGCGTCCTCTCCCGGCTGGGTACCTTCCCGACTCCCTTCCCAAAACCCCTATTTTCCTACCCGCAGCAGCAGAGGCTGCCGCCTCCGCTGTAAAGGGGCAGGAGTAGCCATATTTCGGCCCTTCCTTCCCTATCCCCAGGAAACCCCTCCTTTCCTTCTTACGCCTCAGCGAGGGAGCAAACACTGCTCCTCGCTAGGTCGCGGCCGGTCCGCGCGGCCGCGGAATCCCGAATTCGCCACGCGGCGAGCGGGAAAGTTAAACGGCGCCCAACGACGGTACTTCCAACCGGTGAGGCAACCCCAAGCGCGGCGGGAGCCTCAAAAGGAAGTGTTGGACTCGTCGCCTTATCCCGACCACCCGCCGACTCGAGCTGGTTGGCCCGGAGCGACACCGGGATTATCAGGTCAAAATCCAGGTAACGGTTTTGCACCTCATAAATTGGCGCCCAACGTGGGGCCGGTAACGAGGACAACAGTGTCAGGATGAGTGAGCACGGCGAGCGTGCCGAGCGGAGCGAATCCGAGGACGAGCGGAGGCCGGAAGCCGCCGCGGAAGACGTGCAGGAGTCGGCAAATGACCCACGCGTGTCATGGGTGTACAAGTTGCGCAAAGAAGAGGCAGTGAACATACTGAGACTCCTCAATTTGCCAACAGAAGGTACCCTGATGGAAATTCGGAGGATTCTTGTTGAATACCACCGGAGGGCTACAACCCCGCCGACCAACCCTAAGGTCATAGGCGAGGAGGCCGGGACTAGCCGGAGCGCCGCGGGAGAAGCGGGCTCAAGAAATGTTGTATCAGAAAGGCATCCTGATACAGCGGACCGAACTCCCAGACTTGGGATAAGGGCAATGACCGATTCCAACTCATTCATGGACCCGGGCGCGGTATGCGACAAGGTCCGGAGTTGGAAACTCTCATTTAACGGACAGGGCGATGCGCCCAGTTTTGTTGAGAGACTCCGCGAGTTACAGCAGGCTTACGGGTTGGAGGGCAATCAGTTGTTAGTTGCCTTACCCGAGCTGCTGGCGGGCCGATCCACCTTGTGGATGAGGAACCAGAGAGACAGATGGAGGAACTGGGGCGACTTCATGAACGACTTCAAGGCTAGATACTACCCTTTGACGTACGATGAAGACCTAGACAACCAGATTTTAGCGCGGAGACAGCGCGAGGGCGAGTCAATCGACGAATATGTCGAGGATTTACTCACCCTGATGAGGCGGAGAGGCGACTACTCGGACGAGAGTAGGATACAGAGGTTGTATCGAAACCTCTCACCTCGATATAAATTGTATATCCACCAGACGGATGTACGGACGTTGGACGATCTGTTACGCTTAGCACGGCAGTACGAGCAGATTAAGTCCGAGGAAAAGCAACTTCGGCAAGGTGTACGAAATTGTAAGATCGAGGAGCCGCCGCGGGCGACAAGGCCCAAGGCGGAGGCTGAAAAGGTCCAGGGCAAGGTTAAACCTATCCCTGAAACCACGGAACCAGTGTGCTGGCAGTGTAGAAAACCAGGGCATTGGAAATCAGACTGCCCAGACAACGCTCCGTGTAGGCGATGCGGGAAACCGCGGAAGGACTGTAATTGTGGAAAGCAGACAAAAAAGTCTACTGAGACTGCGGTGGTGCGGTCGACAAGGCGGTTAGAATTGGACGCGGAACTAAGCCATGATAACCGGTTGTATATTACCGCCTACATAGCGGGCCAGAGGTGTCAAGCATTGCTAGATACTGGCGCGGAGTCGAACTATGTGAGCTCGGAAACGTTCGAGAGTCTTCGAAAGACAGGACTCGTGAGGAGTGAACCCGCGAAGCACCGCGCGATCCTCGCCAACGGGACAGCGGCGCGGCTAAGAGGGAAAATAGTGACAGACGTCACGATCGACCAGATAGTACTCCCATTGAGCGCTACTATCATGGAAGGACTCGGCGCTGATTTGCTCTTCGGAATGCAGTTTTTACGTGAGCACAAAGTTCACATTCACACGGACATTCGGGAAATTGAATGGGAACCGCGCGCGACCGCGCGCGAGGCGGTGGAACCCCCGCGGACACCGGCGGAGCGCCGTGATAAGGTGAAAACCGGAATGGCCCCTATCCAGACGCACTGCGAAGGGCGCCGCAAGAAGGACGACCGCATTTTTATGCGAGTTGGGTTCAAAGGAGTTGAACTCAACGCTCTGGTCGATACGGGAGCCGAATGGACGTACATTTCGGCCAACGTAGCCAGGAAAATTAAGGCGGCTGGAAACAGTAAGTCGCGGGCGGCCACTCATCAACCTACTCTGATAAACGGCGAGGTGCTACCTGTCGCTGAGGAGTTGAGAGTAGCCGCGGAAATTTGTGGAAAAGAGTTTTTTCTACGGGTTGCGGTAAGTGACGAACTAGAGTCGGAAATGATTCTAGGTTTCAGTCACTTGAAAATGATGCGAGCCCGCATTGATATCCCCAAGAGGAGGATGCAGCTACCCACTTCCAGGTCAGGGAAGGCGGCAGCAACAATATCAGAACGAGTGCGTTTTGATGAGTTCCTAGCAGCGGAACTGAAAAAATTTGAGAACATACCCGGTATGACTCATATGTTATCCCACCGGATAAAGCTAAAGGACGGCGCGGAACCCTTCCGCCAACGCCCCTACCCTCGCAACCCTGCGATGCAAGAGGTGATCGACAAGGAGGTCAATGAGATGCTGTCACAACAGGTCATTGAACCAAGCAGTAGCGCATGGAGTTCGCCGATTGTGCTAGTTAGGAAGTCGAACGGAAAGTTACGATTTTGTATTGACTTCCGGAAAATGAACGAAATAACGCATAGGGATGCTTATCCACTCCCAAATATGACGGGAATTTTAGACCGGCTCCGTAAGGCCCGGTACATATCGTCTATCGATTTGAAAAATGGATATTGGCAAGTACCCTTGGACGAGGCGAGTAAGCCGTTAACGGCCTTCACCGTTCCCGGTAGAGGCCTATTTCAATTCAAAGTCATGCCGTTCGGCCTACATTCGGCGGGCGCGACGTTTCAGCGGCTATTGGACCGTGTAATAGGGCCGAAGCTCGAACCCAACGCTTTTGCCTACTTGGATGATGTTATAGTGTTGGGAGAAACACTGGAAGAACATATTCAAAACCTTGCGGAGGTTTTTAAGCGGTTGAGGGAGGCTGGCCTGATCATCAACGTGGAAAAGTGTCAATTCCTCAAGTCCGAGTTGAGATACTTAGGTCACATAGTGACGGAGCAAGGCCTACAGACAGACCCCGAAACAATCCGGGCTGTGGTAGATTTTCCAACCCCTCAGCGGATAAAAAAGCTACGTAGCTTTTTAGGCTTGGCATCCTGGTACAGGCGCTTTGTCCCCAATTTCGCGGACTTAGCAACCCCGCTACACCGCCTGTTGAGGACGAACACCAAGTGGCAGTGGGGTAAAGAAGAGGAGGCTGCTTTTAACAAAATAAAAGCAACACTCACCAAATCGCCGGTATTAACGTACCCGCATTTTGAGTTACCGTTCCAACTCCAAACGGATGCCTCAGATTACGGGCTAGGCGCCGTACTGACGCAGGAGATTGGCGGTGAGGAGAAGGTAATCGCCTACGCGAGCCGCGGACTGAAGGGAGCCGAGGCACGTTATAGCGTTACCGAAAAGGAATGCCTGGCGGTAATTTTCGCCCTCCGCAAATTTCGGCCCTATATCGAGGGGTACGAGACGACGGTGATTACCGATCACCAGTCGTTGACATGGCTGCGGGCCATCCCTAATCCTTCCGGACGCTTGGCGCGGTGGATTATGGAGATGCAGCAATTTAACTTGATCATCAAGTACAGGCGCGGCAAGTTGAATGTCGTGCCAGATGCACTATCTCGCTCTATACCGAGCGAGAAAGGCGAGGACAGTAGGTCAGAGCTAGGAGATCCAGTGGCGACGACTAGCGACCGTATTCCAGACGACAACTGGGTACGAAAAATAAAGAGGGGCATCTCTCAGACTCCTGCAAAGTACCCCGATTACACAGTACGCAGCGGACTGCTTTACCGTCACGTATGGTCCAGGCGGCGGCAGCCGGACAAAGATAGCAGCGACGGATGGAAACTCTGTATTCCGCGCGAGTACCGAATGGAAATCATGAAGCAGAGCCATGATGCGCCAACCGCGGGTCACCAAGGCGTATACCGTACGTACGAGCGAGTAGCTCAGAGTTACTATTGGCCTGGACTCTACAGGGACATAGTAAGATACGTACGGAAGTGTGAGACGTGTCTCCGACATAAAGTGGAACAACGTGCCCCGTACGGGCAGATGACGCAACCGCGGCGGATATCTCATCCGTGGGAGACGGTTAGCACAGACTTGGTAGGTCCCCTGCCAAGATCCAAGAGAGGGAATAGATATCTCATCGTGTTCCAGGATCAGTTCACGAAGTGGACGGAGGCGCGGCCCATAGCACGGGCGGATAGCGTGTCGGTCCTCCGAGCTCTTAGGGAGCTGGTTATAGCAAGATTCGGAGTTCCGAAAATGTTAATTTGCGATAATGGTACCCAATACACCAGCAAATTGTTTAAGTCGTTCTGTGAGGATAACGGAATAACGCCATTTTTTACTCCGCCATATTCGCCGAGTTGCAATCCGACCGAGCGGGTAAATAGAGTGTTGAAAAACATGATTCAACTCTATCTCGGGGAAAGTCACGTGGAATGGGATCGGTACATTGCCGAATTTTGTTTCGCAATGAACACCGCAGTACACCAAGGTACGAAATTCACCCCAGCGTACTTGAATTTTGGCCGCGAGCTACGCGAGCCAGGCGCTTTGGAAGGCGGGTACACGGACGACCCTCGCCTTGAAGCGGAGTTGGGTAGTAAGCCTACCCAACTGAGGAGGTTGAAGATCCTATCACAATTGCGGGAAATAGTGGTAGACAACCTCGAAGAGGCCTACAAAAATACCAGCCGGTATTATAACCTGCGGAGGAGGCCTCTGAGAGTGATACCTGGGCAAAAGGTATTTAAGAGGGAACACTACTTATCCTCTGGAGTGAATCAATTCGCGGCTAAGTTGGCCCCGAAATTCTCTGGTCCGTACGAAGTCGTGAAAATGTTGAGTCCGACAACGGTACAGCTAAGGACCGAGGGGGGAAGGTTAATAGTCATTCACGCCAAGGATGTGAAGCTATTTCCCCCAAGTATAGAGGATGAAGAGGAAGAGGAAACACCGGTAAACTGCGGAGAAGTAGTGCGGGCGAGGGTAACTACCCCCTCGACCAGCATGTCGGTAAACTGCGGAGAAGTAGTGCGGGCGAGGGTAACTACCCCCTCGACCAGCATGTCGGTAAACTGCGGAGAAGTAGTGCGGGCGAGGGTAACTACCCCCTCGACCTGCATGTCAGTAAACTGCGGAGAAATAATGCGGGCGAGGGTAACTACCCCCTCGACCTGCATGTCAGTAAACTGCGGGCGAGGCGAGCAAGTTGCCGCGCGAAGGGTTCGCAGGGGTGGGTGCGAGAAACCCCCCCGAGCGAATGACGTCACCACCTGTCGGTACAGACAGAGTGGGGACGAATCCGAAAGGGAAAGGCTAGAGGTTTTCCGAGGCGGGAAAAACCTGATTACACACCATAAGTTTATGGCGGTGTAATAGGCTCACCCACATAAAGTGTGGCCGGACTTGTTATAATAGCCTACCTAAGGTGAGAGAGCGGAACAACACACCCAGCGTTCCGTTCTCAAAATATAACAAGAGAGAATCGTTCCCCCTATTAACGCTTAGCAAAGAGCGTCAGATAACAATAACAGAAGGTTATTGTTATCGAAGGAAGAAAGGGTGATTCTTTCTAAGTATTGTCTTACGACATAATGTAAGATGATAATCCGAATAAAGTATTTTTCTTTATTCGGATGATACCCTGAATATTGTGTCGTGTTATTCGGGGGCATTATGTAATAAATATTTGCATAATGGATAGCCGTGGCTATGTATTAACGAACGGGGCTGTTCGTTAAGGAAGTAGTTATTTTCAATTGAAAACTGAAAATAACTGAGGAAAATTATTCCTAGAATTTTAAAGCTGTAAGCTTGAAATAACGAGTAGCCTGGCAAGCACTCGTTATTGTAGATCTGAGATATCACAGAGATATCGGGTCGGTGACAATTGATAAATTTCGGGGTAGAAATTATCAATTGTCCACCTGAATCTGACCGTCGGTCAGGGAGATAAGGTACCTCGTTCACCGAGCCTTATCTGTACAGGTAGAAACCGGTGATCGGTTCTATCTGAATAACAAGCGTCAGTCTACTCCGGATCATCACCGAGTCAGCCGTGCCGTGTAGTGTTGTGCAATGCCGTCCAAACGCCTCGGATTTCTCGACACGTTTCTCGGCCTAGCCGAGGCACGTCCGCGTACGAACCGCATGCGGTACGCGCCATTCCAGAGTCTGAAGACGAGACATTGGAGTCTCCCTATTAAGGCTCTGGTCAGTCCACTCTCCCGGCTTAGTCGCGGAGTGCTTTGGGCTGTGCCGGTCAAGGTCGACGACAAGACGGCCGTCGCCGTTGTCGACCCGGTCACGCACCGGATACGGTTGTTTGATCCGCTTAGGATCATCAACCGGCCCCAGCGCGCTAGACTGGTAGCGTTAATCCGCCAGTTTAGCAGGGCAAAGAAGGTAAGACAGTGGGAGTCTTACGACGAATCCCGTTACCGTAACGGCGACGCGGACCTACCGCGGTGGCAAGCGGAGCGGGTCATCGCGTGTCAAATCGACGACCTAATCCGCGGGGCCCCAATACGTGGTTCCGTGGACCCTGATGAGGCCGTCGAGGAGATCCACACCTCCTACCCCACCTTAGCGCGCCCGCGGGATCCCGCGGCATCATCCACGGTCGCCGCACCTGGCGACCGGCATCAACGCCGGGTTCAGGCAGTGACAATGGTGACCGTCGGCGACATCTTAGCGGCGGCCGACCCCTTCGACAGCCTCCCTCCGCTGAGCGCCGCGGAGGAGGAGGCGTTGTTGGGCGAAGGAGGTGGAGACTTCTCGCTGTCCCCGTCATACTACGCGGAGGATGAAGACCTCATTCCTGCCCTGCCGCGGGCGGAGGAGAGACCCTCGTGGGTCGAGATGTGCGAGGGCTGGGACAGCATGACCCAGGAACGGAAGCAGCTTTGCCTTCCGCCGCTCCGGCTTCCAGATCCCTTAGGGGAGGAAGACGGGGCGGAATCACCTGCGGACCCCGCCGAATCGACGGCGGAGGCTTCCGAGGAGGTGATGGGCGCGGTGGCCGTCATTACGACCCCCGCGGAGCCAGCGGTCGGCACCCCTTCCGAGATGGAAAGACCGGGGTGTTCCGACGTGGCGATGGAGGAAGAGGCGGATTTAGTTCCCTTCCTCGAGGTCCGAGAAAGGGACGATCGTGAGACGGGGTCGCTGGTAGTGCGGACCGTCTCAACGATGACGGAGGCGGCCGAACCCGGTAGTGGCTCGGCGCCGTTTGTTGCGGTTCCCAAGCCCGCGGAACCAACGCAACGACGTCGTGTACGACAATCGTACACGATGGGCCGTAGGCACCGAGCGGGACGCCCACGTGTGAGGGTGAAGCTCGCGGACGGCCGAAGGATCTGGGTGCGAGATTGCTGAGTTTAAGGTAACTCCACCCAGCCACCCGCCACCCACGACACAGGAACACTCTGCTAGCTCCCCTCCTCACCCCACTCCTCTAAGGGGCAGTGGCTTTTCCGCTCCGGCCTATTCTCTCTTTTCCCCAACCACTTAACCTTCCTCCTATGAGCAGGGGCATAGTGTTTCGGCTTTCCTACCTCTTTCCCCCCCCCATCCCCTAGTAGGTCGGGTGTGTCACGTGGCAAAGCCGTGACGGCCGGATAATTAATTAAATGATTAATTATTTAATTAATTATTGTTGGGGCGCCCGGCCAAGTAGAGAGGAGCAGCCACCGGTCAAGTCATAGAACGTTGATAACGATCTAGACCGGTGGAGTGCTCACTACTGCGCCGAGGCCTCCCCCACCAGTTCCTTAGCCATCGGGGAATGGGTCTGCTGACAAGCGAGGCAGTGAGAAAAAAACTCCTTCCTGAAGTCCTCGAGTTGATCGGTCGTGAAGCAGGAGCTGTACTGCAGTCAATTTTCACGTGGTGAAAATTGAACTCACTAGGCCGATAGTTCGAACTTGTGCGCGGAGTGACGTGTGTTAGTTCGGTCAGGACGAAGTACGAGCGAGTACTGAATCCTGAAGTGGTGGTCGCGGCGCGGGTCACGGATTATCGCAATCCGTGAACGTGGGTTTGGGAATTCTCAGTTTCCAAACGGTTCGTGGTTTCGAACGCGATCCCGTTCCTTCCCTATTTCCTTTTACTCCTAGAATCCCTCATCCCATTAACCTCCTGTCCGCAGAGGCCAATATACCCCCGCTGATATCCGCAGTGGGTATAATAACCTCCGCGACCCTCCGCCATCCTCCTAAACCCTTCCTTCCACCTCGGTCGTGAGGAATCATTTCGACTCGGCCCGCGGCTACGTCGCGCCGAGGGAGACTTGTTCCGCACGGTCGTAGAGTCATCTCCTTTATTCCCCGACCGATAGAAGGCTAAGCAATCTCCGCCGCCTCCGCGGCAGAGGTGTACCTGCCGGAGTTTGTCGTTCTCCTCCTCTCTCCCCGACTGGGAAAGCTCAAGCCATTCCGGCCGACTTCGTGTTGGGCAGGGGTGTACCGATCCCAACCAGTCGTCCCTATTATCCCGCGGCAGAGGAACAAAGACCCGCGCTTTAACCAGGCAGGTGATTTGTGCTCCGCCGCATCCTCGTCACCCTCCACCCCTCACCTCACTTTACCTAACAGGGCAGGAGAACCAGGAACGGCTAAGGTTAGCAGTGCCTGGAACTCCGGCCACAGACCAGCAGGGGGTAATAGCTTCCGCCCCCATTGGAAAGCGGCAGAGGCGTCCTCTCCCGGCTGGGTACCTTCCCGACTCCCTTCCCAAAACCCCTATTTTCCTACCCGCAGCAGCAGAGGCTGCCGCCTCCGCTGTAAAGGGGCAGGAGTAGCCATATTTCGGCCCTTCCTTCCCTATCCCCAGGAAACCCCTCCTTTCCTTCTTACGCCTCAGCGAGGGAGCAAACACTGCTCCTCGCTAGGTCGCGGCCGGTCCGCGCGGCCGCGGAATCCCGAATTCGCCACGCGGCGAGCGGGAAAGTTAAACGGCGCCCAACGACGGTACTTCCAACCGGTGAGGCAACCCCAAGCGCGGCGGGAGCCTCAAAAGGAAGTGTTGGACTCGTCGCCTTATCCCGACCACCCGCCGACTCGAGCTGGTTGGCCCGGAGCGACACCGGGATTATCAGGTCAAAATCCAGGTAACGGTTTTGCACCTCATAAAATTCAATTGTTTGTATTTTTGGAAATGTGTGACCATTATAGCTTGTCATACCATTAATGGTAATTACACAAATGGTTTCTCCTCTTGGCAAGCAAATCATATCTTTTTCGTCATTGTAGGGGATTACAAAATAGCCTACTTTCTTAAGATCTTCTATTTCTTTGTATGCATTGAGAAAAACATTTTTATGGTACCCTTTTACAAAGTAAACCTGTTTTAAGCCATCTTTTTCCCCTAGAACCCCAACATATGTAAACTTTTCCTTATTATTCACAGTAAATGCAGTCACATGATACACCCCACTTGGTTCGAAATTCTTCCAATGTGAATAAAAATACGGTTCAAGTTGCTCTCTCAAATCTTTGATTTCGTTCTCATATTCTACTAGCTGTTTATGCTGTTTCTTTATGGACTCTGTAGCTTCTAAAAACTCAACTTTCCTACGTTTAAGATTAATTTCATCCAGCTCTAGCTTACGCTTCTTAGCAGATAGCACTGTGATTGGAGACAAGGGATCTATTTCTCTAACTGGGTAGGGAGCAAGCTTAGAGTTTATGTTTGCTCTTTTTCTTAAGACTTGTGGTATAAGATTACTAGTTTTCACAAGACCTAGCTCATCTAGGTTAACCTCTTTGGCAATAGTAGAGAAAGTGGTGGTCGACTTGGAGAAATAAGTCTCACCACTCTTAATATAACACTTTTGTGTGAAACTAATGTTATCCCTGTTGTCTGTATCCTCGTGAATTTCTACATAATTAATGGGTAGTAAATTGAAGCTAAATGCAGAAATGACATAGGATATTATTTTATTTCGATGTTCTGGTTTAATGGGTAGCTTTACTTGTACTCCAGTCAATTTCTTGGTGTTGCTATTCCCCCAGTAAACATATTGTAAAAGATTGTTATAAACCAAGCAACAGCTATTCTTTAAACTATCTGCCAGTTTGGACCACATCTTAGACAAGGATACAGAATATATTGGAGCATTTTCAAAATAATTTCTACTCTCATTTAAGAGTGACAAACTATCTCGAATAGGATCGAATTTCTTAGAGTTGGTGCTATTTCCTATGCTGTAGTTATAAATTGTTGCTTCCAAACGTGTAATGCCGTGCATTCTAGCTAAATCAGAGGTAAAGGTTTCCTGTAATCTTGTATCTGGACAGGCAATAAAGTCTACAATATGGTTACCCAGCTGCTTATTTACACCAGGGCTTGTCATTTGACAAATAAACTTATTATAAATTTTCACTCTTACATTATTATTAACCCATGTCAAGCAATCAATCCCAACAGTTTTATCATTATCTACAATCACATTATAGTCTTCCTTATACTCTCCTTGGAAGCAAAAACAATGATTTGTAGTTAAAAAGTCACACATCCCACTCTTGTTAAATATTCCAGCAAAGTCCTGTGTTATGTCCAAGTCCAGAAGATAGAAATGTTCCTTCCTAAGCTGCTCCAATAACTTTGGTAACTCCTCCATTAATGTGGCGATGGGAACATCGGCAAGCTCCACTTTGTAGGGTATCCCCACTGGATTCTGGTACTTTTGTTTCACTTCTTTATAGTTGTCTTTGTCAAGCACTTGCAGAATTTTTTTAGACATATCACTTCCACTGTCCAATAAGTATGGTAACTTTGCTTTAACTCCATGTTTAGCTGACACCATTTTGGAGAATTTTCCTCTCAAGTATAAATTGAATGCTCCACATATTTCTTTTTTTAGAATAAACCGTCTCTTATCCATTTCCTCACAGTCCTCCAAAGCACAAATTTTCACAAGCATTATATTGTCACAAAAGGTCTCTGTAATAGGCACAAGATTTGAATCAGCACACACCAACAGTTCTTCTCCAGCAGTATAATCAATTTGTCCAATATCTGTAACAAGGTTGTCATTGCACAGGTTTTCTGTTAGAAGCCACAAACCAAACCTCTCACTGGTAGGTTTCACTTTATTCCCACAGAGCATGGGGACATTAAAAACCTTGGAATTATCCATGTTCACTGCTTCGTTGTCTTAATCAAACTGAACGAATGCAAATTATTGTGTGGTATTTATAGGTGCCGACCTGGTGGGTGGGGTCACGTGATAGGAGTAGAAGTGGAGCTGTCTCTCTCTCGCTCTCTCTCACTCTCTCTACCCTCTCTTTTTCGTTGAAACAGCCTTCGTTGAAAGCACAGCAAGGTGATTTTTTACCTATATGATGCTAAACGCGATTATGTGTGTTGGGTTTGCCTAGAAACCATGTTACTAATAGCAGGTGCCTATGAATCTATTGGAGGATCCAGTTTCACTTGCACACCTCAAAAGGTAGTGCACGAGATTCAAAAGGTAGTGCACGTGATTCAATAATACCATGTTTTGGTCATTCAGTTTACTTATTGGTATAGCTATAGATGAGTTTAATATTATTGCAAAGCATATTTGAATTTTCAACCGAGGCTAATGAATGAGCTGAGAGAGTGAGAGAGAAAGCCTCTCTCTCACACACAGACAGGTTAAAACATGTTTGTGACCTTCAAATGAGCTGAGAGAGAGTGAGAGAGAAAGCCTCTCTCTCTCACACAGACAGGATTATTCATGCAAAGGTTAATGACCTGAGAGAGAAAGTGGGGGTCGGATTATTTGAGCAAACAGCATGTGGTATTGTAGAAATAACCTCTCTTTCAAAAAGAAAGAGAGAGAGGATTATTATTCCACAGCTTAATGAGTCACATAAAAAAAAAAAAAAAAAAAATCTACATAAAACTTGTGCACGTGCTCTGCTTTTAAACGTTATGAAATAGTTTTTTTTTCACAGCAGGGGGCGGAAGTGTTATTAATATCTAAATCGGGGCTGGGGGGCAGGGGGGTATATTAACACTGCACGTGCGAAAGAGAGAGAGAGGGCTTTGAGAATCACAGCAGGAGGTGGCAAGTGTGCAGATGCAATTAATAGCTAAAGCGGGGGGCGGGGGCGGGGGGTTACGGATAAGAGCAAATATAGATATAGTAATTGCAAGCAGGTATATATAGATATACAATTGCAAGCATGTATATATAGATATAAAACTGTATGTTCTATATTTATTGGGAACCTTCTGTGAGAGGTGTGGTCAGGGGGATAGGTCCTCTCTCATTGGTGCTTGCGGGGGGTCCCCCTTTAATCTATTGGGAATAAAGTGGGGGCACATAGGGAAGGGGGTATGTTGCCTTAAAAAACAAAATGGCTGACTGCGACAGGGGGGAAGGGGTGGCTGTAAGCATACACCCTACCCTTTTGCTGTATCCTTTGTTTCAATGAATACAGTTTTCAACATAGTTTATTTCACGTAATGTATCAGTGATTGAACATTGATTAATGGCTTCAGCCCCTATGAGCCACTAGTATAATAGGATATGGTCGGTGTTTGGTCGTGACATGAACGATATAGTTACATCAGCTGCAACGATTATAAACATTTTTTTCATCTCTATATATAAAATCCAAATACCACTCACTGATCACGGTCTCTCAAATACCATTGGGCCATACCATTCTTATAAGAAGAACAGAATTCCCTCCAATGAAGTCGAAATTGACTACTGTTATCATTATATAACAGCAGCTTTGTAGGAAAGACAGATTTAGTTGTCAAGCTTTAAATTTTCCATAAGACATTATTTTCCATTTTCGATTGAATTTAGATAAAAACTATACATTTGCAGATAAAAGGTGTACGATTTATTATTGAACGGTCGCCGGCGAATTGCAAAGAACTTAGATAAAACATTAAATTTAGCTGGTTTAACCATGTTGCAAGTAAGCCGACACCGTGTTTAACTTTCCTGTATTCTAACAAGAATACGTGTTTAATTGTTTCTTTTCATTTGGTCTAAATACTTATTTTGTAAATAAATTTAGGATTGTTTCCGTATTAGACATACATGTGAGAGAATGTTTGACCTCGTTTTACAGTATTGATTTTAAATACTAACTTTATTGTTTGTTGGAGCGTGCAAACGCCCGCAGGCATACACGGTTGTGTATGTAGTTTTGTGGATGTGCTTTGTTATCTTATATTAAAAACCTTCGCTAAAAAAGCGAAAGATAACTAAATCTGGAGTCCTATTGGACCGATTACATGGGGGGGGTTTGTGTTAAATGAAAGGTAATCCACTCTATATTTACCCTCTGACCTTGAGAGTTCACTATTCCTTCATTTTTTAATAATCTAAAAATGGAATTTAAAATATTTAAAAACTTTGTTTTACTGATCAGCTGGATATGACAGCACATGTTAACACTGATACTGTAGTTTCGCAGATGACAGATTATTATCGGTCTGCACACGGATATCGTGTAAACAAAAACATATGATTTGTACTACATCGATCACTTTTTGTGATGTCATAAAACGTTTTCGTTTTCGTCATTTTTTTTTATACGTTTTGTATGCATTTTTGCTGTGTTTTTCGTTTTTGTTGTGTTTTTTTATACGCTTTGGTTGCGTTTTCATCGTGTTTTTTTTCGTCGTATTTTTGTTACATTTTTCGGCATGTTTTTGTTGCGGTTTTACGTTTCCGTCGTGTTTTTCTACGTTTTGGTTGCATTTTTATTGTGTTTTTTGTTTTCGTCATTTTTTTTGTTGGTTGAGCCAATACAATTCTTATGGAAGAATAGAATTCAGTTATTATCAATTGTCAGCTGTTAAAAGCAGAGCACCCGGGAAATACAAATTAGATTTTTAACATATGATTTAAGTCTTATCGTATATCTCCTGTATTACAATCATGAAAATATGAACTTTCATATGAGATCCTTTTTTTTTTTGTTTTTTTGTTTTTTTGTGTTCTGAAATCCAGTTGTAGGCTGAATACTTTTTGTTATGATTATTAACAATCAAAGCTGCGTAGCAGCAAAGGTTCCTCTAGTTACTATAAATATGATGTAATCTACATGAATAATCTAATCTGATCTAATCCTATAATTTTTATATTAGGCTTGTATTAGACTAGGTAACCAGACGGCGTCACCGACTGCGTAACCGACTTTATGTCATAAAGGCATAGATTTTTCTACAGTTAAATGGTTTTAATACAATTTATAACAAGATATATGGTTTTGAGAATTTGGAATAATGTGAATTGTCTTTGACAGTAACACATCTTCTACTAGTGGTTCTGTGAACAGTAGACCTCGCGAAGTTATCTCATACACACACATGTCCTGTGCCCAGACAGGACAATATGGGATCTTGTCAAGCGGATACACAGCGGAAACTGTATGCTGTAAACACTTATCTCAATTTCTAGTATACGGCATCGCTTGAAATTTATAACTATTAGGTGATCCTAACTCATGTTAGGCCTGAGACGGGTTTTGTTAGGAATGGGATAGGTTAGGTTCGTTGAGTACCTATGTAGTATATCTTTCAGATTTATACCTATAGTTTTAATATAAAAGCAAGGCGGTGGCAGTGACGTCATATCGTCCCGTCGTGCAATATGAAAAAGTGCACACCCCACTACACACACACACACCCACCCACAAATATGGGGTTTTGGGTATGATGATATATGCAATAGAATCTGTGGAAGGCGCTGTAAATTAAAAGTCCTCTATACTTTTTAGCTAGGAAGCACGGCTAAAAAGATAAAAAATCTGAAAATTGAATTGGGACTTGGAAAAAAAATTATCGAATTCCAAACATTTTGAAATTTTGATCATGTGATACATGAAATAAGACAGTCTTGAAGCGCTGAGAAAAATGAGCCCAATTTAAATCTGATCCGATTAAGTGTTAAAAAGTTAGGGTGATTTTAAGAGTAAAATTTCCGAAAAAAGGACCGCCATCCTGAAACGGTAACAAATTTCAAAATAATTTGGGCAATATTTACTCTTTACGTATTGAAAATCCAATGATATTTCATTTTGAAATGAATAAAAATTTCTGTATCTTGCAAGATAACGGTATTAGATACGAAAAAGTAACTTTCTGGATGGAGGTTGGTCTACAGTTTTTTTGAATTACAAAAAACCGGAGGTCGTATCAAAAATCGTTACACATACGTTTCTGTGCCTTGTTTCAAAGTACAGTACTTGTATACCAAATTTTATCCAAATCGGACAATAACTGCGACTGTAAATGCGGTACAAAACAAACAAACAAATTAACAAACAGACGAAAGCCGATCGACTTGAAACATAGACTTCGCTTCGCTCAGTAAATTATTATTACAATATAATAGTAATATTATTGCAATATTATAGTCCGCCGTGGCCTGTTTCATGAGAAAGCTAGTAATACTAGTTGTCAACAGCTGGACTTTATGAAAGTCAGATATGAAAAAGTTGATAACTAGTATTTGCCTCACAACATAAACAAACCAACAGAATAATTACATCAGCTGCAATGATTACAAACACTTCCCATACATATAAAATGACTGATTTGAGGTTTGTGCTCATAGTAAGTTTTCAAGTAATAGTGATATCATATAGGTAAAAAATCACCTTGCTGTGCTTTCAACGAAGGCTGTTTCAACGAAAAAGAGAGGGTAGAGAGAGTGAGAGAGAGTGAGAGAGAGACAGCTCCACTTCTACTCCTATCACGTGACCCCACCCACCAGGTCGGCACCTATAAATACCACACAATAATTTGCATTCGTTCAGTTTGATTAAGACAACGAAGCAGTGAACATGGATAATTCCAAGGTTTTTAATGTCCCCATGCTCTGTGGGAATAAAGTGAAACCTACCAGTGAGAGGTTTGGTTTGTGGCTTCTAACAGAAAACCTGTGCAATGACAACCTTGTTACAGATATTGGACAAATTGATTATACTGCTGGAGAAGAACTGTTGGTGTGTGCTGATTCAAATCTTGTGCCTATTACAGAGACCTTTTGTGACAATATAATGCTTGTGAAAATTTGTGCTTTGGAGGACTGTGAGGAAATGGATAAGAGACGGTTTATTCTAAAAAAAGAAATATGTGGAGCATTCAATTTATACTTGAGAGGAAAATTCTCCAAAATGGTGTCAGCTAAACATGGAGTTAAAGCAAAGTTACCATACTTATTGGACAGTGGAAGTGATATGTCTAAAAAAATTCTGCAAGTGCTTGACAAAGACAACTATAAAGAAGTGAAACAAAAGTACCAGAATCCAGTGGGGATACCCTACAAAGTGGAGCTTGCCGATGTTCCCATCGCCACATTAATGGAGGAGTTACCAAAGTTATTGGAGCAGCTTAGGAAGGAACATTTCTATCTTCTGGACTTGGACATAACACAGGACTTTGCTGGAATATTTAACAAGAGTGGGATGTGTGACTTTTTAACTACAAATCATTGTTTTTGCTTCCAAGGAGAGTATAAGGAAGACTATAATGTGATTGTAGATAATGATAAAACTGTTGGGATTGATTGCTTGACATGGGTTAATAATAATGTAAGAGTGAAAATTTATAATAAGTTTATTTGTCAAATGACAAGCCCTGGTGTAAATAAGCAGCTGGGTAACCATATTGTAGACTTTATTGCCTGTCCAGATACAAGATTACAGGAAACCTTTACCTCTGATTTAGCTAGAATGCACGGCATTACACGTTTGGAAGCAACAATTTATAACTACAGCATAGGAAATAGCACCAACTCTAAGAAATTCGATCCTATTCGAGATAGTTTGTCACTCTTAAATGAGAGTAGAAATTATTTTGAAAATGCTCCAATATATTCTGTATCCTTGTCTAAGATGTGGTCCAAACTGGCAGATAGTTTAAAGAATAGCTGTTGCTTGGTTTATAACAATCTTTTACAATATGTTTACTGGGGGAATAGCAACACCAAGAAATTGACTGGAGTACAAGTAAAGCTACCCATTAAACCAGAACATCGAAATAAAATAATATCCTATGTCATTTCTGCATTTAGCTTCAATTTACTACCCATTAATTATGTAGAAATTCACGAGGATACAGACAACAGGGATAACATTAGTTTCACACAAAAGTGTTATATTAAGAGTGGTGAGACTTATTTCTCCAAGTCGACCACCACTTTCTCTACTATTGCCAAAGAGGTTAACCTAGATGAGCTAGGTCTTGTGAAAACTAGTAATCTTATACCACAAGTCTTAAGAAAAAGAGCAAACATAAACTCTAAGCTTGCTCCCTACCCAGTTAGAGAAATAGATCCCTTGTCTCCAATCACAGTGCTATCTGCTAAGAAGCGTAAGCTAGAGCTGGATGAAATTAATCTTAAACGTAGGAAAGTTGAGTTTTTAGAAGCTACAGAGTCCATAAAGAAACAGCATAAACAGCTAGTAGAATATGAGAACGAAATCAAAGATTTGAGAGAGCAACTTGAACCGTATTTTTATTCACATTGGAAGAATTTCGAACCAAGTGGGGTGTATCATGTGACTGCATTTACTGTGAATAATAAGGAAAAGTTTACATATGTTGGGGTTCTAGGGGAAAAAGATGGCTTAAAACAGGTTTACTTTGTAAAAGGGTACCATAAAAATGTTTTTCTCAATGCATACAAAGAAATAGAAGATCTTAAGAAAGTAGGCTATTTTGTAATCCCCTACAATGACGAAAAAGATATGATTTGCTTGCCAAGAGGAGAAACCATTTGTGTAATTACCATTAATGGTATGACAAGCTATAATGGTCACACATTTCCAAAAATACAAACAATTGAATTTTCATCCAATGTATGGAAAAATTTGGAAGACACTTCCTTTACACAGTCAGAAGTGGAGCAATTCAACAACATTACAATGCTGGAAATTAAAGGGAAAGTAAAAGTAGGACAGTGCAAACGATTGGAAGAGTTAGCAGAAGGTACAGAGTTGGTCATTATTGCAGTTAAACAAGTATGGGCTAGAAATAAGAATCGGTATATATTACAGTTTGAGAACCTAGATGCATTGTATGTCTCGAATTATTGGTTGGAGGAAGAATTGGAGAGCTCTAACATAGATTTAAATTATAAAATTAGAATCAGGTTGGATGTCCTTAAGCATACCCCCAGTAGAAATAAGGAAAGAGTTGTTTTTTGTATTTAATATATTGCATTGTAAATAGAAAAATGTATTATTTTATGTTGTATTAATAAATGGAGAAATTATTGTGAATCTATCTTTTGCGTTTTCCACAAACACAATGGAGGAGGAGAAGGAGGAGGAGGAGGAGGAGGAGGAGGAGGAGGAGAAGGAGGAGGAGGAGGAGGAGGAGGAGGAGAAGGAGGAGGAGGAGAAGGAGGAGGAGAAGGAGGAGGAGAAGGAGAAGGAGGAGGAGAAGGAGGAGGAGGAGAAGGAGCTATCTCTCTCTCGCTCTCTCTCACTCTCTCTACCCTCTCTTTTTCGTTGAAACAGCCTTCGTTGAAAGCACAGCAAGGTGATTTTTTACCTATATGAAGAATTTAATCGTAAAAGGTTGGAACCAATAATTACTCCATTAATTGAACTCAAAAAGAGCACAATCTCTGCCAATGAAACAGTAAAGCGCGAAAAAGAACACAAGGTTGAACCGTTGGTAACGGAGAAGGAGAAGGAGGAGGAGGAGTAGGTGGAGGAGAAGGAGGAGGATGGGGAGGAGGATGTAAATATTTCTGCTAATGATAAATCTGCTTTCTTTGATTCGACTTTGAATATTACTAACCGTCGCACTCGAATAGAAGAAATTTTAGACAACTATTTAGGCGTGTTTCATAACGAGAAATTAGATAATTCTATTCCTTATGGTATACGTTTTGATCATAAACAAAATTTATATTTTATCGGCGATGAGCCCGTAAGTTTTGATGATGTTTTTATAACTGTCGGCGAACAAAGGTTTAGAATGACTCATGGTTTGTTGGAGCTATTGTTTAACAGTAGACCAAATTCAAATCTCTACAATAACAAAGATTTGGCGAAATATAAAAAAATATTATCACTGACATCTGTACATATTAATAACCAGGGTTACGTAATTCGCAATTCTGGTAAAAAATCTCAAATTATACAGAAACTTTTTCCACCCAAAAAACGTTCAAAGTATGGGAAGGGATTATTGAATTTTGTTAGAAATAAATCACGTGATAGAAACTACATATTCTGGGATGATGTTAACGAACTAGTCGAACGGTTATTTATTTTAATGGGTTCAAAAAATGCAGGAAATTCAGCTCACGATATTGAAATCGATTCGATATTACAAGAACTGCGAGAAGCTAACTTTATACAGTAAAAAAGCGAGGACAGGCCGTGTTGGCAGGAAGCTGTTCGGTAGAGCGAAAGAGGAGAGAAAGAAATATGAGAGAGATGAGGCTGGGTGAAACCGGCTGTTGCGAAAGAGTATGTTAGAAGAAATGCGGAGTGGGCGCCCCCTCACCCCTCTGCGAAACATCGTGTAAAGTGAGAATAGCCGACTAAAGACATGAGCTGGGGTGGTGATGTCAGTGCTGTTCCTTCTTGACAAGCAACACAAATCGGAGCCTCTCCGCTAAAGCGGGTGTACCGAGGTGTTGATAATTAATTTCGACATTCGAACAATGAACACCGATCGATTCGGTAGGATGCATACAGTGCATGCGAAGCAATTAGAGGAGTTAAAAAAATTAGTAGCGAATTTTGACAAGTTGAAATTTGAATTGAGTGAGTTGAAGAAAGCTGTTTTAACTAGAACAGAATTTAACAATGAAAGAAGCCAACTTGTGTCGTTTGAAAATCTCAATAGTGGATTAAGTATAATTAACAATGTGTTGGAAAAACGCATGCATGATTTAGAACAGGTTGTTTTAACTAGGAGAGAATTTGAGCAGGAGAAGGCTAGTGTGCTGGTGAGTAGACATACCCTCAATAATGAGATGAAAATTATTAGCAAAGAGGCAAAGGCAGAAAGAGATAAACTACTCACTCGAGATGAATTCAATAGGGAAAATTTACTCACTAAAAAAGAGTTTATAATTGAAAAAGCAGGATTCATCTCATATGAACAACTTAACACAGCTGTAAAAATATCACAGGACCTATTAATGGATTATGTGCATAATAATCGAGATTTCAAGAGGCATTTAAATGATCTGATGTATAGATATGCCTATTATTTGATAGAAAAATGTGTAATGGCTGCCAGAACGTTTGATTATAAAGAGTTGGAGGGACGAGGACTATTGCCAGAACATACTGTCAGCGAATTTCTTCGGCTTATTGGGATGGATGAGCCGACGATAAAATATGATAGTAGTTTGTTTTTACCTCCCCAACAAGAACGTCTATTACAACGCTATCAATCTAGGAATCGAGGACTGTAGAACTATTCTATTTCTGTGTACAGCCCCCCACCTGCTAGGCACGTGTTGCGACCGTTAAATTCTAAGGTTAATGACCTGAGAGCACGTCTCTCTCACACACACACACACATAAAACTTGTGCACGTGCTCTGCTTTTAAACGTTATGAAATAGTTTTTTTTTTTTTTTTTTTTTTCGCAGCAGGGGGCGGAAGTGTTATTAATATCTAAATCGGGGCTGGGGGGCAGGGGGGTATATTAACACTGCACGTGCGAAAGAGAGAGAGAGGGCTTTGAGAATCACAGCAGGAGGTAGCAGGTGTGCAGCCTCAATTAATAGCTAAATCTGGCGGCGGGGGCTGATGCTATTGCAAATATAGATATAGTAATTGCAAGCAGGTATATATAGATATACAATTGCAAGCATGTATATATAGATATAAAGCTGTATGTTCTATATTTATTGGGAACCTTCTGTGAGAGGTGGGGTCAGGGGGGATAGGTCCTCTCTCATTGGTGCTTGCGGGGGGTCCCCGTTTAATCTATTGGGAATAAAGTGGGGACACATAGGGAAGGGGGTATGTGACCTTAAAAACAAAATGGCTGACTGCGACAGGGGGAAGGGTGGGTGTTTACAAAATGTGTGACCTGAGGGAGGGGGAAGGGGGGTGGCCACGCCCCCCTGTCTTCTCATTGGTCAGGCTGAATCGGCCTTAATACCTACTGACAGTAAGAGCCCATGGTAAGCTGTAAAAAAAACTTTTTGTCATTCAATCTAGCGAGCTGTCGCAGGACAAATACCCCAGATGAAATTTTACAACATATTTTCTCAATGTATGGTGCCCAGGTCAATCTTCTATCCAACAAAACTCCTAGACATGCAATGTTTTCTTCCTGGTCTAGTTGATTATCATTTACAAACACGTTTATAGCCCTATTTTCATTTGAATTATGTTTGTTTTTGAATTGAAGGTATTGGCATTTTTTACTATTTATTGTTAATTTCAACTGATTTAAGAATTGGACAATGGACTGCACTCCTATATGGGCACTTATTTCTAAATTATCTAGAATGGAATTGCTGAAAATGAGTGATGTATCATCTGCAAATAAGAAGGCTCTACCACTAATTAATTCTTTAGGTAAATGGTTGATATATAACAAGAAAAGCAATGGACCTAGTATTGACCCCTGGGGCACTCCAGCTTGGACCTCTAATTTATTAGATTTATTCTTTACTATACTATTCCCAACTACTGCAGTTAGTTCTACACATTGTTTTCTCCCAATAAGATATGATTCAAACCATTTCAGTTCAACCCCATTTACGCCTACATTTTGCAGTATTTCCAATAAATTTCTATGATTAACACAATCTAATGCCTTTGATAGATCTAAGAAGATTGCAGTAGCTTTATCACCTGAATCTATTATATCTATTAGTTTATCAACTAGAGAAACTATGGCTGTCTTTGTTGATCTCTCTTTCTGGAAGCCTTGTTCATCACAGATAAAGTTAGCTTCTTGAAGGTGCAGAAGTAACCTATTTAGAACTACTCTTTCAAAAATTTTACTTATTACATTTAAAATACTAATGGGCCTATAGTTTTCCACCTTTTCTCTATCACCACTTTTGAAGATTGGCAAGATCTTCCCCTCTTTCAAATTATCTGGAACAACACCTTGTTCTAATGAATGATTGATCAGATGAATCAAAGGGTCTAACAATTGATCTTTACATTCTTTCAGAATTTTACTGGATACCCCATCCATTCCTTCAGTTTTTTTATTATTCAAACTATCAATGATATTTGACAACTCATCTTGCGATACTGGGTGGAATTTTAATTTGTTCTGAATCCCGTCAGTATTCCTCATGTTTGCATCACTAATACCTGTATTAAGAGATTTTTGAAGATCCTTAGCAACCAGTTGATAATATCTGTTAAAGAAATTACAAATGTCTACACTATCATCAATATATTTGTTATTTTCGTTAATTATTCTGGGGACACTAGTATAAGCATCTACATGAGCTACTTGCCTATTTTTGTTTATTACATCCCACACTGCTGTGTTAAAGTACACACTATTATTCAAAATTTCAGCTGTTTTCTTACATTTCGCTCTTTTCACTTCTTTTGTATAGTTTTTCTTTAGAGCTTTGTAATTATCTTCACTTAACATATTTCTAGATAGTTTGAATTCATCATATGCATCTTTAACCCTATTTCTTTCTGCAAGGATATCATCAGTTATCCACTCTTCAATATTGTCTAATTTGTTTTTTACAAGGACTTTTTTAACTGGACAAGTCATAGTAATATGAAACCTTGAAATATTAATGAAACTATCATATTTGTTATTTGAACTATCGCTATTGTAAACCCTACTCCAGTTTTCTTGAAACAGATTCTGCTTCAAACAATCGACATTCCCCTGTTCACATTGTTGTCTTTCTTTCATTACTCTACTCTTTTTAATTGATTTATGACCATGCAACCCCACCTCTTAGATTTGATAGTCATGATCAGATAGTTCCGAGCCGCGTAATTTTGTTTTAGAGTAATCTATATTTGTAAGGATGTTATCAATTATTGTTTGTGATGTTCTTGTGACTCTGGTATATTCATGAACTTTTATTTCCAAGTTATTCATGTATATAATATCCCTCAAATCTTCTGTCATTTCATTCTGTGTTGCAAAGTCTGTATTGAAATCTCCCACTACAATAACGTTTCTAAAGCGAGTAGTAGTAATCTCTAAAAGCCTATTGAATAGTTCGCAAAAATTGTTCCATTCCCCATTTGGTGACCTGTAAATACCTAACACCGCTACTTCGAAATTATTGTCGATTTTTACTCTGAAACCAGTAACTTCTAAATCCATTCCACAGCAAATTTCTCTACATATTCTAAATTGAAAGTTTGCATATTCTTAGCATTTTTAACGAAGATACCTACTCCCCCACTTTGATGAGATTTCCTGCAATACGACGCTTTCAATGAATACTTTGGAATATTGAGTTATGACAATTTATCTTCTTTTAAACCATGCTCGGTGAAAATAACTATATCAGGAGCCTCTTCTTTCAAAAATACTTCGATTCTATCTATTTTGTTACGAATGTATTGAATATTCTGATGGAATATTCTGATGGTAACTGCAATGACTGCCCTGTATTTGAAAACGTGAGCTCCACCAATTATTTGAGTGTGGTAATTGATGAGTACCTCATTTTATCAATAAAAAGAATTCAATTTATTGCATACAAATTTTATAAAATCAATAAGATACTAAATATTGAGCAAATGAAAACTGTATATTTTGCATTAGTTGAATCGATTTTAAGATAGGGAATCACATAAAATATGATGCTCAGGTTTACATAGTAATCACATAATTTTAATAGGATAGGGGTGCAGCATCCCACACAGCACAAAATATCCTCAGGATATCCTGACCAGTTCCCATATGTCCCATAAAGATCCCGGAATATTGGAATGTCACTGGGATCTCTGAAGGATATTACATATGGGATATGATATCCTGCGGATACCCCAGGATATCACATACTGGGATGGTATATCCCAGGGAGATCCTAGGATATCACATACTGGGATGATAAATCCTGGGGATATCCCAGAATATCACATGCTGGGATGATATATCCCAGGGAGATACCAGGATTTTATATAATGGGATGATATATCCCAGGATGTCACATGCTGGGATAATATATCCTGGGGATATCCCAGAATATCACATGCTGGGATGATATATCTTGGGGAGATCCTAGGATATCACATACTGGGATGATAAATCCTGGGGATAACCAGGAATATCAAATGCTAGGATGATATATCCCAGGGAGATCCCAGGATATCATATATACTAGAATGAAATATATCTGAATCTTTCTAGAATGTTATATCAGGGATTTGATATTCTGGGCTAATCCCAGGATATCTTATACAGGAATATAATACCTTTCAATCCTGAAATACTCCCTTATATTCAGCGATATGAGGAAGATTACATCCTAAAATACTTTATCTTGGCAATATCTCAGGATGAATAAAATGTGATGTTGTTGCAATGTGTCATCATTAGTTTTATGTTATTGAGGTCATTCCCATTCTGCTTTCATGTAATCCTACCACATTCAATTAAATCTACGCTTATGCTTAACAAGTTAAATCTCAAATGCATAATTACTTAGGTATAGCCTACTATTTATTATTCCTTAGGGTTGACTAGTTGGTATTAGAATTGGCATTGAGGATGTTACAATTCTGCCTTCTAGCAATTCTAGCACTTTCAATTAATTTGCTTTCACATGAGTTTAAATTCAAATGTGTATTAAATTTCAATTATATTCATTATTGAATGATACACTAGTAATAGAACTTACAGTATAAGATATATTATTCACTCTCTCACTATCACTGGTATTGTATCTCCCTCACTCAGTCATTCTCTCACTTTCTCTCTCTCACTCTTTCTCTCTCGTCCTCTCACCCCCTCACACTTCACTCACTTGCTTCTCACTCTCTCAAACTAACTCATTCCCTCTCTCTCTCTCTCACTCTCTCTCTCTCTCTCTCTCTCTCTCTCTCTCTCTCTCTCTCCTAACCTAACTTCGGAGCAACTAATCATATAATTAAGTATGAACACTCATTTTGTAGGGAATTTTATTCTCATTAAGATTGAATTGAACATTTTGTCTCGGAAAACTCATCCCTTCCGAGATAATAGCGGTTAACATACTTTTGGGGGTGAAGCCCCGCACTAGGCTACCTTATCCTACCGCAATCTGTTGGAAGTTCTGGTAACTACCATCACCTTGTATCAATTGATATGCAATTTCACAATGTTTATTAAATATCCCTTGTAATATTTAAAGTATAAATATTTTAACTAACAAAGTTGATAATTTTCCTATTCTTGGAGTATTTAAAGACACTTTTTCTATGATCCTAGAATCCTCCAGCCTAAAATAACAGATCAAAGTTACCGAATTTTGTACCTCTCACTAGGATTTTTGTAGCTGTTAGATGGGGGTGTCACTAATGCACAAACTATTCAATTTACTTTAATTATTTACCTTAATAAAGTATCAAATCTCAGCCTGTTGATTAAGATCACAGTGTAGTAAATGTTTTTTTCGCCATACTTGTAGGTTATGGACAGTTTACCAGTCAAGGAATCAATGTGGTAAACAGCTGTTTACAGAAATCAAAAACAGCTGATGTCATTTGATGATTATTACCGTACACTGTGTGGTAAAAATCATCAAATGATTATTACCGCACTCTTATGGGTGGCTACTGGCTATCACTTCACTGAAAAACCATTTGGTTGAAAGCTAGATCAGCTGATCTAGAACCATTATTGCCCATTAATTTCACCTTGAGTTGTTATGTTGAGGTTTTGTCTTTATAACAATGATTTATAGTTTCTTATTTCAACTCACCTGCTATTTAGACTTGTATGATGAAAAATATCATACATAACTCGTCCGGGGGGGGGAGACTTCGTCTCGTGTGTTAAATTATCATACTCGTATGTTAAACACCATTTCCCGCACTTGTAATGTGATATACTATTACCAGCTTAATATCACACCTCTAATAATAATAGGATAGGGAAAGGATATCCCATACATATCGTCAGGATCTCCTCTGTGGGATTTGGACAGCTTTTCCCTTATCCCTAGGATGTTCCTGGGTTTTATTTGGGATATTCTTTCTGGGATATCCTTTAAACTCAAAGTGGGATATTCTAGAAATATTCTGAAGACATCCACTAGAAAATCCTGGGGTGGGATATTTCATCCCCAGGATATCCCATACATATCCCCTGGATCTCCTTCATGGGATTTGGTCGGACATTCAGTTATCCCTATGATATCCCTGGGATTTATTTATGATATAATGGGATGTCCAGAGGATATTCTGTCTGGGATATCCCTGGAAACTCAAAGTGTGATATTCTAGGAATATTCTGAGGATATCCACTAGAAAATCCCGTGGTGGGATATTTCATCCCGAGGACATCCTATGCACATCCCCTGGATATCCTTCATGGGATTTGGTCGGACATTCAGTTATCCCTAGGATATCCCTGGGGCTTATTTAGGATATAATGGGATGTCCTGAGGATATTCTCAATATTCTTGTGGGATATTTTTGGGATATCTTGAGGACATCCTTGTGCTGTGTGGATATAATGCTCACTTGAGTGGCTTATTCATATTTGAAAAAGCTGTGATTTTTGCTGTTGTGACTATAAAATAAATGTATTTGAAAAACTTCATAAGATGCATTAACAGGCAAAACTTTCAGGAATCATTTAGACCTAATATTTTTTAGCAAATACACTCATTTCGCGCCAACCCCTTTATTTTCAAAGATATAAATAAAAGAACTTTGCCAGGGTTGACACTAAAATCAGAGCAAGATTCATGACTAACTACTTCTAGCTGAAAATACTTGTGGCAAGGGGGAAGACAAGAAAACACCTTGATTGAGCTGTGCTTGAGGTTATAATCCAAAAAAATTAGAAGGTTGAGAGAACACATTCCAAAAAAATTGTCTCAACAATAAAGAAGCCCAATTGGTTATTTAGAATTGACACAACAATTTTAGAGTCCTTTGAATTTAAAAGCAACCAAGAAACTACCCTTTAAATAAGTAGGACAAATACATTGCTCACATCTAAGGCTGGCCAGCCCCTTTTCTTAGCACATAATTCAGTTCCCCTTTAATTAAAAATACCCAACCTAGACTCAATATTTCCTGGTATTCCCTTCTTTGTCCCAACAAAACCTACCCCAAAAAAGACCATATTATATTCTAACTAGTGTCAAAACATATTCATCTTTAGTTTAATATAATTCAACATTAACTGGCAGCATGGAACTCTTGCCGCAAAGATTACAATCATAAAGTAAAAGCCAAAGTTCAAGTACAGAGACTTGCTTATATTAATAAGGTATTGCTGATAAAGTATCTAATTTAGTTTTGACAATCTATATCATTCAAACGGAAAATTTTTAAAAAGGACGCCTTTAGAAAAAGGAAAATTACTTATTAGGGAAGATATTTTAAGGTTAGTTCGCTTACCAGTTTCAAAACGGATTGAATAAATAGTGATTTAGTTTGTTGAAATTGATCAATTAAATTCACTTTCTCATGCCACGTAATTTTCAAAATGAAAACACTAGCCTAATATTCCACAATTTGATTAACGTGTTAAAACAACCAGTCACAAAAATATAAAAACAATAATTCATTATTTTACATACCAATCAGCGCTACATAATTAATAATTCCTTTTCATTGTCGAAGAAAATTGTATCTCTCTCCCCCCAAGCACAGCTCGTGAAAAACTTTAATAAAAATAAATTAAATAACCGCTAGGTTAGAGAAAAAATTAAGAATTAATTACTTCATATTACTTAACTACTCAAAACCTGATGAAAAATTATTACTGATCTGAAATGCTTTAATCGAAAGACTCCAATTTCTTGCAAAAACACAGCTAACCCACGATCTTGTGAATAAACCTCTCCTGAGCGTTTTTTTTTTTCAAAAAGCCCCCTTCCCGCTAGAGCTCCTGGCTCAACACCCACTTTCTCCTCATTTGTCATTGGTTGCAAATTTCAAATACCTCTAGAAACAGCATAATACCAACAAATAGCAGGGGGTTATACAACAACTCTTTAATAGAAACATTTTCATAAATTCTCGAACTATGTGCATCTGGAAACTCATATCTCAGCAAGTTCTCACAGACTCATCTATGAAAATGCCAGCGATAACCTGGTCCATTGTCAGCAGACAAAAAAAATCTACTGTGTACAGCTCTTTGAACAATGAGAGTTCATGGACAAACAGTCAATCACTGAACAAAGCTTCAATGACTGGCTGGAAAAGCCAGACGTGTGTGCTTGAAAAAAAACTCTACAATATACGTCAGATATGATGGTTTTTTATTTATATTTGCTCCTCTGAGGACTTGCACATTATGGATTTCTTTTTGATAGTTGTATGAAATTGCAACATGGTCAATTTGGGATTCCCCTAGAAGATGAATAAATTAGTACCCGCCATGTTTTTCGTTTGTTGATTTTTTCCGAAGGAAGGTTGATATAATTTTTAGGTTTTATCATTATCATTAATGGTTATCATTATCATTAGGTTTATTATTATCACAAATCAATTATTTCTTCATGGATGCTTCTTTCCGCTTCTTCCAGTACTCCTTCATTCTCTCCGATGTTGTCTTTCTTCTCTCCTCTGTTGATACAGTACCTCTTCTAGCTTTAGGATGTTCTTGGAATCTTCTATTTTAATCTTTCAACAATTTTCTTAAATCTACAGTGTTCTTGATTGTATTCTCTGTAATATTCAATTCATTAAAATCAAGTTGAATTTTGTTGAACCAGTAATATTTTGTCTCTCTGTTTTTAAAAAAGTCAAATATTTGTTTAGTGAGTCTATCTTCATTTATTCTGAATATGTGACCGTAAAACCTTCTTCCTTTTATATACTATCTAAGATCTTTTCAATCTGTTTATAAAGAATTTTATTTGAAACCAAATGCACTCCATTGTTTTTAAGTTTCAGTCCAAATATTTTTCTCAGAATTTTTCTTTTATTCCTTCTTTTTCAAATCATCTAGTAATCCTGTATTTGTTAAAACTAATGTTTCTGCTGCATAAAGTGCTTCTGGCCATATAACCGTTTTATAACGCCTGAATTTTGAGTTCCAAGACAGTGATTTTTTATTGTATGTGTTCTTGGTCAGCTGATAGAGAATTTCCATTTTTTCTATCCTGGATTGCATAGATTTTTTCTCCTAAATTCAAACTTATCCATTCACCTAGATATTTAAAGTACTCTCTCAATTATCTGATTATCAATTCGATTATTTTAATTGTTACTACAGTATTATCATTGGTATTATCATTGGTATTATTATTATTATTATTATTATTATTATTATTATTATTATTATTATTATTATTATTATTATTATTATTATTATTATTATTATTATTATTATTATTATTATTTTTTTTTTTTTTTACTTCTTGCCAAAGTCCACCTGATTCCTGTGACTCATTCTGGAACACATTTCTCACAACAGACACCTGTGAATTTCTCTCTTTCTGACTGGAGGTGGTTTTAGCCAATAGTTCATGCTCATGTACATGTCAAATGGCAAAACGCCTTAATAAAAAAAAAAAAAAAAAAAAAAAAAAAATTATTATTATTATTATTATTATTATTATTATTATTAGTCGATTTCCCATTCAAATTGGGAAACACTAAGTACATGTTTATGAGGAGGCTGAACTAATTTATTACATTTAATATTTTTTCGGTTTTCCCAATATTTCTTCATTCTAAGAGACAGTCTCTCCTTTCCTGTGAGAATTCCACCTTTCTCCTCTTAATTGGTACTGGGGCTATTTCCCATGACTCCACACACTTTCTATATAAATTTCTGTTCATAATTGTTTCTAGGTTTTCGATTTTTGCAAGCTTGGACATTTTGAATCCATTTTCCGCCGTTTTTTAAACTTGCTCTGGAAATTCGATCATTGGGGAGTCTCATAATGTGTCCATAAAATTTTAAACGTCTTTTTTGGATTTCGTTTGTGACTTTTGAGTGTTTTTCAACTTCTGAGTTTTTCTGCAACCGGTAGCCTTCTGCGGTTTTCCTTGGTCCCAGTATCTTCCATATTATTTTTCTCTCAGTCTTTGGAAGATGCTGTGTGGGATTTTGCATTTATGGCTAGAGTTTCACTGGCATATAGGAATGTTGGTTTTATGCATGTGTTGTAGTGGCGGATTTTTGTGTTTGTTGATAGACATTTTTTGTTGTAGATGTTATGTACCAGACCTAGACCTCTTTGTGCCTTATTTACTCTTTCTTTTAATAATTCTTTTTCTGACACGATTTCGCCTAGATGTTTGAAGTTACCAACTTGTTGAACTTTCCCATATTTTGTGTTTAAAGTTAGGCAATTTTTATTGACTTGTGTTGTGAAGACGGTTTTTTCGAATGAGATTTCTAGTCCAATTTTGTTTGCTGTTTCTTTTAGGGTCTCTATTTGTTTTATCGATGGTTTTCCATTATTTGCAAATAATACCAGATCGTCTGCAAATGCAAGATATGGTATGGAAATACCAGAGTTTTTAGATCCAAGATTAGCTGGGTTCCAGTCTCCTGATCTCCTCAGTTCATTTTCCCATTCCGACATCACTTTGTCCAGAGCAATGTTAAATAGTAAAGGTGAAAGTCCATTACCTTGTCTCACTCCAGTTGTGATTTCAAAGGGTTTTGATAATTTGCCAAGGAATTTTACTCTGGATTTTGTTTCTGTCAGTGTCTGTTCAATTATTTTTTGTGTTTCATCACCTAGACCCTTTTCTTCTGGGAAGTGTTGGTCTGTGTATTGAGTCATAGGCTTTTTTGAAGTCAACAAATGTGTAAAATATTTCTTTTTTCCGTAACTGTGAGATCAGCTTTAAATTTAGAATCTGTTCCGGACATGACCGATTGGGTCAGAATCCAGCTTGAAGGTCTGATATTTGCGGTTCCAACCAATTGTTGTTGAGCTCGTTGCAGGAGACATGATGAGAGAATTTTATAGGCTACAGGGAGCAGTGAGATTCCTCTGTAATTATTCACATCAGATGTATCTCCTTTTTTATGCAGCGGGTGAATTAGTGCACACTTCCAGTCGTTTGGAATTATTTCAGTCTCCCAGATCTCCATGATTATTTTCTGAAGTTCTTTTTTACAATTTGGACCCATGTTCTTCAGGAATTCAGCTATAATTCCATCTTCGCCCAATGCTTTATTGTTTTTTAGCTTTTTAATATAGATTTCTAGTTCTTCTAGTGTTGGTGGTAGTGAGTTTGGGTTTTTATAATTTGCTGTTTTTTGTGGTTGAAATGTACTCTCCGGTTGATTGCAGTTGAGAAGTTCCTCAAAATATTTTGCCAGTTCATCACAGTTTTCTTGATCATTTAGTGCTAGACTTTTGTCTTGTTTTCTGAAGAAGACGTTTTGTGGAATGTAGCCTTTAATATGATTTGCGAAAGTTCTGTAGAAGCTGTGTGTATTGTAATTCCTAAAGTCAGATTCTATTGAAATCAGTTGCTGGTTAATGTATTCTCATTTTTCTTGTCTTATTATTTTGTTTGTGGTTTTTCGGGCCTGTAGGAAAAGGTTATTGTTTTCTTCAGTTCTGTTGCTATTCACTTTTAGGAAAGCTTCATGCCGGGATTCCACTGCTTTTTCACAGGTGGAATTACACCATGGATGTTTGGGTTTAATAATAATAATAATTATTATTATTATTATTAATACTTTCATTATTATTATTGAAATACATGGCGTTAAGCTGCATATTTGAACTGTGCTACGCAACATTCCATATATCAATACAGAAAATATTCCATATATCATAAGTTACAGAAAATGAATGAAATTATTCAAGTTTATTACATTAATGTTTCAAGAGTGCTCCCTGGCACCCCGGAATAATCCACAGGTTGGTTAACAATTCACTCACATTATTTCACAACCAGACCACCAACCCGTAGGTCATAAAACAAAAAAAGATTGAGCTTCTTATTGGAGTAGATTGTCTCGATTTAAAAAGCTTAATCATCCTCTATTTCCACATTGAAGCATAAAACTTATAGGCCTAACTTTCATTCTCCTTAAAAAGGGGAAATAAGATTATCAATGCTTCATTCTGGAAATTAGTCCCGATTATTTCACTGCTCACAGTAATACAATCGGTTCATCAGCAGACCCATCTTATCCTTGCAGTTTAGCATTTTTATAAATAAAAATATATTATAGAATACTGAGCCACTGGAAATTCGGGAACTAGAGGATAAAAATAGATGGAGCATCTGTCTGGAACACACCCTCACAGTTATTACCACCTGATAATGATATAACTCCTCCCTCAACACTATAAGGTCAGCTCTTGAGTAGGATTTGTAAAACTTTATTTTTTAATATTGTTAAATTGCTTTCCATTCTCAGTTCATTTTTAAATGAGTTATAATTTTTTATACCTGAATATAGGGCGCCTTTTTCATATGTAGTGAGTCTGTGATTTGGCAAGTAGAGGTTGTTGTGACGCTGAGTATATCTATGAATGGGGTGGTTATAAATAATTAGCCTATCATTTCTCCTCATAAACATCAGTATCTGAACTATATATAAGGCAGAGAGGGTTAGAAGGTCAAGCTGGCGGAATAATGGTCTGAATGAGTCTCTTCTCCTGGAATTGTTTAAAGATCTTACAACGCTTTTCTGAGTTTAAAATATTTCTAGAGCACCAGTGGAGGAGCCTCAGAAGACTATGTCAAACCGTATAATGAAAACAAAGTATCCGTGGTAAATTATCAGCCCTGTCTTAATATTAGTCATTTCTAAAACTGTGCAAATGTTATAAACAGCTTGCAGGTATTCATCCTATTCCAGATTATACTGCAGAAGCATGCCGAGAAACTTTCTTGAACTGACATAGCCCATCTCACTCAAGAAATTTTCATCCTCATCATCATCATCATTAACATCACCATTCATTCTTGTTAGGAAGTGTACAGTTTTCGTTTTATCTGGGTTCAATACGAAACCATTATTCTTGAACCAGATATCTAAACTATTTTCTTGCAGTGCTCTTTGAGATTCTCCTGCCTAACAATTATTATAGAATACAACATAATTGAAAAAAAGTTCAATTTTGTTTAGTTTTACAGCGGCAATTGTTTGAGAAGTGATCGAAAACCTGACATTATTTACTACAAGATTCTGAGAAATTGAATTTAGTTAACGTTTTCAATATTGAAATATATTGGACTAGTGGATAAAAGTTGCACACCGCGCTCGTAAATTCATCAGTTCCACACTAACCTGCCCGGTGTCTGTGACTTTGGTCTGAGCAAAAGAGTCCACACTTCTCACATGAACGCTGAGCGGGGAAAAAATAGTAAATCCGTTTACACTAGAGACACTTTCTCATGCAACTAGTTGCCAACTCAGAATGTTCAATGTAAGAAGAAATTCATCAACAAAAAGCGCAGTAATTAAGTAGGATAAACTGGAAGACAGGAATAATGAGAAAAGATTGATTTATCACAAGAATTTTCATGTCGAGAAATGTACAGTATTAGAAGCACGGAAGAGTCAAGCGTCTAGTAATGAGAAATAGTAAGAGAGAATTAGGAGAATAGCTAGCGGTCGCCGAGATTGTGTACGACAGCAGACGTTGCTTTTAAAATTGCGCCCGGCATATAACGAACGTTTCGTTGCAAATTGCTTTTCACTCGGCAACTTTGAGGGCGACGCGATGCGTGTGAATCGCTTCTCAGGGGAGAGATCATTTGTTTGTCGACGCTACTGAAGACGAGCAAGGAGACGCGCGTGGAGGTCGACTGTTGAAGGAGGCTGGCTGCGTTCTGCGTTGCACGGGTGGATTGAACCGGAACGAAGGGCGCTTGAATTCCGTTACCGTTTCTTCTTTCACCTTCTTCGTTCCATCCTTATCCAACAACTACTCCCCGACATCTTCCCACTCAACATCACCATCACACTGGAGGATGCCAACGGTCTAAGAAAATGCAGATCCTATCGGCGAGCTGAAACAAAACACATTCCACCCACATCATCACCATCATCATCATTGATGCTTTCTCCTTTCCTCGAAACACGGTATTTCACGGAGCGTACTCGTTCGTTTCACAAACAAAAGCACTCCATCTCTGCGCGAGGCTTCAGGACAGTGCCTTTTGTTCTGCAATCACACTGTGCGCTCTCACCCAAATGTAGGTTACAAGATAAGCTACCGGTTTCTCGCAAGTTTTTTATGTTGCTATTCTGTTCTTATTCATCTAAGAAATGAGTACACATTTCAAAGGTCATCGTTCACAATCGACACGGAAGTAAAGCATTTAATAGTCTCAATTATCTAACAATTACAACTTTTAATTGAAGATTGAAATCGACATGACGGTAATATAAATTCAAATAGTTTCCGAAATATGCATCACACTCAGAGTAAAGTTTTAGAGAGGTCTCTCCAACGGAAAAAGCGTCTTTCCTTTTAAATTTGCGCATGTGAAAATTTCTTAGATGAATTTTCACCGTGGCATCATCTACCCCTTCCTCCATTTCAAAAGTTGAACAAACTCTGTCTTTATTTCCCCATCAATAAAAGTATATGTTTCATCGTTCACTACGATCATACTTAGTATAATAAATTCAATTTTCGTGATCTCCAGATGCTTCCTAGAAGTAACCTCGGCCCAAGGAAAGATTTTCTATCATGTTTTCTACTATCGAAGCAATTCATTTATGAATGGAAAGGGCTTAATCATAATCACTCACTCGCTCATTTCTTTCACTTTACCTTACTATACAAACTTTATAATTAAAAAACTATTTGACAGTCTCCACACAAATATTAAGACAACATTAGGAAGTTGTCTTATTAGAGAGCTTGGGATGTTCTGAAGATAATTAGAAAAAATATGAGGCAACGCAATTGTTCCATATTGGAATATTATCCATAATACATTATCTTATCAAGTGAGCATTGCTCAATTAGACAGTTTTAAGTCAACTCAAAACTTTAATCAGTAGGAAATTGATTTAACTTCTGTCACGATTTATTTTTGAACGTGGTTGGCTGCCACCAAATTTCTAGATCAAGTTATGAAACAAATCTACCTGTTGAGTAAAATTAGCATTAAGATCTAATTATTGTATTTTAAAGAATTACCTTCATGAAATATTGTTTGCAATTGTGACGAGAGCCGGTGCAGAATTGTCAAATTCATGAGGCAAAATTGGGGGTTATGTTTACGATTACTGGTAATTCAGAAAAAACAAGCGACTCATCAGCTGCGGGAGAATAATAGTTATATCGTTTATAGTGTTAAATGTCAACTATTTATAGTGTCAATCAATCGAAAATGAAAAAAATGAAAGGCTAGAGACGGTCTAAATTGTAAATAAAATGTATTTAGTAGTTGAAAATCCTACAAATAAGGTTGTATTATAAATCTCCGTGTAATAAAAAACTTTTACTTACTTGGATTCAGAAAAATATGTGAAGATCCTGCTGTGATTGTCAATTCATGAAGGAGAACATTGTTGGGAGGTTGTCTCTTGAACCCCAGAGAAAATATCGTACAGTAGGCCTAATTATTTTTGAAATCTATTAGTTTATTACTTCTTTTTGTTAATTTAGAATGTTTTTCAATGTGTTTAATGATGGTAACTGGCTTCTAAATTGTTTTTCAGTGAAATGCCATAGTCCAAGACCATGTGGATGTAGTTTCAGTATTAAATATTTTAATAATAATAATATTTAATTTTTTGTAGTTTCAAATCCAGAAATATCTCCAGTGAAAGCGAAATTTTAAGTAAGGCCAGTCCTTTTTAAGAAAGTCTTTCCCAAACTAAAATTTGACAATGTGTTGTAAGGCTACCCACGCTACGACAAGGAAAGGCTGATTTCAAGTGAGTCGTACATATTGCAATATTATTAAGCCCCCTACCTGAAAAAAGCAACGGAAATGTGTGTGCATAAAAATATAGGAATTTCATATTAGAGGTTGTGCCAGTTGTGCAAAATCTTTTCTTGCATCCCCTTTTCTTGCATACCTTGAGCTCTATCATTTTTTCTACTTCTGTAATTCTCTTAAATCAGAACTTTAATATCATTACACTCTTGATCAACATAATCATTTTATTATCTTTCAAATTGTTTAATACTCTTAGAATTCTCAATATTTCATAATTTTTCTGTCAGACATTTGTCTCTCGATACATGGCATTATTGGTTTTTATAAAGTTTCCGGATTTTATTAACCCTTTCTGCTTGGAGAGCTCTGAAGGTTTAAGCCGATGCATGCTGTTTATTCGTGAAATTCCGTCTAACACTTGCTTTCTAGTATTCAACGGCTTGTCTATTTTATTGGCAAGTGGTCTCGCAGCATTAGTATCACATTCGTATCGCTGCATTTATTCCTGTCAGGCAATCTTCAGGGGAAAATTATAACGCACTTTTCACAACACATTGTTGAGATTAGGATTGGGATTTATTTTTCTCGGTGCTCGGTGCGGTAAGTTCGTGACATATTGCTGCACTCAGAGATATCTCCATCTACCTTGTCTGATAGTATTTGTTGTGGGCAGTGTTGTGAGATCCTCAGGCCTGAGAGTAGGCCTTTCTTTTTATAGGGTCATCACATCACTTCCACAGAAATGTGTAACTGCTGGACTTCCTTCTAGAGCAGCCAAACCCAAATCTTGCAGTTAAGTAAACCGATTGCAAACAAGGCCTTGGAGGAAAATAATTAATTTTCCTAGTTTCCCAGAATTTCCACAGAAAATCGTTACACTCACTACAAACTTTATTTCTTACAACCTAAATATTGAAAATTACTCATTCTAGAAGGGAAAGAGATTCATAGTTCAATGCTTTTTCATAGATTATTCGTTTTTGCATATATTGGAAAATAAGGATAACATTTATTAATACTGAAAACTCCTTTAACCAGTAGCCAATTAGTGGAGGGAATAAAATGATCAATAAGAATCATTATTATTATTGATCATACGAGTTTGAAGTTGGAGTGCTGCCGGCCATCTCTCACACTCAACTCTCTCAAGATGATGTGATGAATATTAATTGAATTTTCAAAATAAAGGGTAGAATCACAGCACGCAGAACAAGACGTCGGGTGTCACGCTCATTTTTGTCTGTCATCTGGCCTGGCTGTTTCTACAGTCTACAGCTTAGCTTATTGCATACAAAACCCAAACTCCATTCGACAGTATTACTCCGAGTTTCTCAGAGTAGAAACTCAGTTTTGGTAAGAGTAGAAATTCTATTTGATTTTTCTGGCTAGCATTGTTGAATACAGTAAAATATGTTGTAGGCCTATTAAAATTAACTTATCCTATTGAAATAACCTTGCAGTCCTACTATGACTGAATGATAGGTGACAGGTGTTGAGTGAATGCTTAATTTAGCTAATTCTTATTTTGAGCTTTGGTAGAGAGATTCTCCTCATATTGCAACATCAGTTATCATATTATACATTAATCATGAGAACTATTGATTATCTATATTACAATTAGGCCATCATATAATATTTAAAGAATATTAAAGTCTCTGTAAGGCATGTTGCCAAAGCTTTATTGTAAACTACTACTAATTAAAGTATTCCAGTAGGATTCTTGTGGATAATATTTTTGATGTTTCAAAATATTGCTGTACACAATATTTTTCATTCCTAATATCGAATTGTTTTGATTGTACATTGCGTGACTTGAATTAATAAATTCCATTCCCGGTAAAAATTGATGTCGGTCCAATGTAGGTTACAGTTGAGAATTTCTGGACAAGAATGTATGAAAATTGAATCTTTTATAAGTGACAGATAGCTTGATCTTGAAAGAATCAATTGCGATCCCATTTTAATAAAATTCTAATCCATCCTCTTACCACATTTGAGAGAGCTGAACCACGATCTTAATTATAATCTTAAATGAAGATTCGAAATCACTTCTTTGAAGTTTAGAACATATTTGTCGGGCAGCTTTGTCATTATGGCATGGTTCAGATCTGAGCAGTTCAATCATCTGAGTAGCCGTGTTATGGCATGGCTCGCTTGGCTCAAGGTAGTAACTTGCAGGAAGAGAACTTTATGAATTTCGTGAAAAATGGGAAAATCCACTAGAGCGTAGCAAACTTTATATTGGATCGAAACAAGAGTCCATGACGTAATTTATTCTTCTACAATACGTTTAGCAGAGAAATTTCTGGAAATAAGGGCTTATAATATCAAAAGTGGTCCACCAAAATCAGCCCAGATACATTTCGAAAACGAAAGGAAAATGCGTTGTTTGAAAATCAACACGAGTTGAAGTGATCTTGTGTGGAGTAGTCTACTGTTGTCGCAAAAGTGTGTGAATAATGGCAAACTTATTCATTTAGATGTAGACTTATTCTTTGTCAGAAAATCGAACATTTGAAAATTAGATTTCCCGGAATGAAAGTCTTATAAGAATAATAATTGCGGACCTAACAGCTACTTTATTTAGAGGGAACAAAATTTTGTCAATATTTCAGAATATCAAAGATATCAAAATTTATTAATAGAAACGTATGATTTCCACAAATAGGCTAGTTTCTAAGCAGGCTGATCATTGAACAAAAATAACAGATTTTTAATGATCAAGCTTTTAAATTGAAAAATACCGTTGATTCGGGAAGCATGAATGAACTGCTATAAACTTTGAGTGCATACCCAGGCTAAAATAAATCGGCCCTGGGTAAAGTCAACTACAATAATGCGAATAATTATTACTACTATAGATTTTTCATTCCAGAATTGATGGAAACACTAGAACACTCATCATTGTTATGCAATATATGGATAATTTATTGGTCATGAACATCAAAATCGTTTCAAACGTAATATAATTATAAAGTTATGAAGGTATTGGAAATATCGTGAATATTTGCTGGGCATATTGAACAGCTAATTCTAGAGCAGCCAGGGACAGCACCTTCTCATACAGGTTCACATAAAATATCATCCGCTAAAAAGCATTCCGTTGTAAATTTAGCAATGTGGGCTCGGAAGCTGAATAATTTGTGCGAACGGGGAACGTCCACCACTTCACTTGTCATAAAATTGATTGATAGACCAGGGGCCTGTTGCATGAATAGACTAGTAAAATTAGTCTGTTTTACAGGTCTGATATTTCCAACTTACCAGTCTAGTATTTTGTGTTGCAACGAGGAACTGCTGTAGCTCGTGTTATTATGTTTTACAGTAGTTTTCATTTTCAGAAGAGTTTTGCAAATTTCCAGTCAGCTGTTTAACTTTTAGACTTTTACGGAGGCCATTTTGAGAGAATTCTGAAATGTAATCCAAATACATGACTCAACCTAGAAAAACAATCTATAGTCCTAAACCTTGCAATGCAGAGTCTCATGGCAATGCTACTTCATAATTATGTAAATATGAGCGCGCTGTTTCCGTTTTGTTTATATTTTGCTAATCATATGATGTTGTATGAGAATGTAACCGCTTGAGAGTGCTTGTTCGGCTACTTAGCAACATGACAGCACTGTACCCCAGCACTGTACTCTTACTAGCAGGATAATACTGCAAGCTAAAGCTTGCAGTATTTACTTTCAACTTTCAACAAGTAAATTGTAAAATTCTGTAGCATTAACACTAGAAATATTTTACCAACATTGGAGTCCGTTGACTAGTATTACTATAGTGGTTTAAACCAAGTTCTGTTGCATCCATCCATGTGATGATATCAGTTACTACAAAATGTTGGTCTAGGATAGTATTATTTTTTCCAGGAGAATTTTCAGTAGTCAATTGCATTTTAACTATCATCGGAAGTTTTTAACTAGGTCATGTCTACTTTTCCATTCACCTTTTGTTCAGTGTTCAGTTCAATTTAGTTATATATGATTAGAGATCTTCACAATACAGTAGGCCACTCTACAATACTTCTGATGAACATAAAGATGAATAAATAAATAATTTTTAACATATTTAGACATCACATTCAAACTTAAATAATATGAATTAATTATCAATAATTATTCTAGAAAATTAATAAAAAAGTTTCAAGTGATGGCTCCCACTAAACAAAGTGTTTTAGAAGGAATCTCAAAATATTAAAAGTTCACTCCTCTTATCAAGACAGGAAAAGAGGACAAGGTCAAGAATCGAGCAGTGGACTCATTATAATGTTCACAAGTGCACGTGAATGTACAAAAAAAATTATTAATCACCACAGAAGAGTACAAAACGTCACCGGAGAAACTTATTTAGAATACTCAGCTGTTCTTCTTGCAGCTTAAGTGAACATTCTCTGTGTCCAGTCACAATCGTTATGTGCTCCTTTTAGGTTCTTTCTGCACATGCGCGGCGTGGGTGCCATCATGTCTTACTGCCTTTTAACATGGGGAAAAGCTGCCATCAGTTCACAGCTAGTTGTGTGCTTCACTACCAGTGTCACTGGCAGCAGCAGAATATTAAGCATTGATGACACTAGGCGAGTTACTAGCTAAGCGAGTAGCAAGTAGAAACGTTACAGGCCGACCATGCTTCAGCATCTCGGCATGCCAAGCCGAATTATAGAATTAATGGAACCTCCAGAATCACCCTCATATCATGGAATTTCCAAGAATAATAATAATAATATTGAAACAATAATAATAATAATAATGAATAATATTGAAACACAAAATTGTGTCTAATACAGTTCTAAAACGCACAAAATTGTGTCTTAAATACGTTTTAACGAAAACGCTAAAAACTTGATTTGACAATTATAATCACCTATAATTTAAAATATTATTTCAATTGATTCAACTACTGTCATGCCTACTAAACAATTTCCGACTCTAAGGTTTACTATAGTAACAACAACGAAGACAACATGGTGTATCCACCGAACCAAGAAATAAATATAAGACGTAAATATAATTCAGCTTCAGGTGGCATACCATGACGCTATCTTGAACAAACTACAATCTACAATGAACTACACTACAATTATCTACCCAACAATGTGTAGTATGGCTTAGTCTCTACTGTATGCACAAGTGTACACATCATAATTATATAAATAAAAGCGTTTGGTAGATAACTAGTCATGATTGCTAGTTTGAGTTCATATTAAATCGTTCCTTTTTTTATGTTCCTGTACCTGGAGTTTTACTGTATGTTAAAAGACTTGAAAGCTGCAAGACTTCAATATCTTGGCAAACTCAAAGGAATTCGTCAACTATGAAAATGGAACTTTTGAGAAAATAAACATGATGCATGACTCGATTATTATTTTTGTGTGTATCTCCTGCACATAACAAAGTTTTTCACAGGTGTTCTACAAGTATATTATAGTTAATTTTTATAGATATTCTCGCTCTCATTGATGCCACCTCCCTCTTATAGCATTTCCAGAGAAAATCCCTTACGATCAATCAAGTTGTAAATTTTTCATGATTTGCAGTTTATTGACATGCTGAAGGACTAGAGTATCTGGTTCTTACACATTTGTAAGCATCCTCAATATTAATCACACTCAAATTCTATCCTTATCCAATGATGTAATATCATATTGATGATTGGCATGTTATAAAGACGGGCAGCAGCTGCTACTGTTGCTTGAGAAGGTGAGGAGTAAGTGTGTCGTAGTTGACTGATCGAACCATGCTGCCGAGGAGTGCGCGTCTCCCCGGCTACAAATCATTGCGCTATCTTAGACTATTATACACTTGCCATCGAAGCCTCTGCACATAATGGGATCGAGCACAAAGGGCCTCTTTGTTCCCATACAAAACCTTATTTATCGCGGCCCTTTATATCGTTCGGGCGCTCCTCGACTCTTCTTAAAACTAAAAGATCGCACTTTTAAACCGGCCGCCTTCTTCTGCACCAGCTCTACTGTTATTGCTACCAGCTAGCAACTTATCTCCTTCAGCTCCTCAACATCCAACATTCTCTCGCATCTGTTATCACACTTCTTTTCCCTTGCTCTTCATCATTATTATCTTCTGAACACATTCTTCTTTCATACTTCTTTTCAATGCGATCCACATCTTTAAGCTCCGTTCAAACCAGCTTTCTCAGCGTTTTTATTTTATCAGATCACATATATACAATAATCCAGTTATCACCCGATTTTCTGTTTTGCATACTGCGCGTTCTACTGTCAACAATAGTTCGATTTTAAAACTATTGAAGAACAGACAAGAACTAATATAGGTTTTTTATGATGTTAGAACTAGTAGTGGCATATTCCTTTCAACGAGAACAGTGATGAATAATGGATTAATCATGATCAGAGGAACCCAATAAAGTACTTTCAGTTGCCACACTTGCAATGACACAGTTTGAAATCAGATTCTTCAGAAAACCACAAAAATATAACAGACTCTTTGTTATTTGATTTTAATTAATGGTTGCATTTACATTTTTTTGAATGTTTGGAATACGTCAATAACATAATAATAATAATAATATTTTTTTTCCATAATAATAATAATAATAATGATAATGTTACGGGTTCTAAAGCTGAAATAAGGCTGGCAACACTAAATTTCACACTTGCACTTTATTTACAAAAGTTAGTCTAAAAACACACACTAATTGTAAGTTCAATTAATAAAGAAAAAAAGCAGATCAACAAATGACAAGCTAATACTTATTTTTGGTAACTATTTACAAGAATTAATGGATAACCAATTACAGGCTGATCAATAACAAAAGAAACTAGAGTCCTATAAACTGTACAATAATGTAGAAAGAAATTATAAAAAGAGCAACTAATCACTTACAAAACACAGTCCCATTCGTTATTTGACAGTCCCAAATAATATCACTTAACACAACGTCTTTAAACTATTTGTAAGCTGCACAAAAATTAAACACTTGTATCTGCACTTGACACTGGAATCAAACACTGTTTACTCCGCTGGCACTAGATTGTCTCTCTCACGAGAACTGTAACACAACCTGTCACGCAGGTTTGTGAACTAACTCACTGGTTCACGTGGACTCCTTTATATAGCTGTTGTAGTTGTATAATTCCAAGAATTGGAGGCTTCTCGAAGCTTCAAGAATGGTTGGAATTCCTCGATTGTTCAGGAAGTCTGAAGAAATCTCAAGAAATTCAATTGATTGAGAGAGTTTCAGACTTGAAGAATAAGAGTGACAAAGACATGTGAAAAGCAAGAGAACGCAGATTGGTTTTCAAGTCACGTCCGATCATGAATGGAATGATCTATGTCGAACAACGTAGTTCTATGTGTGTAAATAACTGCTTTGCTTGCTTTTGTAATAATAATAATAATAATAATAATAATAATAATAATAATAATAATAATAATAATAATAATAATAATAATAATGATAATAATAATAATAATTTTTTAATTTCTTTTATTAAGGCGTTTTGCCATTTTGACATGTACATGAGCATGAGCTATTGGCTAAAACCACCTCCAAACCTAGAGACCGCCTGGAACTGTTTAGCACATTACTTCAGAACGGCCTCTCATTCCTTTAGCTTATTCAAGCTACCCTGCTGCATCAAGATCTCTCTTCTTTGTCTGTAGTATAGTGATTATATAGTTAACCATCTTCACCCATTGCTGCTTGCCTTGGAGCATAACAGAAACAACGTTTTCTGGGGATAACCAACCCAGTTCTGCCTGCACTCTTTCTCTTAGTTCTTCCCACCTGCTACACAGAAAGAAGGTGTGTTCAACATCATCTCTACTTTTATAATAATAATAATAATAATAATAATAATAAAAATAAAAATAATAATAATAATAATAATAATAATAATAATAATAATAATAATAATAATAATAATAACAATAATAATAATAATAACGATAATAATAGTAGGAATAATAGTAGGCCTAACAATAATAATAATAATAAGTGCTCAGGATTCGTCTCATAAAATGCAGTTTTATGAGGGTGGATTCTCAAATGTCTCCTAAATCTAGTATTATGATTATGAGTATGAACAGATGATCCTGTAGTCCAGATCTGTCTGAAAATCAATCCGTACATTGCAGATTCTAAAATTAATTATAAGCAGGGTAGGAGAAGTATCTTTGCACTCTGAAACAGGCCTCTACAAGGTGTCCTTGGCTGTTTGTTCAGCATTTTCCTCGTGAATATGTAGTGACGCCATTATATACATACTACCTGACTTATTAACTTATGGCCATTATTTTCTCTTTTTTGCAAGTATTGCTTCTTCAGATAACCAGAGTAAATGTATTGGTAATTTTCTTATTTCATTATCACTCCATTGGTGATGATTTTTCTCGCACTTCCTTGTACCAATCAGCTTTTTGTGAAAATAAGCAATGCTTGAAATTACTTATTGAACGACTGTATAGTGAGTTCTAGCTCGACCGCTTAGCATTTAGTCTGTCATTCTGTCTGTTACGCGTTTACGGCCAAACGCTCTTATCAATTTTCATGAAACATGCATAAATACTTCTTATTAATGCTAAGCATTATATGCACGAGGTTTTTTCGAATAATGCCCCCCCCCCCCCCCCCGCCTATTCTAGGGAGCTCAATCAATCCCCGATTATTGTAGTGTCTGATTTGAGTGCGGAATGTTTTAAATTAACATAAGAACAATTTCAGAGGAGGTTTTTACATGAAAAAAATTTGATGAACCGAACAGTGATGGGCATCAGAGAAAAGAGATTGAAATATTTAACATCTTCGATGTTGAGATTTTGTCAAATTTCTCTTTTAGTTAATGAATAATTATTATTGTACTTTTTATGATTCGAGGTGGATATTGAAAGCTTTTTAAGATGTATAGCAACCATTATAAAGAGTTATAATGAGTAACTTCTTGAGTGTCAAAAGTGTTGATCAAATATTAATTTTTGCAGTTGAAAATATAATTTTCAATCAATGATAGAATGAGGAATACAAATGGAATCAAAAGTGCTCGTAAACATTTTTCAAAAATATTATCCCCTTTAGAGTGAAAAGTGTGAGGACAGAGGCGTTTGAGTGAAAGTGAGGTATATTGTTCCCATAACTATTAGTTTAAAAATATAGTGAGCAATGATAATCGTTATAAACATGGGGATGATTTTGAACTATCTTGATATTTCTGCGAATTGACGCTCATGGTATGTGAGACTCTTTGTGCAAGAGATCATAATAATTTTAAAGGCGTTGAGAAGTGAGACTACTTGATGTTCCAAGTTTAAAATAAGAGTAGAAACCCAATAGTCTCAGGATCAATGGTAAATTGGTATCATACATTGAAGAATTCCTTATGTGTAGGTTACATCCAATAGAGGATTATTATGCAAAGAAATGTTCCTAGTTTTTCAACAGAAGAAGTTATTAGCCTATTACCCTATTCTTTAGTATGATTGAATAGAAATAGAATAAATGTCGAGGACGACTATTGGTTCTATTTTCCTATTATTCATATTTTCCTGCTTCAGTTAGAGCTCTATTGTTTCGCCAATTTCGATTGCACAATTTAAAGTTTTGTTAAAGTCTTTTAATGTTACTATATTGGACTGCTTGATTGTCGAGAGATCAATAGCAAGTAAAGGGAGTAGCTGATCAGAATGGCTGGCTGCAGCTGATGCAAACCAATCACACGAGCGCGCGGTGCTAATTTGTACACAAAGATGTTGGCTAATTACCTGTCCGGCGAGCGTGCTCAAAGCTTGTCCAGCGGGGAAAGATAACATTGGACCGTTATCGAACATTGCGTGGCTCACAAAGAGAGTCAGAGAGAGAAAGCATGAGATGGTGAGAAGTGAGGGAAAGAGTATGAGTGACTGGGAGAGGAAAAGGGTTTTGAGAGGGTAGGTGTGACTGAAGCTGACCGATCTCGTTACCTCCGGCGTCAAACGTAGTTGGTCTGTTTGGCCTGAGAGTGGCCGGCCGTGCACAATCGTCCGTCCACTGGCCGCCCAATGCCATTCACCAACTATTATGAACCACGTTCCACGCGCTGCTACCCTTTTGCTCACATCTCTGCTGCTATTGAACCACTCACAAAATGTAGTTGTCTCTTGTTTCAGTATAGTCTCTATTATCAACAGCATTAGTCCTAGAACGGTAAGCATTCGTAAATTTTACAATAATTAAAGTGCCCTCCAATTAAAGGGCCATAATTTTTCTGCCCTTGGATTCTCAGACCTGTTCATCCAGCTAATCCTTCTAATAGCTGGCCCAGGGTCGGTGACATCGTCTCAGCCGTGTAATATGAGTCATTTTTATATACCAGACGTAATATTTGCTAATGCTATCAACAACATTCTTCTAAATAAATTTTTTGTTTCAATATTTTATGACTTTTTCATGTTATGAAGCTGATTCTTACGGTTTAAATTTTGAATTCAAATAATATTTAAAATTCATCATGAGTTTACTAACATGCTTTAAATAGTTTGGAAGTTTTGTAAATAGTTTTCAAAGATGTATCTCCGTTACTTAAGAATTCACAGGCTACTTGATAGTGATAAAAATACAATCAGAAGTGAAGAAGATAATCAAGTTTCATATTACTGTCTTTGCAGTGGCGAAGGTGATATTGTGGAAGATATCCATAATGAATAATAAGACTTTAAGTTGTCACAGCCACATTTATTGAAAGCCGTGAGAAACTAGCTTCGAATGTTACACCAATATCAGTCTCAAACAAACTAACTTACTTTAGTTTTAGTTTGTTTGTTGGTGTAACAACCGAAACTAGTTTCTCATGGTTTTCAATAAATGTGACTGTGACAACTTCAAGTTGTACTATTTATTACGCTTTGACACTATACATTGTTTCGTTAGATTTTTATTTGCACCAATTATTTAGAAGTTATATTAATCACATTGATTATATTCACATATCCTACTAAAAAGCTTAGAATAAAGTATTCACTGTAGAACAAATACACAAAAAGTTTGCTCAAAAGTAATTAAAGATAGTAGCTATTCACTCCAGACGTTCAAATTGAATTTGAAGAGTTTCTCCACATAGAAAATTGGCTCTAAAAAGCTATTGTTTTTTTTTTCGATTTGTTAGTAATTTCTTGAAGTCGACACCAAATATCTTAGGAATTTATAAATTTTTGGTCTTATATAGTTTGTCAAGTTATTGAAACAAATAGTGGAGCCTTGACACGTATCTAGCCTTCTCTGAGTCTATCAAACCGTTCGGAATTTTATCGTTCAAAATTATTTCTTCACTTTTTTTCATTCTGTTCGAAATTATACTGTCCAAAATGTTATCGAACGGCTGAAATTGATGGGTTTGACACGAGCCTTATTCCATTCCAACGGATTTTCTTTTGGCGTTAGGCCTACTATCAGGTAATGTGGGAGTTCCACCTCACTTGAAAAAATCCACCTCAACTCATCACTAGATAAACGTTTGTTCTCAAATGTTATGTGACTGTCTAAGTTTTCTACATTATAATTTATTTATATATTTTGTATGTGCATGTTATCGTAACTGTTAAGTAGTGTTTTATTGTCTCTCAAATCCAAAGTATCACCTGCTGTTTCATAATCATCTTAATCTTTAAAAAGTGAACTGTTCACGAAGTATATATGCTGTAAAATCATACAATCTGCATAGTCATTTACGAAGACAAAAAATCTGTTGTGTATTGAAAAAAGTGCGATATTGATAAAGAAGATGAATTCAATCATCGTGAACAGATCCAGTAATTTATATTTGCTCTGATAATTAAAACTCAATGTATCACAACTCAAACACTCCAGTCTTAGAAAAATCCAGTCATTAACTTATTTAATATCACCATTCTTATATAAATCGCAATGCTGAACACATGATAATATTAGTCTGAGTTTAATCACCAACAAATCAATAGTAGGAGGCTATTGGATGATTGACATTAATTCAGTTCAGTAGATTCAGTTTGATAATGACGAGTTGTTTGTCGGACTTATGTGTGGTAATAAATTTTAGATGTTTTTTGAGGAAAGGTAATTTTGAATCTAAACGGTCATGGATAGTAGGCACGTTTGTACTTTTCATATTATAATCTGCTGATTATGAGAAGAATTCATAATAAAAGTTGGAATAATTTCCTATTTTAGCCCAGAAATAAGTTTTCACGGTAGCTTCTAGGAGAAGAGTGAGATTTGAAGTATGAGGGTTTCAGAGTGTTTTGAATGAGTAGGAGAAGAGGAAGCAGACCAACGCTACTCGCTCTCACGCACAGTTTCACGCAGGTATGGCAATAGTGGAGCCAACATCATTAGAGCCGTGAGATGCGGTTGCATAAGTCATGTTATTGCATGACATTTCATAACCTGCAGTAACCAATGCCTGCAGCATGTGGAATGAGAGGCCCAATGCTAAAGTGGTGCACAACACAAACATCAATTAGACGGAGGACTCGCACATCTCTGCTATGTTTAAAGACTCCTCCCCAGCAGATTTCCCATTAAAGACACCTTATTCAATATCCAATGGAAAATGTCCTGCTGATTCACATCTCATACCATACATTTGTCACACATATAATGTTTTTATTAAATTGTTCTTCCCAATTGACGTTTTTCCTGTTCTCCGGCTAGCGTCTTCTATCTTTTTCAGGTGCCATTCATAATTATTTCTCTCAACAAAACATATTTTAATAATATTCTATTGAATAATTGTTTTCTCGATAATCTATTGAATAATTTCACATTTAAATCATCTCGATAATCGAGTCCACAATCCATTCTAATTCAATTAAGCCTCTCATACCCCTTCTGGGAAACATGGTTGTTGAGTTAACAAAACGCTTTCAAATCGAATCTACTGTGTAAGCAAAAGAGACATAAACGACGGCACTGAATTTTCTAGTGAAAATGTTTTTGTTAAAATTAATACAGGGACGCCTGCTGAAAGTCAGTGTTTTTTACTCAAGAGTCGAGATAGCAAGTGACAGTTCTTCAGCTACATTATTTGATATTCTTCGACTATTTTTACAGTGTATCGTGACTATAATCAATACAGTGCATTTCGACGATTAGTGTAATAATCGTGACTGTAATGTAACAGCAATTGTGATAAGGGTTTCTCTTTAATGATAACATAACTCCTTTTGGATTTGTGCAAGTAAGTGTATGGATTATCATTTCGATTATTGAACAGTTTGTTGGACATTTATTATTAAGTTTTCAAACAGTTCATTAGGCATTCATTCTAGAGTTAACATTCAGTCGGATATTTATTCATTGATATTGATCGGCCTACTTGACAGTTATTGATTAGTTCAATTGTAATCAATCTTATTGGAATATTATTCACTAGTTGAGTGAATCGTTTGATTGTTTTATTGGCTTATTTTGTGTGACAAATACTAGTGTCTGCTAGTGAAATTAATTGTGTGAATAAAGCTCAAGTATTTCTGTATGATTTTTTGTTGATTGTTATGATTTGTATTATTTGTTTTCTTAACAGTATTTGATATCGAAATTAAGAAGCTAATAAAGAGGTAAAGTTCATAACTCCCATAAAAATTCATATACCAACTGACAACCAGCGAATGCAGGCTACCTTCTATAATACTAATTTCGTGCTATCTAAGTTCTATTATTCGGCAACACTGTGCTATTAGAATTAAAATAATAATATTCTAAATGATCCATTATTATATATATCCTTTTTTCAATTTGAAATTATCTTCTTTGATATTCTTGGAGTTTTAACACTCTATTATTCACAAACCAATCATACCTGACCTTTATACTCCTCATCAAAGCTTCATTCTACCTTTCTATGATTATTTCCTTACAAGTCCCCATTTCCCAACTTAGAAAAGGGTAGAATAATGTTCATTAACCATTCAATACTATATTCACATTCAAAGTACAAGGAGAATCAACCTGCTCTCAACCCGTTGCTTCAATGACGATGTTACTTTTCCATAAATTAATAGCTTATTATTTCTTTTTGAAACTATTATATTATGTTAAATTTTCCCGGCGATTGATAATATTATCTTATCTTATGTTATGATCTTATCTTCATACTTTTATTCCACTAGGAAAGATACTGGATGGCATTTCGAAATTCGACCAATTGGTTGACGGTTATGATTTAAATTCAGAACAATACAAGAATGCATTACAACTCCGGTCTAATCTAATCCTTCTAGTTTTGACTTCTCACAAGTGTATGGAACCAAACATTTAGTGTGAGCTGGCTTTCGAATCGGGTTTTGTATTTTTCCTAATTCTCAGCGCTTTGTTATTCCTTAATTGCTTTCTGATGACTGAATCATACTCTCAATCACTGCAATATCTCCGCACTTAGAGGCGCTAATTCATATTTTATTGCAGTAACAGCTTTTGCTTTCTTTCTGTTACAGTTCATCCGTTGATCCAAGTGCCCAACCAACTAGTAGGAGCACCCACTAACACAGATGTTACTCTGCATTGTCACGTGGAAGCCTCGCCAAAGGCTATCAACTATTGGACCAGAGAGACAGGTACCGAGCTTCAAAGTTCATCATCATCATCTAATTTCACTCATGCGATCACGGCTCCATTCTTTCAAAACAGAATATGCACAGTTATTATTATAATTATTAATTAACATACATAAAATATGCTGCTTTGTCATTAGTTGAAATGGAAAGATGATCAATTCATTGTGTGTTTGTCTTTTCACCATAGATGAGTGAAAAAAGGAATTTTTCTTCAAAATGAGTTTTTTAATATCAATTTAACGGTGGAGAATTTTGGACGGTGATACTGCGATAATGTATTGGAATTCTCGAAGTGCGGCCAATAAAGTACACTGTATTGCCAATGTTCCGTCTTGTGAGACTTCGTCAGGGTACTGTCTGCCTCACTCTGTCCATGCCCTGATGGAGTCATGAAATACAAACAAAACGTTGGCATTTTGTAGTTAATACAAGTTTAGTAAAGACCGCACCTCAAGAATATTCATATAATTTTTAATAATTCAGCTAGTGTCATCGCTATTTATCTAGTGCAATAGTTTTCGAAAGATATGAAATCGATTTGATGATTCTTTTGATGATGAAAATTGATGGTGCTGCAACTGTTTTGTAGACGTGTTTGAATGGTTTCTGTCAAATTGTTTCAACAGAGGAAAAGCTTGTATAGATTTGCATTATATAGAAAATTCACTTTAAAAATCTATATTCTTATTGGAATAGGGCAATATGCTAAAGAGGAACAAAGCCTGGTTGATATTTTTTATTTTGTAGAAAAAATGGGTGGGACAGACTTTTGTCAGATTATTCAGTACTTTTTCGATCTGAAGGCTATGAAAATCTGAATTTTTTAGATCAACCAGAGAATGGTGCTATTTCTACTTTTAAGACAAACACAATTATTTTCATGGTGGGGCCCTGAAAAGTAATTGTGTTTGTCTTTAAAGTAGAAATAACATCATTCTCTGGTTGATCTAAAAAAATCAGATCTTCATAGCCTTCAGATCGAAAAAGCACTGAATAATCTGACAAAAGTCTGTCCCACCGATTTTTTCTACAAAATGAAAAATATTTTAAAACAAAAAAGTAACCGATTTCAATGAAAAAAAAAATAAATACTCAAAAAGTTTAAAATAAAGTATTTACTTTAAACTGAGTAAATTTTAAAATTCAATACAAGTAATATTTTGAAGCCTGCGCTAAATGTTCCATGAACTTCTAAAATAAAACATAGAATTTCTTATTAACCTCATAAAATACTTGGTGCCGTCTTCAAAAGATTATTTGTATTAAATATAAAATTTTCTCAGTTTAAGTGAATACTTTATTTTTAACTATTTTGTACGTGAGTGTTTAATAATTTTTGAATATCATTCCATTGAAGTCAGTTTTTTTGCTTTACTATATGATTTATAGGAAGCCTTTCAGTTTAATTTGCAAGCTTTGAAAACATGAGAAATTTTTTATAGTCTACATTATGAAATATTTATCAAATTAGCAAATCAATATGATCAATCAAAGAAAAGTTCATAAACTAAGTAAAATTCAACAACTCTCTATTTAACGAATATTGAATTTAGGAAAATTACGATAGCGAAAGGCTTCTCAAAAGTAAAATGTCCTTAAATTCGTCATTCTAATTTGGTCCCTTTCAGGATATACCTACACTGAAAAATTAATAGCTGAAGAATATTGTTCAATAATTACTTTTTTTTAAATTTATTTATTTATATCGTTATAAATAAACAATCTCAAAAACAACTCATGATTGAAACTATATGACCCTATTCCTACGACTCCATCAAGTGGGAAGTCCGATCCCACTGGGCGTCAAATCTGCAAGAAAGTAGAAAAAATCTGTCAAAACAAAACAATTCCATTCGAACTAAAATATTCACACTGTTCATAATGCTCATAATGAACAGACATATTATATTCTTCTTATTCTTAATTCAAATTAAGTTCACCTGATAGGTCAAAACGGGACAAAACGGGTTTCACGCAATAACAGGCTTTGGGGAAGGGTAGCCGATATCGTTTACCTGGCATAATTAAATTGCATCATATGTTTTCGAAAATCGGGTAAGTGTGAAGCGCTCCATATGATACTGTTATGAGTTCTATGTCTAAAATAACGCTGGCAACACTTAAATTTATCACTCGCACTTTATTTACACAAATAATCACAACACTCACTGATCAGTAATGTCTTACAGAAAAAATAAGCAATTGAAAACAGATAAATCGATATTCTTCAATTGATAATGAGATTTCAATAAACTGTACAAAAATCAATCACTAAAAGTTAAAAGACCGATACAATATTAATTAATAACTGTCCAATAATATTCAAAAAGAAACGTAGAAAAAGAACAATTAACTTACGTAGCACTAGTCCGTAATACAATAAACACTATTTAGTAGTTCACTGGTATGAATTAAATAGGAAAAAGAATTATCTCTATAGGCACAGAGAAAGAATTATCACTATATAGGCACGATATATAGATAGAACTTTCCACAATATTCGATAAGATTCCATTAATTTCTAAACAAACAACTAGAACATCTACAAATTACCAAGTAAACACCATAAAAAAGTCGAAAGCAGAGTAATTAATTGCTTAGAAGTAAACATTTACATAGCAGATAACGCCAAGAACCACTGTGTCTTCTTTCTCTCTATTCACTCCAATTTCATATTCGCTACAATACAATGATCGGCCTGGTAAACTACACCGGTTATCCTACTGGCGGTTATGTGTGAAACAATCCTCATCGAACAAAATTGAAATGAAGAAAGCGATCAATGCTCCTTTTAGTTCAATATTAAGTATTTGACAAGTATGCTTGCGATACTTGAATGGGACCACCGCTGAATGATCCTCTTTCATTTTTCTATCGAAAATAGTTTTCGTTCAATTAGTTTTTAGTCCAATAGTATTCGAATAGCTGATGTACAAACATGAAAAACAGGTGGAATAGAGAACCTCCTCCTGTTTGGAAGTCGATTAATAAAGTAGCCTATTTTTATTTTTATTCCGGCGTTACTGTACAAAGAAATGATCAGTAATCTCCTCCAAGATAATATCAGATGGTAATATGAACCATCGATCGATAGATTGATAATCTAGATTAGATTATATCGCAGATAGAAAGACATTTGGCGGGTTTGCTTACTTTCTAGTCTCAGAAGACTGGGCATTATCACCGCTTCCTTGGTTTTCTCGCACTTCATCTCAAGTTCACATCCAATCGATAACTTCGATACGATGTAAAGGTAATCGAGCACCATTATAAAGGTAAAAGAAGGAAAAATGGTAGAATTTGAGAAAATAGCATACTTTTTTCTGTTAATATTTGTCCCAGTAAGGAAAGGAGTACATGCATAGCCTACATTTTCCAAATGCCATAATTTCCAAATGAAGCACATCGCGAAGTGGGAGCTGTCAAAATGAAGTGCGACTGGTAGAATGGAGAACACCTCTATAAATGGGAGTGTCAATAGCCGTCATTATTTGTACAGTGTTTTAGAATACGTTGTGTGAATCGCACAACCCGACAACTTGTCGTAGGACGAGGCATCGGGCTCTGGTGTTTCACCATTCAGCGCAACGCGCTCAAACACTCACTGAGTTTCCATTCATCTTTTGGGCATTACACTCTTCTCGATGGCGAGATAGAGATCTCTCGTTCAATTCTCATTCACAATACTCTAACACACCTTGTCTAACTCAGCCCAGCCCAGCCCCCACTAACAATTTGAATTCTTCTCCCGATAAACTATCAGATACCTATTAACTGAATGATACATTTTATGTCTTCACAACATCACAAGTATAAATAAAAATGCCACACGGATAAAACAACATATTTTCTCTCTTCAAAAGAATTTCAACCGAAGCATTGCAGAGAGACAACTTCTGTAACGCTGAATTCCACTCAGCCTGTTTGAATAGTTTTCAAACATGATAATTAGGCTACATAGGCAACATTCTTGAAAAAATTTATATTTGATTGAATGATAGAATGTCTCGATTAATAAAATATTTGCAATATTTATTATTCAATAGAAACCTCGCTATATTTACGCTTTCATGCAATTATCCTTCATTCAGTTCATAATTTTCTACCAGTCTACGGGAGCTTCAACAATAAGAAATTCTGTTTCCCTTTTGAAAATTACACAAAAGATTACAATGAATTAGGATATTACCGATGAAAGAGATATCCTCAGCGAAAGAGAGAAATATTTTTGGAAAAATAAGTTTTCTGGATGCTCAAATACTCTTTTACTCATCCATCAGTTCATACAATATTTTGTCTTCCTATTTTTTATTTATTTATTTTTCTGTTTTGAAAATATTTATACTCATATCATTTATAATATTATATAAATGAATAAAGTTTTTATTCAACCAACAAAGCACATAGCTTCTATACATAGTAGCCTACATGCTTGTATACAATTGGTTATCGTCAACAATTCAATTAATTTATCACAGATAACTTAAGGCCTACAGAAGCTCTATACCAATTAATAGGAATGTGTGTGTTACTTGAATTGAAATTTACACGGATTAGGCCAATAAACTTGAAGGATCTATTGTATTGAATATGAAATTCAACTTAATTCAGCATAATTCAGGCATAGTCATATTGTTAGGAAATGCAATGAAGAGGAGAACATCCTTCTATGCTACTGCATTATGTCAACACTACTTCTGGTTACACAGATAACATGCACTTGTTTTTCTGTCTTCGTCCCGGCCCTCCATTCCTCTCTTACTCTCATATTTCAAATGATCATCTGGAATGTTCAAGCATTATAAGAGAATGTTCATGATAACGTTATCTGTTTTGATAGAAATAACCCAATTTCTAGATTTTTTTGTGTTATTAAAAAATGGCTGGCAAAACTACATTGAGGGATTTTAAAGTAGCCAATCTAAAACGTGAGTTGGAGGGTCATGATCTGAAAACATCTGGAAAAGGTTAATTCTAAAAGATCGGCTTCATGAGGCGTTACTGGAAAAAAGAAAACCCAGCTACCTTTTTCTTTGAGACTGCAAACATGAAATTGGCACATCCATTGAGGGACAACTACAGGATAAAACTACAGTTGCCAGCATTTTCTTATCAATAGAACCCGTAATAATATCGTGTGATAGCTCATTCTATTCAGGTCACCAAGGCGGTAGAAATCCATATACAGTATCACATATTATTTTTTTTTTTAAAACGTTGGTGTCCCAAGTTTGAAAATTTTCTATTCACTTTTTAATGGTAGATACTATTATAATGTAGAATACATCCTTTTACTTAGCTGAGAACCTGGTCCAAATCCATATATTCATTTTACAGAATCAATTATTCATTTTTGGATGAAGAATAATAATTAATTGCTGAATATTTAAACAACGAGCATTATACCAACATCCTGTTGCAATGCGGTAAGCGGTATACTGACAAAAATGTCCGATGTTGTGTCTCTTCAATATAAGTTCTGGAATTTTATGAGATTTATACTCCCAATAATCAAACTGGACTTGATTCAGTGATCGAAATGATACGAATAGAATTGACTTGAAGTACAATAGTACCCAAAATATTACATCATCTGACATTACATGTGTAAAGCTAGATCGTCTTCTAAGGTGCAGTCCAGTTACGTTAAATCTGCTGGCAAATACCGGTGGTCAGAAAAGTCAACGATTCACCTGAACTCACAAGTCATAAAGAAATAACATTCATTCCAAATAAATATGAATTGGTGCCATACAATTAATAAGTTCTAGAGATGAATAAATTCATAGGCTATCTAAATTAATGATAATGAAGTTATCACTCAACTAGCAGACACTAAAGCAATGAGGAAATTGGAGAGATGTGCTTTGCTCACGCTGCAAGGCAATTCGAGGCCGCTGTTGAGTGTCCGGTCGATTATTTGATAATTATTGTTTGTTTGATCAATGCTGATGCAAAAAAGGCAGTTGTCGATGGCAATTAGGGAAACAGTGTTCGAGTGGTAATGAGGCAACCGGCCAACCGCACGATATTAATCAGCGCGCCAGTAGCTTACAAACTAGAGGATGCGCTATTGATTTTAGTCCAAATAAACGTCCGTGTTGAATCCCGCAACGAACAAGTGGTGGCCATTTGCATGATTTCGGCATCATTCCTGTGGCACGAGCCACTCCTCTTCGATGTCGCCTTGACATCCAAATGCCCCTCCTTGCAACCCCCCCCCCCCCCCACAACCACTAACCCTCATCAACATATCGCCACTCAACATCCCTTGTATTCCACCTCTTTCCAAAATGAGTCGCTTGAATGAGTCGTCCCCTTCAATTAAACACTTCCCTAGTTCACAAGGTGTGGTGATCCTCATGGCACCGTATCAAGTCAATATCCACTTTGTAGCCTTATGTATGGAAAGTTTCCTATGATCTTAATTTTTTAAGGAATTTCCCGATTTGGAAGAAGCAGCAGTATAGTTTTAGCTGATTTAAATATTTTCATCCAGGCTTGAATTAATCTTAGATTAGTTTGGTAATCTGGTCGTTTGGATCAAATAGTGAAGAACGGGTCAACATCAAATAGTACATTTTATTGAAACTTTGTTGCCTTCTTGTGGCTTAGGTTTGGTTCATCTCGACTTGTTTTCTAGATTCGTGTGGTCCTGGTAAAAAATGGAATATGATTGCTAAATAGGCTGAGTGAAGCTCTCTATTTTCCAACTCAGTGAGAATTCCTATGTAACATTAAATACTGCCTTGAGGAAGGTAGTACATCAACTCATTTTTATGTGAATAAGTGATGTGAACTGAAAAATATTGTGTTCATTGTGGTCTATCCAGGAAGAATAAAGATTTCCAGGCTGTTTCCAGAGGAAAATGTTGTTACATACGTTTTTTCAACAATTATAAAAGATTTTGCATTTATTCTCAATATGAACGTTTGTTTAAAATTTGCAAATTTTCCCGCAGTGGCGTCACGTCTTCATTAACTCTTTTATTTCAAATTATCTGTGACCGTTAAACCTTATTCTCTACTAACCTTGGTTGAACGTTACTTGAATCCAATGATCTGTTAATTTCATTTCGAAGCCCTTCCTGAGTAACTTCGTCACTCACACTGAAGCTTAATCCAAGCTATTGTTCATCCGTTAGAATTCTCGGCAGAATATCCCCGAATATTATTTTTGATACTGATATTTTCGATTACAGGTGAAATGATCATAAGTAATGAGAAGTACGAGATGACAGAGACGTCCAACTCCTACTACAGTGTACAGATGAGCTTAACAATTAGGCACTTGGATAAATCCGATTTGGGCGGCTATAAGTGCATTTCGAAGAACTCTATTGGTGACGCAGAGGGAAACATTCGCCTTTACGGTTAGTAAATCCATTAAAATACTCTTTCTTATCATTATTTCATCTCAAAAATCATTCATAAGAGAAATAAAATCTTCTAGAAATGAGTAGGTACCAGGTTAGAGAACTATTTTATTTTGCCTTTCAGTGGTTATTCATTTATACAACAAAGCAATAGAAGTCATGAAAATTGGAAGTAAAAATAATCATGATGAAATGCTAGTAAAATTGTTTAAAGATTATTATTTTAGATCAAATCATCAAGATCACTTCTAAAACTTAGAATGATGATTTAATAGGCTGGAGATATCAATCTAGTATTATTTTAACAAACAGAACATTTCCAATCAAGAACTTTGTTTTCTCAGAGAGAATCAAGATTTCTGGAACTTTCTTCTTTTTCTTCTTCTCCTTCTTCTTCTACCTGTTTTATCTTTTTTATCAGAATAATTGTATAATAGGAATCTCGATTAAACTCGACAGAATAATTCCATAATAGGTATCTCGATTAAACTGAATGTTCTAGGTACAACATCAATTTTGTCAAATTGAACAGTTCGAATAAGTCAATAGCCTATATTGCAGGCCTACTTTGGTGCTGTTTGGCTGCAGTGAATTGAAGTAGCAAGATGATGAAATTATTGGAGTGAGAACATCAGCAGAGATGAATGAGAAACTTGGTAGTGTCATAACACGGTCATGGCTTGCTGGGGCTAAACTCACTACCTCCTGTTAATACCAGCTCTGGCAGACAAGCTAATATTTGCATTGCTGTTGACTTTCGGCTCTCGACCTGGCCAACTCAAACGTAGAACAATAATAAAGGATGCTCATATTCCTGCATGTACAATATTATTGTTCTTCAATTGTATTTCTCGTTACGTCTCTTAGAATGTTCAACTCTCTGATACTAATGTTCCATACTAGGCTTAAAATCATACTTTTAAGATAAACATATCAGGACTTTGATCTATTCTTTAGAATCGAGAAGCTGCTTCCTCTCTCTTTTCTCACTCTTCTCTTTTTTGATAAGTTTCAATCATGAACAGTAATCATTCAAAAATCTATTGTCTCGTACTATAGGAATTAAAAATATTTATTTATTTGAAAATACAAATACGGAAGCATTCAGGACAATCCCATTATTTGCTTCCATAACGCAAACAATAACACAAAATTGAGTAAAAACGTAATCACTATGTATAAAGAAATAAAAAACAAAAATTACAAGAGTGAATAAAATGCATACAGATAAATATGCATTCATTCAAACTCATGTCTATTCAATTTCCGGATGTTTGAAAATGAGGCATAAAATCGTGAATTTAATGGTATTTTCAATTGAAATGAAACCAACTTTACAAATGTAATTGTTCACCTATTGCCTGTAATGATATTATATTTTTAATACAAATTTTAATAACATTTTAATGTGTATCGTCACATCACACAAAGCAGTGGCATATGTTATGTTATGTTATGAAGGGACGGATTCAAAGATCCTCACACGTCAACCGAAGCTTATTGTGTGCCCTAGTACGTTAGTTAGGCAAACCAATACCTGTGCCCTTTACAAGATCCAGGAGTTTCTTCCCTATGCTAACGTCCCATTCATCACCTGGTTGCTTAAAGCCAAACAGAGCCATTCTCCTTGCCCCGAGTCTCTCGCAATCCAGTATGATATGCTTGGCAGTCTCTTCAGACTGATTGCAAAGCCTACACATCTGACTTTCATTTCTGAGTCCAATTGTGTGGAGATGTTTCCTGAAGTGGCCATGTCCAGTTATCAGAGCAATCAGCTGCTTAACCTGACCTCTACCCAGCCTCACCAGCCAGTTGGTGAAGTAGGAGCTTGTGTCTGCTAGCAGCCTTTTGCCAAGTGCTTGGCCTGAGTGACCTTGCCATTGCTGGTGATGTAAGACCCTGGACCATTTGTTTATTGTGTGGAAGGCAGTAGTTTTGCTTATGCCACAGCTTGGCTCTGGGCCAAAGAATGACCTACTAGAACCTTGCTTAGCAAGCCCATCTGCACACTCGTTGCCACCTATGCCTACATGGCCAGGTACCCAACCAAGATGCACAGAGTTGTGTGTTGCAAGCTTGCTGAGTGTTTTGTGACACTCCCACACCAATTTTGACTTGATTTCATTAGAGTCAAGAGCCTTGAGGGCTGCCTGACAATCTGACAAGATTACTATATGCTTGTCGCAATAGCGTCTGGCAATGCCTATATTGGCACAAGCCATGATGCCCCAAATTTCTGCTTGAAAGATAGTACAGTATTGTCCCAGACTTGCACAGATTTCTGTTCTGGGTGATTCACTGTACACCCCATAGCCAGATTTCCCTTCAATAAGAGAGCCATCTGTGTACCAGACAAGGCTACCTCTCCTGATATAGGGCCCTTCCTCAGACCTCCACTCCTCTCTAGAGCAGAATTTAACAGAAAAAGGTTTAGTGAACACCATCTCCGTACTCATGACATCTGAAGTCATTTCAAGCACAGGGCTATGAGCAACAGCTTTGGTGATTGTGCAATGGCCTGTTCCAGACAGGCCTTCCCTCCATTGGCCTGCGACTTTCAATCGATAGGCTGATTTTCGTGCTTCTGCCTTGATAAAAATATCCAAGGGCAGCAAGCCAAGAGCAACTTCAAGAGTTGCTGATGGGCTGCTCCTGAAAGCTCCAGTGACTAGGAGTGTGCCCATCCTTTGTAAACTTGTGAGTTTGGCTATAGCTGTAATCTGGTTCACCTTTGTCCACCAGACTAGTGATCCATATGTGACTTGAGGCCTTATTACTGCCTTGTACAGCCACAGCGCTATGTGAGGCTTGATCCCCCACATGGAGCCTGCAAATCTCCTGGACGTCATAAGCGCCCATTTTGCTTTGTGCAGTATATTATTCAAATGATTGTTCCAAGTCAGCTTGGAGTCGATAGTCAGCCCTAGGTATTTGACTATACCTGATACTTTGAGCTGTGTTGGTCCAAGTTTCAACTGGGAGAGAGATTCCAGGTTCTTTTTCCTTGTAAATGGAACAACTACAGTCTTTGAGGGATTTATACTTAGTCCCTCTCCAAGACACCAGTCATTAACAAATTGAAGGTTGACGTTCATGACATCAGCAACAATATTTGTGAACCTTCCCTGTACCATGAGGACTATGTCATCTGCATAGCCCTGGACAAAGACACCTCTACTAGTGAGTTCACAGAGGAGACCATCCACCACAAGGTTCCACAGAAGAGGAGAAAGCACAGCTCCCTGCGGACAACCCTTTGCAGGTACGATCACCATCGATTTGTCTTGAAGATCAGCCCTGATCCGCCTGGAGTGGAGCATGGCCTCAATCCACCTACATATAGCAGACTCAAGACCACGCCCATGCACTGCCCGGACCATGGCCGTGTAAGTAACATTGTCAAAAGCACCCTCAATGTCCATGAAGGTGCATAGAGCAATCTCCTTGGCAGCAAAGCTGTCCTCCACCCTGCTCACAAGTTGATGCAGGGCTGTTTCACAGGACTTACCAGGCTGATAGGCATGCTGATTCCGATGAAGAGGAGTACCTGAAAGCACTCCCTTTCTTAGATGTCTCTCCACCAGTCTCTCCAGTGTCTTCAAGAGAAACGATGTAAGATTGATGGGGCGAAATGATTTTGCAGTTGAGTAGTCCGCTCTTCCTCTCTTGGGAATGAAGACCACCCTACTGAGGCGCCAGGCTTGAGGGATGTACCCATAAGCCAGACTTGCTCTGAAGAGTTCGCACAGGAGGACCAAGAGAGCTTCTGGTCCTTGCTGCAACATAGCCGGTATGATACCGTCCCCCCCAGGAGATTTGAATGGGCCAAACTTGGAGATGGCCCATTTAACTTTGGAAAGTGTGACAATACGTCTGGCTAAAGTCCAGCTTCCACAATCAGCTCTTGGCCGTGAGCCCATTTCGCTGTTGCCAGACATGCCTGAGCAAGCACCCTCAAAAACACAGTCTGGAAAGTGAGTCTCAAGTAGAAGTTTGAGACTTCCACCAGTTCCAGTGGTATATTGTCCCCCTGGTAACCGCAGAGTTCCCAGGAGGCCAATTGGGCTTGAAGCTAAGACACGCTGCAGTCTTGCTGCTGCCCTAAGACTATTTACCTCCTGTGTAAACAGTCTCCAAGAGTTCTCTTTGGCTTTCTTGATTGCAAGGCTGTATTCTGTGAGTGCCCTATGGTATGGTTCCCAGTTACAGCTCCGTTTGCAATGGTTATGAAGCTTCCTGACAACCGCCCTTCTGCGGTCAAGGTCTGCAGTCCACCACTTAGTATTAGTACGACTCTTTCCCCGCCGCAATGGACAATTGTCCTGAAAGCAGCTTATGATTGCATTCTGCAGATCGGAAGCAATCTGATCAATGTCTGCAAAGCAGGTGACCCTCCTGCCTAATGATCCAAGTTGAGACAGGAGGTCAGACTTATAGAGTGACCATTCTGTTCTCCTTGGATCTCGATAGCAGGATGAGCTGCCTTCACTTTGCAGGTTAAAACAGATGTACCTGTGGTCAGACAAAGAGGCCTCATGACTTACATGCCAATTGTCGATGGCACTAAGGAGTCCTTCTGAGCAAAGTGTAATGTCAATAACCTCACTTCGATTTCGTGTAATGAACGTCGGACGGTTTCCAGCATTACAGACATAAAGATTATTAGATATGAGAAACTGAAGGAGAGCCTCACCTCTTGGATTGGTGTCAGAGCTTCCCCATCCAATTGTGTGATGAGCATTGGCGTCACAACCTAAAAGGAGTTGTTGTCCGCCAGCGCAAGATGACTCCACCAGAAGTTCGAGTTCTCTTGATGGAGGAAGGTCCCCGGAGTCATAAGGCAAGTAAACCGAGCCTGCAATTGTGCTCCATTCCTTGCCTTCATTGCTCCAGGTTATAGACACCGCAGTGAGATCTCTAGAACAGAATTCAGTGAGTGTTAGGCAGTCCATACCTCTCTTCACAAGTATGCAGGTTCTGACATTTTTGAGAGAGGTACAGTAAATTAACCTACCCTTGGTATCGCCCAGGCCTGCAACCCTTCCTTGGTGAAGCCATGGTTCCTGGATCAGTGCCAGGTCAAATCCCTCTCTGAGGAAGAACTGGCAGAAAGCAGCTGAGGCTGCTTTACTGTGATGTAGATTGATCTGGAGGACCCTGGGCATTGTCCTTGATTGTTGTTGAGACAATTGAGACTTGCCAGAGTCCTAGGTTGACTCTAGAGTTGGCCGACCTAACAGCATTGAAGCAGGCCTCATCCAGGAAACAGACAAATCCATAACCTTTTGGGTCTGGCTTGGCTGGCAGGACCTTCCACTCCTTCACCTTCAAGGTGGGGTTTTGCTTGTCAAGCATCTCAAGGACCTTTTCTGGAGTCTTTTTCAGAAGCTTTGGATGAGCTCTAAAGAATACCCTCATTGACTTCACAATGTCTTTCCTCAGACCAACAATGAGTTTCTTCTCCCCAAGTGGTTTGAGTCTGGGGATGAGTACCTCCAGCCAATGCTTAGTAGCATCGTTAATGCAGGATATAATCAAGACACCTTTTTCCATGTAGGTGCCTGCAAATGATGGAGTGCAGCCGTCCTCTAGGGGTCGGAGCTCATCCATAATGGCGTCTTCAATGACTTCTCCTTGCTCTGCTGAAAGCTTAGCCTCAGGATAGCTTTCCAAGACAATGGCCATTTTGGTGGCACAAATGTCCCTGTAAGAGACTCCTTTACTAGAAGTCCCTGGATTAAGGGGTTGGACATCATGACCTCTGTGAGTTCCACTCCTGGCCTTTTTTGTAGGTCTTTCCGCTGAGGGAGGGGTGGCCATGTTGCCTCTAGGGCGCTTGGCCACCCTTGACCCAGCCTCTAGACCCACATTTGTGCCTGGAGTTTCACCCATCTCTGGTCTCTTAGGTTTTTTCTTTTTACCCCTCCGAAACTTTGCTGGGTCAAAAGCTTCACCTCTCTCAAGAAGTTTTGCCTGAATGGTCACCCTTCTTTGGGCAGTGGTGAGGTTTGGTTTCTTCACCCGCAAGCTGCTCAGTTGCTCTATGGCATCTTCAAGCATACCGGCGGATTTTGGTGTTTCTGGACTTCTGAGAAGCTCATCCTCCCCCTCCAGTGGGGCTAATGCGATTGAGCTCATGTCGTCCATGTTGATATCCATAGAAGCCTTCTCAATGTTGATAGCCTCTACATGAGAATGCAATGGAACCTCCTGTGTTCCTGATGCACCCATTTCAGATTGAGGAACCTGCCCTGATGGGGCGGATCCTGATGGGTTTGAGGGCAAGGCAACTTCTGGAGTTAGCTTGGGGTTTGGTTCTGGTTGTTTTGAATTTTGGAAATTCATGTGGTTCCCACGAGCAGCTAGGGAAGTGGAGTCAACCCGGACAGAGTCCCGCATGCCCGGGCAAGGCTACATACTGCAGGAGGGCGCCTGGTGTCCTGCAGGCACCGTTTGAGACACTGTACAAAAGGCCCAGTGCCATCCACCCATCAGCACGGTTCACATCACACCTTGGGTTGGCCTATAACAGATAGAGGAAAGGGTGGTGGAAGGGGCTGAGATGAAGAGCAGGATAAAGGATAGGTTTCTAGGATAATGAGGTCAACGGACAGTTGCCCTTTTAGTCGCCTCTTACGACAAGCAGGGATACTGTGGGTGCAATTCTACTACCCCCACCCACTGGGGGAAAGCAGTGGCATAACTACAGGTCATAATTTGTAATTTGTAGTAGTAGACCTTCAACGATAAATTGAAGCAATATACATGGCTATTCATTTCAGAACGGGGGTTCGGAAATTTTTGAAAATTATTTCTCTAAAACTACATGTCGAGTAATTCTAGCCATTAATTCTTCTAACTTAACACTTCAACCCACGTTATGTGTCAAAGTAAATTTTGTCTAGTTCTTGTGTTACTGTAAATGGGAGATCCGGGACCTTATCTGAAACTGTAACTTTTCTGAATTTGATCCCTCACTGCTCCTACTCTTTCCAAAAATTGTCTTACAATGACCTGCTAAAATTCCAATTTTTTTTTATCCCGGGGGGGAATATTCCCTGATTCCCCCCCCCCCCGTGATTATGCTCAATGAAAAATGAGATTAACAAGAAAAATTACATACATTATCCTCAATTGAAAAACTATTTTGTAATCAGCCAAAATCTCCAAACAATTTTTTGTGGATCCAGGATCTAGGCTCTAGAGTGATTATCTAAGTGAATGTAAAGTAGTGGTAATAAAACTAGTCTGCTTCTTCTGCCATGGTACTCCTCAGTATTGATAAGCTGCAGAATCCAGAAAACCCTTTCAGAACTCGCTCATTTTCAGACCAAGTACTGAAGTACGCAATATTTGCAATAGAAAATTAATTTTTAGTTAGGCATTGGGGCATTGCTGTCTCATTTTCTTCGCTTGCCAACCACTTTAAAAAATCTCCTTCATTTTCTTCTGCTTTTAATTTTATCCTTATTTTCTACCCTTTTTCGTCTTTTTTCATTTTCATCTCTCTTCTCCTACCAATTTCTATTGTCATCTTTTTTCCACTTCTTCACTGTTTTCTATCATTTCCATTCGTTCCTCTTTTCTTCTGTTTCTCCTTTTCCTCCTTCTTCTTCTCTCTCTTCTCCTTCCCCTTCTTTTTCTTCTCCTTCTACTTCTCCGTTTGGGGGGGGGGGGGGGAAATTTCCCCGTGGAGCCGCCACTGTCTGAAAGTAATCCAAAATATACTTAGAACAAAGAATGTATTACAGCTACTTCAGCGATTGTGCAGCAAAAAATCAGCGATAAAAATTGGAAACTGCCATTTCCAGAGAATACTATAATATGAACAGGTCAAATCTCCCATCACAGTGAAGGAAGTCGCTGGGGATACGGTTCATTGGAGAATAGTAGTGCTGAACAGAATAACATCTAATAAAAACTTGAGAATCACTTTTAAGTGGAATTTGTGACTCATGTTATGGCGTGATGGCCGTTTCACTCTGATGTTTAGAGCATCGTCAGACGACCCACAGTACACTCAGTGTACTCATCGTCTGACGATGCTCTTAACATCAGAGTGAAACGGCTGTCACGCCATAACGTGAGTCACATTTTCCACTTAAAAGTGTTTTTTACGTTTCTATTATATATTAGTGAAAACAAGATGGTCCTTCAACATCGTAAAACATCTGTTTATGGAGATTTACGTACAGCCTATTGCGATTATTGAAAGCAGAAAATCTGTAAGTCAGCCTAGCCAATAGTTTGGCTAAAAAAATATTGAACATGATTGGCTAAACAGAATATTAAACAAAAACATTCATAATAACACTCGGTGCCTAGAATCCAACGTTTTGAAACTTAACTTCATAAGATAAACTTCATCGTAATTTGTAAATTAATAATTTATTATCCATAGTTGAAATTTATAAGCTTGTTCAACATAGAGTTGCATCATCCTTGATAAGACTTATTGTCTATTTTCTTATAATATTGTACTACAGCAATAAAATCTTATAACATCAGGTGCCTGCAGTGGTTATTTTCCCTTGCTGGAACTGTTTCAGAAATGGAGTTACCGAAGCATTCCAAGCCTGACTTGGGTGATGAAGAGGAGATGCTGGAGCCTGGTCAGCATCTTCCAACAGGCCAACAAGGCTCTTTGCGGGAGTCTGATGGGCCAGACTCTGGAAGCGGTGCATCCAGAAATGGCAATCAGAATGGCGGACAGTCTGCGGGACATCGGTCACTAGTGCAGGCGCACCTGTCAGCTACACTTTTGTTGGGACTATCCACATTTTACGTTGCGCTCTGATCAGCTTCAGTCAATCTATTGTTATCGCGAATCTTGTAAATTCATATCAACCCACGTACATATCAAGTATTTGTCATTATCAAAACTCGATAATATAGATCACACTCTTAAAAACTGATGATTATTATTATTATTATTATTATTATTTTTATTATTATTATTATTATTACTATTATTATTATTATTATTATCATTATTATTACTATTAATCATTTGGCAACAAAGTCAGATCAGAAGCCATTGGCTTTTCTGACCGCCGAATTTGCCAGCTCATTTAGCATCAAGTTAAACAGAGTACATCTAGGAAACGAATTAGCTTCACGCCTAATGTTTTTGGCTATGTTCAGAATATATTGAAAATTCACACTCGTTATTGTCATTTGGAAGGAACACTCCCTAATTTGAATTTGGATTTCCACATCGTTGTCTTATTGATATTTGGCACTGAACAAGTTTTTTAAAAAGTTCAATACATCAAATTTAGTAGATAACTTTGGAAATCAAATTTTTCTTAAATGCTGATTAAAAGCTATTTTTGAAGTGAAGTTTCCACGAGCTATAGGAAGATCATTTCGACTACTGCGCTCTTGTTATAGTAGATGACTCTGACAAAGATGAATAATACTGTTGTTATCTCAAACACATCAATCATTAGCACACAAGAAAGGCCCAAGTTTCGCGTTCAATCTAAATTGCAATAAAACTAAAATACAAAGTAGGTTAAAGAAAATTGATTAAGAATTAAGTTATTAATTTCAATTTAGTAAGTTGAGCAGTTTCAGTTTGATTTATATCGAAAATGAGGTGACAGTCGAAACTAGAGTATAGTATCTCGTATCTAAATAATCAAAGTGGTTGAAACAGCATCAGAATTATACATTAAGAATACCAAAATAGCATCATCACCAATATTAAGAAGATTCCAACAAAGATGTCACAAAAATGCCAAGCCGAGAATCAAATATATTACCCAGAATGTTCGGTCCCATTAATTCAATAGACCCCAACAACCACGCCGTTCTTCTCTCAGTAACGGGCATTCAGCAATTACAATGAGACAACTCCCATATTCACTATTAATACAACTATTCACTAAAATAACTTCTATTATATCAGTTTTCATATACTGATCATAATGCGAGTAATGAGTTATACGATACGATTATAATAACTTAATCGTAAAATATACATGAATGCAGTTTTAGTTTGACTTATATCGAAAATGAGGTGACAGTCGAAACTAGAGTATAGTATCTCGTGTCTACATAATCCAAGTGGTTAAAACAGCATCAATATTATTCATTAAGAATACCAAAACATCATCACCAATACTAAGAAGATTCACCAATACCAATATTAAGAAGAATATAAAAATACCAAAGCCGAGAAACAAATGCATGACCCAGAGTGTTCTTAGTTATATGATGGGAGTGTATGAAGAGATGAGAAAAGAGATAAGTAGAAAAAAATATGTAAATAAATGAGATGATTAGTGAATCTAATAAGAGTAAAAATTTCATTTTCTAAAACCAGTCATGGTCGGTGGAATAAAAGATTTTTTTCTTAGATACGAGCGTAATTTCCCAAATCAGAAGGAAAAATTAAAGTTTTTATCAACTGCTGAAATTGATAGCAATTTCTCATAAGACGTATCCAATGATGGTAACTCACAGTCACAGTGGAACAGTGATATTCAATTATAAGAATTTTTTGCGATACGAAAGCACATGCTCTAGTACAAATGATCAACTTTGGGATCAATGGTTTAATGTGCGTTGATAACAAAAAAAATTAAATGTCGCAGAATTAGAATATAGAAGTTTCACTCTCACAAACTCTGCTTTAACGTTCTCAATTTCCCTTCACAATAAGACCCCTTTTTACAACGTTATTTTCGAAATTGAGATTTATTTTTCTATTTTTAACTGTGATCTTCATTGGATTTTTCACATTCGATATTAAAACATTCAGAGTTCCAGTAAAACTACTTAAACGATATTGCTAATTAATTATGAGACGTGATCACTCTATATCTCTGCACACTCTATATCATCTGGCTTTTAGAGCAAGAGGAGTCATAGAGTGGTCAAGATGGAATTAGCGTTATCGTTAGCGTAGGCTTGCTCATACTCTCTATTATTTCAGGAATTTGAATTGAATCTATCATTTGAAACTCTATTCCGCAATTTTTAGTAGTTGTAGACTATCTTTCAAGTGCAAACATTATTCATTATTGATGTTATCAAAATAGGTAATACCCTTTCGGGTGCACGCGTTATATTCGAGGTGGATTCGATAATAGACTTATTTTGAACAGCATTTTATTGTACATGTCCTACAGTAAGCTCTCAGACTAGAACTAACAGAATAGAATATTCAAATGAACAAATAAATAGCATGATGAACCTGATAGAAAAATAATAATACATTGTGTTTTTCATGCATAAACAATGACTTAAACACATTGATTTAATGTGATGGAAATGGATGGGAGTATGGGGATTTGATGATATTGACAGAAGGTCTGGCAATGAAATGGATTTTCGATGTTCAGAGTGGAATTATAAGTTTGATATTCAATAATGAACGAGGGCTTATAAATAATGTAGTATAGAATTTACAAACCCTGCTATTTCAGATTGAGTAAGTGAATAAACCGGGGCAGGTGTTTGCCCACTGCCCAGTTTGGGTTCATTCTGCCAATACATATTCGTGTGGGTTTTATTCAGTCAAGGATCCCGTCATCCTCGGTAATTGGATTAAAACCAAAGGTCGTGTAATATTGTCGATTAGATTTCATAATCCAATTTCCTCGCTGAATTTCATACCTATTCAAACAGGAAAAGAAACAACATGTTTCGTTACTCAACCAGCGCGACGTATAATTAAATTTTGTGTCAAATTGGTATTTTTTGTCACAGCACTCACATAAGCTTGATCAAAAGGTGGAGGGAAAACTGTCACACCTGGACCAATCCATCAAAATTAGTGAATTATATGAGGATCATACTGTCCGTATTTGGGATTAGTGGTTTCCTACTATTCATTCAACCACTATTGGATTACTCTCGCTTTCCAACAGAAAAATGGAAAATCTAGAAGCTCGGTCTATGATATTGATATTTTATCAGCAACACGACCTATGTTGATGTTTGGGTGATCAAAGCATGGGTAATTTCAAAAGGAGAAATTACACCCAAAAAATCGGAACCTTAGACTATTGTGGAAGAAGGGTAAGATATTTCTCGCAAAATAGGTAATAAAAATCCTCTTTTGTGACACAACCCTTGAACTCCAAACTTTCCAGATGCGACCGCCCTTGCTACAGGTTTTTATTCAAGGTTATAAGAAAAGTTGCTTTTATTTGCGAATGAGTATACTAGATTACATGAGATGGATAGACTAAGTAATATTAGTCAGTGAATTAAAAAATATATATTTTTTTTATCAATTGTTATTTTTAAATTGGTTTTTATATGAATAATATATGTTCATAAAAGTAAGCACAGTATGAATGAGTCGATTAATGTCAAAATTAAACGACTTTTGTATTTTTAATACACTCGTAAATGGACCATTTCCAACAAAATAACTTATGATGGTCGTGAAATACTATTTTGCTTTCAAAAAGCTATCAGTGCTTAAAAGTGTGATCTATATTGAACAAGTCATTGAGCTCGCTACCATTTAACAATCCCAAACTCACACACAAATGAACCCATACACACTAGTAACCTGAAACCCAACCGAACTTCAACCGAACTGGATGGTAGCTTACGTTTGTGTATAAATAATGGATCTAGTTATCTAGCTCGATGTTTGTGAATTCGATATTTTGTAAAGTGACTGAATATTTCAAAGTGATTATTGAAATGAGTGAAATTGATGCACTTATTGATTCAAGTAAAATGTTGGAAAGCTACAAAAATAGTCTTAATGTAATAAATTCCTGTAGCAACACAGTGAAAAGTCAAAATATTTCATGTAAACCCATATAAACTAAGCTTTTGGGACAATCTATGCATTTTTGTGTATCGGAAGCTTGCAAAAGCAATAATTATATGAATACATTTGTTGTTTTTGAATGAAAGTCGAGGAACATTTTTGCTTGTCATGTTTACGTTTCTTGAGAAATGAGCATTTTGATTCGATATTATTTCTTGCAGGTGCACAACTAAACTGGTCGAAGTTTGTTGTCGAGGTGTTGCAAAGTCCTCCCGTTAATTACAGAGTTGACAGATAGTTCCGAAATTGTTTTGCCACTCTAGACAAAGTCAGTAGTTGAATGCGGGGCTCATTTAAAGTTCATGAAATACCAGGATCACGTCAAATTCTGGAGATGTATGGGAACAGAACACTCTGCATTATTGCTCCAATCCTCACTACATTTTTCGATCAATCAAAAATATATGTAGAATGTTCTGCTTCCAGACGTTTTAAAACAGGAATTCCAATACCCACCATATTTCTCGATCAATGGAAATTGCATAACTCCTTTATTTTTTCAAACACACAGCTTCTTAAACCATAATCTCATTTTCAATAATATGTTTCCAATATGTTGTCATATTTATTTTTTATTTTTCAAATATGAACTGATACTATTCAATCAATATTTTTTCAAAACGTTCTTGTATAGTTCATTTGGTTGATTATGTTTTTTTAAAGTACCACTATGAATTATAAAGATATTATTGTTTCGATTGCTCTCAGAATATTATATTTCATTGCTTGAAACATTAAAACAGAATTTTATGTTGAATCGCATGAATTTTAATAGATTTAAAATCAACTTTGATAGAGCTGGTTCTGTTGATTGGTTATCAGAGAATTTTATCAGCAATATTCGTGTGGAGCGCAAACTTTCATTTTGTTTCAATTCAATATCTTCATTTGAGAAACTTGGATCCAATGGACTGTTTTGAAAGTAACTTTGTGAGTACCGGTACTTCAATTTATACTTCTCGACAAAATGCGTTGTGTTTATTTATTCATTTACAAAACACAATCATTCATAGATATAACGGGCTTTGTTGAGTTAATAATTGAACAACTGGATAACTAAATTTTTTATAGCGGGTGTTTGAAAAGTATGGGAACAGCCTAATATCTTTGAATGTATGGGTCTTATGGAATAGAAATAAGCTCACTTAAAAATCTCCTTTTTGGCGAATTTGAAAATATTGAACGTCATCTTGGATCTGCCACATTGAAACAGACTTAATTTTTCTAAATGAGTGATACATAATTTTAATGTAAAATTATATGACAAAATCGATGATAATTATTTAGCTGTTTGTTTTCAAATTAATCAATCCGTTATTAAGTCAGTCAAACGTACAAAAGCGCAAAATCATGGATCAGAAAATTGAAAGGAAAACACATCACATCTTTTAATAACTTTAGAACTTTAACATTTTTTTTTTAATGTAAATGAAAAAAGTTAATTACCGCAACTGATGGTTTAAATGTCCATTAGTTTAAAAACTATAACGAAATAACAAAATTATCAAATTCAGAGTGGAAAAAGTGTAACATGATTTTTCCAATAATTTATTGCAATATTTATTTGGTCATTCTTTGTGAAAAATGTATTGTATTTAAACGAATTATCGGAAAAACATGCTACTTTTTTCAATTCTGAATTTGATAATTCCTTTAAATTATTCCATTCAATTCTTTCTATTCAATTCAATCATTTGACTAAATATAACATAGATAAGGATGGATTGATTAAGTTGGAAACTAATTTCATCACCGTTTTTGTCATGAAATTTTACATCAAAATCATGTATCACACGACTACCTCCCGATCCCAAAAAAATTAATTTCATTCCAATATGGCGGATTCAAGACGGCGATCAAAACTTCAAATTCACCAAAAAGTAGTTTTATTACAGCTATGAGTAACCGTGTTTATTTCCAACTCATAAGACCCATACAAAATAATAATAATAATATTAATATTATTATTGCCGATAGAACTCCCAAGAGGAAGACGCTAAGTATATCATTCGTGAAGTAAGTAATGGTATTCTATTTCCTGGGTCTATTCTTCTTGTTCGCCCAGACATTTTTCCACTCTGAATTTTATAATTTTTGTTAATTTTTTATTATTAGCATTATTAGGATTATGCCCATGTATTCAGAAATCCCATTAGACTCATACTTTTCGGTAAAAAGCTACGGTATCATCTTGATAACGTGATTTATCAAATCAGCATTGTTTGATTCCAAAAGGATGGAAGTACAAGTTAATGAATGCAACAGACTCATTGAAAATGTGAATTGATTCCAGTAAACTCCGAAATTTGTCATCTCCAACCATATTTTTTGTTTGATGAATTATTTGAAATTATCTCTATTTTTCTTCCAACAGAATAGTCTCTTATCAAAATATATGATAAGATGAAAAATCCACTACAATATTATAAATATTGAGAAATACCTGCAAAGGTGATTGGGTACAAGGTAATTGAAGACAAGTGTTCAACAGCATGATGCGCAGTAGCGAGCTAGTCAACTGATGCAGTGAAGTAATCTGGGTCTCTTTTCACGATTTCGCTTACCTTTAAGTTAAATTGAATAACAATATAAGTTTTTTCTCAAACAACATGCTTTTTAAGAAACTTAGACGTCTTCTATAGTTCATGGTATACGAGGCGTATTTTTTAAGTAAGTACCGTTTTGCCACACTGCGGCCGCAGTGCTGCATTCAGCGTTTTGCGCATGTGCACTGGGTACCCACATCTCTTGCCTATGCACTGACGCCCATACAGTCTGATTCTTCCTTGTTTACGTTGTTTACTGAGTGTTTAAGATGCCTCTGATAATCGTATTTAACATTTAATCTACGGTTTGATATGATGAAATAATTATTGAATTCAGAGCACTCAATAGTGTTGTATCATGTACATCACAATGAAGGATAGTACTTCACGGGTATTTGAGTTATTTTATTTGTCGTTAAAAGCCACTTCAAGTAATTTTAAAATACTGTATTCTCAATAGCAAATTTTTAAAGGAAATTGATTGGAGAAGTAAAGTTTAATTTCGATAAGCATGTAATAATTAGTTAAAGGTAGTGATTTGGAAAGTTCATATATTATATTAGCTGAAGTGGCATTATCCGTATCTGTGTTCTCAGTTTCAAATATGAATGGAATTCTAGAATAGGTGGATTGAATTTCAGTTAATAAGGCACTGGGAAAATGACAAAAAACAGTGAGGAAGTGGAAAAAAGATGATAAGAAGTATAAGGAGAGAAATGGGTAGCAGAAAGATAAAATAAACTTTTTAGGTGTATTTAACGACTTGCAGTCAATTTTAATTAAGAATAAGTAATATTTTACTCACTTTCTAGGCCGAACGTTTTCGAGATATGAAAACTCATCTTTAAGGCAGAGTTTTCGAGTTTCCATAACTCGAAAACGTTCGTTCTAGAGAGTGAGTAAAATATTACTTATTCTCAATTATAATTGACTGCAAGTCGTTGAATTCACCTAAAAAGTTAATATTAACAACGCAATTCGTCGTGGAACAAGAAATCCAGAGAAATAAAAATAAGAAAAATAAAGGAGAAATAAGGAGAAAAATTAAAAGTGAAAGAAAATGAATTAGAGTTTTCAAATTGCAGACAAGCGAGAAAAATGAGACAGCAATGCCAAACCAACAATTAATTTTCTATTGCAAGTTGAAGTACTTGCTCTACTAATAATGCCGGTTCCAAAAGGGTTTTCTCAACTCTTCGGCTTATCAATACATGGCTGATGACTACTATGGCAGAAAAAGAGGACTCGAGTTATTAGCCCTACTTTATATTCTCTCAGATTTCAACCTAGTTACCCTAGAGCCTAGCCCCTAGATCTTCAAAAATGAGTTAAGAGATTTCAGGTGGTTGCAGAATAGTTTTTCAATTGCGAATAATTTATGTGATTTTATTTTTCTTTTAACAATGTGTAAGAGGCGTAACTATGGGGAATCAATTTTTATGAAGCACACGTCTGGCTTCTCCAGTCGATCATAAATAAATAAATAATATAAGTTTTTTGTAAACGTAATACTTGAGATAAGCTGAAAAATAGTCAACAAATCCTTCTTTCTATATTATTACTGTCCCATATTCATATTCCAATTGATTGAATGTTCAAAAACTGATGATTAGACCAAAATTCCATGAAAAACTATCACACTCAATGTTTTTCAGTGCCACCATCTATTATGTGAGCTTATCAGAATAAAACATTCATTTCTCCGATCAATTTTCATCAAAATTCTACTATTTAATCTTTGACAGCACTACTTGAAAATTAGTTGAAGTGAGTTTAAATACAGTTAAAATGAATCAAATTCCTTCATGTGATGTACACAGTATAACATTATCGAGTGCTCTGAATTTAAGAATTGTATAATCGTATCGAAAATGCCATAGATTAACCATAGACCATGAACCATAGGAGACAAGTATCTTGAATAGTGTGAACAAATAATGACATCCGAGTTTCACAAAATAATTTGTTACATCAATTAATGATTATAGAGACCTATTCCATTTACCAATAATGCATAATTAATGAGTTCGTTTTACAATTGAAGCACATTGATAACTTCTTACAGTAATTTCAATTATTGGGGTAGGTTTAGAGCCCATGAAAATCAATAATAAGACAAAAGACCTAATCAAAAAAATCGACTGACAGGGGAAAATGAATTTCGCACTCAAGCAAATAGGAAAATTTAGTTGTTTCACATTTTATAGTTTCTATCACGTTTGAGAAATGAAATGTTGCATTGATTGATAACGAGCTCGTTCAAGAATTGAGTTCCAGTCTATATGCTTTGAAACTCCAAAAAGGAGCGGTTATTTGATTATTTCGGTAGGATAGTTTTAAGGAGTTGTTATCTCTAACTGGCTCACTTTTCAAATTATTGGCCAGCTGCAAAAAAGCTCCGAATACATTAGTGTTAAATTTAATGGAATCTAGCTGTATAATGAATTGTTATGTTGAGATCATTCTAATTAAATTGTATTACGATGTATGTGCCAAAAAATGTATAACTGGAATTGGAAGAAATAAATTTATTTACAAAAGCAGAAATTTCTTATTTTTTTAGAAACTTCTGCAGAAATTTGTGCATTTATTCCATCATGTTTACTATTGTTATTGTATGATTGAAACCCAATCAATTTATATTTTATATTTTATATTGTCCTAACCGGACAGTTACATAAAGTTTCTATAGAATTTTGATACCAGTTTTCATTAAGCATGTGATATGTGAACGTGAAAAAGTCCTAGATCTGTTTTGAAACAGTTTCGTCAAATCGTAAATCTGTTTCGTAAACCTTAGAAATTACAGAATTGACAAAAAGCTTCAAGATTGACTCCTATTTGATCTCTGTATTAACTAGTGTTTCAACCTATTGAAGAATTCGTTACCTATTCAAAAGCTAGATAAAATTAAAACTTACCGGGGCATATCGTTAATATACGAAGAAATCACTTGAAATGTCATAGGCTATAACCTCTAGAATTGGCAAAAAAAAACTCCAAAATTGATTCCTGTTCGGGAATTTGTATTTACTGGATACTAGGGTTTCAACTTGCCAATATTTTAACGTACCTTTTCAAAAGCGACAATTTTTGCGACGTGCTGAATGCCTCCTTGATACCTAACTTGAAGAAGTATTCGAAATTACAACGGTTACAGGTTTATTTTCTGCAAACTCTTGAAATAGTAAGTGGATGAAGTATTAGCAGTAGTTGTAGTAATAGTAATTTAGAGTGCAATTATTGGATAGTACTAATATTAATCTGGATTCACACTTAACCTTGTAAGGTTACAACTTCATCAACTAGAAGTTCCCAGCTCATCAAGTTTCACCAGTGAATGAGATTGGCTAAGATTTGACAAAAAGACTTCAGTGCAGGAGTTCTCCTCTTTGAATGATGAAGTTGCAACCTACAAAAGACTGGAAGTGGAGAGTGGGGATTGAAACGAAGTGTGTTTCAAACTAGATGTTCACTCTACCTCATTCATAGTCAGACAAACTTACTTGAGTAATATTTTTAGCAATAAATTGGGAATTGATTTGTAAGATTTTCATTTCAAAGACAAAAAACACCAAATACAATTATTCAGAAATTCTTGTTTCTGGTTTTAGTTTGTCAAATCGTGTCCAGAGCAAATGAGCAGGTAGACTTTCGAATGGAATCAGAGAAAACCAGGCTGAGATTTCGCAACAAGACTTGTGAGTTGCTAGTTCTCTTTCGTCGGCTGAGCGCAGACTTGACAAGAATTACAAGAGACTCGGCCAAAGTACTGGGGCATCAGTTCAAAGAGAGAAGAAACTTTAGCATCGTCCTGTGCCCCTCCGATGCTGAGCATACCAAGCACTAGGGTTCCACACCAACACAAGTTCAAGTAGACCGTGCACACCAAGCTTATCACTCGGAGTATCCTTCTAACAAGGGAATAGGATGTCTCCTTACCATTACATCTCCAGACAGAACTTAAAGCTATTTTAAATTCAAAGGAGTACAAAATCAAATCTCAATCAGTCGTCTGGTGTAGATTCTTTCAGAAAGGACTCCATTAAAACAACTAATGGTAGGCCTACTCCTAATATGGAAAGGACTTCCTTTGATGATTCTGGAAAATCCAATTAATCCATATATTTGATTTTTATCAAATCAATTTATTCAAGTACTGACTAGTAATATCATGAACTAATACCCCTAAACTCAACCCCTCGGTTGCACAAATTGTTCATTATCCGTTCCACTTTTATACCAAGATGTTTTCATACCATGCTACTTTCATACCATCACACCATCTATATTATATAAAAATGAATGTTTGTATGAGTGTGTCCATTATACCAGCAGCCTGAACCGTCCACCCGATTGCAAGGAAACTTTGGGGATTTTAGGTGGCATGCCTGGCAAGGTTTCGGGGTTAGTGAAAACCACCTCAATGATGGAGGGGCTTTGGGGGAGGGGGGAAAATTTCGATTTTGGCACTTTTCAATCAATTTCTAGGGGAAAATGATTTGTATCATATTATGTCCATAAAGTTCTGAATTGGTACACAAACCTGGGAGCCCCTCAATTAATAATTTTCGGAGCCGCCAGAGGGGGTCATAATAATTATAAAAATTTGAGCTAACCACTGCTTCATATCATGTGATAGCTCATTCTACTCAGCTTGCCAAATCGGATCAAATTCAAAGCACTTTTAGAAACCCTAAAAATCTACTATAATTGTAAGGGTGGTGCCAGGGGGGTTTATAGGCATTATAAGCATTTATAGCATTATAAGCATTATAAGGCATTATAAGCAGGGGGAATATAAGCATTTGAATTATCTACTGTTCATGAGGTGTGATAGCTCATTATGCTCAGCTGTCTGACACGGTTCAAATTCTAAACCACACGAAAACTTGAAAACTACTAAAAAATCGTTCATGGGGACGCCATGGGGGTTTATAATTTGAGAATATTAACTATCAACTCCATTATAGCGAGTGATAGCTCATTCTACTCAGCTTGGCAATTAAATTTCAAAACCATGTAAAAATCGGAAAAAATCCAACACTTATAGTGGGGAAGCAAGGTTGAGGGGCATATTGTGTGATAGTTCATTCTACTCAGCTTTGCAATGCAGTTCAGAACACTCCAAAAAGCCCAAAAATTATTCGCGGGGGAATAAATATAGGAACTTTAGGAAGTTGAGAAGCTTTCCACTACATTGTATCATGTGATAGTTTATTTCACTCAGCTTGCTCATGCTGTTAAAATTCAAAACTATGTAAAAACATGAAGAGACGTTCACGGTTGTGCCAGGGGGTCTGGTTCAAGAATTTGAACTATCTGCTCTATCGTGTGGTAGCTTATTCTACTCAGCTTACTTAGGCGGTTAGAATAGCAAATTTTCTATTGACAAAATATAAATGTGCAGTTTTCCATATCTTAAAAACGTGAGAAACGTTAGCGTTCATGTTTTGGCTCTACAGTGTTACTGATCCCACATGGAAATATTTTATTCCAAACCGTGGTTGTGAACACAAAAAACACTAAGTAACCCAAAACCAAAATAATTGAAATAGAAGTAGGTTAAAGGGGATAGCTTTTCAATGATAACTAACATCTGTTTAATGTGTGATAGATCATTCTACTCATCTCAGCAAGGCAGTTAAATTCCATAACTTATACCAATCATTATTCATTTCATTTTACGCGTCTGACAATGTAGTTACCTATATTTATGTAGATGTGAATGGACCTTTAGGCTCGTTTCACACATATCACTGAGGAATTATTATTTTCAATGAAATTATCTTGTTGATTAAAATTAAGGGGGTAATACAGGAGTAAAGAAATAAATGATGCTCTTTTAGACACATCGAATCGTGCCGAATGGAAATGATACCATCCGCCTTCCGTGAGGCTCGTTTCACACACATCAATTTCAGCCATTCGATAAAATTTCAGACAGTAAAATCTTGGATAGAATGAAAAAAGTGAACAAATTTTGAACAATAAAACTCCGAATGGTTTTATGGGGATAGACAGAGACAGAGCAGGCCAGACACGTTTCAAGGCTTTACTATTCGTTTCAATAACATGACAAACTATATAAGACCAGAAATTTATCAGTTCCTGAGAAATTACTTGTATAAAAACTATTGTTTTGATACAACTTGTATCAAAATAATAGTTTTTTAGAGCCAAATTTCTACCTGAAAAACTCTTCAAATTCAGTTTCAAATTTAATTAGTGAATAGTTACTCTCTTTAAACTTTTGAGAACGTGTGTACTTCTTTTAAAGTAAATTCTTTATTACAAACTTCTTAGTATGTGAGCATATACGATTGATATACCTTCTAAATAGTGTTGCAATTAAAAATCTATAAAATAAGTCAGACTTACGAAATGGTGGAATAATGATGATCTCATTACAATAAATTGTAGAGTAAATTAAACATGATAGAATTAAAAAAATTCAAATATTTTAAATTTTATGGGTTTTGAATTTTAAGTGGAAATAAACCTTAAACAGTCATGGTCTTTATCAGCATCAGCGATCGTGATTTTATTAATGAAATACCCCTTCTCTTACGAAACCTTAGATTGGGGCCGTAGGTTCCCTTTTTGCGCTGCAACTCTGTTCTCATTGTACTGGACGATGCCAGATGTAACTTCCATGCCGCTCTGCTTAAAAATATTCACTGCTGTTAGTATGTAAGAACTTTTAGTGAGGTTATGTTGGAGTTATCTTTATGTCCTTATACAATACTTCTCTTTATTTCCAAATGATGTAGTGTGTCATCTAGTAGTATAATGAAGTTTGTGTATTCAACATTTTATTTACTTTTCATAAGTTACAGAAAAGTTGATACATCCATCAAATTATACAAATTCAGTACTAAGATAATAATCAGCGGTTTCTTTGTATTAATAACATTTGACAAAAAAATAAAAGACTTCCACCGTGAAATAGTCTAATAAATTAGATGACAATGACTTTGATAACTAGGTTGATGAAGATGGACATACACGAATAATAGGGAAATGAAGTAATCAATTTTACTACTCACAAAAAAGCAAGAAGCCTTTGGATGTGTTGCAAAAGGATGTATATTATTTTTATTTTCTATGTGATGCAAACTTTGTAACATGTTAGATATATTACTTTGTTCACCACTGAAACAGGTATTAAACTCGATTTAAATATTAACTTTTATTTTATTGTTGTTACACTAATTGCCATAACACTACTCAGTCTAATTTAATGTGATACTGTTATACTATGCTATTGATAGGATTTTTCCCTGTTCAGTTGAGAGTGAGCAAAGGCTTGACTCAAAGATTTAAATTCATTGTTGGCTAATTTCAAAGTGTTGTTGATTAATTTAGCTAGTAATTGACTTTGTATTGACTTTTGCTGATTATGGAATGTACAACTAGAACTATCCTGCTTGAGTTACCCTGTTTTAACCTGATTGAGTAAGAAACCACGTTCAAGTTCAAGTTATGAGACTTAATTTTTTCAAATCATTGCAATAGTGAAATTTATGTTTGTGCATCATTGGCCAATGAGTTTTTTTAAGACTGCGTTAGTACACATTTTATTCCCCCCACACCCCCCTGATAACCCCCCAAAGTCCAATCCTGGTTACACCACTGAACCTGGCTCAAACTTCTGTAGGTACTTGTTTATACTATTATTATCTGAGAAAAGTCAATGAAACATCATCAACCACTTGTTGCCTACATCTACTAAACATAATATAACAATAATTTAAAAAAGTTGTTGAAGCCGAAGTGGTATTTCTGGATCTGTTATAGTGGATAAAATAGTTGGATAATGTCGGACATCTCAATAGTAGCCAAATAATACATTGAGTTGTTCGACAATATACAACTCTTTTATTCATATAGGTCTAACAATATTATCAATTTCTCTAGATATAGATTTGAAATGATCGGGTTTTCTTATCGATTTTGATTGTACAGTATTCTACAATATCCAAATTAAGGAAAAATGTATAACTTGTCCAAAATAACTCATACAGATTGTTAGAATGTTGCTAATATAATTAGGAAATCGATATTTGTGGCATTAAAAGGCCTTAAACTTACATAATTGATTGGCAACAACGTACCAACATAGCAATGATAGAGTAGAATAGAGTTGTGAGGTGATAAATTTACAAGGTTGGTAATATTTGTAGCGAGGATAATTAGAGTGGGAAGTATTTGAAATTTCACAGCGAGAAATATTTGAGAATACTGTACTCTTCAGCTTCTCCTGTACAAATATCTTCCTGTCAGCTTCTTGTAGTTTTCGTTCTGTATGGCTATGCTGTTACTCTGAACATTCGTCTACATCTAAAGAAAAGGAGGTTGTCTTTCTGGCCCGTTGAGAGTTTCACCAACATTGGGAGTGAGAGAGATAGAGATGAAGTGAGTGAGATAGAACGAGTGATGAAAAGAGATGGAGGAGACGGATGAGGTAGAGATGGTTTTGGCGCAGGCAAAGGCAGCGTTGGCACTGAGAGAGGCTCCGAAGTTGAACCCCCCCAACAGCTAATTTCGTTAATGGTCTATTCATGACCCGGTCATAGTCGTTGTGCTGAGGGGAATTTGTTGCCAAGCTCAATACAGTCTCCCATCCCCTTCTGTTATGCAAGAGTGAGGTTGTTAGTTAATCCGAGATGATAATAATCGAAAGGAAATACGGCAGTCGAGAAGAGGGGGACGCTTTTCCAAGAAATAGGACTGTGTGCATAGCCACTGTATAACTTTGTCCACCAGCATCGTCTGAAATGCTATGATTCAGCCGTTTTTTTACGTATGTGTTCAAACACTATAAACTTATTCTCTAGGATGGATATCTCTTCCATTTTAATATTTTTTAATTTGTACGTTTCATGCGCAATGTTGTTCTAATACGCCGGTCCTTTCTGCAATGATGTGCACAAGCATCTGAAGTCTATTTCGGAGTAAATTGCAAACATTGTAGCCTACAGGTATAGACTACGAGTACACTCTAACATAACATTTTGTTCTAACCACTCATAGAAGCAGTAGGGGTTCGTGGATTTCCAAATGTGTAGGATCCCTTGAAGGAGGTTCTAGGCTAAGTGGTACTTGGCCCAATGGAAAACAATACGTGGAGTGAATAAAACGTAGTGACTACCTAGTAGCTAGTAGACTGTACTGTGCAGTGTTAGCGTTATCTCAAATTGGAGTGATTAAACAGAAACTGAACTCCTACTAGCAACTAGTCAGAATTTCAAATCCTGTAGTTACAACTTGTTTTCACGCTCCCCAATCCAAGATATGACTATGTTGCCCTATCAAAATACAACTTAGTTGGAAACCTAGTGTTGGCGTTTTATTTACAGCTTAGCACTAGGAATTTTCAAACTCCAAGTTACAACTAGTTGTATCTTCTTTTATTCACTTGAAACTTAATTACAACTTGTAATTAATTCATCTAGTGTTAGCATTAACTACATTTCATTCACTTCACCCACTATAACGCATCTCATACCTGTAGTGACTGCTCCAGCGCTATGCAGACGTTCTTCAGTAAAATGCGGTTAGATTTCAGTAGTGTATATAAACTGATAGTTCACGATCAGTTGTAGAAAAATAATAATAATAATAATTGGATGTGAATTTCTACTTACTTGGATCTCTTACACTAATACAAATACAGAGTCGAATTGATTTTTGTTAAACACTCTTGAAACACTGAACAAAAAAGACACATGATGGACACATTTTGTTACCCTTTGGAAAGAGAAAAAATGAATCCCCCTCCCACACACCACAAGGGACTTTAGCACAATTTCATGAAATGAGGTCTGAAAATCCCAATTTCACCCCCTCCCACCGTACCGAAATTTCACCAGGTAGAACGGGTAAGCCTCCCCCCAAACCAATATACGGCTTATATTTTTACTTTTACTCACTAATACTCCATAATTAAAGAGTTTAAAGCTCTGTTGAGATTATGTTCAATTTAAATGGAAATCTTAACTCTCTATCTTTTTGCTTTATTAATACTACAAACATGACCAAAAGCATTAATTCTCTATTCGAACAGCCCTAAAGAAATTGACAAAATCAAACTGTACAGAGTGTTTTTGAACATTGCATTACCATTACTACTTGTAATTTTTACTTCCTTTTTGTGTTCCAAGAATTCAAAAATTCGATGAATTTTGGAAAATTATTACTTTTGCCATCATTATCACATGCCAGTACTTTTCACATCATTACAATGCCAGCATTGGCATCATCCATAGATCACGTGATGAGGTGAGAAACTATCAGCAAACAGAATTTAAAAAAGAAAACAATTAAACTATGTAACGTACTGAATCGGTTTTATTATTTTGCTACCATTTTTAACACTTTCAAAGTCAAGAATGAATGAAATTATACAGCCCCGTCAGCCCGAGTTATCTTGGAGTATTTAATAATGATTAGTTTAATATAATAACTCTAATAATAGCTCATTTATGTTAATCAATTGTGTAGTTGATATCAACGGTCAAAGATATCAATCTTTGTTGACGAATATTTTGCGGATTTCAATTTCAATTGACAATTGTAAACAGCGTGCATCTACCGAAGATGTTCCACAAGCGCCAACCGAGGGGATAAAATAATGTGCTGTATCCCCCTCCCCCTCAAATTCTTCACCAACACTAAAAAAATATTCATTTGTGTCTACTATGAGGGTGAGAAATGAGGAACTTTCTTTAGTTGATATATCTTTGAACGAGCGTAGCGAGTTCTTAGATTTGACTTGAGGCTCATTGCTATCTGTGAGTATGTATGTTCGACGACAACTTTTGTACGCTTTGACCAATCAACATCAAATACTGAACACATATTCTTCCAAACTTTATACAGATCGAGCACGTTGGCCAATAAAATAGGCCCACTCCTTAATCTTTTTTGAGACTGAAGGGAAAGGATAGGTTCTCAGGCCTTCATTACTTTATCTATATTTATTACCATGTATATGAAATAGAAATTTCTATCATATGGAATTTGCATTAGAACACAAAATAGTATTTGGAGTTATCATCAGATAGGTTAGTTAATATGTGATCAGCATCTTCTTATCAAAACATATACCTTAATAGAGTTTTCTATACATATACCGTACTAATTTCATTGAAATTTGTGCCCTGATGTATTCATCATAGATGATTTTGACAGATTTTTTATGTGGTAAATATATAATATGTGCAACGATGGGCGCCATTATCGATGTATAGTATACCTATAAGAACTGTATGAAGCTGAAACGTGATAAGTTGGCAATCGAGAATAATTTAATTCGAATAATTTGGTGCTTGTTAATTTTTGTGAATCATAATCATAAAATCCTATGGAAATAATATTTCCAAACATATAGGCCTATGTGTGAATCTCAAAGTTTGCCATATTATTTTTGAATTGTAGACACTTCAAACAGGCAAAGTAAGCTAGATTAACCAATGGAATTCTTTTGAATTTCAAATAATAAGATTATTTATTATTTGTGATGCTGCACTTGTGATGCTTTCTTGAGAATGTTATCTTAATCAGTATCCTCAAAACGGCCGTATCTTGCTACCTTCTCTTACGAAAAGCTGCAGTAACTTTATATAGACAGTGTGGCCATTGCCTCCAGCCGTCATAGTATTGTCTCCAATTTATATGTATATAGCCTATAAGTGTTATATAGTTTATAATTAGCATTATCTATATAATTATATAAAAATGAATGTCTGTCTGTATGTATGTATGTATGTATGTTCCCTATAGACTTCAAAACTACTTGACAGATCGGCATGAAACTTTGGGAATATGTTGTGTGAATATTGGGGATGGTTTCTTACCATAAATTTTAATAGGGGAGCTAATAATTATTATTAATTAATCCATTTTATAGACCTCACCTACTGAACTTGCCGGCCAAACAGCTTAAAGGAACAGCTGATAGAAGTCAACAGTTTTTAATCATATGGCAGGCCCCTTAGCGGCGTTATGAACAGCAAAAGACTTTGCACTTTGCATGTAGGCTACCAAGCAGCCGGAGCCTTGCAGTATGTAGGAAACATATGACTGGGTATGATGAAATGTAATTATGCCGGGTTGATTGCATCTGTTACCAATGCAGCTAGAAATTTGAAATACAGCCTCAGCGGGAGGTGACGAATAATAAAATGAAAAACCTAGCTTCTACCCTTATAGTCGTAGGAGGTTTAAATTTGAAATGTTTCTTCATTCAGAGGTGGTGATTAAGAAAACCGCGAAGCCTCTATGATCAGCTGGAAGAGCCCTAGGACTAACTTCTTTCCTAATTTGAAATGTAACCTTAGTGGGAGGTGGCGGATAATAAAATCAAGGAGAATTTTTATGAGAACGCAGCAACGCGCGTCGGGCCAGCTAGTAGTTTATATTAGTTACTAGCTGGCTCGACGCGCGTTGCTGCGTTGTCATAAAATTCTCCTTGATTTTATTATTCGCCACCTCCCGCTGAGGTTACATTTCAAATTAGGAAGAAAGTTAGTCCTAGGGCTCTTCCAGCTGATCACAGAGGCTTCGTTGTTTTCTTAATCACCACCTCTGAATGAAGAAACATTTCACATTTAAACCACCTACAACTGTTAGGGCGGAAGCTAGGTTTTTAATTTTATTATTCGCCCACCTCCCACTGAGGCTGCATTTCAAATTTCTGGCTGCATTGGTCAACAGATGTCATCAACCTGGCATAATTACATTTCATCATACCCAGTCATATGTTTCCTACATATTGCAAGGCTCCGACTGCGTGATAGCCTACATGCAAAGTGCAAAGTCTTTTAAAGCTTAAATAACGCCGCTAAGGGGCCTGCCATATGATTAAAAACTGTTGACTTCTATCAGCTGTTCCTTTAAGCTGTTTGGCCGGCAAGTTCAGTAGGTTAGGTCTATAAAATGGATTAATTAATAATAATTATTAGCTCCCCTATTAAAATTTATGGTCAGAAACCATCCCCAATATTCACACAACATACTCCCAAAGTTTCATGCCGATCTGTCGAGTAGTTTTGAAGTCTATAGGGAACATACATACATAAATACATACATACATACATACATACAGACAGACATTCATTTTATATAAATAGATATATTGTGAACATATGTTTTCGACATGAATGCATGGCTCCAACTACACAGTATGCGTGTAACCGCGATAGGATACAATAGGTTCATACTGTATTGACAGTAGAGATGTAAAGAGATAGATCGGTCACTGTAGTGAATACTCAATTTGGACACCAAATGGCAAATTTGAACCATCTGACCGAAAAAAAGATCGTAAGTGAGGCGACCCATGGACACGCTATCTATATCTCTATATATTAAACTTCGGTTTAAAACTCATTTCTTTACACAATAATCAAGTTCCATCTAGATTTTCCTAGAAGAGGTATAAAACATATGAGAGCGATCAAAAGCTAGCAGACAAGGAAATATGAGCATATATATTACAAGCACATATATTTTTTAAGCACAATTTATTACATTTTTCATTGCTGACGATGCCCACATGAGTATGAAGACTTGTGCGTTGGTAATGAGGTGAATGGTTAAATGATGAGAAACATCAATGGCTGAATGAGATTCGAACCCAAGGCTGCCGGAAATGAGGCCAGCTAGAGCCCTATCTTATCCGAGACAAGCGTGCCAATAAACTACGCTACCCGCCATTCAATGGACATTTTTCACGTGCCAGCTTCATTGAGAGAATCGAAGAGACAACTCGAACAAATATTATCAAATTTCATGTTGGAATTCATGTGGATTATTCTACAATATGAACATTTCAAAAACTGTCTCAGACTTAACTGTCACCTGAACCGGCCTAAAAACTTAGAAGTGCCAGTGCTAGTTGAATTAACTACCAGTCACCGCTGTTTACTGAGTTTGCCGTAGATGTTTCCAAATAACCAGTTTCATTTCTCTCTAGGAAGTCAGGGCCTTCCCTAACTCATTCATATAAAATAGATCGACACTATGGCATATCTGGGGTAGTCCAGGCTATCTCAATTCAATCAGCAGAGTTCAATTGATTCATTGTTCCATCCTATCTATGAAGCGATCATTCTGATCAATCAGTACAACGGCAAGCTCATTTCACTCCTCCTTGGATCCTGACAGTTAGCCAAGTCGAGGGAAGCCGAGCGAAGCCTGCCGGCTACTATAGGTATAAGGAACATTTTTCTCTTCTCTTTGCCCAGACGACTCCCCTAACTCACCGAGCATAACCTAGCAAAGAAATTGACTTCAGTTTGTTCAAGGAAGGGAATGATGGCTACTAGTGACACTTCTTCCTGGTAATCAAATTTAATTACACTTGTTTGGAAGAAGGAGAATAAGAGAGCATGAATCTCTCTTTGAAACTGTGGCGATGAGAAGATGAGCGAGAGTTAAAGAAGAACTAGGTAAGAAGAGGAGAGAGTTCCTTCAGTTGTAGGAAGACAAGACAAATTCATACCAATGTCAGCAAGTACCAGTCATGAATACGCCATCAACAAAATTAACTGTCTGACGTTTCTCAGCTAAACTTCAAATTTCCTTTCCCTTTGAATGAGCACGCGCACACACACACATACGCACCTTCACATCCACTACCCCTCACTATCATTCACTTATGCTCCAACTTGGAAAGAGATCAAAAGACAAAATGAATCAGCTCCTGGTGAAGAATTGAGTTTCAAGATTAAAGGTATTAAAAACCAAGTATTCTTCACGGTTTCATTGTTACAATCGTCTCATATATTGTTTTAGTTTTTTGCTAACTTGAGCTGTATGAAAAAACTATAACCTAAGTTAGCTACATCCAAAAAATTTAATAAAAGAAAATTTTGATTGAGCACGAGTAATGTGTAATTCTCAAAACTTTAGTCAAGATTGGAGGTTTCGTGTTTTTGTCGGCAATGCAAGACCTGGAACCAGAAATGCAAAACACTGAAAGTGGGATCCATTGCATGAGATTAGCAAATTTTTAAAATCCAAGTCATGAGCGCTTCGAAAAACTCTATGCCACCAAACGCTGACGTGAGGCTCAATTTTTAAAATCATCGCGATTATTTTTAACCTAAATTAAAATTTTTCAGATGGCTAATGTTGTCTTTAACAATACTATCCATTCAACAAGAAAAAATGCATTTTCACCAACCAAGTAGGCTTTGATTTAACCCTACAATACCGTATGTTTCTTCTTACAATGACATAACACATTTAACTCTCCAATTTAACAAATGAAGCTCTAACTATGATGAATGATTTTCTTCCCCTTGCTGCAATATCAAAATTCTGTCCACGAAATGACAAAATTCACTATACCTGTCTAGCGGACAATTTGTTCAATCCCCTTCATCGAATCATAAATGTTTCAGAGGGTTTTTTGGCAAACATTATTGATTTACGTTGTGTCAAATTGTCTGAAACTATAAGGAGGAAACTTGTCAATGTTGTCTGCTAAGTTAAAGTTTATTGTCAGTAGTCATGCAGTCATGGAGTCAGAGAAAATTACAAGAATGACATGGAATAGGAACAGGTTTTCCAGTAAATATATACATATATATATTAATTTCTATACGTGACTTTATACTTTCTTCAAGCTGCTGTACAATAATTCGAAATTGATGATTTTCTAGCAATTATAATTTCTAATTTCATAGCAATAATAAATCTAATATCTTAATATTAGAGTGACTTTCAATCTAATCATTGGATTTAGAGATTCGATGAATTATTGAAATACGGTAATAGAACGAACTCTTTCCGGCGGTTTTTGGTGTAAGCTAATGAGGAACATCATGCTCTGTGTTTTTGCTCCTGCTGCTGGGTAATTCTCATTACGAACGGACAGGAAAGTCGTAAATAATTGGATGAAAATAAGTTTTCGAGATTTGTGGAACGTTTTTCTGGTCCAGAGAATCCTTTTTGCTGCTATAAGCCGCTTAGAGACCAATTAATTTGCACCTTAGCCGTAAGCACTGTCAACACGTTTTGCAATTCAACTTTTTTAATTGAATACGGTAGACTATTCGATACCATGACACCATTGATTAGTGTTGACCATGTAGATTATACATTTGTAGACTTTGTATCAACTTTCATGAATAAGAAAGGAGTTCTAATTAGACTGGGAGAAGTTATTTACAATTTGAATGTTTTCCTGAGACTCCATCGGAAAATAATGCTTAGAGAAATATAAGTTCCAATGAAAAATAGGGATGAAATGTGAATTAAAAAGCATCAAATAGCACGGTAACCTATTATATTTTCGGTTAGAAATGAGATCCTTATATTTGGCCATTGTAGCCTCCCAAAGCCTGAACATGTTTCAAGATTTCGTAGCTGTGTAGTATGTTAAGAACCGGCAGAAAAGATTTAAAATCTTTCTGCTGCTGCTCACCACTCACTACTTGTTTGTGAACGAGGCGACACCTTCTGAATTTCATTGAAAATGGCACCCATACAAAAATATTTATTTACCATAGATAATATTGCAACAGTTTGTTTTTTATGGGCAAATATATCTGAATATGTGAGCGGAGCTCTGGTCGGCGTATTGCTCTGAACAGTCTTTCGCTTGCTTGCGAATGCTTGTGTTGCCTTTTGTCGTAAATAATATCATTAAACAAGTGCTTGAAGTCACCAATAACTTAGAACTTTCTTGTGGTGTACAAATACTTTTTGCGTTAGTTTTACTTCTGTGGATTGGATTAATTAAATGCAGAAAGGTTTACACTCGTATTATTCGCCATCTGGTTGTAAGAAACGTAAACGATCCCCAATATATCCTGAAATTAAGTCTCGGTCTGGGAATACCTGATCAGTGAAATTGTAGAACAAAAATTCGAGGTATTGAAGGGTTTAAAAACTCGAATTATTGTGGAAAATTCCGATAGGAAATTGTTTACCTTAGCCACTAAAGTCGATGTAGCTGCTCCTCCTGAGCATGTGCAAAACTAAACAGTGAATTACATATTAAGATTTCTTAATACTTGCAATAAGGTTCCAATGAGAAGACTTATCGATTTAATTTTATGGCTGTGATAAGAAGTTTCTTCTTTGACTATCTACAGTGTCAGGAAAATTTCTACCATTATCACTTTTTAGAGAACGAACAAAGAATAATGTGATCTAATTATCGTCCACATTCCATGTGAAGAAGATTTGAAAATTATAAAATCAAACTTGAAAGAAGTGGAAGGTACTAATTTATTTACAAGGACTACTTGTATGAAACGCTTATTTACACCTGTCAATCTAAGGGAGCCGATTTCATATGGGTACATTGGGTAGAAATAGCATCTGTTGATAAAGAACTGGACATGTATGAATTAAATTATGTACTGGATCAGATGAGTAATAATAAGGTGCCGGGAGACCTTATCCATCCGGGAGATGGATTTACAGTAGAATTTTATAAGAAAGCTCCTGAAGATTTAAAAATACTAATACTGTTACGGGTTCTAATTGCTAAAATAAGGCTGGCAACATAAAAGTTCACACTTGCACTTCATTTACACAACTAATTCTTTTTACACACACTAATTGCAAGTTCAATTAATAAAGAAAAACAGATCAACAAATGACAAGCTAATACTTAATTCCAGTAATAAGTAAAAAGTAGATTCGTATGGCTTATCAGACCAGCGATAAGCCAACTCGGCTACGCCGACTCCATTCCAGTAATTATTCACAAGAATTGATGAACAATTAATTTTAGGCTGATCAATAATAAAAGAAATAAGAGTCCAATAAACTGTACAATAATGTAGAAAGAAATGATAAAAAGAGCAACCAATCACTTACAAAACACAGTCCAATTCGTTATTTGACAGTCCCAAATAATATCACTTGACACAACGGCCGCTATTAGCCGTGAGCAACTAGCTTGGCAACTGATTGAAGCAACCGATTGCCGGGCCAGTCTCCCATTTGAGCAACTGAGCTGAGCAACTCATTCGGCAACTGCAGATAACCTGTTAATAAAAAAAGTTAATAATAATAATGAAAAAATAATAATAATATAATTATAATAATAATTATTATTATTATCATAATAATAATAATAATTAATAATGAAAATTTAATTATTAAAATTATTTTATTATTTAAATTATTAAATTAAATAATTAATATAACTAAAATAATACTATATAATAATAGTAGTTAATAATAACTACCTACACTAATAATAAAAACTTAAATAGTAAACAATGTTAACACTTCACCTGCTTAAGACACAATTTAAATAATTAAAAAAAAATTAAATTATTAAAATTATTTTAAATTATAAATTATAATAAAAATAATTATAATTGTATAATTATTTTATTATTTAAATTATTAAATTAAATAATTAATATATTTATTATATAATTTTATTATTATAATTATAATGATACAAGAAAAAAAACTGACACAAATGACAGATGAGACTGAGCGGGTTTGTTTTGGGTAGACAGATCGGTGATGCGCATGCGTACGCAGTCAGTTGCCCAACTAATAGTTGCCTACGGCTAATAGGCGCCATATACTCCAATGCCCCCCCGACGGCAGGGGGACTGAAACAGTCGCTTGCGTAGTTGCCGGGGCTCGACTCGCCCGGCAACTGCATGGACAACTTTTTTGACTTCGGCAACCGATTGCTCACGGCTAATGGCTCCCATTTGATTCAATGCCCCGCTACTCCACCGGCAATCGATTGCTTGCTCAGTTGCTCACGGCTAATAGCGGCCGTTGGCGTCTTTAAACTATTAGTAAGCTGCACAAATAGTAAATACTTGTCTCTGAAAGTTTCACTGAAATCGAGCGCTGTTTACTCCAACAACACTGGATTGTCTCTCTCACGAGATCTGTAACACAATGTGTCACGCGGGTTTGTAAAACTAACTGTCACGCAAGCTTTTGTAAGACTAAACTAAGCTTGTTCACGTGGACTTCTTTATATAGCTGTCATAGTTGTATAATTCCAAGAACTGGTGCCTTCTAGATGCTTCAAGAATGCCATGGAAGGTGACAGAATATAGTAGAACACGACCTCGATTGTTCAGGAAGTTTGTAGAATTCTTGAGAAATTCAATTGAGTAAGAGAGTTGCATATTCGAAGAATAAGAGTGACAAAGACATGTGAAAAGCAAGGGAATGAAGATCAGATTACAAGTCACGTTTGAACATGAATGAAACAATGTATACGTAGAACAAGTGTGTAAATAACTGCTTTGCTTACTTTTGTAACAATACTGATCTTGTTCAACAGCATTTATACAAGTGGATATGTTCCTGGATCTATTCAAAATGCTTATATTTTTCCTCTTTATAAAAAAGGTGACCTTCTGATGTTCCTAATTACAGGGGTATTACATGTATAAAGTTTTTGACAAAAACTTCAATGGATGTAATGTGTAGTAGATTAGTCAAGTGGGAACAGTAGAGACTATGGACTCATTATGAATTCTCTTTTAAATTTCCACAGTCTTGTTATAAATAATTATCTTGTTAATAAACAAGAAAGAATGCTTCGTTTTTGAAATGCTGAAAATACACTGATCACACTAAATACACACTGTAGCCATCAAAATAATGATGTTTTGACATCCAACATAATTATTTTAAGCATGCTAAGTGCTTTATTATATCTTTTTAACGAAAAGTATACTATATAGTACAATATATTTATAATATAAAATTATAATAATTATATTATTTCCATATTTTATATAGTTATCTTGCACCTCCTTTGGCAGAAAATTGTAATAATACTTTCAAATAACAAATAACCAAGTTGGTTCACTTTAAACTCACTTTGTCTTATAACTATTTTTGTGTATTTTTCAAAATATTTCAATAATTAGTGCTTGAAGTTTTTTCTCGGCTTTACAATCAAATACATAAAAAAAATTCAATTATTCATCTAAATGAAGGCCCAAGGGTTTTTGATTGAGTAAATTGATACGGAGAGCTGCCAACTTCAGCCTTCTTTATTTCTGCAACGATGCATTTCCGGATCTAGGTTTATGAAATTTTTTCTTTTAATGAGAGAAATATGCTTGAGCAGTTTGTTAGATTCCTCTTTAAACACTTTTCATAACACTAATTCAGATCGGTCCCTAGTAAGTAATAAGCAAACTATAGTTATAATGAAACACTATATACTTAAAAAGAAAGACAACATTTCTTCCTACTATTCCCTCTGAGAAGGAGTGTCCGAGGGGCTTTCCTCGGGTGAGAAGTAGGAAAACAATCCCCTGAAATCCGTATTATAAGTTATTTTTTATACGAATCCTTTAATTTTATCCCATATTTCTGGTCAAGAAGGATTAATTCTATCTAGTGCTTGAGTCATCGTCAATGTTTGAGGCCTAATCCGCGGAACACCCCACCATCACGACTGTAGTTTGGTAGACTCACTGTTAAAAGGTGCAGTCCAAATTGAAACAAAAAATTTCACAACCAATAAACACCTGTATTTATAATAAAATAATTGAGGTTGAATGACACTCGTGGCAATAGCAGGTGGAGGCTAGTAGATTTTTTTCATATTAGTTATTGTACTATATTAGGTATTGACACCTGGACTCTTTTACCGCCCCCCCCCCCCCACACGAATAAAAATCCTGGGTTTGTCACTGGAGAACGGTAATAGGAAATAATAGAAGTTAGAGGGGGGAGTAGTAAGAAATTAGTTTATTGTACATTATTTAATAGGCTCTAATGCGACTAATATCAGATTTGGAAAATATGTTACATTAACTTACATGGAAAATATGTTAGCAAGGCCTTAATCATATACTGCTACCTGGAAGTGTGAATTCCGTGAACTTGGCGTCTTGGTGACGTCAGAGTTTCCGCTCATCACCTCTTTTCCTCTTTGACTCTTTGATGCCTTGATATCTTCACCCTTTATTAACTAATGAAAAAAGTTATTGAAAGAGAAGTGGAACGAATGTGCATAGCCATGACACTTTTCAGGGAAAAGGCATTTCTGAATGACAATAAGAAGCACATTTCGGCCACAGCCATAATATAAACAAGTAATCATGAATCAATCCATCTTATATGAAAAAGCTTCAAAACAAACTGCAATGGACAACATTCTTCCGAAACAGGTATCAAAAGTTTATATGGTGAATGGTGAATGGCGCTTGTATGTTGAAGGAATTTTGCAAGAATTATTTTTTTTTTTCAACTTAAAATAAAACAGATAACAAACATTCTGTACGGAGGAATGAGCTATAAATCAACTGTATGTAATGGACTAGACTGGAAAAGCGAGCTGAGGGCTTCTCTATGTGATATGTTTCTGTCCCATCATTCATAATCCCATTACCACTCATTAGACAAAAGCCCCCGGATTATATTGACTCAGTTCTGTTTTATTATCATTGATTTTAGAATGCTTTTTGGGGTTTCCTTTACTAGCTGAAAGCATATTACTATGATAATTGAAATTAACTTGCTTAATGCATCCCGGGAATTCATTGTTTCTCCCACCTTTCCGCAAGCTCTGACCGATATTTACAGTTGAAATCCGATAATTTTTCTCGTGCACAGAATTATCACCACACAATAAGCTAATTGTGACGCTCCCTTTATATTTGCACTCTGTTTTGCATGGAATGGACCCAATACAACGAACTATCTCTCCATGAAACACGATTCTGATCTATCTGTTCATTGCATGAATACGTTATCAGGTAAACTAAGCAGCTTAGAGTTCAGCATACCTTTCATTCATTATTTGACCGTATTCAGCAATTATCTGTTTCTACAATATTTGAGCTTCAATATTAATGAGAATGGTTCATATTTAATAATAACAGGCTATATATAATTATCACAATATTTCAGTAATCACTGATCGACTGATCAGACTTACGAGCATTTATAAATTTCTAGTATTTTAAGTTTTTGTATTTTGGGAGATTTTAAATAAGTATTTAGGAAAACAGTTCAGTTGAAAACTTATCTGATAATTACTGAAAACCACTGAAGTTGTCTAGTAATGTGGAAAATTGTAACGAATTTAGAAACTTGGGGTCTTTCAGACACAAAATATTTTTTTTTTTAGTTTTTACGGATTTCTAAACTTTTACTTTTGAAGAATAATTCAGTGATAGTTACTCAATAATAACTCATTTTATGTTCCAAACTGACTAAGATTTTAGTATTTATTGTCATTTCACAATTTTTTACATAATTCGACATTTCACCTCTAATAAGAGTATGTTTTTATCGGAAAATGAGGAGACAATTCTAGTCTTCTAAAAAAATTGTTTAGGCTGTCAGAAAACAAAAAAGAACCTACAATAAATTAATGGATTCTCATAAAAGTTCACAAAAATTACACAAATCGCTTGTCAAATCTCAGTAATCAGATTCCACTCCCTATGTAACCAAACACTTTTTGAAGTTATTTCGAAAAACTGAGATACACGCAGCTAGGTGAATCAACTGGATCGAGGTAGCAGTGGTACTGTGCATACGTTGTCAGAACAGGCTCTGCGAATTTTGAAGCATATAATATTAATTCGAACGGATAAGTAGTATTTTTGTTTATTATTATTAGTATTTATAATATCTTAATAATTTACATCATTAACTTGTCTAATATAAGTTAAATTATTTAAATAAAAAGTCAAATTCTATTTTCGAGGTTAGGTGTACCGATATTGATAAATTTTCTTGTAATTAAATAGTCTCAAGTTGACAATTGTGATAAATTAAGTAATATTTCATTAAACATTTAACTAGAATCAATTGAAAACAATTTTTAGCTAGGAAAATGAGTCCAAACAAGACATCTAAGTCTAATTGTTTAACTAAAACTCAGGTAGCTACGCGATCTCAGCAAGCAATTATCAACAAAAAAATCTCCAACAGCTCTTAAAGCTACTGTAGATGTAGAAGAAAAGGTTGCTAAAATATTGAGTGATCACACCAAATTGAAAACAAAATTAGAAACATCACTAAAAAATTCTGAGGAAGAACGAATAGGGTTAGTGGATCACATAAAATCTCTGGAAGTTATTGTAAAATTGCAGCAGGAAGACCATAAAACTGAAATACTAAATCTCACGAGTCAATGTAGGTCTATGTCAGAGGAAATCGAAATATTAAAATAAAAAATAAACTTGACTAATGTAAGATCTGAACCTCTGATCAATACAAAAGAAAGTAGAACCTAAATCAAATGGGGAAAAAATAAATAGAAATGGTCAAACAAAAACGTATAGTCAGGTTTTGCAAACAGCAACCAAAACTAAAGTAAGGGCAAATAACGATAGGAAAGATAGAGTACTGCTCTTGACATCCAGTCATGGACGAGACTGTAGTGACCTACTAAATAAAAGATTAAAAAATAAGTATGAAGTTCAGAGCTTTTTCAAACCAAGTGCCCCTATAAACGCAATCGTAGAGTCAGCACAGGAACAAACTAAAGATTTTGGAAAAAACTATTTCCTAATAGTACTGGGTGGCTCAAACAATATAAATGAACCTAATCTAAAACATCTTCCTGAAATAAATGAAAAAATTAAAGAGATTGTGCCACTCAGCCAAAAAACTAATGTAATAATAAGTACAAATCCGTATAGGTTTGATAGGCCAGAGCTAAATGAAGCCATGAAGTCAACAAATAAATCAATTCATAATACAATCAACAGCCTAAAAAATAAGAATTCTAAGCAGTTGGGGATTTGTTTTCTAAATGGAAGGCTGAAAAAACAAAACTTCACTAATCATGGTCTACATCTAAATCAATCTGACAAAGTAATATTTTGTAATAGGCTGGCAGAACTGATTGAAAGTCGTTTGCAATCTACTGTCAATAATTCTCCTAAACAATCATCTAACGAACCTTTTTTAGTAAAGTGGCTCAAAACCGGGAAGGGAAACTAGTTTCAGATGATAAATTCACATCTTCAATTGTATTAAAGACGTTAATCGATCAAAAAATCAGGATAGCATTAGTGGAAGGAACTCTTGTAGCAATCTGATAGGCTCTCAAGATTCTAAGAGATTAAGTAAATCTACTTCAATATGCAAAAGCAACGATAAAGTAATAAGGGATGATAGGGAAGTACCGGTACTCACTGTGTTCCATCAGAATATTCAATACATTCGTAACAAAATAGATAGAATCAAAGTATTTTTTAAAGAAGAGGCTCCTGATATAGCTATTTTCACAGAGCATGGTTTAAAAGAAGATGAATTGTCACAACTTAATATTCCAAACTATTCATTGAAAACGTCGTATTGCAGGACATCTCATCGAAGTGGGGGAGTAGCTATCTTCACTAAAAATGCTAAGAATATGCAAACATTTAATTTAGAATATGTAGAGAAATTTGCTGTGGAAATGGATTTAGAAGTTACTGGTTTGAGAGTAAAAATCGACAATAATTTCGAAGTTTGAGTTTCATACACTGTTTGAAAGTGAGCCCGAGTAGAGTAAATGGATTAGAAATCAATAAATTGCTTATGGAGAGGGAATTCTGACTCGAGTTTTATAAGTTCATTTGAAATCAATACGTTTTAGATTGTTTTCAGGTTTATTCCAACATTTGGATTACAGTATCTTAGTAAAGCATCCAATATCAGCCTTATCTTACGTTTGACAAACTGCTGTTATCTTGAAAACGTCCGTCTCTTTACAGTCTTTACACTGACACATCCTTTGATAAATATCTTTCTTCTGATCTCATTACTAGATTTTAAATAAATAGTGACTATTAAATTTATCTTCATTCAGTCTTAAAATTTGTCTCCTCTTTCATAAAAACGTTTTAAAAAAATAATAAATCTGCGTCCTGACAATAGCTTATCTATCTTGACAATATATAATAGGCTATTCGGTTACCGGATACTATTAATACCTGCGACATTTTCCTTTTGCTCAATATAATTGATTGTGGTGAATTTTAGTTTTTGTTTTGATTTATTAATTGAGTATTGATTGTCTATATTAACTCAATCGTAGTGCATGTCTTTAATCAATAATTCCTAAATATCTAAACGTAGGCTATCTCACATTTCTTTCGGTTCCTTACTGCTTTTGGAATTACTGCTTCTGAGTTTCCATATTTCTTTCTGAGCTGGTCTGAGGATTTTTTCCTTTGCTATGAAATTACAGGTGACTACAACTAGTACGGGAAATTTGGCGGTGATTTTTAATGGATATAAATTTAGGAAATCTAGAACTGCACCTCAAGGTTACATCGTTTGGCGATGTCTGAATAAGAAGTGCACATGTACAGTGAAAACAGATCAAGCATACTCTCTTGATTCCAACTTAACAATTATGCATAATCATTCACCGAATGCCACAGCCAATGCAAATAGGTTGAATTCGTTATCTTTGAGCGACTCAGTTGGTGGACTAGCTCTTGATAACGACATCGCTCCTGAAAAATCTTTCAATGAGACTGCTGATATTTTGTCGGCCATTCCCAATATGTTTAATGAATCAAAATTACATAGCACCCCGAACTTATCGGCTCCTCCTTTGAATTCCGACATAAGCTATTCATGTGACGATCACGATGAAATTACTGAATCGTTGAGAAAAGAAAACAGTAAATTGAATGAGGATTTAACTACACTCAAACAGCAATGGAGCGATGTGGTGGATCATTCGATTGATGTTGACAAGGAATTGATGGAGAATAAAACGTTATTAGAGCGGATGAAAGTTAGCATTGAGGTGTTGGAGGCTGAGAATACTGCCTTGAGGAGCGAGAATAAATCATTAGAGATAGAGCTCAAAGATCTCCGAGGTTTCTACTCTCCTGGTGGCACGGCTGCTAATCGCAAAGTCATTAATTCCACCATCACTGCAACAAAAAACTATTACGCTATACTAAACGAATCATTGACGGATACCATATCTGATGCATCATCTAACTATAATAATTGTAATGATAGTATCTCTCCAAAAACAAAAAAAACAATCAGAAAACCAAACAAAGCAAACAAAATGTTTTCCTCTGTGCAGCATCATCTTGAAGATGGACCGAGAACAGAAATAAAAAAGAGGCCTGTGGTGGAAAAGCAAATAAAAAATGAAAAAAGAAAAATCCTGATTTTAGCTGATAGTCATGGACGCGATATCTGTGGAATTGTCAATACTCGACTCCCTAATTTTGATGTACAAGTTTTTTGTAAGCCAAATGCTACACTTGGTCAGGTAATAAATGGAGCAGACAAACAAACATCAAATTTTGGACCCAAAGACTACTTGATAGTGATGGGAGGTACAAATGACATTGATGACAGTGAAGCTCAATGTTTTGACCAATTCAAGGAGAATTTGGATTACTTGATCCCTATCAGTATAAGAACCAACTTGATAATGACCACCATTCCTAATCGATTTGACAAACCTGAACTGAACTTGGCAATAAACAGGGCAAATGATTTCATCCATAAGTATATAAATACAATTAAAAGAAAGAATGTCAAAAACCTGAGTGTCTGCTTCATCAATGAGAGGTTGAGAGAATCCAATTTTACAAGGCACGGATTGCACTTGAACAAATCAGGAAAACAAATTGTGTGTAACAGATTCACAGAATTGATCAGAGAAAAGAAGCCATCTAGAGATGTCACTGTAAGGGAGACTTTTTTAGTGAGGTGGCTGAGAGGGGGCGTGGTAGCGTAATCTCTCACCAGAGTGGTCTGCAACCCAAGAAAAGTAACATGAAGAAGAATGTTCCATATTTGCTCCATATCAATATCCGTGGACTAAGAGGCAATAGAAATGATTTGCAAGTTTTCCTTTCTGAATTCCACACACTTATTTCCATACTTTGTATTAATGAGCACTGGCTTAACAGTTCAAATATCAGCCTGCTAAACTCAATTCCTGGATACTCCTGCGCTGATAGTTTCTCTAGGGCAGTAGATAATCATGGTGGTTCTGCAATTCTTGTAAGAAATGACGTTAAATATAAAGTTAGAGGTGATTTGCATGTATTCAACAAAGAAAAGGTATTTGAGGCATCGTGCATTGAGCTTATCAGACCAAAGGTACTAATCATATCCCTTTATAGGATCCCTAGACAAGAGTATGTGGGAGAATTTTTTGAAATCCTTGATTCTTTTCTCTATCATATTGGTGTTAGAGCCAGCTATGAAAACATCTTTTTTGCAGCAGACTTTAATGTCGATCTGCTAGGTGATACTGACGATACTAGAACGCTGGTTGAAATTTTTTCATCTTATGGCTTATCACCTAATATCAGCACCCCAACTAGAGTAACTTCAACTTCTGCTACCTGCATTGATAATATATTTTCTAAAGATGATGTGAAAGTAAACAATGGAATTATCTTCAACATGGGGTTCTCTGATCATAAGGGGTTGCTTTTACCCATGACTGAGAAAATCACACATGAGTCAAAAGTGCAAAAAATTGTGAGAATGAGAAGCTTTTCCACCAAAAATTTAAAGGTTTTCAGAGACAAGCTCTCCCTTGTAAATTGGGATTTTGATGAGTCTTACACAGTCAATAAGAACTTTGATTGCTTATTAGGGAAATTCCTGCCTATCTTTAATGAAACTTTCCGGGCCATTTCCATAAAACAAAATGATAGAAAGGGATGGATTACAGCTGGAATTTTAATGTCAAGTAGGAAGAAAAGAGAATTACATAAACTGTACATGGAAACGCAGGATCAAAACTTCAAAAATTATTACAGATCTTACAATAAAATATTTAAAAGTGTGATAAAACTTGCCAAAAGAAAATACCACGAAAAATATCTAGAGATAGCCAACAACAAAGTAAAGGCCGCATGGGACATAGTAAAATTTGAGTTGGGTAAGCAAAAGGATAAAGCTAGTACAATCCCATCTAGAGGAAGGATCAATCCTACTTCAGTGGCAGAGGACTTTAACAACTATTTCATTGATGTTCCAAACCGTGTAGGAAGAACTCACAGTCTGTCTATCTCAACAAACAATGTGGTTGGTAGCTGTGGCCCTAGGATGAAATTCAAGCTTCTCACTCCCAAGCAAGTGGTGGTTCTCATAAAATCTCTAAAAAATAAGAACTCAGCAGGATGGGATGAAATTCCAGTGAAAGTTTTCAGAATGGTCGCTGATATATTGTCTGAACCCTTATCTAAGATCCTCAACCAATCTTTTACTGTCGGTGAGTTCCCTAAAAAGATGAAATATGCACTGGTGAGGCCTATTTTCAAGAAAAATGACAAGGAGGACTTGAATAATTACAGACCCATTGCCATCCTTACAGCCTTCTCCAAACTTTTTGAGAAGGCAGCAAATGAACAAATTCTTAATTTTATGAGAGTGAATAATATAATCTCAAAAACTCAGTTTGGCTTTTTAAGGGGTCTTGATACAGAGGCAGCTATGATAAAATTTTTCAATACTGTGTCAGCAGGTTTAGACGCCTCCCAGCAGGTATGTGGTGTGCTGTGCGATTTGTCAAAAGCATTCAATTGCGTGAACCATGATATTCTTGTTGGAAAGTTGAAAAAATATGGCATCCGTGGTAAGGAGCTATGGTGGTTTAATTCATTTTTGAAAGAGAGAAAGCAGGCCACTCTGATTAATCATGACAATAAAAATTATCAATCAGAATGGGCTGAAATCAGTGCAGGTGTGCCTCAGGGCTCTATTCTGGGTCCAACATTATTTATTATATATGTAAATGACTTGGCATCATGCTCTACTAAGCCACTTATTCAATATGCTGATGACACATCTTTTATTATCACTGATTCAACTCTGAGAGATGTAACCACCCAAACACAGGAGGAGCTAGTTAATATTGAGAGATGGTTTGCTGCAAATGGTCTGGCTATGAATACAAGTAAGACTAAGTTCATCACATTCCAACCCACCCATTTTGCAGACAGAAACTTTGATGAGTTGGAAAGTTTGAGTGTGCCCCAGCAGAGTGTTACTGTTGATTTTCTAGGAGTAACTCTGGATAGAAAATTGGACTGGTCAGTGCACACTCAAAAAATATGTTCCAGGGTTAATTCGGCCAATTTCTCTCTGCGAGTGCTCAAAAACACTCTGAGTTTTAAAGCAATGATGGTGGTCTATTATGGTTATCTTTTTCCCTTCCTTAAGTATGGCATAGCCCTATGGGGAAGATCTAAATTCTTCATTCAAGTATTTAGATCACAGAAAAAAGCACTGAGAATTATTTTTGGAAAGCCCCCTAGATATCCCTGTCGAGAACTTTTCCATAGTGGTAAGATACTCACGCTGCCATCACTGTACATCCTGGAGATCTGTACCTATACTCACAAAAACCTACCGAACTTCACCCGCAATAATGAAATCCATAGGTACAATACAAGGCATTCAGCCTCCCTATCAGTTGCTGCTCACAGAACCGCCATGTTCGAAAAATCACCACAATATATCGGCCCAAAAATATATAATAGGCTCCCTCAGGATATAAGAAACATGGTGGACTTGGGAAAATTCAGAGGACTATTAAAGAGGCTGTTGCTTGAAAGGGCATACTATTCTGTGGATGAATTCCTGCAGGAGTAACTCTGGCACTTTCGCATACTTTCGACTACTACATTTTTTATTTTTATTCTATGTGTTTTATGTGTATAGTGACTTTCCTTGTTATATGTATTGAGAACCTTCCTAAGGTTGTTCTTTTCTGACTCATCCTCTGTCTGATCACCAGATGTTTAGGATGTAATTATTAATTAAATTAAATTAAATTAAGTAGCGGTGTTAGGTATTTACAGGTCACCAAATGGGGAATGGAACAATTTTTGTGAACTATTCAATAGGCTTTTAGAGATTACTAGCTATTGTGCCCGTCCTTCGTACGGATTATGTTTAGAAATAAGACTTTCAAATAAGAATTTCGGCTTTTTTGATAGCAACGATCATGAAGTTGTTAGCAGCTTAGCAGTTCATACAATACAGTTTTTTTGCGGTACGGTTTTTTTACTGTATGGCGTCAACTGTACTGTGATGTTCACACGGTCCGGCTTTGCTGCTTATCTTATTGCTGTGCTCTCCTCCTTCTTCCATTGCGCTTCCAGTTCAGTTTTATTTATTCCAGTCCAGGATTTTTTTATTTGTGTAAGATTTTTTTAAATAAGTTTCTTACTGAAGGTTTCTCTTAAATTTTGATCAAAGTACGCAAATTCTGGTTTCAATATTCCACACATTTTTCTCTCATTAGTTTTATATTAATCTTAAGTCTTGTCCCACAAGGCGGGTCTCTCATATATTAGAGAAATTAAATTTTCACAATTAATATCTTCCACTTCTGGACACTGGAATTCACTAATAAGAAGATCAATGCTGAAGAATATCAATGAAGAAGATCAATGCTGACGATCTGAAGACTGCTTCCAGTGTAATAAGCGTATCGTTTGAACATATCCATTACCGGTACAATACATGTGCCACCGGATACGGATAGTTATTTTGCGGTACAGCTGATTTTAGTGATACAGTTTTCGAAGACAAAACCGAATGTAGAAATCGGCTAGAACAGCTTTTTTTACTGGATCCAGTCGAAACAGTATTGTGTGAACATACAATATGAAATTTACATGCAAACGAAGGACTGCAAAATAACTGATACAGCAAATTTACTGTACCGCACAAGAACTGTATCGTGTGAACGGGCCCTTAGTAAACAACTTAGAATGTAAACAATTTAGTGAGAGGCATCAGAGAGAATATTTTTTGAGAACAGCTGATTGATATATCATGATAAATTACGTGATTTTTTATTGTGGTAATAATAGTGCTACCTGGCGAATTCCCAAGAGCCTGGCACAAACCGAACCTTCCTAAAATGTTAATTTTTGTTTCGATAAATTGAAATTAGAAAATTTTGTTTTTTCAACAAAGAAATAATTGATAAAACATAAGATGAGCTTTAATTCACCAGACATATGTTTCCTAAAAGACTGCAATGCTCCGACTACACAAGTCTGCAGACAGCGTAAATAACGCCGCGAAGGGCCCACCATTTATATTTGAGAACAGCTGATTGATATATCATGATAAATTACATGATTTGTTCTTATTCTTATGTGGTAATAAAACTTGGAAGAAATGTATCCAAAATCGCACAATACTTGGTTTTTAAACGTTTATTATTCTGTTGAAAAAAAAGTTAATTTAGTTTTTTATAGCTAAAGACATTGTCAATAATGTTTTCAAAACTGTTCAATAACTAAAATCCCGATCGATGCTCTCGTTTTTGAGGAGAAGGCCGCGTAAAATGTATCCAAAATCGCACAGTACTTGGTTTTTAAACGTTTATTACTCTGTTAAAAAAAAAGTTAATTTAGTTTTTTATAGCTAAAGACATTGTCAATAATGTTTTCAATACTGTTCAATAACTAAAATCCCGATCGATGCTCTCGTTTTTGAGGAGAAGGCCGCGAAAAATACCTTTGCGGCCGTGACAGACAGACAGACAGACAGACAGACAGACAGACAGACAGACAGACAGACAGAAAGTGAGATAAGACTATTTTCGGCTTATTTAATGTATAAAACGTAAAAATAACCAAAAAATATACAATTCTGATAAATGTACAGACAAAACTCTAATTTTATTTATATAGACTACTACTCGTTTTACAAACGTTATTGTAGCGGGAGATTTCAATACAGACTTTGCAACACAGAATAAAATGACAGAAGATTTGAAGGATATTATATGCATGAATAACTTGGAAATAAAAGTTCATGAATATACCAGAGTCACAAGAACATCACAAACAATAATTGATAACATCCTTACCAATATAGATTACTCTAAAACAAGATTAGGCGGCTCGGAACTATCTGATCATGACTATCAAATCTTAGAGGTGGGGTTGCAAGGTCATAAATCAACTAAAAAGAGAAGAGTAATGAAAGAATTTCAACAATGTGAACAGGGGAATATAGATTGTTTGAAGCAGAATCTGCTACAAGAAAACGGGAGTAGGGTTTACAATAGCAATAGTTTAAATGACAAATATGATAGTTTCATTAATATTTCAAGGTTTCATATTACTATGAGTTGTCCAGTAAAAAAAGTCTCTGTAAAAAACAAATTACACAAAATTGAAGAGTGGATAACTGATGATATCCTTGCAGAAAGAAATAGGGTTAAAGATGCATATGATGAATTCAAACTATCTAGAAATATGTTAAGTGAAGATAATTACAAAGCTCTAAAGAAAAATTATACAAGAAAAGTGAAAAGAGCGAGATGTAAGAAAACAGCTGACATTTTGAATAATAGTGTGTACTTTAACACAGCAGTGTGGGATGTAATAAACAAAAATAGGCAAGTAAGTCATGTAAATGCTTACTAGTAACCTAGTGTCCCCAGAATAATTAACGAAAATAACAAATATATTGATGATAGTGTAGACATTTGTAATTTCTTTAACAGATATTATCAACTGGTTGCTAAGGATCTTCAAAAATCTCTTAATACAGGTATTAGTGATGCAAACATGAGGAATACTGAGGGGATTCAGAACGAATTAAAATTCCACCCAGTATGCCAAGACGAGTTGTCAAATATCATTGATAGTTTAAATAATAAAAAAACTGTAGGAATGGATGGGGTATCCAGTAAAATTCTGAAAGAATGTGAAGATCAATTGTTAGACCCTTTGATTCATCTGATCAATCATTCATTAGAACAAGGTGTTTTTCCAGATAACTTAAAAGAGGGGAAGATCTTGCCAATCTTCAAAAGTGGTGATAGAGAAAAGGTAGAAACTATAAGCCCATTAGTATTTTAAATGTAATAAGTTAAATTTTTGAAAGAGTAGTTCTAAATAGGTTACTTCTGCACCTTCAAGAAGCTAACTTTATCTGTGATGAATAGCATGGCTTCCAGAAAGGGAGATAAAAAAAAACAGCCATAGTTTCTCTAGTTGAAAAACTAATAGATATAATAGATTCAGGTGATAAAGCTACTGCAATCTTCTTAGATCTGTCAAAGGCATTTGATTGTGTTAATCATAGAACTTTATTGGAAATACTGCAAAATGTAGGTGTAAATGGGGTTGAACTGAAATGGTTTGAATCATATCTTATTGGGAGAGAACAATGTGTAGAACTAACTACAGTAGTTGGTAATAGTATAGTAAAGAATAAATCTAATAAATTAGAGGTGCAAGCTGGAGTGCCTCAGGGGTCAATACTAGGTCCATTGCTTTTTTTGTTATATGTCAACCTTTTACCTAAGGAATTAATTAGTGGTAGAGCCCTCTTATTTGCTGATGATACATCACTCATTTTCAGCAATTCCATTATAGATAATTTAGAAATAAGTGCCCATATAGGTGTGCAGTCCATTGTCCAATTTTCAAATCAGTTGAAATTAACTAAAAATAGTAAAAAATGCCAATACCTTCAATTCAAAAACAAACATAATTTAAATGAAGATAGGGCTATAAACGTGTTTGTAAACGATAATCAATTAGACCAGGAAGAAAATATTGCATTTCTAGGAGTTATGTTGGATAGACGATTGACCTGGACTCCATACATTGAGTAAATATGTAGTAAAATTTCATCTGGGGTATTTGTCCTGCGACAGCTCGCTAGATTGAATGACAAAAAGTTACTTTTTACAGCTTACCATGGGCTCTTACTGTCACATATTAGGTATGCTATCTTAGTATGTGGTAATTCATCAAAACAAAATCTTGATAGGGTGGTTAAGATCCAAAAGGAAGCGGTTAGGTGTATAGAAAGAGTAAATAGATTAGATTCATGTAGGCCGTTGTTCAAGAGACTTGGTCTCCTAACTGTACCATGCTTATATGTGTATGAAGCTACTCTATATGTAAAAACGAATGATATTAACCAAAAGCTTTTTATAGTGTACAAGAGTTCCTTTCACATCAAAATTAGGCCTCACCTCAACTAATTGAAGTAATTATGGTATCTAGTGTATAATATTGTTGATCTGACTTGTCTTATACTCCTTAACTGGAGTCTCCAAGACGTAATCTACAAAAAAAAAAAACTGATAACTGAGCACTAGAGATCGAATGAAGATACTGAGAGTGACAGAGTTGCTACAAATCCCAGATAAAATTAATAACAATTTTTGTGATCTAGTCTTTTTTAACCGATGCCTTCCAATAACTGGTACAACCTTCCTGTAAATTAAATCTTCCTCAAAATTAAGTTTGTTTCTGTACTAACTTTTTCGATACATAAAGCTCAAAAACCTGTTTAGTTGACCTGTTTAGTTGACTGTTTCTAGTTTTTTGTTCATAGCTCTCAAACTATCAGTTGTAGCTAGATTGCTTCATGTAAAAGCTGAAGATGACAAGATTTCCTTGAAGCATGGTCCTGATCATTTTTCACGAAAGATCAACCATTTTGAGTTTTAAGTTGAGAAAAACAGAAAAAAATAATTCAACTACAGTTTAGTAAGCTTATGGATTATTTCAATATTAGTTAGCAGTATTGTAACAGAATATAACTTTTTTGTGTTGGCAACACTGCTAGACAGTAGCAAACATTGATATATATTACTAGACGCATAACTCCGGGATCCGCTGTGAAGTCACAGCGCTAGCATCGCCCGCTTCTAAATCGGGCAAAACCACGAAAATTTGTATAGCGGTAATGGAAAAAACCCGTATTTGTCAGTGCTAAAATAACTTGTTTTGTGATGTGAAATGATTTTCTAACATGATTGTTTTCATGTAGTGATTATGGATGTACCAATCAGTGCAAGTCTGGTGGAAATATTTATTTTAAAACAAGTCTCTTTTTATTGTCTATGTGCAAGCGCAGCTTTACAAGATTGTTTTCTGCTTCCTCACTTTTATGGGTTTTTTTAAATAAAAAATAATGTACTACCATATTCACCACTTCAATATTGTTCTTATAAGCATTAATTACTCGTGATATACCATACAGTAATTTATTAAATAACTCTTTTAATCAAGCGATTTTGCTTGAACTGCATTGGCATTGGTGAGCATTCTTGGGCTTCTCAATATGAATTTATATAGAAGCCTACTGAGTTTTGAAGCATGCGGTATCTAAATATATATATATATATATAATATTTATTTATTTATTCATACAGTACATTTATATTCCCTTTGGTGTTGCAGTTCCATAATATTACTTTTTCATTTGATATTCAAATGTTAATGATATTTAGAAAAATCTTCACTAGAGAGTTTAACATTTACATATTTGTGTGACGGCAATTTCGCATTGTTGTAATGCTACCTCAGACACAACTGGAGGCCTGCTGCTGAATCAAGTTTATGATGTTTTTTATAATTCAGTATGTCTGCAAGATAGCCTATTATTGTTATTTTTGTCAAAATTTGAAAAAGTTGGACATTGATGTTTGCTTTATTAAAATATCTTCTATTCCCGAATTTTCTCAGAATAAAAATAATATATTCGAAATCTGGGAATCACAGACCACATATAATATACTCTAGAATTTTTTCTTCATAAAGATTGAGAAAATTTGCTTATGAAATTTTGGCCGCCATCTTGGAAATATTTCGTGAAGCGAGCGTTTTTTGAGGTGCGAGAGTTCAGATTCGGATTCAGTGCATCAAAGTACATAGGAATACGCTGAGAAAAAAATTACTGTATGTTTTTCCTGAAATCACATACCTATGATACTGTTTATGCACTGCTCTGAGTTTGAAATTGGCTTGAGCCAGAAAAAATCTGGAATGTCAAATTATTACTACTATATGTAAGACAAAATCATGGGCTATTTTTCAAAAAAAGAATTATTGAAATCCATCAAGGGAGTTGCAAGAAATCTCTGAATGAAAATTGACTTTTTCCCATAAGAGCCTGTGTTAAATTTGAACTTTTGCCCGATTTGGCCTTTTCCCGCCAGAAAAAAGTGGCTTCACTATGCCATAGCCTTCAAAGTTAGAGTTATGCATCTAGTAGTATATATCAATGGTAGCAAATAATAGCCTTTCTACTTTTTATTTGCTGCTATCTGACAGTGTAGCCAACAAAATACAATATTATTGTGGCCAAAGCCGACATTTAAGGCTGTCAACATAACACTCCAGGTAAGACATATTGTAGCCTATTTTCTGTAAACTTTTTTGATAGAATTTTATTGAATAATTGTTAATAAACTTCATAATTTGATTTTATGTTGCAACATTACTTATTGTCTTTGAAATTCTATAGTATGGGGGTAATTCTGGAAATTTAATTTTTTCTATAATTTGGGCTTAGCACGCCGAGCTGCTGAAACACGGTCGGCCTGTAACGTTTCTACACGTTAGGCTACTAACTAGGCATTGTAATCGACCCTTACGGAAGTGTAGGCCTACGCTACCTGGTGAGCAGATTTAAAACTACGTCAAACGCTACGACTAGAAAGCGAACCAAAGCTAACACAGTTTCACAAGAGTACTGTGAAGGCTACAACTTTTATCAATGTTTAAATTTACGTAAAAGTGTAATATGAAACATGGAACTTAACTTGCTAAGTATGATGAACCGTGACTATTTATATCAATAGATATGGATTTTTTCACACGAACAGGATTTACGACGATTTTTGTTTGGAGTTCCTTAACTACTGGTATCACCTCATAAAAAGTAACTTACATTAGTCTATTACTGAGAATAAGTCAATATTTGAGTGAAATTAAGAAACCACGGTCCCATAAAAATGTTATCTTCAAACTTTATTAGTTTGTTTATTGATACATATCGTATCATCGTAGAAGAAACTGCCTTGATAGTTGCATTTATGCACAACAGATAGCACGAAAGTTCGCAAATCTATATAAATAAAATTAGAGTTTTGTCTGTACATTTATCAGAATTGTATATTTTTTGGTTATTTTTACGTTTTATACATTAAATAAGCCGAAAATAGTCTTATCTCACTTTCTGTCTGTCTGTCTGTCTGTCTGTCTGTCTGTCTGTCTGTCTGTCTGTCTGTCTGTCTGTCTGTCTGTCTGTCACGGCCGCAAAGGTATTTTTCGCGGCCTTCTCCTCAAAAACGAGAGCATCGATCGGGATTTTAGTTATTGAACAGTATTGAAAACATTATTGACAATGTCTTTAGCTATAAAAAACTAAATTAACTTTTTTTTTAACAGAGTAATAAACGTTTAAAAACCAAGTACTGTGCGATTTTGGATACATTTTACGCGGCCTTCTCCTCAAAAACGAGAGCATCAATCGGGATTTTAGTTATTGAACAGTATTGAAAACATTATTGACAATGTCTTTAGCTATAAAAAACTAAATTAACTTTTTTTTCAACAGAATAATAAACGTTTAAAAACCAAGTATTGTGCGATTTTGTATACATTTCTCCCAAGTTTTATTACCACATAAGAATAAGAACAAATCACGTAATTTCTCATGATATATCAATCAGCTGTTCTCAAATATAAATGGTGGGCCCTTCGCGGCGTTATTTACGCTGTCTGCAGACTTGTGTAGTCGGAGCATTGCAGTCTTTTAGGAAACATATGTCTGGTGATTTAAAGCTCATCTTATGTTTTATCAATTATTTCTTTGTTGAAAAAAAACAAAATTTTCTAATTTCAATTTATGAAAACAAAAATTAACATTTTAGGAAGGTGCGGTTTGTGCTAGGCTCTTGGGAATTCGCCAGGTAGCACTATTATTACCACATGAGAACAACAACAAATCACGTAATTTATGATGATTTATCAATCAGCTGTTCTCAAATATTCTCTCTGATAACTGTCACTGAATTGTTTACGTCCTAAGTTGTTAACTAAGCTGCTAACAACTTCATGATCGTTGCTATCAAAAAATCCAAAACATATTTAGTCGTATTTCTAAACATAATCCGTACGAAGGACGGGTAGCTGCTAGTGATTCTATAATTTTATAGCATCTTGTAGTTCTACGTTTGAACCTTCTATCAAATCATACTATGTTACATGTTACATTCCATTCAATGTTTATCGAAAAACGTGTAGGGCTCTAAATTCAATCAGCATACCGTATTTTTAAACAGGCTTTCTTTAGTTAGTTAGGCCTACTGTAAGTTTCATCAGTAAATATTGGGTAGGCCTACTGGTACTGAGAGCAAATTAGTGGAATCATTTTAGTGATGAACCTCAACATAATTGCAAAACGGCCTGGTTTTTAAACGATAGCTTAATCATCCTCTGAAAATCCCCATTAATCCCACCTTCACAACATGCCAAAAATCCAAAATGGCCGCCATGATGGGGCCTGAAATATCTATTTCAGCCAGTAGCCTATCTCAAAAACTTTTGTTTTATCCCAAGTATTTATTCAAGCAGAGCTGTAAAAAAAGTTTTTTGCATAACTTACAAAAAATTATGAAATTCCAGTGGCGATCTGAACTACAAATACTGTCACGCAGTGGCGGATCCACGGAGGGGGAAAAAGGGGAAATTCCCCCCCCCCCCCCCAACAAAGAAGAAGAAGAAGGAGGAAAAGAAAAAGAAGGAGGAGAAAAACTAGAGGAAGGAAAAGAGAGAGAAGAAGAAGGGAAAAAGAAGAAAAGAGGAACGAATGGAAATGATAGAAAAGAGTGGAAAAGAGATGATAAGAAGTAAAAGGATCGAAATTGATATGAGGAGTGAAATGAAAATGATAAAAGACGAAAAAGGTTAAAAAAATAAGGATAAAATAAAAAGTAGAAGAAAATGAGTTTTCAAAGTTGCTGACAAGTGAGAAAATTGAGACAGCAATGCCTGACCAACAATTAATTTTCTATTGAAAATATTGTGTACTACAGTACTTAGTCTGAAAATGATGCCACTTCTGAAAGGTTTTTCTGGATTACTATTTTCGGTTTTCTGGCTGAGGACTTCTTCTTCTTACTCGTAGTTGCGTTCTTCTAACGAAGATTAGCAATCATCAAGGCTATTTGGACTTTGGAGACGGCTGCTCTGAAGAGTTCTCCTGTCTTCTTTCCATACCATTCACGGAGGTTCTTGAGCCATGACGTTTTCCTGCGGCCAGCTTGTCTTCTTCCCTCGATTTTCCCTTGCATAACCAGTTGGAGGATTCTGTATTTCTCATTCCTCATAATATGAGCAAAGTATTGCAACTTGCGGGTTTTAATCTTGAGTAAGATCTCAGTTTGTTTACCGATTCTTTCTAAAACGTCGGTATTTCTTACTCTTTCTCTCCATGATATCCTTAATATACGTCTATAAACCCACATCTCAAAAGCCTCCAACTTGTCACTCAGTCTCTTAGTCAAAGTCCATCCCTCCAAACCATACAGCAGAACGGAGAACACATAACAATGAGCCATTCGAACTCTCAGCTTAAGGTTGATACTGCGGTTGCTTAGCACTGGTCTCATTCTGCAAAACGCACTACGAGCGGTTTCGATTCTTACTCTGATATCTTGCGTTAAATCCCATTTATCATTCAGCCAGCACCCAAGATATTTGTATTGGTGCACTCGCTCTATAGTTGCATTTCCAAGCTGAATTTGTAAGTTGTTGTTAAATGGGAGTGTTTTGGAAATGATCATATATTTGGTTTTGGATACATTCATGTTGAGGCCATAACCTTACTGACATTGTACACTTTGGATAAGAGAACCTGAAGACTATCTAAAGAGTCAGCCAGCAGAGCAGTATCATCTGCATAGCGTATGTTGTTGACTATCTCTCCATTAATTGAAATTCCTTCCTGACTTTCATTAAGAGCTTCTGCTAAAATTTCCTCAGAATAGATATTGAAGAGTATTGGAGACAGCACACAGCCCTACCTTACTCTTCTTTTAATCTCTATATCGTCAGTGGTCTCACTATCTACTCTGACGTTGGCTTTCTGATGCCAGTAAAGGTTTTCAATAATCTTAATGTCCTTGTCATCCAGTCCTACCTTCCTCAGAATATGTATCAGCTTATTATGTTTTATTCGATCAAAAGCTTTTTCATAATCGATAAATGCTATATAGACATCTTTGTTCGTATCCATGCATCTTTGTACAAGAACCTGTATGCGTCTCTGGTGACTAGACCATTTCTAAACCCGAACTGAGTCTCACTGATATATTCCTCACATTTCTTATATATCTGTTTATGTATTATTTTTAGGGATAGTTTTAACATATTACTCATTAAACTTATTGTCCTGTGATCTCTCTCTCTGATTGAACAATGAAAAATAAACTTTTTGATTCAAAACAGCAGATCATCAAATCATAAGTTGAAATGTGAAAATTTTCAACTCACCGATCCCTATGTTGGAGCATTGGCAAAAATTGAAACTTTGACCGTTCATCCCACATGTCCACGATTTCAAAATGTAAGACCTTATCAAACATCTGCTCGATGAGATCTTTCAAATGAGCCGTGAACGAACAAAATCGGTCGAGAAACCACGAAGGAGTTGTCATCACAAAAAAACATGTTCGCCTATTTTATATAAAGATAGGCTGTCAGAGCTGATTGAAAGTCGTTTGCAATCTACTGTCAATAATTCTCCAAACAATCATCTAACGAACCTTTTTTAGTAAAGTGGCTCAAAACCGGGAAGGGAAACTAGTTTCAAATGATAAATTCATGTCTTCAATTGTATTAAAACACATTAATCGATCAAAAAATCAGGATAGCATTAGTGGAAGGAACTCTTGTAGCAATCTGATAGGCTCTCAAGATTCTAAGAGATTAAGTAAATCTACTTCAATATGCAAAAGCAACGATAAAGTAATAAGGGATGATAGGGAAGTACCGGTACTCACTGTGTTCCATCAGAATATTCAATACATTCGTAACAAAATAGATAGAATCGAAGTATTTTTTAAAGAAGAGGCTCCTGATATAGCTATTTTCACAGAGCATGGTTTAAAAGAAGATGAATTGTCACAACTTAATATTCCAAACTATTCATTGAAAACGTCGTATTGCAGGACATCTCATCGAAGTGGGGGAGTAGCTATCTTCACTAAAAATGCTAAGAATATGCAAACATTTAATTTAGAATATGTAGAGAAATTTGCTGTGGAAATGGATTTAGAAGTTACTGGTTTGAGAGTAAAAATCGACAATAATTTCGAAGTAGCGGTGTTAGGTATTTACAGGTCACCAAATGGGGAATGGAACAATTTTTGTGAACTATTCAATAGGCTTTTAGAGATTACTACTACTCGTTTTACAAACGTTATTGTAGCGGGAGATTTCAATACAGACTTTGCAACACAGAATAAAATGACAGAAGATTTGAAGGATATTATATGCATGAATAACTTGGAAATAAAAGTTCATGAATATACCAGAGTCACAAGAACATCACAAACAATAATTGATAACATCCTTACCAATATAGATTACTCTAAAACAAGATTAGGCGGCTCGGAACTATCTGATCATGACTATCAAATCTTAGAGGTGGGGTTGCAAGGTCATAAATCAACTAAAAAGAGAAGAGTAATGAAAGAATTTCAACAATGTGAACAGGGGAATATAGATTGTTTGAAGCAGAATCTGCTACAAGAAAACGGGAGTAGGGTTTACAATAGCAATAGTTTAAATGACAAATATGATAGTTTCATTAATATTTCAAGGTTTCATATTACTATGAGTTGTCCAGTAAAAAAAGTCTCTGTAAAAAACAAATTACACAAAATTGAAGAGTGGATAACTGATGATATCCTTGCAGAAAGAAATAGGGTTAAAGATGCATATGATGAATTCAAACTATCTAGAAATATGTTAAGTGAAGATAATTACAAAGCTCTAAAGAAAAATTATACAAGAAAAGTGAAAAGAGCGAGATGTAAGAAAACAGCTGACATTTTGAATAATAGTGTGTACTTTAACACAGCAGTGTGGGATGTAATAAACAAAAATAGGCAAGTAAGTCATGTAAATGCTTACTAGTAACCTAGTGTCCCCAGAATAATTAACGAAAATAACAAATATATTGATGATAGTGTAGACATTTGTAATTTCTTTAACAGATATTATCAACTGGTTGCTAAGGATCTTCAAAAATCTCTTAATACAGGTATTAGTGATGCAAACATGAGGAATACTGAGGGGATTCAGAACGAATTAAAATTCCACCCAGTATGCCAAGACGAGTTGTCAAATATCATTGATAGTTTAAATAATAAAAAAACTGTAGGAATGGATGGGGTATCCAGTAAAATTCTGAAAGAATGTAAAGATCAATAATTGTTAGACCCTTTGATTCATCTGATCAATCATTCATTAGAACAAGGTTTTTCCAGATAATTTGAAAGAGGGGAAGATCTTGCCAATCTTCAAAAGTGGTGATAGAGAAAAGGTGGAAAACTATAGGCCCATTAGTATTTTAAATGTAATAAGTAAAATTTTTGAAAGAGTAGTTCTAAATAGGTTACTTCTGCACCTTCAAGAAGCTAACTTTATCTGTGATGAACAGCATGCTGGAAGCCATAATGCTACTGCAATCTTCTTAGATCTGTCAAAGGCATTTGATTGTGTTAATCATAGAACTTTATTGGAAATACTGCAAAATGTAGGCGTAAATGGGGTTGAACTGAAATGGTTTGAATCATATCTTTTGGGAGAAAACAATGTGTAGAACTAACTACAGTAGTTTACCCAGTGGGTGGGGGTAGTAGAATTGCACCCACAGTATCCCTGCTTATCGTAAGAGGCGACTAAAAGGGCAACTGTCCGTTGACCTCATTATCCTGGAAACCTATCCTTTATCCTGCTCTTCATCCCAGCCCCTTCCTCCACCCTTTCCTCTTTCTCTGTTATAGGCCAACCCAAGGTGTGATGTGAACCGTGCTGATGGGTGGATGACACTGGGCCTTTTGTACAGTGTCTCAAACGGTGCCTGCAGGACACCAGGCGCCCTCCTGCAGTATGTAGCCTTGCCCGGGCATGCGGGGCTCTGTCTGGGTTGACTCCACTTCCCTAGCTGCTCGTGGGAACCACATGAATCTCCAAAATTCAAAACAACCAGAACCAAACCCCAAGGTAACTCCAGAAGTTGCCTTGCCCTCAAACCCATCAGGATCCGCCCCATCAGGGCAGGTTCCTCAATCTGAAATGGGTGCATCAGGAACACAGGAGGTTCCGTTGCATTCTCATGTAGAGGCTATCAACATTGAGAAGGCTTCTATGGATATCAACATGGACGACATGAGCTCAATCGCATCAGCCCCACTGGAGGGGGAGGATGAGCTTCTCAGAAGTCCAGAAACACCAAAATCCGCTGGTATGCTTGAAGATGCCATAGAGCAACTGAGCAGCTTGTGGGTAAAGAAACCAAACCTCACCACTGCCCAAAGAAGGGCGGCCATTCAGGCAAAACTTCTTGAGAGAGGTGAAGCTTTTGACCCAGCAAAGTTTCGGAGGGGTAAAAAGAAAAAACCTAAGAGACCAGAGATGGGTGAAACTCCAGGCACAAATGTGGGTCTAGAGGCTGGGTCAAGGGTGGCCAAGCGCCCTAGAGGCAACATGGCCACCCCTCCCTCAGCGGAAGGACCTACAAAAAAGGCCAGGAGTGGAACTCATAGAGGTCATGATGTCCAACCCCTTAATCTAGGGACTTCTAGTAAAGGAGTCTCTTACAGGGACATTTCTGCCACCAAAATGGCCATTGTCTTGGAAAGCTATCCTGAGGCCAAGCTTTCAGCAGAGCAAGGAGAAGTCATTGAAGACGCCATTATGGATGAGCTCCTGGAGGACGGCTGCACTCCATCATTTGCAGGCACCTACATGGAAAAAGGTGTCTTGATTATATCCTGCATTAATGATGCTACTAAGCATTGGCTGGAGGTACTCATCCCCAGACTCAAACCACTTGGGGAGAAGAAACTCATTGTTGGTCTGAGGAAAGACATTATGAAGTCAATGAGGGTATTCTTTAGAGCTCATCCAAAGCTTCTGAAAAAGACTCCAGAAAAGGTCCTTGAGATGCTTGACAAGCAAAACCCCACCTTGAAGGTGAAGGAGTGGAAGGTCCTGCCAGCCAAGCCAGACCCAAAAGGTTATGGATTTGTCTGTTTCCTGGATGAGGCCTGCTTCAATGCTGTTAGGTCGGCCAACTCTAGAGCCAACCTAGGACTCTGGCAAGTCTCAATTGTCTCAACAACAGTCAAGGACAATGCCCAGGGTCCTCCAGATCAATCTACATCACAGTAAAGCAGCCTCAGCTGCTTTCTGCCAGTTCTTCCTCAGAGAGGGATTTGACCTGGCACTGATCCAGGAACCATGGCTTCACCAAGGAAGGGTTGCAGGCCTGGGTGATACCAAGGGTAGGTTAATTTACTGTACCTCTCTCAAAAATGTCAGAACCTGCATACTTGTGAAGAGAGGTATGGACTGCCTAACACTCACTGAATTCTGTTCTAGAGATCTCACTGCGGTGTCTATAACCTGGAGCAATGAAGGCAAGGAATGGAGCACAATTGCAGGCTCGGTTTACTTGCCTTACAACTCCGGGGACCTTCCTCCATCAAGAGAACTCGAACTTCTGGTGGAGTCATCTTGCGCTGGCGGACAACAACTCCTTTTAGGTTGTGACGCCAATGCTCATCACACAATTGGATGGGAAGCTCTGACACTAATCCAAGAGGTGAGGCTCTCCTTCAGTTTCTCATATCTAATAATCTTTATGTCTGTAATGCTGGAAACCGTCCGACGTTCGTTACATGAAATCGAAGTGAGGTTATTGACATTACACTTTGCTCAGAAGGACTCCTTAGTGCCATCGACAATTGGCACGTAAGTCATGAGGCCTCTTTGTCTGACCACAGGTTCATCTGTTTTAACCTGCAAAGTGAAGGCAGCTCATCCTGCTATCGAGATCCAAGGAGAACAGAATGGTCACTCTATAAGTCTGACCTCCTGTCTCAACTTGGATCATTAGGCAAGAGGGTCACCTGCTTTGCAGACATTGATCAGATTGCTTCCGATCTTCAGAATGCAATCATAAGCTGCTTTCAGGACAATTGTCCATTGCGGCGGGGAAAGAGTCGTACTAATACTAAATGGTGGACTGCTGACCTTGACCGCAGAAGGGCGGTTGTCAGGAAGCTTCATAACCATTGCAAACGGAGCCGTAACTGGGAACCATACCACAGGGCACTCACAGAATACAGCCTTGCAATCAAGAAAGCCAAAGAGAACTCTTGGAGACTGTTTACACAGGAGGTAAATAGTCTTAGGGCAGCAGCAAGACTGCAGCGTGTCTTAGCTTCAAGCCCAATTGGCCTCCTGGGAACTCTGAGGTTACCAGGGGGACAATATACCACTGGAACTGGTGGAAGTCTCAAACTTCTCCTTGAGACCCACTTTCCAGACTGTGTTTTTGAGGGTGCTTGCTCAGGCATGTCCGGCAACAGCGAAATGGGCTCACGGCCAAGAGCTGATCGTGGAAGCTGGACTTTAGCCAGACGTATTGTCACACTTTCCAAAGTTAAATGGGCCATCTCCAAGTTTGGCCCATTCAAATCTCCTGGGGGGGACGGTATCATACCGGCTATGTTGCAGCAAGGACCAGAAGCTCTCTTGGTCCTCCTGTGCGAACTCTTCAGAGCAAGTCTGGCTTATGGGTACATCCCTCAAGCTTGGCGCCTCAGTAGGGTGGTCTTCATTCCCAAGAGAGGAAGAGCAGACTACTCAACTGCAAAATCATTTCGCCCCATCAATCTTACATCGTTTCTCTTGAAGACACTGGAGAGACTGGTGGAGAGACATCTAAGAAAGGGAGTGCTTTCAGGTACTCCTCTTCATCGGAATCAGCATGCCTATCAGCCTGGTAAGTCCTGTGAAACAGCCCTGCATCAACTTGTGAGCAGGGTGGAGGACAGCCTTGCTGCCAAGGAGATTGCTCTATGCACCTTCATGGACATTGAGGGTGCTTTTGACAATGTTACTTACACGGCCATGGTCCGGGCAGTGCATGGGCGTGGTCTTGAGTCTGCTATATGTAGGTGGATTGAGGCCATGCTCCACTCCAGGCGGATCAGGGCTGATCTTCAAGACAAATCGATGGTGATCATACCTGCAAAAGGTTGTCCGCAGGGAGGTGTGCTTTCTCCTCTTCTGTGGAACCTTGTGGTGGATGGTCTCCTCTGTGAACTCACTAGTAGAGGTGTCTTTGTCCAGGGCTATGCAGATGACATAGTCCTCATGGTACAGGGAAGGTTCACAAATATTGTTGCTGATGTCATGAACGTCAACCTTCAATTTGTTAATGACTGGTGTCTTGGAGAGGGACTAAGTATAAATCCCTCAAAGACTGTAGTTGTTCCATTTACAAGGAAAAAGAACCTGGAGTCTCTCTCCCGGTTGAAACTTGGACCAACACAGCTCAAAGTATCAGGTATAGTCAAATACCTAGGGCTGACTATCGACTCCAAGCTGACTTGGAACAATCATTTGAATAATATACTGCACAAAGCAAAATGGGCGCTTATGACGTCCAGGAGATTTGCAGGCTCCATGTGGGGGATCAAGCCTCACATAGCGCTGTGGCTGTACAAGGCAGTAATAAGGCCTCAAGTCACATATGGATCACTAGTCTGGTGGACAAAGGTGAACCAGATTACAGCTACAGCCAAACTCACAAGTTTACAAAGGATGGGCACACTCCTAGTCACTGGAGCTTTCAGGAGCAGCCCATCAGCAACTCTTGAAGTTGCTCTTGGCTTGCTGCCCTTGGATATTTTTATCAAGGCAGAAGCACGAAAATCAGCCTATCGATTGAAAGTCACAGGCCAATGGAGGGAAGGCCTGTCTGGAACAGGCCATTGCACAATCACCAAAGCTGTTGCTCATAGCCCTGTGCTTGAAATGACTTCAGATGTCATGAGTATGGAGATGGTTTTCACTAAACCTTTTTCTGTTAAATTCTGCTCTAGAGAGGAGTGGAGGTCTGAGGAAGGGCCCTATATCAGGAGAGGTAGCCTTGTCTGGTACACAGACGGCTCTCTTATTGAAGGGAAATCTGGCTATGGGGTGTACAGTGAATCACCCAGAACAGAAATCTGTGCAAGTCTGGGACAATACTGTACTATCTTTCAAGCAGAAATTTGGGGCATCATGGCTTGTGCCAATATAGGCATTGCCAGACGCTATTGCGACAAGCATATAGTAATCTTGTCAGATTGTCAGGCAGCCCTCAAGGCTCTTGACTCTAATGAAATCAAGTCAAAATTGGTGTGGGAGTGCCACAAAACACTCAGCAAGCTCGCAACACACAACTCTGTGCATCTTGGTTGGGTACCTGGCCATGTAGGCATAGGTGGCAACGAGTGTGCAGATGGGCTTGCTAAGCAAGGTTCTAGTAGGTCATTCTTTGGCCCAGAGCCAAGCTGTGGCATAAGCAAAACTACTGCCTTCCACACAATAAACAAATGGTCCAGGGACTTACATCACCAGCAATGGCAAGGTCACTCAGGCCAAGCACTTGGCAAAAGGCTGCTAGCAGACACAAGCTCCTACTTCACCAACTGGCTGGTGAGGCTGGGTAGAGGTCAGGTTAAGCAGCTAATTGCTCTGATAACTGGACATGGCCACTTCAGGAAACATCTCCACACAATCGGACTCAGAAATGAAAATCAGATGTGTAGGCTTTGCAATCAGTCTGAAGAGACTGCCAAGCATATCATACTGGATTGCGAGAGACTCGGGGCAAGGAGAATGGCTCTGTTTGGCTTTAAGCAACCAGGTGATGAATGGGACGTTAGCATAGGGAAGAAACTCCTGGATCTTGTAAAGGGCACAGGTATTGGTTTGCCTAACTAACGTACTAGGGACACACAATAAGCTTCGGTTGACGTGTGAGGATCTTTGAATCTTCTGGATCTTTGAATCCGTCCCTTCAAACATAACATAACATAACTACAGTAGTTGGGAATAGTATAGTAGATCAATACTAGGTCCATTGCTTTTTTTGTTATAATATGTCAACCGTTTACCTAAAGAATTAATTAGTGGTAGAGCCCTCTTATTTGCAGACGATCCATCACTCGTTTTCAGCAATTCCATTCTAGATAATTTAGAAATAAGTGCCCATATAGGTGTGCAGTCCATTGTCCAATTTTCAAATCAGTTGAAATTAACTATAAATAGTAAAAAATGCCAATACCTTCAATTCAAAAACAAACATAATTTGAATGAAGATAGGGCTATAAACGTGTTTGTAAACGATAATCAATTAGACCAGGAAGAAAAAATTCCATTTCTAGGAGTTTTGTTGGATAGACGATTGATCCTCTTGTCTTTTCTACTCTGTAATTATAGGAAATCACATCATATTCATGAAATTTATGAAAGAGGAATAAATTGTTTTTCCCTACCCAGTGTTCAGTTAAACAAATAATATCAGGATTTTTCAGCATACTGGTTATAAACAAATTAATCTCATCAGTCTTATTGCTTTGTGTAATACCCTGAATATTCCAGTGAAGAATGTTAAATGATTTTTCTTTCAATTTATGCGAGTCATATGTTTTAGCATGTGAGTTTGACTGAGTTACAGTTCCTTCATTTCTAAAAAAATGTATCACACACAGAAGCAACACCAGATTCTTTATCAATTTGAATTCGCTCTGCGTACTCCATGATATTGTTACGGGTTCTATCTCTAAAATAATGCTGGATAATTTGAAAATAAACTTCAAATGACACTCGCACTCTATTAACACAAATTACCGACAACTCGCACTAATCAGTAATGTCTTACACAAAATAAAGCGTCGTCGTCGTCTTCATTCACGGATTAGGTATTATTGCCTAATCCGTGAATGAAGACAATGATGACGACAAAATAGAGCAATCAGAAACAGATAAATCGATAATGTTCAGCTAAAGATTTGCTATACTACTGTTCAAAAATCAATCACCAACTATTAAAAGGCCGATCAAATATTAAATAATAACTGTTCAATAAACTGTCCAATAATTCAGGAAGAAACGTCTAAAACATAACAGTTGAAACACTATAAGCACTTACAAGTCACGGTATAAACTGTTAAAGAAGCCTGAATAATAATCTGTCACAATATACTGCGATTATCACTTTAACAACAATCGTTCATATAGCACAGTTTGTATAAGCGCTCACTGGTAATACAGTTTGTAAGAAAGGAAACGGGAAGTGCCACTGCCACTTTATCACCATAACGATCATATCAAAGCTGATACGAGATTATGAGAGCCTCTACCTTTTATTCAATTTTCAACATTCCAGAGAGGACTATATGGCACTCCATTTTTCTAAGAATTTCTAAAGTAAACAAATAAGGATTCTTCCATTTTCCATAAAGTTCTAAATAAACATTACATAGGTCTCTAGATGGACCACATGGCGAGGGGGACAGGAGAAGAGTAATTAATTGCTTCCAGAAATCAATATTGACACAGGCAGATAACGCTGAAAATCACTGTTCCTTCTTCCTTTCCGTGTCCATAACAATATATGAGCTCGCAAAACATACTTTGAGAACACCTTCACCTGAGAATTTTATCATATATCTCTTTCCTGCATGGAACCGTCAAGCTGTGGTCCAAACTCAGTTCAGTTCAGCTGATAGTAAAGTTACATCACTGTTACTGGTGTAATCGAAAGAGCAATAAATTTCAAAACTGCAGGCATGAAAAAATCAAAGGACTTACTTAATACGTTGATGAGATTGCTCAGCCAAGATAGTAGGAATCCGTTACCTTCCAATTTGAATGTCATGAGAACAAAAACAGGTTCTTCTCTCTTAAACTAACCTTTTCATGCTTCATTCATAGTTTCATTCAGTTTATACTCCGCCAAATTAGCCAATTGAGATTATCAATAAACTATTAGCTTTTCCATTGAAAGATTGTAAATATCAAAATAAATACAGAATCAGGTAGGCTAATAATATGGAAGGAAAAGTCACTTCCAAACAGTGACTAGCCTATTCTCTGCATAGGACCTCTAATAGCTTACAATGATTCGTCGTATCAGCCCATTAATCAGTAATTTGTATCGATCCTCTGGACAAGATTGAACATGTTCTTAGCAGCTTCTTTAAGGTTATAGCCTACCTCTTTTAACTAGGTATTAATTCATGAAATTAATTATGGTATTAATTCGTTTAAGCCTTATGCATTAATTTATTCATACCTGTGATTCACGGTTACTTTTCTCGTGCACAACATTCTAGTATTTCTATGGTGACTAGATAACGGAAAAGTAGCCTACAATAATTCCACCGTTTATTGGTCATTATGATTAAGTAATAGACCAAATATTTCCATATTAATTTTTAGCATTTAGCTCATTTGTGTTCAAGTTCTTCTGTTTAAAAACAGTACGTATTCTGCAAGACAGTTTGTAACGAGTGAAAATACATCCCCATTCAGGTCTATGGCGGGGCGCACATTGAGACGCTGGAGCAGAGCAGAGCAGCGCAGAATGAACTACAGTGGAGCAGAGCAGAGCAGCGCAGCATAGTTTCTGTGTCCCATGTGTTTACTATGCTCCGCTGTAGGAGCGCTAGAGAGCGCGCGCACGTTGCCGCGCAGGGCAGGGCAGAGCAGTACGGTGTTGCATCGGTCTGCCTCGCACTTGTGACAGAGAGTACAGAGACACAGAAACTGCGCTGCTATTGCACTCGTCACTACGTTATTTTGTTGGTGTACTAAAATCTGTCAATATGGAAGAACAATTGATCGAGTTAGTGCATAATTATCCAGAGTTGTATGATACCAAGGCTAAAAAACCTTTATAGGAACCTTGGTATGATACCAGCATTCCAGCAATTGTTTTTCATGAAGACAAAGTACAAGCAGGAAATAAGGAAGAAAATAGGAAGGGAGCTCAAATCAGTGGACGGTAAGTTACATATTTACCGCACTTTTGCTTATAAATAACTTATTTTATTTTGCACAATTTTCGCATCAAGTCAGACTCAGAATTGTCCTCGGGAAACCCTTTCATCTTGCCAATACACGGTTCCACACCAGTTGAAGTATTGAGAGAATTTCTTTCTGATTGCAAAAGCCGCTTGTACACATCTTATTTGGTTCCTTGTAACTGGAATCAGTTGTTCTGTTGGCAAACTCTCAATCTCCTCATCCTCTTCATTTTCGCAGCTTACTGAAGCATTTCTGCGCAAGTAGTTGTGCATAACACAAGCTGCTTTAACCACGTCAACAACGGTTGCAACTTTAATCTCAAATGGTCTTTGGAAAACGTGGAAGCGTGCAGCTAGGATGCCAAATGCACATCCTACAGTTTGTCTTGCTCGTGAAAGCCTATAGTTGAACACTTTATTTTTATGATTGTTTGTGACTTGTTTCCTTGGGTATGGCCTCATTAAATTGACCATGAGTAAAAATGCCTCATCCCCTACAAATACATATGGCAATGTATGTACAGAAGAAGGTAGCTGAGCAGGTGTGGGAAGTAGATTTCTTTTAACCATTTTTCTTTGCAATTAACAACTTGAAAAAATACTTCCATCACTAAATCTTCCCATAGATCCCACATCTGATGAAAGTAAATTTTTTGTTTGCGTCTACGGCTGACATTAATACAATGGAGAAATCATGTTTGTAGTTAAAGTATGATGATCCTGATTTTTTGGGATTTTTGATAACGACGTGCTTCCCATCTATCGCTCCTACACAGTATGGAAAATTCCACCTTGATTCAGAGTCGTTGGCAATCGACTTCCACATGACTTCTGTTGGTTTTGACAAATACATCTGCTGCATGGTTCTCCATATTGCGACAGAAACTTCATTTTACAATCTTAGCTACTGTTCTGTCTCCCGTACGAAAAGAATAGCCTAAGCTCTTATAACTACCCCCAGAGGCCAAATACCTGAAACAAACCAAAAAATCCCATTTTATGCAAAGTATGGAAAGTTAACTTCGCAAAGTATATATATAGATTTCTTGAGATTTATTCATTTATTATTCACCTAGCATATAATCAATGTGAACACAACAGGCTATTCACAAAATGTTGAAGTAGGATCAAATTCTTAGGTTAAATCGCTGTTTCACTCGAAATTTTACCTTGAAGCTCAATAACTCACTGAGTATTTTGCAGATGAAGATTATTAATTGCTTTTCATTTCAAACAAACACTATTTGTTTTAATGTATTTGGATAGAGCACATCAATATAAATCATCAAACTGTTTGCATGAAATAATTAGGAAGTGATAACCGAGTGCCGTAGCAGGTATTTGTTCAATCAGAGATAAGCTAGGAAACTCCTGGACGCTCTTTGACTGCAAGTCGTTAAATTTTCAACAAAAAGTTAATATTAACAACGCAGATCGTTATAGAACAATAAATCCAAGAAAATGCATTTGTCATTTGAATTTTCTATGAATTTTCTACACTTTGGTTAGTTATGTTATGTATAGTTATGTTTCAAATGTCATGAAATCTATTTTTTGGAATACTCATGATTTATGGCATCTCATGAGTAAAAGAATATCAAGATCAGATCAGTTCAGAAATTTTAAAATGAGCGTACAGCCTCATTATTATCGAGATGGCAAGAAATATATGTACGTAAACTGGAGGGAGACTGTGTGCAAAGCAAACCGTCTTGTCATAGACTACTTAAAGCTGGGGAAAAGTAGTAATCATATATTTTTCAATAAATTTTCAAGTGAATTCAACGACTTACAGTCAAATTTTTATTTAGAATAAGTAATATTTTACTTACTCTGTAGGCCGAAAGTTTTCGAGTTGTTAAAGCCCATCTTCAAGGCCTTGTCATGGGTTTTAACAACTCAAAAACGTTCGGACTACAGAGTAAGTAAAATACTACTTATTCTTAATAAAACCTTGACTGCAAGTCGTTGGATTCACTTAAAAAGTTAATATTAACAACGCAGTTCGTCATGGAAGAAGAAATTCAGGAATATTTTTTTAATTTGTTGGATTCACACTAGTCATTGATTCCAATTTTATTATTTACCAGGTAAATTTTTTTCTATAACAAACCATACTTGGATTCTATGGTAAAATTAAATCCCTATTTAATTACCAACCCCTAAAACCTCCAATTGAAGCTATTGTTTAATTTCAGATTCTGGAGAAGACGTTAAAACAGCATGGAAGAAATTGATAAACAATCACAGAGACGCCTTACGACGCCGCAAACGCATGACAAAAAGTGGCGCTGCAGCAGCAGAAATCAAACCATGGAGATTCGAGCCGCAAATGGAATTTTTATTACAATTCATGGTGAATGAAAACCGGGGCACTAATTTTGCCCCAAACAACACCGAAATTGAGGAATCAGCTGACCTACTACAGGAAGAGGAGGAGGAAGCTGTAGGCAATCCCCAGGAACTGGTTGGTGAAGAAGAAGATAATCGTTCACGACGAAATGAAGGTGATGTGGGAGAAGAGGTTTTAAATAAGAAATCCACAAATGCGCCATCGGAAAAACCACCATCGGCCAAGAAACAAAAGACAGTGAAAAGAGAAGAAATAGATATTTTGATAGCTAAGACACTTGAGCAACGTGAAGAAAGAGAGAAACAACGGGACCGGGAAAGAAAAGCTATGGCTGCAAAAATGGCTCCTCCAAACGATGATTTATATTTGTTTTTATGTCAATGTATTAATTGACCAAAAAAGTGCCCCATGCATCGCAAACCATCAGAAGTGATGTTCTTTCGGCAGTTACGAGAGAAGAGGCCCGTTTACTTCACCTACAGGACAGGACAGGCTTGATCGTAGTGTACACCCTTAGCCACAGAATGGTCAACAGCAGAATTGTTGGTGGTCACAAGTGATGTCTCCCAGTGCGACCAGCTCGACGTCATCTGTGGACACTAACTCTAACAGCAATGGTTACAATTAGTAATTACAATAATTTCGTATCTTTTTTGTGTTTTTTAGAGTCGTAAAGAGTGATTTTTGTTTATACCTCACATTTTTGTATTTCAATATTACAGATCAATTACCTATCACAAAAACTTGAAAAGTGGAAACTGTTACTCACGTTATGGCGTGACGGCCGTTTCATTCTGATGTTAAGAGCGTCGTCAGACGACCCACAGTACACTGATTCAAAGCATGAGTTTGAAGCTCATGCCTTGAATCAGTGTACTGTGGGTCGTCTGACGATGCTCTTAGGTCCCTATTAGCCGAGAGCGACTCGGTCGCCGAGACAAAGTGTCCCATGGCTAATAGGGAAGGACACCTAGTCGCTGACTTCGTTCTCGCTCCCTTCCAAGTACCTCTTTCTCGCTCTTTCTCTGTGCAACACATCGTCAGCTAAACTCGATACGTATCTCTTTTTTGATACATGTTACAGATTTCTTTTATACTATACATATCACATGTAATATTTTTTTACTAATGAAATGGTATCAAGTGTATGAAATGAATTGTGAGAAACTTACATTAAGTCAATGACTCTATTGATTAACAAAAACCACACACACCAGTCTTAAAATTAGTCTCGAAGAGATTAATTAATATTTATCTTGAAAGGTCTGGAAGCTACTATCTACTATGTAAACATCTAGAATCATCAGGAAGGCTCAAGCTGTCAATAAAACAGCAAAATGTAAACAATTTAATTGTCAACTACCGGATGACTGGCGCCAATCTTCTGCCTTGTAATAGACACTTTTTTTCTCTCTCTCCATCCTATTCCAAAAGTAAAATTAATCACAAATTTCTCACATTCTCAGTCAGTGATGGTGTTGACAACTACAGAGTTTGTTCTTCTCAACCTTCTCTTGAAAAAGAGAAGGAAGAGAATAAGAAAATTTCGAAAACATCCCATGCTAATATTCATTGTGGAATAGACAACATTGTTTTCATTCTTTCATCTACTATGGAGAAATTCTACAATATATCTTATTCAAGTGTAAATTTTACATTGCACTTTACTGACACAAATGAATTTATTAAATTATTCAGAAACAATTCACGCAATGAGTCGTAGAAATATGTTTAACTTCGGCAAAGGATACAGAACAACTAATACTGTGAGACGGAGAACTGAAGTGGAAGAGAGAAAGATATGAATGGCTGTCCTTGTCACTATCGGGCATGCGCATTGGGTGTATTTTTTGTTGTAGTCGGCGGACCTGGTCGCTCGCGGCTAATAGCTCCCATATAATCCAATGCCCCACGACTAGTGATGGGCGACTCATTCCTTTCCGCAAGTCGACTTGCGAGTCGGTCTCAAGAGAGCTAGTCGACCGAAGCTAAAGTCGAGTCGAAGAGGTGCAAGTCGACTCAAACACGACTTAAAAGTCGGGCTGAGTTGCAATTTCAACGGTTTTGTTAATACTCTTGGCTCTACTTTTGTCAACATATCAGTCGTGGGTCGTTCATGCTTTCGAACTACTGTAGTTGAAGATAGAAAAAGAATGAGGATTCTTTAGTATATTCACCAATAAGACGGCGGGAGTGATATAAATTAACAATTCATTAATTCGGACAAAGATCAATAGCATATTTATAGGGCCAACAATTAACAATAGAATTTCACTGGAAATAAAAGAAGAAAGGCAATATTAATAGATTTAAAAAAATAAATAGGGATTGGTTTTATAATATTGGAGTCTACCGTACCATAGATAGGAGCTCATAGTAAATAGGATGTGAATAGAAATACGATTATGCATATTTTAGGTAGTTTTAGGTACCATAAATAGTTTTTTTTATTGTTGTATTAGTTATAACGGCTAGTTAAGAATAGTATTAGCTTGACCTATCTCAAGTCTATCTTATATTGATGATCACCAGCACACATAGTTTTATAGTTAGGTATCATATTTTTTAAATTTAGCAATCAAATGACTGTTTTTTATACGGTATAATTTGTAATTCCTGGATTTCTTGTTCCATGACGAACTGCGTTGTTAATATTAACTTTTCATGTGAAATTTAACGACTTGCAGTCAAATATTTGTTAAGAATAAGTATAATAACTCACTTAATCTGGCCGAGTACTTTCGAATCTATGAGATCCATCTTAGATCTCAGAGGGGAAGATGGATCTCATAGATTCGAAAGTACTCGGCCAGATTAAGTGAGTTATTATACTTATTCTTAACAAATATTTGACTGCAAGTCGTTAAATTTCACATGAAAAGTTAATATTTGTAATGTTTGAGCTTATATCAATAAACTCGTCCTCTGGATGTGTTTTCCATCATGCAGAAAAGTAATTCTTTTTATTTATCATTAATATATAAATATGTAGGCAGTAGAGAATATCGAACTGAGAAATGCTTTTCTAAAACCAAAAATCACAACTGAAATTGCACTCGCAAGTCATACTCTTATGAAGTCGTTAACACATCTCGACTTACTATTCTTAAGGAATGTCTCATGTCTTGAGTCGACTCAAACTAGCCGACACGACTTTATATTAGATGGCACTGAACCGAACAACTCAACCATTCAACTCAAGTCGCAAAGTGCATAGTGAGAAAAACGAAAGTCGTGTCGACATCATGCATGGTAAGTCGATTGAGTCGACTCAGAGTGCAAGTCGACACAAAGTCGACTTTTGAGTCGAAGTCGCCCATCTCTACCCACGACCATTCTGAGACACCAGGTCCGTCAGAATCGGTGTCCCACTCGGAAGACAGCCCGAGCGACTTTTTCTGTCGCCGAGACTTGTTTCCGACGGCTAATAGGGTCCCATCTAACTCAATGCTTTTTGGCCCCCGGACACCAGGTCGCTCTCGGCTAATAGGGCCCTTAACATCAGAGTGAAAGGAACGTCACGCCATAACGTGAGTCACAATTTCCACTTGAAAGTGTTTTCCAAGTTGTTATAAATTAGTGGAAACAAGATGGATCTTCAACATTATAATTACCTATTGTCACGGTGCAAAATTCACTAGCCCAGTTTATCAAACTATCTTGAACAATTTATGAAGATGAGGATTGAATTCAAAGATTTCAGTACTCACGTGAAATTATTTTTCATACCTTTTTTTTTGTATAAAGTCATGACACACATCCTTTGTTAAATTAATCATTGTTTAGCGCCATACAATGGCCGAAGTACGCAACGAAGTGTTTACGTTATTAGAAAGTAACTCTCATAACATAACTGATTTGCCCCTCAATTTATAAATTTATTATTCTGATAATTTCATGTCAACTTTTTACTTTGAATTTGTATTAAACAGCATGGTAATTTCAACTGGTACTCATAATTTAAATTCCTGTCTGACTGTGGTTGTAGAATACATTAGTGATTTAATTCAGAGATCCGACAGCCGGCTTCGCCGAGTTAAGTTGGTTATTTTTCTAAAATTGACATTCGCCCTTGGCAAAGGACATCTGAGAGTTGTTCTAATTTTTATCCATCTTTTTGAACAACCTGTGATACGATTATTTTGCAGCTTATCCACCTCGCTGGCGTGAATTGTCAATGAGGTGTAACTAGAAAGTATTACACATTCCATGCGCAATCTTCTCTTACAAGAGGGACTTGGCTGGGAATATCCTATATTTTGTCATATTTTATCTTTCCTTGCTGAATTGGATTGTGCGGATGATATTTGCAGATATTCTGTATTTTCCCTTGCGATTCCGTTCAGTGCGGACAGATATTTACTTGTGTAATTTTGGGTTGGGATGGTGCGCCTGTTTTTGCAAATTCCACAAGATTGCTTGCAACTGCAGCTACCGGCCATTTGAATTAAAGTATTTATATTGTTACGGGTTCTAATAGCTGAAATAAGGCTGGCAACACTAAAGTTCACACTTGCACTTTACTTACACAAATTAGTCTATTTACACAAATTAATTGTAAGTTTAATTAATAAATAAAAACAGATCAACAAAAGACAAGTTAATACTTATTTTCAGTAATTATTTGCAAGAATTAATGAATAAGTAATTACAGGCTGGTCAATAATAAAAGAAACAAGAGTCCAATAAACTGTACAACAATGTAGAAAGAAATTATAAAAAGAGCAACTTTTCACTTTCAAAAACACAGTCCAATTCGTTATTTGACAGTCCCAAATAATATCACTTAACACCACGTCTTTAAACTTTTAGTAAGCTACACAAACAGTAAACACTTGTCTCTGCACTTGACACTGGAATCGGGCACTGTTTACTCAACGGCACGAGATCTTTAACACAATCTAACACGCGAGCTTTTGTAAAACTAACTAGCTTGTTCACGTGGACTTCTTTATTTAGCTGTTGTAGTTGTATAATTCCAAGAATTGGCGGCTTCTCGAAGCTTCAAGAATGCTTGGAATATAGATCTCGATTGTTCAGGAAGTCTGAAGAAATCCCGAGAATTTCAATTGAGTGAGAGAGTTGCACACTTGAAGAATAAGAGTGACAAAGACATGTGAAAATCAAGAGAACACAGATTGGGTTTCAATCAATTGGGTACAACCATGAATGAAATGATCTACGTAGAACAACATAGTTCTATGTGCATAAATAACTGCTTTGCTTGCTTTTGTAACAATATGCAAGGAAGGGCACCCCCCCAAACCTGAGGTTACACTATCATAACATTTTATGTTAAATATATCTATTTAAGTTGGTAACTCCATATTGTTGCGTTGAGAAACTGTATCTATAAAAATTAAACTTACCTTAAAAAAACTGTAAGTTTTTCTTCAGTTCCCACAGGCCTTTGGGAGTTACAGCCTTCTGAGACAATTAAAGGTTTAATCATCTGGTGTACTTCTTCATACTCTTCTCGACTAAGACGACAAAAATTTTTAAACTGTTCTGGTGATTGTTCTTTTGTCATTGCGAATGCCCTATGATGCGTATTCCGTTTTTTCGAGTAGTCACTTTTCCCTCGCTTTGCCCCCTTGACCTCATGTACAGCAATAATTATAGTAATGAATCGAACTCCGCATCCTGACTCTGATCTTAAATCAAGGAAATCACGTGCGCCCCATCTATTAGTTGCAATACTAATTCACTTATTAGTTGCACTATAAACTTATTCGAAAATAATTCCATGATTTGAACTTAGCACTCTAGCGAAACTTTTACATTCCACTATCTTGCAAAGATGAATGCTTTAAAGACTATTGAAGAGATTTATGGTTAACTAGTCAAAAGTCTCCGACATTGAGACGTTTTTCATAATAATGTGATGAACATATTGAAACAAGATGCTCACAATAAATAAATTATTATTAAAAAGTTATAAAAAATAGTGTGAAAATTAGTTTGCAGCAAATTTAGTGAGAAAATAGTTTGATAATACTCTATGGAAATATCTATAGAAAATTCTACCGTATATAATGTGTTGCCAGCATTATTATATTGATAGATTCCATAAAAATATTATTCTCTGTTGAGCAAAATAAGACTGTAGAAATCAATGTAGCTGAATTTTTTATTAATTGATTGAATGCTGGAAGAAACGGACATTCCACGGGCATTCGAACTCATCAAGAGAATGATCCTTACCTAGCCGAAATTTTCAAAAAAATTGCTGATAATGTGGACCAATTTCCATATTCATTGTCAAAAAATGTTCTAGTCATCAAAAAACGTAATGATGAACATCACAAAATTGTTATTCCAAAGATTTTAGTTCCTGTTATTTTCAAGTATTTTCATGAAACACCGTTTGCTGGACATCTTGGTATTGCCAAAACTACATATAAGATCTTGGAAAATTTTTATTGGATTAGAATGAGGAAGGATATTGCTGTACTGGTCAAATCTTGTGAAGTTTGTAGTAAAAGTAAGCCTGCACAACAACATAACTTTGGTTTTTTGTCTTCAAAGATTGAGGACGAACCTCTTTCCAGTGGCGTAGCCAGGGGGGGCCATGGGGCCCGGGCCCCCCCGAAATTTCAGAAATAAAAAATTCTCAAATAACTAATAGATAAGGACTTAATAAAGCCGAAGGGTTCTATCTGTTTTGTTGTATTATAACGAACAGATTACAGAAACCCTGTTTGTGTAATGGAATATAGCTACAGTTATAGTCAGATTAATGCATTTTTCAAATTTTTCCTCAATATTTAGTCATAATATTTCTATATTATAGTCATAATAATTCTATATTATAGAAACTTGTTAGGTGCTCAAATGGATAATTTTAATTTAAAATGAGCTAAGAAATCGAATAAAACATCTTAGAAAACTGTGACTACCATAATTATTTATTTATTACATTAAATAAAATGCAATTTTCAAGTTTGAAGTGGATTAACTTTGTTAATTATTGCTAAATCACCTTTTCGAATAAACTAATCTTGTAGAAAAATTAGTTTTTAAGTTAAAATTCAGTATAACCCACTAGCCTGAACTAGCCAAAGTTCATAAAATCGGGATTTTATAAATGAAAACACACAAATAAATGCAAGTTCTATGCAAGCATGTAAAATCAGTGTGCTATGATAAAAAAAATTCCGATTTCATGAACTTTGGGTTGGGTGCGTTTTAGGCTAATGACATAAATTATATGAAACTTATAATAATTAGTATTAATTTTGAGATTCAGTACATTAGTTAAGTATGATTAGTTCCAATTCAAGGGTTTTGACTCAAAATAGTCACAGATATCGGTATATCAAACTTTATCATTTCAAACCTGGCCACCTAGGTTCTTGGGTAGTAATTTTTCAAAACTTTCTTTTGAATTTTAGAGCCTAACAAGTTGTCTAGATTAGCTTTTCACACCACTAAATTTTAAAAATAATCCGGACCCTCCTATACCCCAGACCCCCTTGGTGAGCCCCCCCCCCCCCCGAAATTTGATCCTGGCTAAGCCACTGCCCACACCCCCCCCCCTTGGTGAGCCCCCCCCCCCCCCCCGAAATCTAATCCTGGCTACGCCACTGCCTCTTGCCAAATTCCATATTGATTTTTGTGGTCCACTAATTCGAACTGCCCAGGGTTATACACACATATTTAGTTGTGTGGATGTTTTTTCTAAATTTTGTTGGCTGATACCTGTTAGGAAGACTAACACTGCTTCTGCTATAAAGGCTTTAAAGTCTATCTTTGTACATTTTTCTGTGCCTAAATCGATTGTGTCTGATAATGCTGCTGTTTTTACTTCAATTTTTTTTAAAAATTTCTGTTTTCAATTGGGCATTATTCATAGTACAACTAGCCCATATTATCCATTTCCAAATATCGCTGAACGTCTGCATAGGAACTTACGTAGTGCTCTGATTTCTTTTCATGCTGATTCACAATCAAAATGGGACCAAACCAGTGGTTGCCATTAGCTTTTAATCTTGCTCGTCATGAGAGTTTAGATTGTACGCCTTTCTCTTTGATTTATAGGTATAAACCTAAACATCCTCTGTTGAATGCTTGGCATATTGACGATATGTTACCTTCGAGATGTGATGAAAATTCTGCTACTGTTTGGCGAAAAGCTAAACAAAATCTGACTAAAGCTCATGATAAACTTAAACTTCGTTATGATCGTAATAGAATTCAAGTGCCTTTCAAAAAAGGCGATTTAGTCTGGTTGAAGACTCATGTAATTAGTAAGGCTGTAAATAAAATTAGTGCTAAACTTAGTCATCGTTTTAAAGGACCATTTGAAATAGGTGGATTTATAACTCCTGTTACCGTTCAACTTCTTGAACCTAATTCTGGAAGGTTAGTGCAAAAGGCACATGTGTCTCAGTTAAAAAGGTTTTACCCCCGCGAAATGACTCCTGAGAACTGAATGTATTAATCGCTGTCATCCGGATGTGTTTACCTGATCTACTGTTGTATTTACAAATTCAGTAATGAATTTGCTTTGTGATTATGAGTAAGTAGTCTTCATATTTTTTCAGACATGTGCGTTGTCTAAATCTTGTTGTCTACTCATAAATATTCCTGTAATTTTGTCATTTCAACTTAGTGTTGGAAATACTCACTTGGAGATGTTAGTAATTTGAAAAACTGTTGTATACAGAGTGTGTCTAGAAAGTATGAGATTGGAGTTTGTTCAACTTGTAAGCATCTTTTTACTTTATGAGCTTAAGGTATTGGGATGTCTTGTCTTCAATTTACACCCTTTTTGTTGGTTATGCCACATTAGGAGTTTGTAACTATTTGTGCTGTAGTATAAAGTTTTTTTTTCTAAACTTGTGTAATTTTCGAAAAAAGTAGTGACCCTTTAAGCTTTTCAAGGAATGGAGTGTGATATTTTTGGTACCTTTTGAGATCTTTAGGTGTGTATTTTGGAATTTCAACTTTTATATGATTATGGATATTAATTAGTCTTAGTGTAGGATTTACTTATGGGATAGTTGAGGGATAATTTATGCTGTGATTTATTGTGTAATAACTGTTTCCTGACATCACTGATAGTTCCAGTAATGTGTATTAGTCACCTTTCACTTTTCTTGCCATATGAATATATTGTTCCATTAATGTTGGTCTTAAGACACAGTTTTGGCTTCACTGTTTTCTGTCTTTACTCACTTTTGCTGATTGTTTTTTTTAAATATTTTTATCTTGTATTGTCACTTTGTCATCACTTACTTTCTTACCATTCGAGATTTGCTTGTGGATGCACAAGCTGTTTCTCTCAAGTTTGTTCTTAGGTATCAACTATTTGGTATATCTGTTGTTTTAAGAGCTAGAAACCAAGTTGGTGACGGATGACCACTGAAGCCTACTTAGTTCTCTGTTCAATACATAGTCTGATTCTGTTACATCACCTTTTTGATATTCTTTTGGCTTCATTATCAATTTGTCTTTGCCTATACAGTTTGTCCTAAAAAAAAATTTTTTATCTAAAGAGGGAGAGTATTGTACTGATTTTTCCCAAATCTGTACAATTTCTGGTATTATTTTAATTTAGATGTTTTATTTGTAGCCTACCATTGTTTTATCTCAGACTTACAGTGATTATCTTTTTAATGTGTAGTAATATGAAGTTATGAGGTTGGGTTTATTATTTTACTTAGGACCAGGTCCTAATTTAGAAGAAGAATTGGTTATTTTGGATCATTTTTGCTGTCTTCAAGCGATTTTGTATTGTTCTGTATAACTATATATTAGATACATATAGGTCGGTATCATATTGCAATGTGTATTCTGTGATAAACTAATAAAGGGAGAAAGCTTATTGTGGTCTTGATATCTGTCTTTCTTCCACCTTTTGTATCTGAACTGGTTGGTCAGCCAACAAACCTTGTCCTTGCTAGCTTGGCCTTATTACGCATGCGTCAAGTAAATTGATCAATGACATAAGTTTGATTTCATTAATGAGATGACCCCCTCCTTACCTTTTCTTGGCAGAGAGCATCCAGCTCGCTTGAGATCTGAAAGTTTACCAGCCATTCTCCGTATGATTACCAATGTAGAATCTGCACTCCTCTATTGTTTTAAAATCCTTTTGTTGACAAATATGTGAAACCTAAGTGAGGTTATGTTTGGTTTTTACTTTTCCTCTTCAGAGGATAGCTATTTTTTTATTAATCATTCTTTTAATGTAGAGAAATTTAATTATTAGTGAGTGTACTCAGGAAGGTGCATATAATTATGATTTTATTATTTTATAATAAATGTGATTAACGGCGAATTTATTAAACTTGTGATGTTATCTCACCACTGATTAAGGTACCGTAATTGATTTGTTTACATATTGTTATTTACATAGTTGTTTTTCTATGGAATTGAAATGGTATTATAGATCTCTCAGCTTAAATGTAATATAAATAAACAAATTATTAAAATTGTCTTGAAAACTTGAAGTTCAGTGCTGACTGTATTCTATTTCTTGTTGATTACTTGTTTCTGCAGTTACTGAAAAGGAATAATAAATTTGTGAGCTTATGAAGTACTGTGGGGAATTAAAGGTTTTCTCATTATTTTCTTTGGGGAATCTTAACCTAGAAAATTGTTGTAATTTTAAAGATTGAGAACATGATGATGGTTTAGGTTAGATTAGGTTATTCAAGAATCTGAATCAATAACTTTGGATAATGTTTTTTTTAAATATTTTAACTGAAGACTAGTGTGATTGTTTGTTCACTAATCTTTCTTTCTTTTAGCTATTGTTGTTACTTTTACTAAGATCAGATTAGGGTTATACTTTGGTTTACCAGAAATTTATTGTTCACTGAATCTTATTTAACTTTCAACATGTAACTTAATTTAGAGAATTAGGTAAATTTAGGCTAACTATTATTTGATTGATCTTAGAATTCTTCTAGTTGGACCAACTATACAAATATTTTGTTATGCCTTTTAGAGATTAGTTATTATTGTATTTTGGTAATTTTCTTTATAGTGGTTCTATGTTCCGGGGACCATTTCCTTGTTTGGAGCACATATTACGTGTTGGGGACGCAAATTCCACAAGATCTATATTGAGAACCGAGACTCCCAGGGTGTTGACCCAAATTCAATAAGGAGATTCAGTCAAGTGAACCCGTGCTGGACTACGGGATATTCTACAAAGCTCGGGCACCAAAACGAAGAAGATTTGGCAGTAAACGGTTTGTGTAAAAAGGAAATTTAAGGTATGAAGTTTTGTTTGTTATGTCATCGTATCTTCGAAAAGTGAAATTAGTAGGCGTCGTACCATTGGCCAATGTGTGGGTTATGAACAATCTTAGATTAATTTAATGAAAGACTCAATCGCCCAATCTTGTGATTGTAGTTTATTTTTCTCTTAGACTGAGATGCGTTTTGTATTGTGATAATTTTTTTTGGATTTTATTATATGCGCCATTCTGAAGAACAATTGAGTACTTATCTTGATAGCCTGGTCTATGTTATTTATTTGAGAAGAGTTGTTTTTTGTTGATTGTATAACGTTTAGAAATGAACAAGTTCATTTCTCAACGTTTGATATCTCACTTTATTATAGCACACCTTTCGTTTTATTTCTAGTTAATGCCTACAGTTCAAAATTCTCTTTTTTTATTCTTATTTAACACTGTAGCGTTACAACTGCGCCACTCTGAAAAAAGAAACTTTTGGATCAATTGGTATAATTTACGCAATAATTGCAATTCTACTCTCCGTTTATTTCAGGAAGTTGAAAAATGAGGCAACAATTTCTCATGTCACTGAAAACATGAAATATTTTACTTGTCAAGAAAGCTCTGCAACTGATTTTTATTACTTTACGGTACCTTCCAATGAAACCGAAAGTTATGTTGTAATGTGATACAGTATAGAGTATACAGAGATGATAAGTAATTGCAGAATATAATCGCGATGAAGTAGTGACTACAAATTTTATGTCTTATATTCCACATTCATCAATATCAATCTGGACTTCCTCAATTTAGAAATACACTGTCATGTGATTGATTATGACAATCAATTCTAGTGAAACCAACCAACATAACGACTCTGAAAAGCCTAAGGCTGAGAGCTTTGAATAAACCTTGCTGGTTTTCAGCTCGCACAAAAAAAAAGTAGTGCATGCATTCTTCAGATTAGGTAAAAGGAAGGCTATAATAAATATATAGTTATAAATAGTACTTAGTGTATAAAATATCGTAGCTATTAATTTTGAAAGATTATATTAATAATATAATACATGTTCCCTGTATGCCATATGGATATCTGACCCCACTTCATTTCATCCATGCACCAGCCGACAGTCTACGGTGCAGGGTTTATACTAGGCCTATACCTACAGCAATAAATTATAAAAATGTGGATTACAGGCCTACTGTTAAATAAAGCCAAATTGCAGAGCAAACGTGCTCTGATAAGCACATACACAATTAAAATCAATTAATTCGAAATGATTTTTCCGAAGTGTTAAGATTTTTCTGAAGTTTTATGACTGTTCATGATTAGCCTACAGATTTTATACAGATTTGGGGCTTTTCCGTACAAGGCTGTACACATCTTAATCATTTTTTCAAATAGGCTGACTCTTATAATAAATTTTTCGTATCAGCTCAATTGTTTTTCAAGCTCTTTTCTACGCGCATTTGACAGTGCAAAATTATTGAAGTACGTAGTTCATTTCATGCTGTTTACAACTGTCACAACTTACCACACCATGTTCCCTTATGGTGTGGGAAGACTTTACAGGATATAGACAAATTGAGACAGGTTGCAAAACAATTTTGCATTAAACTTCGGCATTAAGTTATATGCATTGTTTTCTACTTTGTGCACTGGAAGTAATTTGGCCAAATTATAATTTATAAATTAACTTTTTTGACTCACTGACTGATGAATTCGTCCTTAGGCCCTTAGAGTAGGTAGCCCTTGTAATTTTTTCCTTCAGCTCTTAATTTTTTCCTTCAGCCAGGTTGATGATGATTTTTTTATGTGATTAACACATATTCTTTCAGTTAATATAGACTCATAGGCAGCGTGATCAGGTACTCTACTTGATAATAACTTAGAATAAATTTGCCTTTAAAATATTGATCTAGCACTTAATTGGGCACAAACGGGAGCCTCTTCCTTGAACAGATTTACTAGGCAAGTGAAAAGTGGAAGACAAGCAGTACTTCTCGGCAGGTATCACACAATAAAAAAAGGTTTAAATTCAAATAATTCATCTGGTTCTCCTATGTCACGGGCCTATCGAGAAAAAATGCTCAATAAAAAATAAAATTTATAACTTCATGGATCAGGGAAGACAATGAGCGCTTTCAGACTGCAGTCCTGATATTAATCACATCCATGATGGGCGAACTACAGGAAAAAATGTAATCCATGGAGGACAAACTACAATAAGATTCGGGATAATTATGCAGGAGAATGTTTCATTCATGAAGGACGAACTGCAGGTGAATATCAATATACCTTGCCTTGCTAGGTGGAGACACCTGAAAATAAATTTGGCAACAAGCACCTGGAACAGTTGTACCAATCTTAGCTCAACAATAGGGTGCAGAGGCCTAATGAGTCACTGCAAGAGTTTGAGGTTGATATTGCTTGACTGCATATACCTTATTACATGAAGCCATGAAAGGAAAGTCCCCTTTGGACTTGCTGAAAATCAAACATTTGAAATAATCGAAGATTGACTGCAGGAAGACTTGAAAACCATGGGAGATTGACTGCAGGAAGACTTGTAAACTTTGAAAAATCGGCTTAAGAAGTTGGATTGTAGAGCTGGATCTTCAAGTACTGTAACCAGGAAGAAGTAAAAATTTCAAAAGCAGGTGTCCTGGAGGAAAAGGTGATGACAGTCAAGGAGACCTTTGGAAACAGTCAGTAAATTCCACCTCAGAATACTGGACTGCCTACTTATGATGAAAAGACACATTAAAAGACTACCAAACACTTTATGAGTCAGCAGCAGAGTTCAAGTGATGGTTACCTTTGCAAAAAAGGCCTATGTCCTGAGGATGAATATCCAAGGTGAAGCATTGGCATTTGTTCATTCACCTGAAGATAAATTTGGCTACAAACAACTGGAACAGGTGTCTGTATGCAACCAAGTGCCTAAGAAGAACCAAATAGTTTGAAATGCATCTGCTGTGACTCAAAAAAGGTCAGTTCTGCATAGCAAGTTTATACCTATGAATACACCTGGAACAGTTGTACCAATCTCAGCTCAACAATAGGGTGCAGAGACCTAATGTATCACTGCAAGAGTTTGAGGTTGATATTGTTTGACTGCATATCCATCATCCATCTGCTGATGAGAACTCTTATGAAACTCTTGTGGTAGAGAGATTCTTGAATGATTTGAGGATACCAGAGACACAGCAGTCTATCAAACTAGCCAGACCAAAGACATTGAATGATGCTTTGGCCCAAGAATTGGAGTTTGAAGCAGTTTGACAGTCAGTTCCAGGCCATTCCAAGATAAGGGCTATAGAAGCTGGAGTGATGGAGGCAAGCACTATCAGAAAATAGGTGAAAAGGACCTGAAAAAGTTTAGATCCAGAAATAAAAATGCTGGGTTTTCAGTAAGAATGTGGTAAAAGTGTGCATTCAAACCAGGTGAGAAGAAGGAGTGGTTAAGCTAAAAAGGGTTGATAGGGAGGAGCAGCTGTCAACTCACAAACAGAATGCCCCAGGAAGAACAACAGAGGTGGCATCTCTTGCTGGCAGCAGAAGTAGTCTGTATATGGATGGTATTGTGGATAAGTCAACTACTTCTTGGCATGGGAGCTACCATGACCATCCTAAATAGGAGCACAGTCATTGATAAGAAGGGAATAAAGCCAACAAGCTGGACAGTCTGCACAATTACAGGGGATTTGACTACAGTTTTTGGGGAGACAACGGCTACCCTCCATATTGGTGGCAGTAACTTCAATATTAGTGGCAGACATACAAGAAGATGTTATACTTTGGATGAATTTCTTCAATAAATTTGTCTGAAGTTGAACTTGACTGGCTCCTTGTTGATCCTCCATGCTTATACATGCAAATGGGAATCTGGATGCCAGTGGATTTGAACATCTCTTCCAGAATTGGTTTCATAATTGACCAGTCCAGGCCACCATATCTAATTCCAAGTCCTGGTATACCAAGCTTACTCACTCCTAGTTGCTGCATCCTGTCCCTCAGCCTGTCCCTCATCCTGTCCTGAACCAAGCATGACAACAATGTCTCATATGGTGACTCCATCTCAGACTGTCCCTTAGTCACCAGGTAAGAAGAGATGCTGATCATGCCACTGCAGATGAAAAATATTTCCTTCTGTAAGTCATTGCTGTTCCAGGTCTCTCAGACCACCAAACTTCTTTCTAAAGACTGTAGCAATGCCTTGGGGTTCTGTCAAGTTGCTAGTGACACAGTGTACCAGTGCATACTCCTTGGGCAAGGTGAACAGATCCTTCTCACTTGTCTGGAGCATTTAACCCTCCTAGCGTTGGACCATAATCATCAGCAGACTCATCTAGGGACCTATCTATCAGTGAATTCCATTTGTGTGTTCCTGATAAGTGAAGATTATTTATTAGTCAATAAAAATGAAAAATTTTCCAATAAAAACTACTAAAAGCTGTGTGAGCTCCAACAATAATGGCAATATGTGTCTGTTGGATCCAAACATGCCTTCAACCTCTTCATTTTCCAAGGACTGCTAACAATCCAATAAACCAAATAAAATTCATAGTCAGACTCTAACAATAAAGTGAGTGCTGCTAAAGCTGTAAGAAAACTAGAAGGCAATTCAATTCAGAATGGATAAAAAAGTTCTCCATTGGAATTCTTACAATTTAAATTTTTCCATAAAAACTCCCTTTTTGATGTACCTAATTGTATTGGTTATTATAAATATCTTCTATTTCAAGTGTCTGATATCAATGTACAATGGACATCATATAAATATGATTTATCTTAAATGCGAACAGTGTAATTATTAGTAGAATAAAACATGTGAGTGTGCAGTATGTGATAAATCAAGATTAAGTAGTGTAATAGAATGGATAATATATTAATAGTGTAATAGACACCATCAAATGTAATCATAATTGGTTGGTCAGTTCTACTTCTAGAAAAACTAAACACTGCGATTATGGCACTTCTAAATGGTTAGTGGTATTCCAATAGCTCTAATTACTGAGCTTTTATTTGACTCCCTCCCCCCCCCCCCCCCCTACAATAATTATATGAAGTTGGCACTGCTAGTCAGCCTTAATGTCATTTCTCTTCTTCATCTCCATGCTTGCTTCATAAAGATTGGTGCACACTTTCTCATGAGTCTCAATCATATGCTTTCTCAGTTTGGTGATTTAGTTTCCCCCCATTCAAAAGTTTCACCAGGCTTACTTCCAAACTGTAGATCATAGGTTAGTTGTAGAACTCTACCAAAGATGATGCAAGCAGGTGTTTCCTTCCTTGTTTCATTGATGGAGCTTTGATATGCCATCAGAAAGAAATGTAGATGCTGATCCTAATCATGCTGATTGTCAGAAACCACTTTCCTCAGATACCTCTGCCTGATGATGCTCATTCACTCTTACATATCATCTGATGGGGGTGCAGTGGAGTGTTCCTGGTTTCCTAGATACCTATCAACTCACGCAAAAAAAGAAGGGGAACGTTCTTCAAAATTGAATTATGTCAACAGTGCTACTGTTAACAATATTAATAAATAATAGTAATATTGATTAATAGTGATATTGTGGCTGGCTCATGTCTCAGAGCTATTAGGTCACACCTGAATAAGTTCAGGACCTCTGACATGACTTAATGACTGTTTTTAGGCAGCTGGGACCAACAGCTTAATGTGTCCTCCAGAACACAGGTGTGGCCTGAGGTGGAATCTTTTGGTCAGAACTGGGATTGAACTCAGTTACAATATTGATAATGGATGAGCACTTGGTGTTTCTCTGTCTTTGTCTTGACTCTCTTTTATGCTCTCATATGTCAAAGGGGCATCCGGTATTTTTGAGCTTCTCTGAGATAATGCCTATCTGTGCTAATAGAACTCTCTGGAATAGAGATTTCTAGAACAAACAAACTTATAAAAGAGGCTGTGCTTGTCAGCAGAAAGTCATTTGTTATTCAGCTCTCAAAACTTTCATATAGAATGAGAGTTTTTCAAGGCAGTAAACACAGTGCTATTGTGATACCGTGTATAAATTATGATTGACAATAGCCTTGAAAGACATTGTGCTTCACGATTATTTAGTTTATTATTGAGTCTGTTAAGTTTATTAGACATTTATCATTGAGTCATTGAACAGTTTATTAAACAACTATGATTGAATTTTTGATTTGCTTATTGACAGTTGACTAATTAGTTTTGTACAGTAATTGATTTTGTTATACAAAAATTCATTAATAGTGGAGGTTATGTGACTGTTGTTTTTAGTGTGATAATTACTTATTAGTATATGTTGTGAGTAATTGTGTAAATAAAGTTCGAGTGTTACTTTCAAGTGTTGCCAGCATTATTCCATTGATATAGTATTATATAGTATTATTATTCCAATGTAATAATAAGTACAATTCCGTATAGGTTTGATAGGCCAGAGCTAAATGAAGCCATTAAGTCAACAAATAAATCAATTCATAATACAATCAACAGCCTAAAAAATAAGAATTCTAAGCAGTTGGGGATTTGTTTTCTAAATGAAAGGCTGAAAAAACAAAACTTCACTAATCATGGTCTACATCTAAATCAATCTGGCAAAGTAATATTTTGTAATAGGCTGGCAGAGCTGATTGAAAGTCGTTTGCAATCTACTGTCAATAATTCTCCTAAACAATCATCTAACGAACCTTTTTTAGTAAAGTGGCTCAAAACCGGGAAGGGAAACTAGTTTCAGATGATAAATTCATATCTTCAATTGTATTAAAAGACGTTAATCGATCAAAAAATCAGGATAGCATTAGTGGAAGGAACTCTTGTAGCAATCTGATAGGCTCTCAAGATTCTAAGAGATTAAGTAAATCTACTTCAATATGCAAAAGCAACGATAAAGTAATAAGGGATGATAGGGAAGTACCGGTACTCACTGTGTTCCATCAGAATATTCAATACATTCGTAACAAAATAGATAGAATCGAAGTATTTTTTAAAGAAGAGGCTCCTGATATAGCTATTTTCACAGAGCATGGTTTAAAAGAAGATGAATTGTCACAACTTAATATTCCAAACTATTCATTGAAAACGTCGTATTGCAGGACATCTCATCGAAGTGGGGGAGTAGCTATCTTCACTAAAAATGCTAAGAATATGCAAACATTTAATTTAGAATATGTAGAGAAATTTGCTGTGGAAATGGATTTAGAAGTTACTGGTTTGAGAGTAAAAATCGACAATAATTTCGAAGTAGCGGTGTTAGGTATTTACAGGTCACCAAATGGGGAATGGAACAATTTTTGTGAACTATTCAATAGGCTTTTAGAGATTACTACTACTCGTTTTACAAACGTTATTGTAGCGGGAGATTTCAATACAGACTTTGCAACACAGAATAAAATGACAGAAGATTTAAAGGATATTATATGCATGAATAACTTGGAAATAAAAGTTCATGAATATACCAGAGTCACAAGAACATCACAAACAATAATTGATAACATCCTTACTAATATAGATTACTCTAAAACAAGATTAGGTGGCTCGGAACTATCTGATCATGACTATCAAATCTTAGAGGTGGGGTTGCAAGGTCATAAATCAATTAAAAAGAGTAGAGTAATGGAAGAAATTCAACAATGTGAACAGGGGAATATCGATTGTTTGAAGCAGAATCTGCTACAAGAAAACTGGAGTAGGGTTTACAATAGCAATAGTTTAAATGACAAATATGATAGTTTCATTAATATTTTAAGGTATCATATTACTATGAGTTGTCCAGTTAAAAAAGTCCCTGTAAAGAACAAATTAGACAAGATTGAAGAGTGGATAACTGATGATATCCTTGCAGAAAGAAATAGGGTTAAAGATGCATATGATGAATTCAAACTATCTAGAAATATGTTAAGTGAAAATAATTACAAAGCTCTAAAGAAAAATTATACAAGAGAAGTGAAAAGGGCGAAATGTAAGAAAACAGCTGAAATTTTGAATAACAGTGTGTACTTTAACACAGCAGTGTGGGATGTAATAAACAAAAATAGGCAAGTAGCTCATGTAGATGCTTATACTAGTGTCCCCAGAATAATTAACGAAAATAACAAATATATTGATGATAGTGTAGACATTTGTAATTTCTCCAACAGATATTATCAACTGGTTGCTAAGGATCTTCAAAAATCTCTTAATACAGGTATTAGTGATGCAAACATGAGGAATACTGAGGGGATTCAAAACGAATTAAAATTCCACCCAGTATGCCAAGACGAGTTGTCAAATATCATTGATAGTTTAAATAATAAAAAAACTGTAGGAATGGATGGGGTATCCAGTAAAATTCTGAAAGAATGTAAAGATCAATTGTTAGACCCTTTGATTCATCTGATCAATCATTCATTAGAACAAGGTGTTTTTCCAGATAACTTAAAAGAGGGGAAGATCTTGCCAATCTTCAAAAGTGGTGATAGAGAAAAGGTAGAAAACTATAGGCCCATTAGTATTTTAAATGTAATAAGTAAAATTTTTGAAAGAGTAGTTCTAAATAGGTTACTTCTGCACCTTCAAGAAGCTAACTTTATCTGTGATGAACAGCATTGCTTCCAGAAAGGGAGATCAACAAAAACAGAAAAACTAATAGATATAATAGATTCAGGTGATAAAGCTACTGCAATCTTCTTAGATCTGTCAAAGGCATTTGATTGTGTTAATCATAGAACTTTATTGGAAATACTGCAAAATGTAGGTGTAAATGGGGTTGAACTGAAATGGTTTGAATCATATCTTATTGGGAGAAAACAATGTGTAGAACTAACTACAGTAGTTGGTAATAGTATAGTAAAGAATAAATCTAATAAATTAGAGGTGCAAGCCGGAGTGCCTCAGGGATCAATACTAGGTCCATTGCTTTTTTTGTTATATGTCAACCGTTTACCTAAAGAATTAATTAGTGGTAGAGCCCTCTTATTTGCTGATGATACATCACTCATTTTCAGCAATTCCATTCTAGATAATTTAGAAATAAGTGCCCATATAGGTGTGCAGTCCATTGTCCAATTTTTAAATCAGTTGAAATTAACTATAAATAGTAAAAAATGCCAATACCTTCAATTCAAAAACAAACATAATTTAAATGAAGATAGGGCTATAAACGTGTTTGTAAATGATAATCAATTAGACCAGGAAGAAAAAATTGCATTTCTAGGAGTTATGTTGGATAGACGATTGACCTGGACTCTATACATTGAGAAAATATGTAGTAAAATTTCATCTGGGGTATTTGTCCTGCGACAGCTCGCTAGATTGAATGACAAAAAGTTACTTTTTACAGCTTACCATGGGCTCTTACTGTCACATATTAGGTATGCTATCTTAGTATGGGGTAATTCATCAAAACAAAATCTTGATAGGGTGTTTAAGATCCAAAAGAAAGCGGTTAGGTGTATAGAAAGAGTAAATAGATTAGATTCATGTAGGCCGTTGTTCAAGAGACTTGGTCTCCTAACTGTACCCTGCTTATATGTGTATGAAGCTACTTTATATGTAAAAACGAATGATATTAACCAAAATCTTGATGTACATGATTATAATACAAGAAGCCGAGGAGATTATCACTTGGTGAGTCACAATATTCAAACAAAAGCCTAGTTATATTGGTAGGAAATTCTACAACAAGCTACCGCAGTTTTTGAAGAGTCTTGAAAATATAGAAATATTTAAAAAACAATTGAAGAAATATTTAGTTGATAAAGCTTTTTATAGTGTACAAGAGTTCCTTTCACATCAAAATTAAGCCTCACCTCAACTAATTGAAGTAATTATGGTGTCTAGTGTATAATATTGTTGATCTGACTTGTCTTATACTCCTTAACTGGAGTCTCCAAGACGTAATCTACAAAAAAAAAAAAAAAAAAAAAAAAAAAATAGCCCGTAGCAATATTATTCTCTGTTGAGCAAAATAAGACTGGAAAAATCAACGTAGCTGATTTTTTTATTAATTGATTGAATGCTAGGAGAAACAGATCTACCCTCAGTTTATTTCAGAAAGTAGAAAAATGAGGTAACAGTTCCTTATGTCACTGAAAACATTAAATATTTTATTTTACAAGAAAGCTCTGCAACTGATTGTTATTACTTCACGATACCTTCCAATTATCATTAAATTATTGATAGGCTCATTGACAGTTACTAATTAGTTTTGTACAGTGATTTATTGATAGTAAATTATTGATAGGCTCATTGACAGTTACCGTACTAATTATTTTTGTACAGTGATTAATCTTGTTATAGAAATATTCATTATTAGTTGAACGTTATTGAACTGTTGCTTTATTGATTTTGTTGTGTGATAATGAATTATTATTAGTGTGTATTGTGTAAATAAAGCTGGTGTGTTACTTTCAAGTGTTGCCAGTATTATTTCAGTGATAGAATCCGTAACAATCAACTATGACGACTGTGAAATTATTCAACTTTTAGGAATTTGTAAAAGAGTGATCAACCCTGAAAGTAATACATCATTCATACGATTCGATAAATCGCTCAATAGGGGTTATTTTTAACTGAATTCGGGACCCCTTCTCATTAACCTACCTCCCCCCCATCTATAAAATAATTCATTTCATTTTTCGGCGAGTGGATAGCGTTTCTGATTGTTTGGAGTACAAGATTTCAAACAAAATTGAAGCATTTCTCGGAACGCATGAAAATTTTTGAATAGAAGTACAGTACCTCAAAAAGTGATGAAGATGAAAACTACTGGGGAAATTGATTTCTAATTGTAGAAAACTTCATTTCCCATAGGAGGATTTGGATTACAAATTTGAGTCCATTCATCTATCAGCTCTTATCGAGATACAGCAGTTTTCATTATTCAAAACGATCAATTTTCCTAAAAGTTCACCAGAAAAATTATAACTTGAGACTTATTTGAGGTACAGAGGTTTACTTAGTATCAAATTCTTTCAAATTCTTTTTTCTTGAAAAAAGGAAGGAGATGCTCTTTCTGCCTGACGTTTAGTTTGAACTTTGATTCCAGAAAAACGAAAATGACATATGAAAATTTCACAGTATTTCAAAATGGCAACCGAAGCAGAATGTATCCAATCCCAATTTTCAGCCGTGCTGGAATTTTTCCTTTCTCATCCGAAATGTCTGCTAATCTGAAACAATCTATTTAGATGAATGTGAGAATCTATTTCCACATCGATAATAATCTCTGTCTTTATGATAAGTATGATAAGAGAGAATGATATTTCTTATATGAAACACTCCTCGTGACCCGTATCGATTTACGTGCAACGGAGCAGCTCTGTGTACAAGCCGGTTCAGCCGAAAGGGCAGCAATTCCCGTTATCCGCTGCGCAAGAGTAGGTTTGTGGAGAGGCGTTGCATCTCAGATCTCACCCTACTACTACTTGTTGCTATTTTTTTACTTTTTATGTCTCCGGCTTCAGCGAACTTCAGTGTTTAGTTCAGTTGCGACCTCAGCTGTGGAGTGATTGTGTGGTGTTGCATCGTTCGTTACACCAGTCGGTATCTTTGTCTCGCTTTCCGATTCTTCTCAGGTGAAAGGTTTTGTTACTCATTGCCAGATTTCATCTAGTTCTGTATTGCACGCGAAAATTATTGATAACTTTATCATTATCACAGAGATGATCGCATATCAATTCTATTGAACATTGTTTTCGACAGTCTGCTACCACTACCTGACACCTGACAGTTTGGATAGCCATAAATAAAAGGTAAGTCTATGGATCCTTATTTTTGTTTTGAAGGGAGGAACTATTGTCCATACTCTTAACTTGTTACTTATCTAAACGTCATACACGAGTAAATATTTTTTTAGAGTGCTTGCACACTGCACAGTGGGGTATCCAATACTCGTAAAGAATCACCATCGAAAAATCAAATACTAGCGGAATTGTGTATGACTGAATGGAGCAGCATAAATACCACCATTCCACTGTTTATTATGTTACGATGATAACTGATCATAACTCCACTAAGCAAGCAACCACAAAGAGATGTGTATAGGTGCAAGAGGCTTTACGAAAATTATGCTCAGCAATAATTCTAAATCATTTTTCATGGTAACTGAAAGCTAAAATCCTGAACTAAAGTTTTTTGTTGGATCGAGTTGAGTGGCAATGAGTTTCAATTTTTTTAAAGGCACATCATATTTCTATTAGCAATAGTCTATGATATTATTCTCTTCAAAGTTTCATTTTAAAGAAGGAAAACCTTCATGAAGCAGAGCCACAAACTGAGGGAGATCCCAGGGAGGATTTACCTCTCCCTCCCCAAAAATGTCAAATAACACTGAAAAAATGAGAGATAAAACCGTCTTTGTATTACTTCGATCTCCCCAAATATTTTTAACCCCCCCCCCCCCCCCCCCGCCAATCATATAAACTGGTTTCACCTCTGTTAAAAGTCATTTGACAGCAGCTGAGTAAACATGTAGAATGAGGTTTCAGTCTTATTGAAATAACCTCCCTCATTCAGAGATGCAGCCACAGAGCTGAATCGTTGAAACAATAATACTGCCGGTGGATGAAGTTTATTGAAACCCTTTTTGTATATTACCAAACATTCTTAACAATTTTTCTATCACATTTTATTTTGTTTAAATTTACAATCACTAAGTTAATGGAAATGGGTTCAGGAAAAATATTTCTTAACTAACTGTTCTTTATTTGAGCTAGGCTACTCTGTCTAATCTCATAAAACGGGATTAATTTAATGTAATATGTAATGCTCTGACATAATCAAATACCATAACGGGTAAAGATCCCAGAATGAATGGCTCATTCCAAAACCTCCTTCTAACTCACCATATCCACATTTATTTAGCTTTAAATCATTTGTATTGAGAGATATTCAAAGAGAAATATTTAAAAAATTGATATTTTTACAGAGATTGAAAGCGTTTTTCAAACATTGATCCCAATATCAGGAAATCAGGATCAAACTTCAATGCTCAATAAGAACTAAGTTGGTTGAAAAATTATTTTAGGCTGAATCGTTAGTGATTGTTACCCTGATAAAATTTCTTAATTAACTGTTCTTCATTCTTGGGTCTCCCGACAAAAATCTCTCATTGGAGAATTCTTTGATAAATTTTATGACTTTAAATTCTATGAAAGGACTGTCCTTCATTCTTTTTCACTGAGAAAATTTCTCATCAGATTTCATCTCAAATGATCAGACAGTTATCATCCAAAGGCGGGCCGGGAAGTTGACCGGGGGCCTCACCCCCGAGACATTTTGAAAAATGATGCATCTAAAACATAATTTCAACCAGTCCTAAATTTTAATGGGAGACAGAATGTTCTATTCTAGAGGATCAAAACAATATTCAATTTTCACTTTTCTATCATATTTTGGAATGAATCTAGTATGGGATTTGGTTGTGGTCAACCTTCTGCGTCATATCTGTTTGGATGGATAAAAGTCTCTCGAAGTAAGTCTCTAATCATAGTTCATCGAATTCAAGAGGTATTGGTTGCATATTTTAAAATTTTCTCCCTCTGGCTAAAGTAAAGACTGTCTGATGGACAATAATGATCTTATATCATATTAGGGCAATGAAAAAATAATATTTTTAATAGAACCCCAGATTAAGTGATACCCTGAATTTTATTTAGAACTAATTAAAATTAATGTGTAAGTCGCTCTCTCAAGGAATCTGATTTCTCGTTCAGAAGAGAAATCAAAATTTGGGTTATCTTCTCCTTTCTACCCGTTGATTTGCTGCCTTCTAGAATTTTCCGCCCTACACGGTCGCCCAACCCCAATCGTGAATCTATGGTCTTGCTTCCATGTAGTTGCCATGGCGTTCTCGACACATTAATGTTGAAGTGTCTCCACCAACCGAACATGTCTGCCGAACATTGTTGGCTAATTCAAAAAACGGGCAAACATCAAACATATGGGTCACCGAACATGTTCGTGAGTTCAATTGAAATGTTCGGTCTGTGAGCGAACAGTGACGACCGATCATAATGTTCGAGAAGGCGTCCACACCAAACCAACTCCAAAAAATGTTCGGCGACATCAGCTGATTCCAGCGAACACTGTTCGCCGAGCATGTTCGGTTGGTGGAGACGCGGCTTTAAAGTTACATTTACATGGTAAAACTAGTTTTTAGTTTTTCAGTTCGGCATCAGCTGCTGCGCCCCTGGAAACCGTACGCCACCACCGGTAATCACCGTTTCTATAGTAATATTGCAATGCCACTGTGTCTGACTGAATTAAGAGAGTGCACTTCCGTTTCAGTCGTCGAACGGCTCTGTCGTTTGTGCGACCGGACCCCTCACATGCAGGTGCCTGTCATGCTTCCCAACACAGTAAGACTTTTAGTTAGAGAGATACAATGCCAATTTTAGCATAGAAAATGTTGACTTAGACCCCCAACCAATTTTTTATAGAAAGAGAATAGTGAACATTTCAATCTCAGAGACTAAAGAACAAAAGAAGTTCTTTAACCAAAGTATAAAGTAACGAGATACGAAGAGGCATTTCAATGCTGACTCACAACTTAAAATAATATTTCAGGCGGAACTGTAACGTATTACCGTAATTATTGAAATATTTATACGTGGAGGAAAGCGACAACTTGGTCTGACATCTGTTCACCAGTGCAACAACACTAAACTGACGTAATCTCTCGAAACGGATGGATGATAACATCATAGTGACCTATACTACTTTCAAGAGCGTGACAGAGTTATTAATATTGCAAAATATGCATGAAAACTGAATTTTGTGTAGGAGAACTAATTATTCACTAAAACGAAAAAAACAACACAAAATCAAAACTGAAAGATGCCAAATTTCTAGTATTGTACCATTTAAGTTCTTAAATAACATATATGAATACATCAATAGTTATATATCTGTATAATAGATGTAAAACTACTTGACAGATCGGCATGAAACTTTGGGACTATGTTGTGTGAATATTGGGGATGGTTTCTGATCATAAATTTTAATAGGGGAGCTAATAATTATTATTAATTAATCCATTTTAATAGATTAATTAAATCCAATAATAGACCTACTAACCTACTGAACTTGCCGGCCAAACAGCTTGAAGGAACAGCTGATAGAAGTCAACAGTTTTTAATCATATGGCAGGCCCCTTAGCGGCGTTATTTACGCTGTCTTTGAACAGCAAAAGACTGCACTTTGCATGTAGGCTACCGTACAGTCGGAGCCTTGAAATATGTAGGAAACATACGACTGGGTATGATGAAATGTAATTATGCCAGGTTGATGACATCTGTCAACCAATGCAGCTAAAAATTTGAAATGCAGCCTCAGCGGGAGGTGGCGAATAATAAAATCAAAAACCTAGCTTCTACCCTTATAGTCGTCGGATCTTTAAATTTGAAATGTTTCTTCATTCAGAGGTGGTGATTAAGAAAACAACGAAGCCTCTATGATCAGCTGGAAGAGCCCTACGACTAATTTCTTACCTTATTTGAAATGTAACCTGAACCTCAGCGGGAGGTGGCGAATAATAAAATCAAGGAGAATTTTTATGAGAACGCAGCAACGCGCGTCGGGCCAGCTAGTTCAGTATAAATCATTATGGATGAAAAATTGTCAAAAATTGCTTCTTTGAAAAGTTTTTAATTGTAATAACAAGACAAAGTAGTCGACTCCAACCGGGGCTCTGAAAAGTAAAACCCTCTCGAACCCCATGTCACCTAGAAGCCCCTCAAGTCTCAGGGCCATATCGCCGCCAATGACTATGCCTATCAAAGATCCACTCATAAAAACTGCACTGTAATCATTACCTTCCCTACTCATTAATAAGTTAGTATCTAATACTTATTTATTGATTTTACCTTCTCTATACTATTGCACTTTATTCTATTTAATAAAACTACAATTAATATTTTTTTACTTAAAATCCTCTAAAATATTCATACTTTTCGAGTTCTCATTATTTTTTTCAACAAGAATATTTTTCAACCATCCTCCCACGCCGCCACTGAATGGAACCTGACCTGTATAGTCAGCAAATTGATTATTATCTGTTAAAAACCTTAAAAGCGATTGCATGATGTGTATTATCTATTGCATGACAAATGAAAGCAGTTGGTCGCGAACATTTTAATTTATTAATAATGTTTTCTCATCTAGCCTTTATAATAAGAGAGATTAGGTGTGTGTGTGTGTGTGCTTTTTTGTCTCACACATGTCACAAAACACTTAATTTGGCACATACCTTCCTCTAAACTCGATTAAGTGCACCTCGAAGTCCGATTTTTTATTTTTTTTGTAGAATTTTCAAAACTAATATTTAAAACTTCAAAATTCCACATGTTGATGTTCTTGTTCGATCGTAAGATAGTCATAATTAGTATTGTCTTTCGTATAGTAGTTTCAAAAGAGCTTTCAGTAGAACATGTTTCCATTACGTATTGAAGCGCAGTGCATAGCACAGCTGTTCATCGTGCTTTGGAACTTGGGGTCACATCTCGGTTTCCTCATAGTCTGATCTGAATTTTGTTCTGTAAGATAAACTATTATTTCCATTCTAATCAGAGAAGATTCTCTAATCGGAGAGATATCACTTATAAAAAGGTCCTCACCCCCATAAAAGACACAAATAAAGTTTTTTTTTAGTATTGATTGAGATTTTGGTGAGGGGGATACATCCCCTTTACCCACTCTGAATTTGGACTGTTGAGATGTGGTATTTTGTACATAGGAGATGATATTCATTTACAACTTAAATACACATATGTATATATTTTTTTTCTTTTGGAAGATGAAGCCCACATAGGTCTGAGATCTGTTTGTTATAGGTAATGTGTTGGTTTATGGTGATTGATGAGATGGACTTACAGCTTTAGGTGGGTACCGAACCACCGAGCAGTGATTTTACAGCATAAAACCGAGTACTTTTTGATGGTCAATCCAATTGGTCACCCATACAAAGAGAGCCCTTCGTAGTGTATCTTTATGTGACTGATCAGATACCAGCCATGGCTCATGGCTATCACTTTCCACTTATATATTTATTATTTGCTACCGCAAATAGTTCTCTAGTCTGCTTTCAAGGGTCTGAACCGAATTTATGTAACAAACTAGTGTCTAGCAATATTCCTCACACATTATGTGCGAGATTTAGAAGAAGGGATTGTTGATACAGAAAGTGACAATTCTAATGCTGATCAGTACGTGGGAACAGGAAACGTTTGACAACCAATACTAGGAGAACTTGCCCACTCATGTCGGTCTGAACTTGTTTGAGCCTTCCTGTCGCTAATGTTGAAAGCCAACAAATCCTTTTGATTTGTGATATTACATACAAAATGCATTCACATCCATTTCAAGTCGAAGGTTTGATGTGAAATGTTTTATCTGTTGAAAAAGCATGATAAGTTGCTACTCCTGAAGAATGTTTCACCTTTTCTTATGTATGTCTCCTCATATTCTTCTAGAAGTTATCTAAACTATTATACCTACATAAGGAAGATTCAATATATTACTCAGGAGTAGCAACCTAACATGCTTTTAACAGATAAAACTTTTCACACGTTTCACATTTCCTATCACAATCTCGACTTAAAATAGATGTAAATGTATTTTTCTATAACTAAAAGACAATAAACTATTGCATACTGAAGTTCATAATATTCGTCTACCCACATTAATTTAGCCAGCGTGCATCAATTCAGCTTCAAAATCAATCCAGCAGGAAATGTTTAGTGAGTTCTAAGTTGTACCCCCAAAAGAAAGCTGTTAGGTTTATGAAAGGAGCAAATAGGTTAGATTCATGTAGGCCGTTGTTCAAAAGACTTGGTTTCTTTCAACTGTACCTTTCTTGTATGTGTATGAAGTTACTTTATATTATATCAAATAGAGTGATATAAACCAAAATCTTAACGTACATGATTATAATACACGAAACCGAGGAGATTATCACTTGGTGAGTCGCAATAGTATAGGCTATTCGAACAAAACCTTGGTTAGATTGGTAGGAAGCTCAATAACAAGCTACCGACCGCAGTTTCTAAAGAGCTTTGAAGATAACGAAATATTTAAAAAAAAACTGAGATTGTTAAACCTTTTTACAGCGTACAAAAGTTCCTTTCAGATCAAAATTGAGCTGAATTTCGAATTTAAATTGCAATCATGGTAACTACTAAATAAGAATGGTAATCTATATATATATAATCGAAATGCCACTGACTGACTCATTCATCACAGTTTCTCAGTAACCACTCGACCAAAAACGATAAAATTTGGTACACGTATTCAGTAGGGGGACTAGACGCGTGCTAAGAAAGGGTTTCAAAATGGGCCCAAAATTAAAGATTTTTGAAAATTTAGGTGACAACAATTTCTAGAGAACCATAAGGTCAAATCAGATAAAATATGGTATTCATGTTAAGTATCAGCCTTAGATGTACCTTGGAAAAAAGTTTCAAAATTAGCCCCAAAATGGGCCCAAAATCGACGATTTTTGAAAAGTTTGGTGATAAACAGCCAAATATTTTGAAATTTGCACTTAACAGATGTCATCAACCTGGCATAATAACATTTCATCATGCCCAGTCATATTATGTTTCCCACATATTGCAAGGCTCCGACTGTATGGTAGCCAACATGCAAAGTGCAGTCTTTTGCTGTTCAAAGACAGTGTAAATAACGCTGCTAAGGGGTCTGCCATATGATTAAAAACGGTTGACTTCTATCAGCAGTTCCTTTAAGCTGTTTGGCTGGCAAGTTCAGTAGGTTAGGTCTATTAATGAATAATAATTTGTTTCAAACAAAGCAAACTTATCCCGAGCTACCAAAATAATTTCAATAGCTAAAAGCCAACGTTTATGAAAAGTAAAAAAGTAGCTGAGGTATATCTATATAATCGAAATACCACTGTTTGATTAAGACCCTAGATGCATGCTAAGTAATGGTATCAAAATTCTCCCCAAAATCACCTATTTCTGTAAATTTATCTAATCACAATGGAAATTAGTTGGACCCCCCGGGGGTCCAGGGGGCGGAGCCCCATAGCTAGACGGTTAAGGCGAGCGAAGCGAGTCTGCCGGCTAGTATTGTATAGAACTGTTGATCTGACTTGAATTGTGTTATACTACATAACCAGAGTCTCCAAGACGTAATCATCAAAATTTAAAAAAAAGACTTTTGGCAATATTGCAGGAATGTATCAATGTTTAGGCATAAAGTTGATTTGATTTGATTTTACTAAACCACCCCTACCCCTTTCAAAGTAAAGCTTCGAGTTTGGTGGTTCATGGTGCACCCTGAGTTGCTACTTGGCTTTTGAACATTGTTACGGATACTATATCTAAAATAATGCTGGCAACACTTGCACTTTATTTACACAAATTATCCACAACACGCACTAATCAGTTATATCACACAAAAATCAATCAGAAACAGATAAATCGATAAACGTTCAGCTAATAAAGAATTTATTACTGTACGAAAATGAATCACTAACTGTTAAAAAGGCCGATCAAATATATTAAGTAATAACTGCTCAATAATTCTGAAAGAAATGTCTAAAAGTAACAATTAAAACACTTACGTTGCACAGCACTAGTCTGTCACCGTATTACAATAAAAGCAATGAGTATTTGTACACTTGCAAAAACTGTACAGGAAGTCCCACTAATACAGTCACAATATACTGCGGTTATCACTTCAACACACTAAACGTTCGTATATGAACAGAACATCCACCTGTTATGTCAACGAAATTCAAGAAATAAATGAAACTGATGTTTACATGAGCATCCGCTTTATATACATTTTTAACAGTCTAGTAAATAGTAGAACGTTCTCAATTTATCGAGACTATTCTATAAAATTCTAACAGATAAGACCATTCTAGAGGTCTCTAGATGAACCGCACGGCGAGGAGAGAACAGGGGGTGCAAACAATAAACGTGCCAATTATTGCTTCCAGAATTTACTGCTAACACAGGCATATAGCTTAATGCTGAAAATTCCTGTCCTTTCTTCCTTGCATTCCATAACAATATTATAATACAAAATATTATAGTTCTGAACAATAGCTAAAAAATCATAAATCTGCATGAATAAAAATTAAAGTTTTAGAGAAACTCAATTTCCTATTTCAACATAGGCCGATAGTTCTACTATGTCAAATCAAATAAAAAATCGCTTTATTCCACAAAGTATAACAGGGAAAAAGTAATGGGAGAGCCGGTTATGTTCTAATTTTATTTCAACTTATCAATTTATTAATCTATTAATAAATTTTGATTGAAATTTGAACATGAACATTTGCATCAATCAATCTATGACAAGTGAGTGACGAATTTCATTTTTATTCTTTAAAAATGATATTCCATTCTAGAACCATAAAACAACAGTAAAAATATTTAATTGAGATTTTAATTGAAATCTCTAAGGCTACAAAATAGAAAGGAATATCAAGATATGAGATCACCTGAATTTGAATGTGAAATAAATAATTGAATTTATTCTCCCATATGAATGTTAAACCAGCTATTATTAGAATAACTCGAATTAATTCAGAATTGAATTTGATATTAAAAGTTCAAACCGCACCTGTTCTGTTAGACAGGCGCGTGGGTTTGACTATAAAGTAGAATAACGATTCCTCTAGGACTCTAGGATATCTGACAGAGATAAGATTCTGTGATGCATCCTCAATTTGTCGCGCAAACCGACCGTGCAAATTGTCGGCCGCTTGAGTTGTCGCCAGTCTGCCAGTGTTACTCACTATGAAATCACTGTTAATTAAAGACGACCACAATTAAATTAGAGGACAAACCATCCCGAATAATTTGCAAAGTGGGTGGCTGTCGCATAATTTGTACATCTGCTTAATTCACAGAACTAGCAGACAAAAAAATTGCTTGGTTGTTGAGCCAACTTAGTAACATGAATGCTTGAGACAATAATAGCTTACATCTTTGGCCAGCGAACAATGTAATAGCAAAAGGACAAGGACAATTTATTATTGTTGACAGTGATCAGTATAATCATCTGTAATAGTAAGCCGATTTGGGATCTATCATTATTCCATTCAATGGATTTTATTATGCCAATCTTTGTTTAGATATTCTTTTAGCAGATTGCTATGAGCCTAGAATATTCATATTAAATAGTTTTGTGGAAGCTATTTGAGGGAGACTTGAAATTATCGTATTTATAATTTGTCAATATCATTGACCGATTCCCCATTTATTTTGTGGCTTTTCCTTATAGAAAGCAGGGGTTAATGTGTGAAAATCTAGCACCGTGAGGTCATTGTTGATGGAAGAATGGGATTGTTGGTGGTTGTTAGAGTCAATCTCTTTATTATCACTTTTAAATGCAGAATATAAGCACACATTTTATCACCAAGAAATTATTAAAAGAATGAAAGAAGCATGGAAGTGTTTTAGTATCAATCTCTTTGTTACCACTAGCAGAGTTGATATCAAACTTGTCAGCCCAAATTTTATCATCAATGATTGGTCAATCACTTCTGTACCACCAACAGAACAGCAGAGGCGTAGCAGTGGCGACACTAATATTTATGGTGTCAAGTCCAAATTTTAATGGAAATACCACCATAAACGGAAACAAGATAATAAAATATCAAAAGTTTACACATCAAATTACTTATTTAGTTTTCTATTCAAGCACCCTGAAACTAAATTTATTACGAATAGGTTGAATTTATAATATCATGAAGACATCTAGTGACTTCCTGACTGCAAATTTGATAGATTACGCCATAATATTGAGCAAACAACAGAATAAAAAATGAATGTTCAATTAGAGAGAGGCTGTTTTGTTAGCTGAATAGAAGAATTATGAGTTTCATTGTGCACGGAGTTGTGGCTGCGAAGACAAAGAACGAGAAAGTATTTATGTAACGTTTTATTACCCTTAATGGAATATTATTCAACAGCTTAATTGAATATTTTTCATGCAACTGTGGAGAATCAATTATGTCGTGGTGTGGAAAATAAAGACCTGGCAATCTGCGAAATTTTAACAAACTCCAACATACTAAACGTGATCTGATGTTCCAACATTTTCTATGCAATCAAAATTTTAAACATAATATTCTTTTTCAATAATAGTACTTTCTTCTTGTATTTCTTGTTCCATATCGATCTGCGTTGCTAATGTAACTAATATAAAGTTTAACGACTTGCAGACAATTTTAATTGTGAATAAATAATTTTCCTACTCACTCTTGGTCAAACGTTTTCGAGTCAAGGAAACTCATCTCATGAGTTTCCATCTTGGAAAACATTTGACCAAGAGTGAGTAGGAAAATTATTTATTCACAATTAAAATTATCTGCAAGTCATGGAAACTCATGAGATGAGTTGAAGATGAGTTTCCTTGACTCGAAAACGTTTTGCCGAGATTAAGTAGGAATATTATTTATTCACAATTAAAATTGACTGCAAGTCGTTAAATTTACAATAATAAATCAGTACTTTCTTATCGTGAACATGTGAACATTTTTTGCTAATACTGTATTATTGTAATCCAAATTTAATCCTAAAAACCAGGTTTTAGCTGATATATATTTAACCTGAGCTTGCAATTTCACAATTTAAATAATGATTGAAAAAAATTCAGGCTTGCCTCACTCTTATTTATTATTGCGGATAATTGAACCAATAAATTCATTCATCAATCATACTGTAGGCTACTACAATATCCCCATATCTGGTGAAAAATAAAACATTAACAATGCAGCAATAATATGAATTACAGTAAACTCTCGATTATTTTATCCGCGGGTGGTTTATCCGCTTTGCGGATTATATCGGCGGCGCCTGTAGTAAAATCTTTTATGCATAAAAAGAAAAAATTCACAGAAACAAGTTTTGAAACTTAGAGTTATTTGGTAAATACTGAAAAATAGTTTATAATTCCTGTAATGAAATAAAAGTCCGATTTTTTGTGAAAAAGTAAACATAACTTTCATTTTTAAACAATGATGAACAGAACAGATTTAGTTTTTTATCACGTACATTCTTTTATTATACATTAAACTGATTTAAAGTACTTATGTGTTGCTTTTTGGTACCTTCAGACGTCGTTTAACCGCTATGTTTTGTGGCTTATCCGTAAAATCCGATTATTTGTTCAGTAGTATCCGCGCCGTTCAATTCCACAGATAATCGGGAGTTTACCGTATTTAGAGCTGGCTTTACTAGCCTTAATAGATTAATGTTCCTATAGACTTTCTGTTCTATCTCATCTTTTTATTCTACCAGAATTCTTTCTTCCTCCATCAAAAATGAAAGATATGAATAACGGGATGTACGAATAAAATTACGATAAGACACTTAAAAGTACGATAAGACAAAACAATTATTAATAAAAGAAAAATCATTGTAATAGAAGGATTAAGGAAGTGATGAGAGCTCTGCTACAGAGCATTAGTACTTTCAATCTTCTACCCATTTGTAATTATTGTGTTGAAGGTTGGAGGTTGGAGGCAAGTCAAACACTGAACAGTAAACCTGTGCAGGTATACCTGTTTGGGTGGGAAGAATATATTTTCGATTCTTCCTCAAACGCCTGTGCAGGTAGGCATGCAGTGGCTGACACAATACACTTGTTTTATTTGTACTACCGAAAAGCTCATCCTGGGTTCATGTAGAATGTGAAGACTAGATTATTTTTGACCCCTGATGAAAATGTGATTTAATTTCCGTGTGCTTGGTGATAATGGTAAGTGATAATAGTGCTAACTCATAATAGTACCATGAGGTTACCATCTTGATCTGGAGAGTATTGGTATTTTCTATTCTCTCTGTTATGTGGAGCTGCTCTTGTGCTTCAATTTCGCCCACATCACTTTGTACTGTAAAGTGAAAAAATAAAGACTTTTTTGGTTAATCGGAACAGTTGGTAAACTTTTTCGGTAAACAGTTGCATGGTATGGCATTCCTAAGGAATCTTTTAATAAGATGATGATCAATTAGATGGAAATGTCAGTCATCAGACAGATTTTTGAAATAATAATTAGTAAGTTGAATTAACTGGAAATTAATTTTAAAGAGTTAATTGTTGCCATTTCTGTATGTTTCATCGCCTTTTGAGTGTTCTCGATCTGAAAGGGAAATCTGTTTCTATTCAAATAGCTATTTAAGAAGCAATGTAGAAACTTGCTCGATCGAATCGTGTTTGTTTCTAGTCTTCGTATTAATATTCCTATCATTATAATTCCACAAGTATTGCCTGTTCATCTCAAATATCTTTTATTCATGATGTTGGAGCCACAACATATGCTATAATGGCTCAACTTTCTAACGAAAGCTAAAAGTATGAGTAGTATACTCAAAAGTATGAGACTGGTACAATTTATAAATTGATTGATTGTTTTGAATTTTGAGTTGTAACATAATTAATTATATTAGAATTCAATTCTCTTTTGCACTCTGGTATAATTGAGAGGTTAATAGGCTTTGTACGTCGTTTTGGTCTTTCATCTTTTGGTCTTAACAAAAGCCTTGAATGTGAGCATCTTTAGCAAATTATTTCTGTTTGTGGAAGAACAGATTAGGAGCTGTAGCCTAATTGAGCATTTATATTGAATTTAATCAATTCATCGATTGCTTCACAGCTATTATAACTCAAAATTTAAAGAAAGTAAAAGTACGGTATTCCCTCTATCAATTTGTTCATCAAATGTAATTAGGCGTATCGTGATATTGTGGTGGTATAGTCACGCTTTCAATAACTCAGTTATTATCGAAGAAATAGCATTCTATGGTTTACCCAAAAAATACAAGATCTCCAAAGTGTTCCATTTGTTCGGTTATTTCTTATACAACTCTATTAATATTTCCTTAACTCTTTCTGATTCACATTTTATAGTAGTTTCTACATCGAAAACAAGATTTATCATTAGAAACCATGATTTACATCGAAATACTCACAATAGCAACAAATAATATTCATCTTGCTGCCAATTTGATGAGGGTTTTTGGTTTTTCTCAGAATCCCTTGCTACTCCATCATGTAGCCTATGACGCAAGAGTGTAGAATATTGATCGGAATTATCGTTTGAATTTTGGGAAGAAATTATACATTACATCGATCTTGGAACTGGAAAGAATCGTGATCCTACTCTGGTCATTATTATGGGATGATAGCAGTTGTGAAGTAGTAGAGGATGATACATGGATTGCGTATCCTAAATTCTCATACACAGCACGCGCACAAACACACATAGCTAACGATTTAACCTACTTGCTGTTACCTCAGCATCCGTTCAGTCACGATGCTCCAGCATAGCGTGCGTTATCCTCATGTTTTGTGAGTGCAGCCAATCAAGATTCCTGCTTCGCCGTCACCTATAGCCTACTCGCCCAGCTGCAGTAACTCTTTAACAAGATGTGGTTTGCACAACAATTATGAAAGTCCAACGTTACGTTAATCTGCACCTGACTTGCTTAATAAATTATATTTTCCAGCTACAGATCGCTTGACCGGACTCCGTAGAAGGTTCTTGAACTTGGAGAGCATATTTAATATAGCAAAATAGACTAGAACCTGCATATTTAACGCTCCATACGCAAAGGATAGCAATAACAAGTGTGCTGAAATTATTATTCTGGAGTGAACGCACTCTTTATGATTTTGCTTTGCAAGTTACTTCTGATAAAGGAGGTGGAATAGTTGTGGTAAAGGAGTACCTTGTATCCTATAGCATCAGCAAGCATGTCTGTGTAATTTTTGGTACCATCAACATACAGTGAAATGTATAAAATATATTCTTATTTCTATGGAAGTTCATCATTCATGCTATCAACTCTCTCTGGCGAAAGAAAGTTATAATAGAATTTGAAAATAAACTAGCAATATTCTATAACTTAATTATTAAACTACTAGCTGGCCCAACGCGCGTTGCTGCATTCTCATAAAAATTCTCCTTGATTTTATTATTCGCCACCTCCAGCTGAGGTTACATTTAAAATTAGGAAAGAAGTTAGTCCTAGGGCTCTTCCAGATGATCATAGAGGCTTCGTTGTTTTCTTAATCACCACCTCTGAATGAAGAAACATTTCAAATTTAAACCTCCTATGACTATAAGGGTAGAAGCTAGGTTTTTTATTTTATTATTCGCCACCTCCCGCTGAGGCTGCATTTCAAATTTCTAGCTGCATTGGTTAACAGATGTCGTCAACCTGGCATAATTACATTTCATCATACCCAGTCGTATGTTTCCTACATATTGCAAGGCTCCAACTGCACGGTAGCCTACATGCTAAGTGCAAAGTCTTTTGCTGTTCAAAGACAGCGTAAATAACGCCACTAAGGGGCCTGCCATATGATTAAAAACTGTTGACTTATATCAGCTGTTCCTTTAAGCTGTTTGGCTGGCAAGTTCAGTAGGTTAGGTCTATAAAATGGTTTAATTAATAATAATTATTAGCTCCCCTATTAAAATTTATGGACAGAAACCATCCCCAATATTCACACAACATATTCCCAAATTTTCATGCCGATCTGTCAAGTAGTTTTGGAGTCTATAGATACACATACATACATACATACAGACAGACATTCATTTTTATATATAGAGATTATTTATTGACTAGCAGCTACCCGTCCTTCGTACGGATTATGTTTAGAAATAAGACGAAATATGATTCGGCTTTTTTGATAGCAACGATCATGAAGTTGTTAGCAGCTTAGTAAACGACTTTGAATGTAAACAATTCAGTGACAGTTATCAGAGAGAATATTTGAGAACAGCTGATTGATATATCATGATAAATTACGTGATTTGTTCTTATGTGGTAATAATAGTGCTACCTGGCGAATTCCCAAAAGCCTAGCACAAACCGCACCTTCCTAAAATGTTAATTTTTGTTTTGATAAATTTGAATTAGAAAATTTTGTTTTTTTTTCAACAAAGAAATAATTGATGAAACATAAGATGAGCTTTGATTCACCAGACATATGTTTCCTAAAAGACTGCAATGCTCCGACTACACAAGTCTGCAGACAGCGTAAATAACGCCGCGAAGGGCCCACCATTTATATTTGAGAACAGCTGATTGATATATCACGATAAATTACGTGATTTGTTCTTATTCTTATGTGGTAATAAAACTTGGAAGAAATGTATCCAAAATCTCACAATACTTGGTTTTTAAACGTTTATTATTCTGTTAAAAAAAAGTTAATTTAGTTTTTTATAGCTAAAGACATTGTCAAAAAGGTTTTCAATACTGATAAATAACTTTAATCCCGATCGATGCTCTCGTTTTTCAGGAGAAGGCCGCGTAAAATGTATCCAAAATCGCACAATACTTGGTTTTTAAACGTTTATTACTCTGTTAAAATAAAAGTTAATTAAGTTTTTTATAGCTAAAGACATTGTCAATAATGTTTTCAATACTGTTCAATAACTAAAATCCCGATCAATGCTCTCGTTTTTGAGAAGAAGGCCTCGAAAAATGCCTTTGCGGCCGTGACAGACAGACAGACAGACAGACAGAAAGTGAGATAATACTTTTTTCGGCTTATTTAAAGTATAAAACGTAGAAATAACCAAAAAATATACAATTCTGATAAATGTACAGACAAAACTCTAACTTTATTTATATAGATGGGTTTATATTCAAACAAATCTACCTAATCAAATTCACAATGCAGATGCAGGTGATCAGCTGGTTCATACCTCAGACAGTCTATTTTTTCAATTCGGCTTTTTATGCGACCTAAATCTCCTGCATACATTCAATTTCCAGAAAACATGTGAATTGAAACGTTATAGCACTTAACGAACCGATACAACCCATTCCATTCCATAAATGTTGAATAAATAAAGAGCAGTTTTTAAATTTGAATATTAAATTCATCGATTTTTACCCCAGAAGGTGAAACCAATTATGATGAATCCTCAATCCTCAATCATCACCATGTGAGAAAACAATTAATTCAAAATTATATCTCCATTAATAATTCAGTATTTCCAATACATTTTCTAAGATGCGTGCATTGTAGGGAATGAGGGGTTTCCTGATTAGCCTACATATTGAAGATGCAAAAGTCATATCAATATCGCAATTGATGAACTAAATCACTCTATTGATTGGAATTTTCACGCCATGAATAATAGTTTATTATTAATTCTTATCATATCGGTAGCCTTCTTTTGAAGAGCTGCGCTAATTTATAATACTGTATAACCACAGGAAACTAGAAAGAATCTTTTGAAATATTGTGTTTTCGATCATGCTGGACGTCAAACTGTTTGGCATTGCATGAGCAAATCATGACACGTTCCCGGATGGAAATTTCACCCATGCACGAGCGTTTTAAAATCTTACATACGGCATTTTTCTCCCTTAGATAATCGAGAAGAAAGCCAGTTCATAACGTGATTGTTAATAGTGAAAGAATAACTGTTATGCACGAATGACGGCAACAATTTCTATGTGGTGCAAGAAAAATGACCATAAATTGAGAAGGAGAAATAACCCGTTCGCTTTACATACGAGAAGCTATCAACAAAAATAATAGTGCGTGAAAGTTCGCTTCAAGAAAATATGTTTTCTCGATTCTTAAAAGTGAACGTCTGTAGCATCGGAGGAAGTGTTCATGAGGAAGTGGTGAATGACAATCAACAGGTGTTTCTTCAACTACATCAGGCAGGTCCACAATTTATTTGCTGCATTTCGAAGAATCATCATTATATAATTTTAAAAGCCAGATGGCAAGTACTTTTGTACATTGTGTAACTACAAAAATTCAAGTCAAGCATTCTGATTGAGTCTGTGATCTATTTCATATAGAATCCGTAATAAATAGTTTATTGGTCTTTGAATTGGGATTTGTTGCAAAGCAAAAAAAAAAATACCTATTCTTATAACTTATTATATCCTATTATTTTTATATGCCTGGTCTTACGAACAGTAACTGATTTGTTCCTATGAATAAACCAATCCACGTTCTAATCATTGTTATCATTATGGAATGTAATACTTGCCAGTTTAGTTGAACTCTCAAATGTCAATCATTCCGCTCCAAATTGGAAAACAGTGTACTATAGCCTTCTATTCTCATGAATTTTGAATGCTGTAGATGGTAAATATGATTAATAGATAATACAATGATTATCCTCACCTATTTCTCATAAAAAACTACAAATCAACATGAGAATGGGAATGTGATAAATGAAAAGATGTCGAATTCTACAGAGCTTTCATTTATGGAAGCTTCTGTTTATAGTTAGTATAAATGAGAGTTTCCAAGATTTTAACAATATTTCGTTCCATTTATTGCACAATGAAAATTTTCTTAAATACTCTTTTTCTGAGAAAGTACCAAGTTCCACTCGAGACTCTGAAAATAGGAAGTTCACTTCTTGCCAAAATACCACTTGTCCATTGAATTAGTTTTTTAACAACTCTTTTTCAATAACAAATTTAGCATCATTTGACAGTTTTCAGTTTAAGCCTTTCCAGGAGTGTAAGAAGTAGCAGAAGTAATTATTACAACAGCGTCCGTCAGGGAGGTATGGAAGATTTGAAATTACTGTCACACGCTCTTTAAAGCCTACTCTAGTGACCTACATAACTGGTTATCATTAATAAACTACTACTAATAGGCTATTTTTCTGCTGTTCATCAGTATAATACGGATCTTGATTGATTCATATTAAACCAGCCGAATAACGCTAATTGAGAAGAATTATTCGGTGAGGGAAAGCAAGAGGCCGACTGCAATTGCAGCGTCAAGGGCTTTTAGCGTATCTCACGATTTGACGGTACACGCTCCAATTAGCTTACGAGATACGCGACTATTGGATCAGAATCGGCGGCCAGGAAACGTCCACTACACTGTCTTAAACTGCTCGGTTTTTTCTCATTTGTCAGGTCTATGCTACAATTTCATGCCGTTTTGTGTTGAAGGAAGCAGCTGAAAATTTAATAGTCTGGTAGAGAGAGTTCTATGACTCAACATAAAACCGCATACGGTAGACTATAGACATATAAGGGTAATAATTATCATAGATGAAGACATAGAAGTTGTAGTAAAATTCATTTCAAATGAATCCCACTCCCCACCCCACAGAACTCCAACCTCATTTTTCAACCTTATATTCAGTAGTTTTCTAGCCGTGTCTAAGGAAGCACTTCAACAGTGCGAGATGGCCACATTATATAAGTGTTGCTATTCACTTCGAAAGTATAACAATATAGAATTACAGTTTAAATATTTCAGAAAAACACAATAATGGAATTAAAACGAAAAAATACACTTAATCTAGATTCTAAAAGTCTCTTTACATATGGGAAATATTAATTTTTCATCCTTACCAGTGGCTTACCTATGGGAGTGAGATCAGGGGAATAGATCCCCCCCCACAGACCCAGAGACAAAAGAAATTTTAGAATTTCAACAAGCCCTGAGAGACAACTTTACAAGAGGGTAAAAGAATCACTGAAAATGTAGTTTTAGAGAGATTATTTTTCAAAAACTTTCCGGGGGGCACACCCGGACCCCTTCTTTTTAATGAAACATCTATACATGTCTTGAACTACGGTTGGAAAACCCCTTCTCCTTTTAAAAGACAAGTTTAAGTGCGGTACTATACGGTACCAAAATCAGGTGAGGTGAGGGATCGAAAATAGCAGAGTGAGAAAAATATTAAGTAGGCCGATAACAAATATTATTAATACTGTATATACATCGCCACAAAATATTACTGACAAGTTAGTTCGAAGTTACTGACAATTGAACAAACTGACAAATTTACTTAAACAGAATTTATTAATTTCGATTCCCGGTGGTGACTGATATTTTTGTACAATAGCATTCATCGATTTCCATCAGCTATTAAATACTGTTGTCAATATCCGCCATTGTGGAAGTCTTCAGTATAAACTGATAACAATTAAAGGAATTCGAAATTAATAAATATTACTGACACATCAGAGGTTAATCAACAATCAGATAATTTTTACAGTGCATATAGGTGAAACCTTATTCTTCTCAATGTCAGTATTTGCAACTTATTGCTGCTGAGGACAAATCACTTCATTCTTATACAACCACAGAACAGACCAACTACGGGTTGGAAGCTTTTTTCTTCTAATATTCTGTTACTGAGACCTTAGATCTTGATAAATCTATACTTTTTTAAGCCTTGAATTATTTCAAGTAGTCGTGACCAAACCGTCAATTCATTTGTATGGTAACAATAACAAATGAAAATAATTCCAAGTTGAAGCGAACCCCTTCAGCTCCAGTGCAGACAAATGTTAAAATCGTATAATCTGTGTCTTACAGTGTGAATAAAAATGTTCACTTTATCTACGCTTATAAAAGCCACATGCAACTGACTGATTCATCAGCACCGTTTTCAAAAAACCACGCATCAAATTTGCTCAAAAAAGCTCAAATTTGGCATACATGTCCAAATTTGATCAAAAAAGCTCAAATTTGGCATACATGTTCACTTGTGCATGACTAGACTAGACGCGTACTACAATTTTATTTAATTCTCCTCAAAATGAATCATTATTAAAAATTCGGGGATTTCTAAGCTTTTTAAGAACTAATTCGCCGAAATATTGTTAAAATTTAATACACATGACCTTGATGATTTGCTTTGAAAGATTTTCACATTTTCAAACAATTTTGAGCGATTACAAATAATATTTCCAGTTTCTTGAAAAATAAATTGATCACTATATAATATAATATATCGAGACTGAAAAATAAGTATCCCACTATAGCTGTATTCAATACTAGATGTATTTAACTAACTGTACTTAAGACCTAGTACAGCTTTTGCAATTCTTTTACAAAAAAAAGGCAATAATTTATCATTTTTCATTAATTTTCACTTTTCCTCACCTGGTCCAGGGCGAGAAACCGGGACTAGAAGGCTAAAGGCTGTGTATCGCCCACAAGCCCGGCCACACATGTCCGGCGTCGACAGCATCAGTGCTCATCAGTGGTAAAATTCGTCACTGGCATTCATTTACGGGTGCGACCAATTCGATTCGGCGTCTTCATCGATTCTTTCCACATCAAATACCCAATTTACATAAAATTTCAGATATTTGAATTTTTCAAAATTCTATGTTATTTTACTTCAGCTTCTGAAGCTGAAACAACTTTAAATTAACAACAAAAAATCAAGTAAAACTGGTTTCTTCTCCAGTTGACTCATTCCCAGCATAGGAGAGTTTTTTGTGGCTAATTTCTATAGAAAAAAGTTGTTACAATCTGGAGTTTAAGCAGAATAATTCGCAATTTAAATAAATTCAACTGTCTAAATTTTTTTATCTATTTTTACTTGACTGGAGAAAGAAAATTGTGAGTCATCATCAGTGCCGATCCATGTGGCTGAAAAATATAGCTGACAACTAATTTCTCAAAAATCACTGTAGTGCACTGATGGCGCCGTCAGACAATTGTGAACAGCTTCAGTGCTCTGCTATCAGTTTTCATTGTGTTATCAGCTTCCGATTCCTTTTTATCACTGCATAGAATGATACAACCCCGATGTATGTGAATCGACCTTATAGGTGAGCTGAACGAATCTGCCAGTTTGATGGTATAATTGTTTTTCACCTGGTGAACCAGAGCAGGGTGCCCTCTTGTTGTGTTCAGTTGAGCGATCCTGTCGACAACTTACTGCATATACGTATAATTGAAAAATTTTCAATATTAATTTTTCACCCTGTCTAATATCAAACACAGTTTAAATAAATCACTACGAGAGCTATGAGTTGAAGAAACTCCATTGGCATTGGACGGCAGAGAGGCAAGTCTAAAAACTCCAATTCTTGAACATCAATCCGGACGAAATTCATTATTATTTTCTCCTTAATTAGCAGTGACTCCTTTGTCACCTATCAAGTCAGATGAATGAACAAGATCTTCAAACTTGTAGTTTTACGTTGAAAGGCAGCTGGGAATAATCAATTACTAGAGCCAGAGTGGGAAGAGCCAGCCAGAGTGATGGCGATGGCACTTCTCCAAATGTTCTCCGAGTGTTGATATGGGTAATGAAGATGAATACGATGAATTTCGCTTAGTGGTAAAGTATCATTGGCACAATAATTATTTCGAAGTGAATCATGGAAACACCCACTGATCCAGCCATATGAGGGAAGAGGCCAACTGTGAGAAAAGCCCAAGTAAAGGTTTCAATTGGATTTTTCTCTAACCTACCAACTCTATATGTTTCTTCTTTAATTTTTACATTGTTTTTTTTTTTTTAATTTGGATTAGGTAAGAAAAATAGCATCAAAGAGTAATCTATCATAGTAATAGTTAGAATCTCAATATATACGGTCACTGTTAGAATGATAATATTTTCTCACTTTTGAAAAATGACCAATTTCAGAAAATCAATTATCAAAATAAAAGCTTCACCCAGAGGTTAAGTAACATCATCATTTCTATGTAACACAAAAAAAATATTATGTAGTTCAATTTAAGGACGAGACCAGAATTTTTTGTGGGGATACCAGCTATAAATTATTCTAGGGAGGGATATCATCTATAAAAAGTTCTCTCATCTCACATAAATTACTCAAAATACAGTTACTAAGAGGTTCCTGGCGGGGGGTGAAATCTCCACATTGCTTTGCCCTTGATATAACTAAAGAGACTTGTTATGAAGTACCTACAGAATAACCTAACAGCTTATTATAAAAAAAGTATAAAAGAGTAGAATAATCATTGATTCTTCATTGCCTACTGAGTTCCAAAACTGAATTTGATTGATCTCACATTCTCAAATTAAGATGCTGCAAATCATTTACAGTGACATTGTAACTTTAGTAGCTACTACTAATGTTACGATCATCGCTATAAAAGTAACTGAATTACTGAATTAGATCGCCACGCGTGGTACTATAGCGATGCACAATAGCTCTAACGGCGTCAATTATTATCCAAAGGCTACTACTGTATTACACATCTGTTCCCACACACTCTCCTACTCCTAACCAAACGATTCCTCAATCATAGAAACCTTTTAAAGCTGTTGTTCTCAAGCTGATAACAAGAGAAAGGCAATAACAATTGCTCATTACGTTTCTTATTATTTTTCGATGCAAATGTACTTCCCAGTTCCACCAGAATTGCACATTGTAGAACAGGAACATTGGTGCTCGTGGAATTGCCACACAATAAACAGTAATAATGTACTGAGCAATAATATACTGTTACATACTGTTATATATACTGTTACATTAACTATAAAAACTATACACTTCTCTATGCTTCAAATATAGTAAGTTAGTTGTAGACTAAAATAATTTTGAAGGATGTGGAGTGCAGTTCACAAATCATTGATCTTCCTTCTTTTTTATCAATGATTATAAAATTATAGTAATCATATTAAATATTAATCAGCTTTTGAATAAATAATTACTAATGATAAAGGCGAGGGGAATCAGCTACCATGTGATGGTTTCTTACGACTCAAACTAAATTCCTTAGTTGTTAGTTTTCAAGAACCAGTTATAATAATTTGGAATGCACAAAATCCAAAATGTTGGAATATTATTCAACATTTGCTCAATCCTGCATTTCCTTATAAGCTACTATTTCTAGTAATTTAAGAAGTAAACCAGCTTGAACTCATGAAAGCCAGATTAAAATGTTCAAAGTTATTGCGTCTTGAAGAGAAGTTGAGAAAACAATAAAAGTCATTTAGGGATGCTCAGAGCTGTATAATCTAAATTCGGATTATTGGTCTGCTCTTAATATAGAGTAAAAGTAAAAATAAATTTGAATTGGTTAATTGGTAACTAGTCAGGTTGAAAGAAAAACTGTAGGCTCATACTTTACGGGAGCTGGAATTGGAGAGTGTACAGCTCTCGATCTCTCAAAACTTGACGGAAGGAAATATGAAAGTTAATGTCTGTTATCAGTACCTTTTAACGTTATTAGAGTGAAAATCGAGTTTCAAACGCAACGGAGTCCATTTACTGAAAATTACATTCACGCAACCTTATTTTGTTAAGGGAGAAACGCTGATCACGAAGACCCATATTTGAAATTGAGGCTCCCTGAGAGAAAATGATTGACTACATTCTCTACCATGTTCTTTGGCCTACTAAGTGTAGTTGGAAGTAGAAGTTTAATTATATTTTTTCAAATTGGAGCTGTCTCTACAGAAACTTCAATCGCGGTAAATATCATCTAAACATCTAATCAGGATAAAACAACCGTTTGAATTATCAATGTAAATTATTAAAGACAAGAGGGACCATAGGCTGAAAGCCCTCTCTACCAAATTATAATTATTGTCAATTCCAACGTGAAATGAGAAAAGGCAAAATATCTCTCAACTGTAATAGAAAAAACATACACAGATTCAAGGTTAGTATATAGGTGTACTAATCTTGACACAGACTAGCATATATACCTAGTGACACCATTTGCTGAAAGCCTTCTTCGACAAACCATAATTTTACCGTCAAAGGTTGCTGATGCCATACCTTTGGTGGACAATTCTTTCTTATCTCGAATTTAATTGTAATTTCTTTTTCAAGCCAGGATGATCAAAGGTACATTATCATTGTACTAGTAAATGAAATAATCCTCCTTTTCAGCTTTGTTGTACAGTACAATAATGGCAGTAATCATTCTTAATCGCTTATATAACAAAAATGATGATTATCAACTAATACAATAAAAATAATACAATTCTTACTATGGATAGTACCTACTATAAAGTAATGAAATTCAAGTAATAAAGGCCATCTATGTGCATTCAATTAGGGTTCATCCTATTTTTATTTGAATTGAATTTTCAATTCATTGTTATGAAACTGGAGGAACTGAGAACATTAAATATATTGTTTATGAAGACTGTTCATAGCTTGGTACATTACTTTCCCGCGAATGGATCATGCATTTACGAATGGTAACGCAAATTATGAGCCTATACTATCATTTCGATCCGCGATTAAAAAATGGCCGTATCTAGTCCACCTATTCACAATTACTTTATTTTTGTGGTAATTATTTTAAAATGCACATTGATCTAAATCTCAAACGAATAATGCAGGCAACAATATCCGTATTCTGAACAATGGTTGTAAAAAATAGTGATGACACCACAAATTTGTAATAATATGAAGCTATCCAAATTTGGTTTCTCAACGTCACTTAGCCTTATTTGTTCATCCGATGAATCTTTTGTTGAATTACGATGATTTGAAGATTATTTATTGTATGATCGATAGACCTTATCTGGCAATGATTTTTTCAAATCTGTGAATAGATATTAAAACATGCATTGATAGTTGATTGAAGAGTGCATGTAATGATGATCCAGTTTTTTTAAATTTCAATCATTTTTCTCTTTTGTAATACAATTTTTATATAGAAAGTGATCCTTGAACTTTGTAATTTATTGTTAAATTATTAGTCTTTTTAGTTACTTAAATTTGAGTCTAAATTTTATAAATAACAGACCTTGAATGTTCTTCATCAAAGACCCACAAATCAATGTATCTTATGTCAAGTCGAATTTAATAATATTTTGGTTCATATTTCAAGATTTCAAAATAGAATGCTCAAAAATATACTATTGAGTGAAAGCTCAAAATAAAATCATCCACAATTTTCAGCCATGATGTGCAATACAATAATTTATTATTACAATACTATCGACGGTACTGGAATGAAATCCATACATACGCATCATTCAATCAACTTCATATTTTCAATAATATTCGATTTATTTTGAATTTTATTTTTACATACGTTATATATGTAGATCGCAGAATGTGGATTGAAGATCTCTGTAGATTCTCGATTATTTCGTTTCTGGATAGGCCTACTTATTGGCTATTTATAGGCGTGATAAATTTATATCGTACATTTCTGTAAGTTATGACTGAGCTTTTATTCTTCCTGTGTCCTGTTTTATCTCTTTCGCCTAGTCTGCACTCAATAAATAACTCGAATCTATGTGGGTTTACTTTACTACTGTAGTTTCAAATCGCATTCGAATCAGATCTGCTCATTACAAGCCAATTACAATTGGCTTTTTATTTGAATTCTGAATTGAGATATTCAATACCGTTGCTGTATTAATCCACCCATTAATCCAATACTCTGTTAGTCTCCTAATTCATTTTTAATCGATCACATTCCTTGATCAGACAAGGTCGTTTCATGTAAAATGTCCAACTGCTCTGCCCACAAACACGCTGCAAGGCTGCTCTGATATTCATGTAGGCTACTTATTTCATTAGCACAGTAGGCAACACCACCCTTGGTGGCTCAATTACAAATCGTAGGTTGCATTCAGCATTATTAGACAATAAATTTCAGGATCCCTACCTTTTTGGCTTCCTGCTTGTGTCACCTGCTACGAAGTAGAACTGAAGCCATTGCAATTTAGGCTAATCACGATTTTCTGTTATCAATCTGTATTTCATTATCCAATGATTATTATCGCTCTTATTGTTTGATGATAGTGTAATTTCATTGTTGAGGATTATTATTTTTGATAATTTGGCGACAAACAACTTAAAAGCCTCTTATTATTCAATAAATTGATAAATAAAGTTGTCTTTCAATATTATTATTCAAAGTGGCGCATTTTTGATGATCAATTTTCTCAGTGAAACTTTATGCATGTTTGTTGACATAACTACAAAGAATTGGATTCTCTAGCCGAAAGTTTGTAAAGTATTGGGCTGAATAGATTGTTATTGTTTCTTTTACATTCGATTTTAGTGCTGTAATTTCGTATTCAACCTAGATGAATGTAGGATAAAAATTAAATAAGGAGATGGATACCGAACTAATAGTCGTTCATTGAGTATTGACCAGAAAAGTTCCTTTAATTTTCAAAGTTGAATGACTACATTTTCAAAATCTGTACTCACAGAATGTATATGACATTGTTTTATTGATTCTGCAATTTTTGTAATATGAATAATTGAATGAAAAGTCAATTCAAAATCAAAAATTCATATTAGATTGAGATCAAATACATATTTTAATATGGAATCAATGAAATGAGATGAATAGACGTTATTATAAGCCACGGAAATATAAATGCCTTCTTTGAAAGAAAGCTCCTCCCATGCCATTCCCAGTCGCTCATATTAATATGATGTTATATGAAAGCTTCTCATCGCATTGTGCTATAAAGAAAATAGCCTAAGGCTATATATCTATATCTGCACCAGCTCAATCCACCTGTCTATCCAAGTCCCAGAGTCAGGGCGTGATGAATGATCAATAGAAAATGTCTAGGTTCAAACGAGAGACGGCTTTGTAATACAGGCCATTACTTGAAGGATGATGAGACTGCTGGGTATGGCAAGGTACCGTGAGTACAAACCCAGTCACTTTGATTTTTCATTTGAAACTCCGGCCTTAGCTAGGACAGCCGGGGCATTGCCCTGGGGCCACAAAACAAACTTGCAAAAAAAGGTCATACATTTGAAAAAAGGGGAATCAGAATTTATTTTCTGTTCCAGTTCCCCCAGAGACCAAGCTACGGGCCTAATGAAGCTCACTAAGACTAACCAAACAATCTGTAATTCTGAATTGTTTATTTATAGGACTACTATTTCAACTATTTGTAGGAGTTTGAACTGAATCCCAGGCTAATAATAGTTAGACCTAGCTAGTATCACAACAAAATAGTTCTAGTCCTTATCAAAAGCGAATGCCCTCTTACCAGGTTTCACATTTACAATAAGTGCTGAAGACATGTTTCCAACTACTGAATTATAATTACAACTGCATCTCTGTAACTCATTGATCTACACGTATTAAATTCGAAGCTTAGAAGTGAATCAATGTTGGCTACTTCACTAACTAACAGAATGATGTTATCTAAAAATTCAACAGTCATTTCAACTTTCAATTCCGTCATAGTTCTGTAATTGAAACTAAAGTGGCTACTATGGGTTTCATAGAATGGAAAATAGAATTAAATACGTCTGAATGTCATTATACAGCCTTGAATATATATATTTATTGTTTTCAATTTTAATTCATTTTTGTAAAAAAATGCAATTTATCTGTGATGGATAAGTAAATTAGTTTGATTATTCATTCCATGTTGATTGGTTGAGGAGTTCTGCTCGGTACAGAATGTTTTTAACGGTTGTAATAAGCAACTCTTGCTAAGAAATACAGTGAAGGATAATAAATTAGATTTTAATGCTGCAGCGAGCTGTTATTAGATATATATTTAATGTGAGGAGGTCTATCTCTGAAACACCATCTTTGAAGGGTTTTGTTTTTGAAAGTCGTTTTAAAAGCTTCAAAGACTGAAGAAACAGTTGGTGATTGGGTTCAAGTGAGATGGTAAGAGGTTCATCCGTTGCGTGTCGAAGAGAAATTTTATGAGAGAACATGATTGAGAAAACAGTCGAGGTTTAGTTATGAAACCTTCACAAATTGAGTCTGCTAAACCGATAGAGATGTTGCTGGTGTAGTGGACCATATGGATGACTAGCATGATATGAAAGTGAAAATGATGTGGTAGCCTATATTATCTGAGTTAGTCTTTATTTCGGTTTTAAAAGAAAAGTAAATTAAAAAACAAGATTTTTTGTGACTCCCATTAATTATTTGATGGAAAAATATTTTTTTAAGACCAGTGAAATTCTCTAGAAGTTTATATGAACTCTTGAAAGTTCTTTTACAATTAAACTACGTCTTATAGTTCTTTTTTATTCACAATATTAAAACTTACACCAGGCCTCGATTTCTGGTTTATTCGAAGCCAAGAATCTTTGGAAAACTGCATTATTATCAAAAATCTAGTAGCTATAAAGCAGCTGCAGTTTACAATTAAATTCTCTCATCATCAGTTAGATTCTTGAAGGTGTGAATTTAGCCACTTTTTCCAAATACAGTAAGTTATAATAATTTTCTAGACAAACTAAACTACTGAGAAAAACTATGTGAGTCATCTGTGCTTTCTACAAATACTATTACTATAATGGTTTTCTTTAATCATTCTCATGACAGCTATTCCTCCGGAGCAATAACACAGAAACTTTTTTTCCATTAGCCATGTTCTCACCATGCTTCTGAAAAATGTTTTCTACTTATTGTGAGCCAGATTGCTTATACTGTATCAAGAACTAAGAACAATTTATATTTTCATGATGACAACTAAAAGGATAAGAACAATGAACAATCAAAAAGCATTCAGCAAGCGGTTTTTTCAAGCTTGATGAAGAAAGAGACAGAGAGAGAAAAATGAGAGAGAGAGACTGAGCGAGAGTGTGTGTGTGTTTGTGAATGAGAATGTGAGTTTGAGGGTTGAGATGGACGAAGGCAGAAAGCATCAACGTGAGAGGTCAGGAAGAGAACCAATCTGCTGTGGGATTTCTGCCAAGTTTAATTACATTCACTCTGTTCATTCTGTTTGTTTTTTGTCTGCCCAATTGTTTTTAGTAACAGGTATCAGATCGGTATTCGGAGTCCGCATTTGGTAGTACACGAAAATAAGTTACACATTCTCTAGCCAATTTCTAAAAATAAATAGTTATTTAGAAGTTATAAAGCATTTTCCATTCGTTCAAAAATAGGTCTACTAGGACTAGATTGGGCTGCTGTGACTCCCTGATTCGGCTGGTTGCGCCAATCAAGTAATGACTCATATGTTAGAGGTTAATGATGATGCTCACTGAGGCTACGAGTATGCTGTATCAGAATGCGCCCAATTTAGATTTACTTTACGCACTCACAACGTTTTCAAATTATTGTAGGAACAAAAAAATTAAAAACAAGAATTCTAGAGAGATTTCTAGTTCTCGGTAGTCTCATAGATTTTTTTTAGAAAAAGCGCAACAAAGTAAAAAATAAATATCAATTATTCTAAAGTTGTTCAAGTGATTTACTTATAACTTTTTATAAATGAAAAGCATGCACTTAATATTTGATAAAATGATCTCTGTTACAATATGTCGAATAAATAGCTTTGATTTTACTCAAAAATGATTTGAAACGCATCATTGATTCTAAATACGTTACAGTGTTACACCATCATCTAATTTCTAAATCAATCAAATAACTTCTATTGATTGTAAACATTTTTGTTGAATTCAACAGTTGAATGGTTTTCAAAATACAACTCATTTTTATCAATGAATACAGAAACCATCTATATGTTATCTGTATTCATTTTTTCTATTCAATTAACTATTAATAATCAAGGAATATTATCTATTATTTTTGTATCAGTGAACAACTGGAACCTTTTTTCCTTTTTAACAGAATCATTTTGATCGATCTTTTAATTAATCATATGTAATTATTGGAAAGATTATACTTCAATTAATACCAAAAAATCAATTGAAAATAGTAGACTTGTCTAATAGGAAAGTTCTCTAAATGTTATCATTATTGTTATTTTAAAATAGATAATGCATAATATCCCTGTTTTCTATTGGATGAATAAGAAGAGAATGAGGTTTAGATTATTGAAAAAGAACGTATTGGAGAGGAGAGAAAGAGAGATTTGCCAATCACTATTGAACTTAGGAATGCCTACCAATTCCATGGTAACATGGAAAATCTTTGTTTTACTGAATAGACAATCCAAATCATCTGAAAGTAACTGCAGACCATAATTTATTTCAAAGCAGCAGTTGTCCTTGTATTGTGGTTATGATAGAGGGATTAGCCGTAAATTATGCCTACCTACAAATCTAAGAAAATTATAATCTAAGTGTATCAAGAATAATTTATCACAATGATATTCAGTATCAAATTTCTTTGATGTAGCTTATTCTATAAGTAGACTTGATTATTCAAGTTTTACTCAGAAATAATTTGTGAACAGATAACCGATAACTGATAATATTTTGGCTGTGACCATTAATCATGTCAATTTATTTTCTTTCATATTCATATTGATTGAATTCAACAAAAAATAATAAGCGTTTGAATTTTATTATTTATTAATTCAACTGAGAAAAGAGATTACCAATGAAAAAAATCTATTCATTTGATGCCACTTATGACGTAATCAAAAGTGAGTTATGATTCATTCGTTTCTATTCTACGTCTTCATAGGCATCAGTCTCTTTAAGTACCCTAATTGAGAATCCTTGGTGATTTGTCAAGTTTATTTTTATAACTGTTTGTGAGCAACAACTATTTCCATTGCATTTCACAAAGCTTGGAAATTATTTTCTGATAATGGATGTACAGTACTTGGTCATCATAAGATAATGTACTTTTATTTTTCTGGTGACTTGATTTACTTGACCTCGGACATTTATTAATCTAGTAACCTATGTCTAATATTAGTAGCTAGTAGACTATGCCTAAAGCAATTTGTATACCAAATCTCATTTTGAGTTCATGTAGTACTCGAGGAAAGTATTTCTTTCGTAAAAATAATATACCAGTATAAAAACGTCAATTTTAGGCGAATATTTGTGAAATTTTTGAAACCGTTTCTTAGCACACGTCTAGGGTCTCAACTAAACTTTTTGTCAAGTGGTTAGAGAAACTGTGGTGAGTCAGTCGGTATTTGTGGTATTTGGCTTTTATATAAAAAAAATACATGGGGACTCACATTACGTGGGGTCACATTATTAATATTTAGGGAGCGACTCAAAGGATCCTTGCCCGGGTGAAGATTTTCTTGAGCCGGCCCTGGTTGTTTGCCTAATAATAATATTGATATGCTTTCTTTGAACATGATATGCAAGATTGAAATGCTTACTTATTTATTAATATGTTGTAATATGTTTGAAAACTACATTGTACCAGTGGTTGTGTAAGCGTGTAAGCCTCATAAAGAACTAGATTTCTATCAACATCTTAATTTATTAAAACACAGTTTAGCAATTTAATTAGAATTTTAGCATCTTTCTAAAAAAATCATCTTTGGCATAATGTTCTTGATTTTGTAACAATTGAGTTATAAAAATTGTTCCCAATTATGTATTAAACGGTTGACACTTGGCAGCCATGTACCAATCAATCCAGGGATCAACATTTCTACTCCTAATAATAGACGTCAAACATCTAGTCATTTCTCAAGCGTATAATAGTTGAATAGTTCCTGACTCGTTATGGTCTGTCTTTCGGTTTAATTACTCAGGAAAGAGTTCGTTAATCATTATATTCTTCCCGTTCGGTTGCGATGTCCGCATTGTAGTAGTAGTTCTAGCAGTAGTAGTGGTATTCTGGCTCTTCTTAGTAAATACGAAGCCTTGAACGTCTACGATCTTTCACTGGAACGATGTTTTAATTTCACCATGTCAATTAATTATTTAGGAAGCTTTTTTCTCTTTGCACGACATTTCCTCTATTTTCGTTGTAAACTATTGTTTCGTTACTAAACTAATTGTGTGTGCTTCTTTCTTCTTATCTTTTGATTCCTGATTTTAAACTCTTACTGTTGCAGGTAGCATAGGCTACTACTGAAGGTAGTCTTATAGTTAGACTCAAATATATATTAGTTTTGTACAAGTACAATCTCTTCGAACTTCCTAGATGAGTCATCTTGATATTGGGGAAAAATATCAGGCTGAGTGAGTTGGTTGCCCAACATTGACTTTCATGTATTATTAAATATTAGTTTCCCATTAGCATTCAAGATGTGTTGCTGAGCTGTTGGATATTATTACAGATCTAAAAGATAATTATTGTTTTCCCCTTCACCATTTATTTTTAGGACTAATATATCAGTATTCTACTGGCATTTAAGATTATAGTGATGCTGTTGAATAGCTGTTGATTAATTAACAGATCTAAAAGATAATTACTGTTCTTATTTTAATATTGAATTATTGATTTTAAATACAAAGTTGAATATCATCAAAACGAAGTTTAAGTTGATAAATTGTAAACATCAAAACTGTACTGCATTAAAGCAGAATCATCTGCCATTTGCAATTTGCATCATCTGCTGTTAAAAACTATCAAAAAATAATCATCAGTTTTCAACTTATACCCAGAATTAGAATTGATAGTCTTTTCAAATTTTGATCTTATTACAAAAAATTTCATTGCTGTTCCGGTAAAAACAGTCTCTGGAGAAGGCTACTGTAACCAATAATAATTCATTGTCGGTATTTTCCAGTGGTTTGTGAATTGTACCCTATAACTGCATTAACTCCCCTAATAAATTCACATTTCAACCTCCATCCTTACTTTATGAAAAGGGAAAACAGTTTGGCCATGCCGTTCGCTATCTTTTGATGACTATTCTCTATTATTGAACGAGCGAAGCGAGTTCTTCCTTTTGACTTGAGGCTCGAGGCGTTGTGTGTTTGTATGTTCCACGATAACTTTCAAACGCCTTTATCAATCAACTTCAAATTTGAAACACAGATTCTTGGTATCTTTAGACAGGTCAAGTTCGTTGGCCAATAAAATTAACCGACTCCTTCATCCTTTTTGAAGCGAAATAAAAGGGCAATAGAATCTCAGTCCTTCATATATCTATATATTACTATAATATATATAAAATAGTTGTTTTCACCATATGGAATTCTCAATCGATTTAAAAATATATTTTGAGTTATCATCAGCAGTAGGTGAATAAATGCGATCAGGCGTTTTATAGAATCTCTATCAGCTGATATACTAATTTCATTGCCCTTTTTAGCTGTTTTTTATATAGTAAATATATCTACTCTATAGATACACTAATCCCATTGCCCTGATATATAGGTAGGCCTATATGAGTACGGTACATCTTTTTTATGGAAAATAAATCTGTGTATCAGAGCAACGATAAACTTGAACTTCAAGTGATAGATGTCTTCTGAATTTTATCTAAATCAGTATCTTCAAAACAGCCGTTTTTCGTTACCACCTTCCCCTACGATAAGCTTCCCAAATGAGTTTCCCTTTCCAAAATTAGTTGTTTGCAAGCGAGTTCTCCAGCCCGTTGGGCTCACTAGTTTATTTTATTAGATTATGTTTTACTTCCAAGCTATCTTTCAAGAATTTATAATCTCTACATTGCACTTAGTTTACTCTTCAGTATGGCGATAGGTAAAAGCAATCGCTATTTATTACGGCTTACTGCATATTTTATTCACCGCAGTCTTAAAAGAAGGTCTATGAATGGTTGGTTTAGAGAGATTTAACAGGAGAAGGGAATTTGAGGTCATACAAAAGTTTGACGACTATAAGAGTCACAGTGAATTCAGTGAGTCAATTTGATTTCTTTGTGAAGCCTACAAAGATGACATTATTTTTACTTTGGTATACGGTAACGGCTAACGGTAATCCTTTTACCTCTGAGGGTTGCACTGCAATCGGTGGGTGGGGGGGAGACTACTACCAGTCAAAACATCAATATTTGCCCATTACGTCACGATCTGAAGCACACCAATGTGATGTTTTTTTTTTTTTTTTTTTTTTTTTTTTTTTTTTTTTTTTTTTGAGGATGAAGCCCACATAGGTAAATCTATATAATCTCTATAAATCATAGTAATCTCTGTACTCTCCTTGTTTCAAGGAGATAAAAGCCAGTTGAATTCCATTAGACCCCAACTCAAGAGAAAGATCAAATAATGAATTATTCAAATCTTTCACAAAATAATAAAAATAACTACTCCTCCTCCGCCGATATTAAGGACCCGATAAGGCCTTATTGAAATCGTGTCGTTGTCCGTCCATCTGAGCTCTACCTCTTGAAAGTAAGTTCTAGCTATATAGCTTCCTTATAGTCCAAGTGAGATAGCAGTTGATTTTGGAGTTTGGGGTTCAAACATAAGAATAATTATGATGTAAAACAATATAGGCTCGAGGTTTTGTCTTTGCTAGTTACAATCAAGACACAGCTAGTTCATTTCAAATACAAAAAAATGTAAAGAATATTATGAAGTTGGCTGCTTAGCCCAATTGTGAACTCTATTAAGGTCCAAAAAGGGCCTTATTGATATCATGTCGTTGTCCGTCCGTTTACGATACAAGAAATCGTTCAATAGTTATGAAGGCCCGAATTTGGGAGCCCCTTCTGCCCGGAAGCATTGCTAGGATTCTTGGGGAATTTTAGTAAGTAATTCAGCATGTTTCTCTGGTTATACATCCAGAGATTTTCAGCCATATTCAGTTTTTTCTTTAATTTTTACTAATTTGACCGGACTATTATTTAAATTGAAAATTATCCATTTTCCAGATAATTTACCAAATTTTCGAAAAAATCCAGTGTGGAACTCATTCGAGGTAAAGGAGCGTCAATTGTATCAAATTCTTTAAACTTTATTTTCATTAAAAAAAGCAAGAATAACATTTTTTGTACAATGTACTTTTTGGTCTAAAATCTGAAAAAATCGAAATGACGTTGGAAAATTTTACAGTTTTTCCAAGATGGCGGCCGAAGCACAGCTAGGATTATTGGGTACTAGCAGTATATTATTGAGCATTTTTTTTCTGATTATATATCCCGATTTTCAGCTGGTTTGGAAATTTTTCTTTACTTTTTGCTAATATGACTAGACTATAATAATGAATAGCAGATGATGTAGACATACTAGCTTGACGGGAAGACGATCTGTTGGAGAGCTTCAGGAAATTGGACGAGGAGGCTCAAAAAGCGGGCCTGGTTGTACATGGAAAAAAGACAGTGTATATGAGAATGGCAAGAGACCAAAGAAGGCCATATGAACTGATGGCATTTGGAACTCATAGGCTCAAAACTGTTGAATCTTTCAAGTAGGCCTACCTTGGATCCCCAATCACAAGCACAAATAATCATCAGGAAGAAATAAAAGAAAGACTGAAAGCTGGCAACATTTATACAATAGTATTGCGACCAGTAGTCATGCATGTTTGTGAAACATGAGTGCTGACAAGTGTTGACAAGGTGATGTTGAATATATGGGAAAGGAAGATTTTAAGAAGGATGTATGGGGCAGTGCAAGAGGGTGTTGTATGGCGCCTAGAAAGAATGATGAGCTCTATGAACTATACTTTATGAACTATATGAACTCTATGAACTATACTATACTCAGCATTGTTACAGAAGTTAAAAGGGCCAGAATTCGTTGGCTGGGACTTGTAGAGCGAATGTCAGAATATAGAGCAGCACGAATGGCTCTATATCATCAGGTGGATGAAGAAAACCAGGTCGACCACGCAAAATGTGGCTGGAGGATGTTGAGGAGGCAGATTTACAATCCTTAGTGGTTGGACTGTGGTGACAGCAAGCAACAGACAGAGATTCATGGAGGAGGCTTGTGCAGGATGCCAGGGCTCTACAAGGGCTGTAGCGTCAATGAGTAGTAGTATGGCAATGAATAACCTATTTGAATGAACTTGAAAAACTGGCGAAGTAAGACCAACGCATGCAGTCGCGTTCCAAAGCATGTGTGTAATCGTATGGTCCTATACAATACGACTGCTTTCGTTACCACCTTCTAGGATAAGCTAGAAATAAGTTGCCAAATAAATTGTTTTCGAGCGAGTTCTCCAGTCAGTGGAGCTCACTAGTATAGGTACCATTACCATAATAAATATATCATAGGCTCATTTGTAACTTGATGACATTCAGTTCACAAAGCTGTTGAAAATTTTTCTCTAAGTTCGATAAATGAATTTACAGTATTACCATTCAAATTTATCCCTTCTAGAATGTCAGGACCAACAAGAACAATCTATTATTTTATTAAAATTGCATTTAAAATGTATGTAGCAATTTTATTCAATGAGCTGGGTGAATTTAATCAAATTAAAAAGACCCATTATTTTATGATAATCCCAAATTATTTAGCTTATAGCTAACACATAAAGCAAAACAATATAAATTTATCACTTGAAAGTAATAGTGAATATCATTGGGCATGTTGGAAATAAAAGAATGTAAAATAGGATCTTATCTCTACTAAGATTAAATTTATGTCGCTAGACCGTTTTTAGAGATTATTTTTAGAGATATGCATTCGTTTCCTCAACTGCTTACTAACTATGATATCAACATCAAGCTATCTGGGATCTAGGCCTACGAGAATACAGCCAGCTCAAGCTTGAATGTCATTCCATTCGAGTAAGCATGTGACTTAACATCGAGTAAACTTGTTCTATACATCAAACGCCAATATGAAGAACCTCTATACACGGCTCTCCTGAGAAAATATGATCCATTGAATAATAATAACATTGATGCAAAGGCTGTAACTTTGTGTAGGTTCATTCTGTTATCACTATTTTTTTAGAAACGTATTGAACATGGTCATAAAGTTTCAGTGATAAAATACTCCTTTCGCAGGACCTGCAAAACTTAGCGAATTTCTGTATTTTTTCAAATATTTATGAATATCTATAGGCTATATATTTTTTTAATTTCTGGAAAAAAACACGAAGCGTTCTGTACTCTAGGGACCCCAAAACAAGTTTATATCGAGGTTCAGGGTGAAAGTAGCACATCACGACCAACTGCAATATTTACATTTCAAGAAATTCGCTCAAACCCAATAGAATAATTTTTTTTGGAAATTTCAAAATGGATGGTTGTTCTGCCTCAATAAAATTGACTTATTTTAAAGCTTAATAAAGAGCATCAACGCTCAAACCCTCCCCCCACGAAATTAAAATAATTTTAAATTAAAAAAAACTAGCTCCATATTCGCTTTTATCACCAAAAAATACTGATAACTAATCACTTTTTTCATATTGCACAGAAATTGACAAATTAAAAAATTTTCGACGCCATTTTGAAAATGGCTGCTTTTCTCAAAACGCACTGGTTTTTCGAGGTGGATGAGTTGAAATTCGGATTCAGCGCCTCAAAAACCATAAGGAACAGTCAAGAAAAAAAAAGATTAAAGTTTTTTCCTGAAACACTTTTTTAGCACAAAATAACTAACTCCATACAGCTTTTGACAACAATGGTTTTTTCTTGATATCTTGAAAATTTGTTGAGCTAGAAGGCAGTGCAATACCTTAAAATTTTTGACTCCATGAGCTCTATCTTAAAGTCTAACAATAGAACTAAAATTTTCAAATACAACCCTTTTTTTCTTGAAAACCCCTAATTTTGGCGGGAAAATACCCCCGAAAAGGGGGTTAACCTTTTTGGATTTTCCTGGCTAACGAACTTGTCCAAGCTATTCACAAGAGGAAAGTGTATACCAAATTTGGTGGAAATCGGACATCTCCTTCAAAAGTTATCGTGCTATCAGACACATAGATAGATATATATATCTATATATATATAGATATATGTATATCTACATATATAACATTTTGTGCCACTATGATTTTTGTACTCTGGGGGCTCCAAAACAAATTTCCATCATGGTCCCGGGTGAAAGTTGCACATCACGACCTGCTGTAATAGCTGAATTTGAAGAAATTCGCTAAAACTGATAAAATTGAATTTGAATTTGTGAGTTTTAAAGCTTAAATAAAATTTAGTAAGATAATTTCATGACAAATCCAACATTTCATATCTCGATAAGATTGATATTAGGCTATGAATAATGCGTGATTAATGCTTTAATGCTTTAGGCTTTAATGCTTTGATTATATATACAGCAAAATATTGATATGACCGTGAATGAATACTGAACGAAACTATTGATCCAAATAGGAACTTGAAATCTTGGAAGCTTGGTTCATTTGTCCATTGTTTTCAGGAAATATCGTTTGAAGGAAGATGTGCATAGAATAGATTTCTCTTAGTCCAAGTAAGCAGTGGCGGATTTACGGGGGGGGGGGGGGGGGGGGCTTTCGGGCTGAAGCCCCCCCCCAAAACCTCCAGAGTGTAAATTGTTTCCAATAAAATCAGTTTGAAGCTCGTATTCATTATAGCAAGAATTCCTAATTCCACTACTAAGTCTTCAATTGTAACATTAGATCCCATATTTCTATAAGAGGAAAACTAATCATCAGATAAAAACTTTAGAAAAACATCTCTTTTTACAGTGTGGAATTCACACACAGTTTATCTATTAAAACTAGATGAAACATTAGTTCATTGAAAAATTTGTATCTTATTAAAGCTCCCACATTGATTTTCAATCTTAAAAATTGAATAATATGACCGTAATACCGGAATAATACTAGGTCTATGTTCCTTGACAAACTGTTGAACACACCAGATTCAGCCATAATTCAATCAAAATTTTCCAATATACTTTAAATTTAAGTTAATTTTATCGCCGATGTAATGAATTTTTAATTACCCCTTTATAAAACTGCTAGTTTTATAGGTACGAACTATTATATTTGAATTGCGCGGGTACTACTCTGACGCTACTACGGTAACTGTCATCTCTGTACTTGTCATACTCGTCTGCTCTAGTACATTATTCTATGCATAAAACTGTTTGCTAGCTGGTATTCACTTTTATATTTATTTTTAGTTTCCTTTTTGACTCGTCTGGTCTAGTTTTTTTTTATTGTTTATTTGAAAGTTGTCTTGATGTTGACTTTGTCTGCGACCTTTTTCGTTAGGTTGGTTCATCTGCTGATGTTACTTGATTTTGGACAGCTGTTTGATATAAGAAGGAGCCTGTTCGATTTTTGATCGGGGATGACGCTTCCTTTCTCTTACAAAATGTTCGAAGGGTAGCATTGATTCTTATTTGGACCATGATGTCCTGAAGTAAATTTTTTTTGTTAACTAATATGATCATGTGGTGATCTGGTTTTAATTTACCTTTTTTATTTTTCTTTTGTTTAACTTTTTTCCGAACTTTTCCACTTGCTGCTGTATTGATGCCAAACTTAAGTTGCTAAATACTAAATTTATGTCCGCCTAGTTGGGTAAGTGTAATTTGTCGATTTGTATTTGTGAATTCTTTAATTTACTTAATATGTCTTTTTAATGCTCTTTTAGCTGCGATTTACTCTAAAGAATACTACGTAGTAACTGGAGACAAAACTATTTACTTTGTATTCTTAAATTTGAGTCTTAATTTTTCTCTGAATAACGTATCTTATCTTGTTGACTCTTGTTCGTTTATGAGCACGTTGAGTATAATATTTCACTTTTAGATTTTCTATTTATTCATCCATTCTTAATTACTATTGATTTACAATGTATCTTTTACTTATTATTTTTGGCTGTTTCAATATTCTGTAATTTAATTAAGTCCTTTTTTTTAAGGACAGTTAGGTAACGCTACTTGCCAAGTTTTGTCTAAACGTGCTTTAGGCCGAACTATTTCCTATCGTTAGCATCATCTTATTTTGTTAGTAATACTTCATTTTTAGTAATGTCTCAAATTTAAATATCTTTTCCTTGACCTGAGTCACGTAATTAATTATGTCTATTCTATCTATTTTTTGTTTGGTATTCTCAAAACGTTTCATTGTTAATCTTTGGGAGTGAACTTGACTTGTCTGTTTGTCAATTTTTCGAAAACTATTAAGTTGGAATTATTTTTATGAGTTACTATTTTCTATTCGTTTTTATTGGGACTCTTTTCAGCGGTCGAAGAACCAGAGTAATGCAGAATCACAGTATCGATGTACTTATGAATCGAAGAATTTCAGGATCTATGAATTGACACGTTGATGAACCGACTAATTACCCATAGGACGAATGAAAGTATGTCTCATGTTCGTTCAAGATATTTTCACAACATGCTTCAACTGTGATCGTCGACCCAGAACGTTATGAATTGAATTTTGGAATATGAATACCGCTTATGACCAAATCATCGTAGAGGTTTGATGTTTGTGTGTTGCAAAATTAGAGTAACTCCGAGATGAAGGTAACATTTTATATTTCGTACTAAATTATCTGCAAATTATTCAACGCCAGGAACTTTCTATCTTTCGCCGCCAACATTCTAATTATCAACTGGACTTTCTTTTTAAAACTTAAATCTTTAAATCTTCGTAAAATTCAAATTTTATTCTACTACATGAAAACCTTTTTTTTTAATGTTAAGTTTAACTTGGATTATAATCGTATATTTTGCTCCTTAAGAATTTGGAAGTGTGCACACAATAGTGATAGTATTTGTATGTGTGTGTATTTATGTATGTATGTGTATATACATATATATATATGTACATGAATATACTCACATATGGAATCTCTGTTTTTTTTTTTTTAATAATATAAGATCTGATCAGATTTAGCTTGAAGTTTTTAGTTTTTATAAGTTTTATGGATTTCTTGCTCTGTAAAATATTGACATTCAATATAGCGAAAAGTGGAATTGTTTGGAAGATCTGGCTATTCTTTTGAATCCTGTCCTAGTATTTTATGAAGGTGACATTATTTAGGTTCTTTGCCGACAAGAGTATTTGCTCAGGCCTGACCAGTTAGTACTCTTACTTCTGGGCTGACCTGTTACACATTTTACCAACTATACCTCTGCTCGTTTTCTTTAATAAGTTGGTACACCGATATGGTTCAAAGCACTAGTAAAGCTATTTTTTATTTCCCAATCATATGAATAGTTATAGTTCAGTTATGATTGATTATGAAAAATTCAAAAGCTTTCACAATACTTGTTTTCAGTTCAACTCTACCCCCCTCCCCCACTATCATCAGTAGCAAACCAGCCACCCCCAAAAACATTTTCTGGATCCGCCACTGCAAGTAAGATATCTATTATTGATTTATTTATTTAAATTCGGAGGTTGAATATAATGAGCATATGAGCTGATCTAGTTTTTGTGATTGGAAATAGTTACCGAGTCTACTAGCCTACTAGAGAATTAATTTGAACTCAATCATTGCCATCTGCATCTCTCACAATTGAACTTTCAATAAATTTTCTGGGATACAAAGATAAGATACAAAAAATTTAGGATTTGTTCCCTGTTGACAATATTATAAACGATGTTTGTGAAGTCATTATCGTGACAGACATTATTTATTATATATGAATTCTGTGATGCAGAATAAATAAAGGATTTGCAAAACGACTGAAACTGAAAGTGATCGACAAAAGAGTTCGCTTCAATAGTTGACTGTAGAATTAGGAGGATATCAGTGGGAGTATTCGTATCATTTTGAAATTCAGTAGAGTTACGCCCTTGGAATTAGTGTGTCCTGGATGGAAAACTACCACATTACACGTAGGCTACAGTGCTAGTAAGTAGCAGAGCTATTATGTTTAGATTCGGCTACTACGCTCTTCCTACCTTTTGTCAGAGTCTATGGGTCTGTTGACGTGATGTCAGTCTGTCGACTGAAACCTTGGCCTGCCCACTACCACTACACAGCATTATGCCTCACCGCGCCATCCGTGGTCCGTCATCGTCCAATAATAAAAATAATAATAATAGAGGAAAATGGTTGCACCGAGTGTTACATTATTCTGCTTGCCAGGGCGTAACAGTCCAAGTCTGTGGTGCTCGCTAGGAGGCCACTGCTCACCAAACTAAAACATGGAAAAGTCTTCTATGGCCTTGCATAAAAATGTGGACAAAGTTTAATATGGACTTCTAACCGAATCTTGGAAATAGACATGTTTTCTCAAGTTATAATAATAATAATAATTATTATTATTATTATTATTATTATTACCTATTTGAAAATTTAGTAGTATATTTCTTCATTATCCCTCTTCTCTATCTCTTCTTCTTCTCCGCCTAGTTCATTTTTTTCTCGACAGATGACAGCATCTGGACGTTTATTTATCATTAGATGAAAAAATGAAAATAATTGGTAACCCAATTTTTTGTCTATTCAACCCCATGAAAGTGGAAAAATATAGTAAAAAAAGCTGAAATGTCATGGGAAATTGACTTGGAGAAAATAAGTAGCATAACTTTATAGGCTGTAACCTGTAGCAAAACTGACACATGCATATAAAATAAATAAGATAGTAATAATAAACGACCATTAACCACTATTGATCACTGTCATTTGAAATGGAATAATATTGGCATAGATGGAATAAAATTGTGCTGCAGACAACTATTGAATTTATTAAAAAATAACCTACATTATACCTATTGGTCTATTGGTATGGACCCTATAGATTTTTATTGTTACCCACCGCAACACTTAAAAGATTTTTCACCACACCCTATTAGCAGCAGAGTTATTATGTATACTATGTGACTGAACTGGAATAGATAGTGGCAGTAGATTGCTACAAGAAATAAATCACAAGGTAGACTATTATATTTAGATGGAAAACACTGGTAACTTCCTCCTGGACTTCATAGCTTATAACAATGATGCCAGGACTCTTGCTTCCATTGTACAAAAACACCTGTAACCAATCAGTTTCGTAATAGGCGGCTCTTTCTCAGAACACTCGTACAATGTCAACCTATCTATGTGAAGAGGAAGATGGTGGTGGGAGGTGGGCCATCCATGGATGATCCTTGCTAAGCGTAACAAATGATCAAGGACAGAATAATCAGCTCGAAATCGAATCCAGGCCTCTTGAATATGTTTACGGTGTTCATATTTTTAATTTCACGGATTTCTCAACACAGCTTTCCACCTTACTCTTTTGTATGAATGGAAATCAAGTCAGAAATTATTTGAAGTGGTACTTAGTAGCCTACGCCAAGTTGGCTACAAATCGGTCAAATAAAAGTCGACTCAAGCTACTTTAGTTCAGAAATATATTGATAAAATGTAGATGAAATTCAATTCAAATACTTTTTATTGAAGGCTGAGTTGAGAATAGGCTATAAAGAAAGCCTTTTCTCCATTTAAAAATCAGTTGCAGCATGTTTTATCTGCAGCTGAGATTGCAGCTGATTAGTCTAGTAACGTTCCATCAAAGTTCATTTGAATTCCGCAACTCTGGTTCAATTAATTTTGTTATGGTTTCAGAGGCCTAAAAATTGGATAAGCTTTCATTTGTTAACCTTCGTTGTTGAAAGTAAAGATCAAGTTCACTTTCAACACGGAGAACATCCAGTCCGGTTCTTATTGGTTTTATTCTCCAAGTTGGAAATGAGAGAAAACAGTTTTGCTTTTAAAATCTTTCTCGGAATCAAAATTTTATTAACTAGGAATGAGCTTTCTCTTTTTTGTCACAGTTTATTCACGGAGGCCTTTGCTTGTTAGCTTTGAGGAGCTCAGAGCAGACGTTTTTCAGAATGGATCATTGAAGAATTTATTCAAGATAATAGCTAAATGAGTGATAGTGTAGAGAGAGCCGGGCAAGAAATCAAATTCAGTAATCACTTCTATCAGTCCAGTTTTTATAGTCAGTCATCTTTCTCGCTCACATGTGTAGCAGTCACAAGTAGGTTACAGTCGCTTGACGCTCATATGTATTACGTGATCGGTTCTTGGTACTGTGTAAAATCATATAATATTACATTATTAAGTTATCAATATATCTATGTGTACCACAAAATGTCAAAGGCAATCCTAGAAGGGAGGGTATATAGAGGTCACAATCACTCCAAAACAAGAACTTAGCTGGAGAAGGGGCGGTAAAGAGGGAATCTCATAGAAACGGTCTGTAAAATTTCAATTTCCAAACTTTCCAGCTGGGACCACTCTGGTATGATTAAAATTTATAATTGAATGAACATATTCATGTTAATTATTAGATAATACATGGTATTTATATTATATTTAATAAAGGTAGGTGTTCTAAGAATTTCTGAAAAAATAGTATGATTCATCACTTTAATGTTCAATTTATCATTCAAATTGAAAGATCAATCATAAAGAATTCGATCATCATTATATGGCTCTGGTGGTGCAGTTGGTTCGAAATGCTTTCCATCATTCAAGCACAAGTCTCATGGCTCATGTGGACATAATCCGAATAGAAAATTTATTTCACAGTATTTTCGAAATTACAGAATATGGCGGTAAATTTCAAGACGTGATTTTCACTCAATATTAAACAGAGCGTCAAATTTTTTTATAAATAATGCTCAATGTACACATAGAGAATGTGACCTGGCTAGGTTCAAAAGTTTGCGGAACAAAGTAAGTTGATGTGTAGTAACTAATAATTGTGTTTTTTCACAATCTGAAAGTGGTGGAGACTCTTCGTTACTCTGGGTGAGATTAAGGAAATTGGTGTAGAATCTTCTAAGAAAGAGACAGGGGCATTAACAGTGTCACCAAATGATTTAAACAGAATCTTCAGCACTCCACACCTTCCATCATCTCTTCCAGACTATAGAAAAATCTTACAAATGATTAATTTATCCAGCCTTCATATCCTGAATACTCATTTCATTTTACTTATCTTACTCCTCTTCAAAATGCTTGCACCATTATTTCAAAGAATTAGGATAGTAAAGGTGTAGATATGATTCCAATTTTATTCTATAAGAAATAAAAGCCAGTTCTCCTGCCATCCATCACACATATTATCTCTCTTCAGATGGGATTTTTTCCAGATCTGTGGAAGCATTCCACCATGCGACCTATTTCAAAGACATCTAATCCATCTGAGCCACCAGACTTCCAAACTATTCATAATTATCATTTGTTCTATTTTCAAGGCTTTAGAGAGTTCATGGGCAGTTGTCAGTTCATCTCACTTCAGTGAACTATTCTCATAAATTTCAATCAGGATTCAGAGCCAACTTCAGCACTTCCACTGCACTCTTCAAAGACACTGATATAAGAACTGCTGCAATGGATCGCGGCATGCTAACAATAATAGTTTCTTTCGATTTTAGCAAGGCATTTGATAACATTTCTCATTCCACTCTCATGCAATTGATATACAACCTCATGGTTTATTCATTCTTTTTCTTTCTTTCTTGGTTTTCAAAACCAAGTGTTATAGCAATTATATTTGCAAGCAAAATTGTTATTTTCATTTACTTTTTTCTTGTTATTTGCATTGTTATTGTACCACTACGGGTCTCATCAGATCCAGTGGAAATTCTAGAAATGTAATAAATAAATGTACTATAAATATTGATAAATTGAAAATTTTCATTAGGTACTAAATCATTTACTCTAAATAATTCATTTTAGTTGTTCCAAGCTCTCTAAATGCACTTTGGACCAGAATTATAGTGACTGATAGATTCTGCCGTGAGTCCTGCTATCTCTTTTGGCCGCAGCTCGGTCACTGGAACTGGAATTAATTGCTAGAGCTGGAGTGAAAAACATTACTGTGCTACAGTTACCGCCGCATTTAATTGTTCCATCGTGGCGAGGGTACTGGACAACTGAACTAGTTCCAGGTAGCCCAGTCATTAAGAATCAGTCCAGAACGACTGGAGCAGTAGAGAACAATCCAATCTCCAACTGTTATTATCAAGGTGGAATATATTCTGATCACTTGTCTATCAATCAGCATAAACTCTTACTAATTGTCTCCTTTTTTGCATCAGATGTAAAAAAGCTGGAGAGGTCGTTGTAAATATCCACACATTTTACAAAATTGACATTGTAAATATCCACACATTTTACAAAATTGACGTAAATATCCACACATTTTACAAGATTGACGTTGTAAATACCCACACATTTTACAAGATTGACGTTGTAAATATCCACACATTTTACAAGATTGGCGTTGTAAATATCCACACATTTTACAAGATTGACGATTGTTAAAATTCAGAGAATCAAATAGGAATTGGCTATAGTGAGTCTTGTTACTTATCACTCATAATGAGCTAAAAGTGCCACTACTAGCGTTTATTATATATAACGTTTATTATATCTTACACAACCATGTATCAAATGTATTTTCACGCATTTAATTTCGCAGTGGTTTCTGAAAGATTTGATAACAATCAACAAACAAACCAACTTCCCCAGCAACAGTCACATTCACACTTTCTCTTTTCGATGATGATTACAAGTATTTGTTAGAGACGAATTGTTCGGGGATATAGTCAGGAATTCGTGAAGGTGTCTAGACAGATTGATACCCAGATCAATGAGTGGAAGGGGAGAGTTGGAAGGCGAGATGAGAGGAGGAATTTGATGTTTTGAAAGATTGACTTGTCAAATGCCAACAATCATTGCTTGATTATGTAGGGCTTACTTGATGTAAATAGATAGAAATAAACAGAATTATTGATGGGATTAGACGATTAAAATATCCGGCAGTATTTTGATGCGGTAGTATCCATTGATACAGAAACCAGAAAATTACCGAGTCTTACCTAAAATGTGTGTATCCCAATAAAATTTGATTGTTTCTTTTTTTACAGCACACCAATAGAGAACAACTGTTAATAATTTGATTGACAATAACTTGATGGAGTTTATGCATTTTCACTATGTAAAACATCCTCTTACAGTTAAAGGATGCATTACAGTTTAGAGTCTAACTAGTGCATTCTGATTTCCTTACAGAAGCTCTCATACACCCAGGATATCAATTCTAATTTGAATTCCGTCCGCATATTCTAAGACTACTACATAATTCTGAAAAATTAACCAATTAATAAATTACAAATTTTTCAACAAACCACTTCTGATAAACAAACTCACCATATATTGTACACAAACACAAGACACGTTTGAGCTTTAGCTGGAAGTTCTATCTTTTCTTGCATAAAGAAGACTTTCTAAAAATAGATCTCATGAAACAGCATTTTGAGCAGATTAATACACTCTTTCCTGGCTTATAAATTGGAGTTTCCAAGTTGGATTCTATCTAGTGATTATGTCATTGCTATGGAGGGGGGGTTGCGTACCCCAAAAAACTCCTTGGCTACGTCCCTGTAATATTATTGAACAGTTTATGCAACTGAACAAACATTTCTCTTTCTCATCTAGCTTTACTATTTCAGTCTAATTAATTTAACAGTTTAAACTTCAACTTTCCACTGATATTGTAATATACTAAAATGATAAAATAATTTACTATGCTACGTACTGTGTAAAGATACAAACTGCGCCTTCCAGATATGTGCCACTTTATTAAATTGACGGGTTCAGACCAGACCGGTGTGGTATGTATGAACGCGTCCATCTAATAACTATGCTTGCTATAGAGTCTGTGCGTAGGGTGGTGCTAGGCTGTGGACGGTTTCATGGTTGCCCTCATTGCTAGCATGATCATGATCTGTTACTACTTATTGAGAAGTAAACATTTGGCATCTTTTTCATCTCAGTCTGCAATAGTATTGATTCAATTCATAGCCTACTTCAAAAGCTACAGTTCTTTGTATTAAACTTATTGTGATACCCAAATTGTATAAAACCTTGGACGAGTCAACGTCATACCGTTTTACTGAGGTAATAAAATTGCTGGTTGAAGCAAGAAGTTAAATGACGTCAAAGTCATAAAGATGAAATAAGCATTGTATCATTTTTAGTAAGTCATGGGTTCTTAGAATATTCAATTGAAAAATCCGTAAAAACAATAGGCTAGCCTCGTTGCAGCATTTTCTAAATTGGAACATTGTATTTGTCAAGATATCTAAGAATTTAATAGAAAAGTATTTCGATAATCAATTCTAGAAGAAGAATTAAATTATTTGTCAAGGGCTGAGACAAGTTCATCTCATCTCCTGCTGTTGATCACTTTGAAAAATGATAAATGTCAGAAGGTTCTTGAAACTGGTTCTTGATTCTATAAAAACGTGATTACGACCAAGATTGAACTCAACTGTAGAAGATTAAAATTAAAATATCGATTATTGTGGATACTTTCATAGAGTTTTCCTCAATATTATGGGATGTAGTATGTCATCCCAAATTCTTTCTTGCTGATAAAGTCCTCATGAGGCAGAGACTTGTGCGAGATTCATGAGGTAAATGATAATACAATGATGTTATGAATGGTTGACCAACATTTTTAGCTGAGCTTCGAACCACCGAGCTTACAAAGCTGATAAAGTAATGTCAACGCAGCCGATCACCGTTCCAAGCGCAGTCCCGAGCGCCCGCCACTGAAATCATGACGAACAATGCTCAGTGTGAGGATCAAACACTCTCCTAATTAATTACGCTGCACCAAGCTTTAAAAGCTGGAACTTCAAATACAATGATTTTTAGCATTGTCTCGTCAATATACCAGAGAAATACCAGAAGTCCAATTGACATAATGTTCAATGCAATGAACACTTTAACCTCAATAGTTTGAACAATACAGCTTAGTCAAAATTTGTGAAGAGAGTAGTTTGGATTTTGTCTGTTGCATCTTCACTTCGTTATTACTCTGTCTATAAATGAATGAATATCAGTCTCACCTAGATTTCTAAGTGGAATATTTGCATTTTTGTATAATATTTATATCCTAGGCCTTTCTCATTCGCGAAGAGCAATTAGAATTTGTTCAAATTCTCAACTTGAGCGTTCATAGATCAGAAAGAATATAAGCCATGAATAAATGAATCAGAAAGACATGAATAAATGTTATAGTGTTGTCTCATGAATAAATCTTCAGTAGAAGTGAGAAATGGTGAAGTTGGGAGAAGTGAAAAAGAAGTAGAAGAGGCCGAGCTCTCAGACGAGTTATGGTAAGTGTCATAACGGACCACGAAGGTGATGGAGATAGTGGATAGCTGTTCGCTGTTGGAGGACGGAGAAGAAGAGAATGTAACAGAGCAAAAAATAACTTTAAAAGAGAAACAAACCTGAAGAGAACTGATCAGGAGATTATTATGAAATGGCGAAAAGATTAAGATTGCCTTATCTGATGCCTTCAGCTTTGAGGACTTTCGGAGGTACCTGTAGTCGGCCCCTTTCGCGATCTGTTCCATTGCCAAAGCAATAGTATGTTTTTTAAATGGTTCTAGTGCATCCATTGTCTTCATTGATCAATGAAATGTTTCTTCACGGTTCTCAGTCAATTCCATTCAATTCGATAATTTGTTCTCTTCACTACACTGAATAATCCCAAAAATTGGAATCACTGTAGAAATTGAGCTGCCCTCTAAACTTTAACGCTGAAACTCTTTCTCGACCACAAAAAAATAATAATAATAATGCATGTACTGCATTTCTAAAAAGCATGTTCCCAAACAAAATTCCTTTCTTAACATTTTTGTCTTTGCTGAATATATAATTCTACAAGTGTTACGCCATGTAACACTACAACTCTGCAGCTAGACTCCGGTATTCCAAAGATAAAGCTGAACTTAAAAGATAACCGTAAACGAAAAACGGAGAACAGGTTATTCCACCTACATACAAAAACAGGTGTCAGATATAACCTTGTAAAATGAAATAACAACCGAGACAAAAGTATGATTTTACAATAAAACTGGATTAGAAGAGTTTAAGTAGTAGATACAGTCTCTTCAGTTTTACAGCTGTATTGAATAGTCCTACGTTTCCTAAGTCCTATTACTTCATTTTCATTGCTTTCAAAATGTTTTTATTCTTCCTAGAAGATTTGTATCAGGAATCGATTACAATTTAATGCATACTATAAACTGTGATAACTCATTTTCAAACAAAGATTATTACTTATTAAATCTCTTTTAGGAGGCTACGTCTAAAAACAGCCAAGATAAATTACTAGGAAATTACTGGCACATGCTTGACACAAGTAGGTATGCAATAAAACATAAGGTTACAATTACTATGGAAACGACCTATTAGAATATGAATTGTGCACTTAGATTTTTAATGATTCCAAAATGTGTCCACGCAATATAAGTCTGTCATAAATATATAAATTGCTAATGTCTCACTGGCGCTTGCATTTACTTCAACTACCCACATCAGTAATCAAAACAAAAATATTCATCAAGTGAATACATTGATAGGTGAAGAATACATTACATATGCAATGTATGAATGCACTATGCTGCATACTAAAATAGAAGTGTACTTGTAATGCAATGTGAAAATGAAATAGAAGTGTATATGCACTTGTAATACAGATGCATAGAAGATTTTCAAGAAAGATTAAGGATTTTCTATTGTTTTTTGCAGGTATGCCCTATAACGTTGAACTGTCTAACGAGCATAGAAATGAACGTAAGTACTGTACCAGACTCTAGAAAAAATAACTCATATTCTTAATTATTGAAGCCCCAACCACGAGTAGAGGAAACTGATAAGAAAAACAAAATCAAGAAAGAACACGTTTTTTGATTCGAAGCAAAAGATTGGGTGATCCCAATTAATCAAGCCCTATTTATGAGTGAGGAAACGGTTGAGGAAAAACAAAATCAAGAATGAAGGAATTCCTTATTGCAGATTAGATAATTTGATTTATAAACTATCATGCTCACGAAAGATAGCCTACTGACTACTGATGAAAGAAAAATAAATCGGAAAATAAGTAGGCCTAGGTACTGCTAAATGCAGTGGTGGATCGAGAATGAAATTTTAGGGGTGGCCATTATCTACTGGGTACCGGGGAGGAAGGTTAAGATAAAAGTACACTCAATCGCAAGAATTTTGAAAGCTTACCTGTCAAAATTGAACTTTATAATCATTTCCGAATTATAACTATTTATTTAATGTCATTGGAAAGGATAAGGATCGATCTAGCATTATTGCTAATAATTTTAATTAGCAGAGAATTGGACATTTTTCGATTGAGTTGTGACTATGTCTGAGGTGTTCAGCAGTTTTTCAAAAAGGGTCCAGGGTACAGTACCTCTCTCTCCCCCAAGTCACCAATTTTGGCTAACTCGACTTCTTCCACCCATTGTTCAACTAAAATATTCCGTTTTAAGAATAAATAAATGTGAGTGCTTAAATAAATGATACACTTTCCAACGAACTAATGTTTCAAGATTCAATAGACGAAATCTGTTTCTCATACTTCTCACACAGTAGAGAAGTTTGTAACGTTTCTATTTGAAGATCAGAGTTTTTCTCATAAATGTTTGGGACTTGGTTCTCCCACAGAAAATTTCCAAGAAACAGACCCTCTAGCTTTAGACCATCATTTCAAGCAGTTTCAGACCCATGGACTATGTAAGACTTTATCCCGACAGACCCACCTCTATCCGCTACTGGCCAGATGTTTTCAATCTTGTAAGACTTATAATAAATATGTGTTTAATCTCACTTTCTAGTTCAAATTTGAACCTTAAAATTTCATCTAACTTAACCACAAATGCAAACATACAACTTCAAAATTTCAAGAGTTTAATCTCTGTAATGTTTTTATGTGAACGTAGACAAGGCGAAAAACTTTCTCTTTGAAAAATAAATGACCGGGAAAACAATCATAAAACGAGAAAGGATTCATTTAGAATTTAGACTGTTGTAATTACAGTACACGTTCAAATAACATTTGTAAGGAGTAAGGAATGAGTTGCTTTTCAATCTGTATGTTTCTCTTCTGCTTCATTTCCTGACAACATAAAAGAATTCTTGTAGAAAGAGCTAGTGGTTCCAAGAAACACGAACCAGAAAAGTCGTCATTATAACAACTAACATAATAATTTTTGGACAGCCTGTTGTGATTAGTTCTGACTATAATACTGCTGTGGACGATCATCACCGAACTAATACTCTTCACCTAATGCTTCTCATTTCTCTCAACAATCTTCTATTATATCCTACTCTTCTTACTCTAGTAAAGTAGCCATCTCTCTTTCTTCCTTCTATGTTTCCTTCTGTTATTTTCTGCTCCCTCGCCTTTTTTCAAGCTGGGTGGTCTGGGCTATCGCTTTCATTAGGGTCAAAACACTTTGTCTCGATTGATTCGTTCGCCAGTGTGCACTGTGCAGGTATCAGGTTACATTGTTTCACACACGGGTTGATGACTGTAATTCAATACTCACCTTCACTTATACAGCGTGTTGTTTCTGGGTAAATTTCCTTTATCAAGTGATTGATTTTCGAAGAAATTAACTAAACCAACAAAGTCGAAGTAATAAGCTGGAGTCCGTGGTATGTAAAACTTTTGTGTCACCCGTAAATCAATTTCAGGACCCTTAGCAAGCATAGCAAGTGGTAAATTTAATTTTCATTTATCTTCTATCAATTTTTACTATTGATCTATCTGTTTGAATAAATTTATTCAATGAATCCAAATTCATTTATTCGTTAGTAGGTTAGATGGCCTAGGCCTAATTTTTGTTTCATGTATTTCTTATAATTTAGAATTTCAATATCATTTGAAATTCATTTCATTTCAATTTTTAGAAAGATTATAATATTATATATTTTTATTGCTGATGATGCCCACATAAGTACGAGACTTGTGCGTGGGTAATGAGGTAAATGATTACACAAAGATGCCAGACGGAGGAGCGGGAATCGTACCCACGACCGCTTAAACGACAGCAAGCTGAAGTTGCGACGCCCCAACCAAGCTAACCAACTAAGCGGGGCCTGATACATTTATTTGGTGAAACCGAAATTTTCACACGTTAGTAGGTTGCTCAAACTTCGTTTTTCAATTTTTAGAAGTAATTTTGTTTGTTGACACATAAGTAGAAATGACAAGCTTCCTCATGTCAAATTTTAGAAGATTTTTACTACAAATATAAATGTTATAGATATCATCGAGTTTGTTGAGTTTTATAAAATACAATATCAAAAATTCAGTACCTACAATGGTAACCTTCAAAAATCTTATCCAAGAAAGTTACTAGCCTACTGGTCCCATATTAAATAATACACTGTATTAGTAGATAATTTTCTTATACTATTGAAAGCTATAATAATCCTTCTATTACCATTTTAAGAAAGAAGTACAACTTGAAATTTCGCATTTCAACTGCATACGGTATGAAAGAAGAGTGAAATCAATCGCTGTAAAAGTCAAACTTTCATGAATGATGGGCTAGTAAAGGAAGCAAAAGAAATTCGCAATTAACAAACAGATATCACTCCCAGTGAATTCTCATTGATACCTTTTATTGTAAATTAGTTATCACCAGACGCGATTCGCAACAATGTAATGTTACGACCATCCATTGATGTTACAACCATCCATTAACAAATGTCCCATTGAAGAATCCATTATTCACTACCGCATATTGCTATAAAATACAAATTACTTAGTTTCAATCATTTTCTATCGTAAAATACAGTGAAAAATATTGCTATTTTACCCAATTATTAGTCATTTTTACTGCTTAAAAGTCTTTCGTTGTAATTGAGTGAGACAAATTTATGATCATGATTTGAAATCAAATGTTGCGGTAATAGTAATAGTCTACCTACATTGTCCAAGCTGTTGACGATTGTGTAATAGGTCTACTTTTATTCTCAGAATGAATCGTGGGACGAATATGATGCTTGTAAGCATTTTTATAGGCTGAAATTGAGAGTAGCCTAAGTGTAGTTATATATTGAAATTTGATAAAATAATGGCCATATAACCATGCAAATCGAGTAAAGGTGTTTGCAATAAATTTTTGGGCCTAAGTTTAGAAAATTGCCCTTTTTAGAAGTTTGAGATCACTGGAGAGCAGACGAGATGATGGCGAAGAAATAAAAATATAATATTATGTGATTGAATAAGAATGAGAAAACATCGCTTCAAAAGGAGTGAGAGTGCATTTAAGACTGGCAACAAGATGAAGAACTGGAGCTTGGATATTTGTGTGCTAATATCTGGAATCTTGAGGAGAATTCTCAAGTTTTTCTATGTTGTAAAACTGGTTCAGCAGCATTTCAGGTGTTTCATCAAGGAAAAAACTTCGAAATGGAAATTCATATTATCCAAAAAGGTTCTTTTGGATAATATTATTAGTCATTTACTGCTTAAAAGTCTTTCGTTGTAAGGTTTCTGTAATTTCAATTTTTCTTCGTAAATCAACTACTTTATGAACCTTTTTTTGAGTTGCAACCTCAAATTTTATGCTCGACCCTGATCGAAGGTGGTAGATCTATACCTCGTTGATGTAAGTCAACTTTTGTTGTTTCTTAAAATCGTTGTGTTGAGTGACAAAATGAGTGTCGAAATAGCAGATTGAAAGCGATGTAATGAATACAACATTGATAACTGACAGTGGCGAAACTAAGGGGGGGGGGGGATCAGGGGGCTAGATTTCCTTCAGAGACCCAGAGACAAGAAGAATTGGAGCTGTAACAAGCTTTAAGTTTTCAATTCAATGGTTCGGAACCCACCTAAAACTGTAGGTCCAACTCATCAATCACTATCAACCAACTCATTACCCACGCACAGGTCTCAGACCTATGTGAGCTTCATCCTCAAAAAAAAAAAAAAAAAATTACAAGTGTAACAAGTTTTCAATTTTTGACAGAAAATTAAAAAAACAGGTCTGAAATTGTTAAAAAAGTTGTTCTGGAGGGATTATTTTTTATTTATTTCTGCGGGAGCACCCTCAAATTTCTTAGTACATTACTGATCGGTACTCGAATGAAGAAGTGGGGAGCAAAAATGAAAGTGCAAATAGTTTCAAGTAGGCCTGCTCAAATTGTTTTACTACATTGACGGATCATGGGATGGGGGGATCATTTCTCTAAATTCGTTTCACAATGTGGTTTTAGACGGGTGGGGGTGGGGGGGTGTTATTCAAAAACTATCTGTGGGAGTTCCACCAGAATATGGGTAACTACCCATTCGAAATAAATATTTAGTTTGGTACTATATTGGCACCCCACTCAGAGAAGGTTGTGGACTAGAAAAGTAAAAATAGAGGAATTATTTTTCAAAAGCTTCTTGGGGGAGTATCCCCGAGCCCCCATTTTGATAGAAATTGGACATGGCCTGAGTATGTGTTGGAGGGCTCTTTGTTCTTTCCTTTTATTATCTACTACATAACCCACTTATTACCATTGTAATATACAGTCACCCCTTTCACACTACATCATCCCCCCCCCCCCAGAAATTGATCTCCTAGCTACGCCACTGATAGCTGACAATGTTCTAATCAATCTTGGCTACATTTGAACCTGGTTTTACTCAACACCAAGACTTTGTATCAGATTGCATTCCTTGGAACAGGCTTTCGACTAGCTAGTATAGAGTTATTAATGGTAATGAGGTGGTATTCCAGTGGATAAACTTCGCATCAGACAAAGCAGCTTTGGCTCATTTCTAGCTTCGGCCTCTATCTCCTTTCTCCTTCAAACCTTCTCACTTCATCTGCTATACATATCCTTCTCTTCTTCTCTCTCCCTCTTATTACTTCTTTTCATCCTTCTTGCACTTTTCCTTTCCAATCAATCCTTTCCAGTAAGGCCGTTGGAGGGTCGAGTCCCGACATTCCTGTTCTGCTAACGAAATTATTTCCATGTAGCCCCCAGGCTATCATTATTTATAACAATTTGTTATCTTTTATTCTTCCCATGAAAACATAATAATGGAGTATTTTAAGAATTAAAATTATTTTCCTATCAGAATATATGCCGATAAAGCAACTCAAAATAAATAAGCTATAGAGACACCGGTTTAATGATATGTCGGTTTAATGTTGAAATTTTCACTAGGCTCAATTAGTTCAATAATTTCGCAACAATTATTCAATTAAGGTATTTTCTAATAATTTAAGCGAAGATTTCGCATAGTGTTCCACTTGTGAACAGGAATAGACCCAGGAAATTCGAGAACTAGTGCCTTATAAAATAGCCATCCTACGCTCATTACAATTATTCATGTAATTCCTGTAGTTTTACACAATTCTTAATTCTAACGTCTAGTGACGTCACTAAATACCTTTCTAGTTAATAAAAAACAGGACTTATTGTTTGGAGGCAGGAATGCCACCTTTCATACCACTGATTTTTGTCGTCAGAGAATAATTTTTGAAGTATGAAGTTCCTTATTGAAATGATGCAGAGGTTTGTTAGTCATTGTTGTCCCAACACAATTTTCAGTTAACTTTTTTTTGACAGAGTTGGAAGATTATTCTTGTTCTGGAATGATAGGATTGGTAAGGCTAGAAGTGGGGTGGCAGTATACATGTACAGGTTGCAGTAAATGTGTTTCTTTGAGCCAGCACTTTCAAAGCTCGTCTTCTATCTTGCCATTTTAACGAACATTGACTTTAATATCCTTCACAAACAATAATCTACGATGTGTTCCACCGCTATGAAGTACGCTAGTCTTCTGAATCTTCTGGAATACATTCCACCATTATTTCTGAAATATAAGTTAATGAAATTTCCAATTAAATTGACAGATTGCCATTTGGAATGTTAAGAAAGCTAATCATGAGCTGATTATTAGCTTGGCTGAAGTAATTAAGCTAATAAACTAAAGTGTAAGAAATATTGCAAATTTCTAATGAGCTTAAATTTTCCAGTACTCTGCAATTTTCTCAACTGTGTCATTTGTGTAGTGGAGGGATCAGGAACAGGAATAGGATTTCATGCTTGATACTGGTATGAATGAAAAACCTCAAACGTATGCCTATTTTCCCTTGTCATTTGAAGAAAATGAAGGGGTTCTGAACCCCTCCATCTTCCATTGACCTAAACAACGAAGGTCAATTTGTTAGTTTATTATACAACTATTATAATTTTAACAATATAAATAACTGATTTGATGCTTAGAACAACATAAATGAACTCACTTTGAGATATATGCGGTTCTCCTAGCGTCTTTTGAGTCTGTCCCTAATGTAAACCCTTTATTTGAAGGACAGTCAAGTTGACCTCTAATCTGATTATATAATCCATGGAAGTTTCTCATGAAAACGGTTCTTTTCAAATTGAGAGATATTTTTGAAATAAATATCTAGCACTACTTGTTTCTCTTTTACAATCACAATTCATGTTCAAACATTGATAATCAACAAGAATTTTTTTTTTAAATCTAATCATCAATTAATTATTGTGAGCTTTATTGCTCACGGAAATGAAAACTTGAGTGGGTTTCTTCGTATGGCATGTTCAGTTCAGTTGTTATTGGGCGTTTCTTGAGCTAAACACCAGTGAGCTCGGCTTTTTCCTGTGTTGGAAACTTATTCACTATTCATTGATTGCTTTTCTCACTTGCTCCCACATTTAATATCCGTTTCCCTTCTCTTTTATACCCTACACATACACACCAGAACACACATGTTTCTCCCCTCCACTCACCCAACCGTCTCACCTGTGATTGCCAACAATCGCCCACATCATGGATCCATCCAAGCCCCTAGGTTACACCCACCGGCTTGAACCTCCTAATTTTGTAACTGGTCGTATGCGTCTTAGGACTTCAAGGTTTAAATGTTATCCGATTACCATGTTCTACAGCCATAAAAGACAAGATGAGTGTTCGTGATATTTTACCATCTAGATGCTGTGCTCAGTAGGCCTACTTTCTATTCGATTCCATTGTCAAGCTACACATTCAAACAAAGTCTTTTGAAATAATTTTTAAAATGTTTAATTGTTTTAAAAATTTAATAATAATACAGTAGTATTGGAATTATTGCTCTTTCAAGTCTATATAGTGTAATATGGGGAATATTTTCAGTGTTATATTATTGATTTATTAGTGTTTTTTCCAGGTGAATTGAACTAATTAGAGTTAAGCTGACCAATTTTAAATACATGGACTCGAGTGAACTTTGATTGCTATGTTGTCGTAATTGTGAGAGGGTTAATTCTTTTTAAGAAATGACTATCTCACAATTACCTACTTTTTTGACGTAAGGTTTTGCTAACTTGCGTCCCGGTAGTCAAAACTATTGCAGGTTTCAAGCATTTCCACTGTATTGCATTTTCATTTTTGATGAAATTGCAATTGTATTTGAAATTTTTGAAACGTGCAATGACCTCCCTTGGAATTTTGGCGACTCCACTGAAATTATGTTTGCTGCTCCACGTGGGGCGGCCGTTTTTTTGTCTGGAGGGGGACATAATTGAAGTGGAAAAGCGAGAGTTCGAATCAAGACGTGGCCGTGAGAAGATCAGGAAAACTTGTTGAAGAAGCCTTGGGCCTTCTAAGTGTGGCTGCGGCCCATTTAGAGTGGGGCGAGCGGTCAAGTTTGGGAAATTAGTTGTAAACTTATTCGGTGAAAATTCTGAAGTAGTATTAAGTCAAATCGCTGGTTCAGTTTAGAGTTAATCCGAAAGTTTGTTGTACGTGAAGTTATGGCGGGCGTTCGAAATTATAAAGTGCACAAATTCATAATACATTGATGGATAAAACACACTGCTGAGTTTATTATAAAGCTCAAATCGAGACCCTATAGATTGACCAAGGCCCTCAATTTATTAAATTACATGTAGATGATATAAGTTAGCAAAATCTTCTAGGAATTTAATGAAAAGATTGAAATGAAACTTAAATTTTAACTTGAACCATTGCTGAACTCTTAATGTTGGAATGGAATTAATTTTAGGATATGTAATAAATATGGGTTGAATAGCACCAACTCTTTTATTTCCGAAAAAATCAGTTTCTTGCTCTTTAGTCAATTCAGTTACTAAACCAGGTGTAAGACAGGAAGTATATTAAATTATCTTTGCTTTTGAGTAAACGAGCCTAAAAAGCTCTCAACCCTCGATTTGCAAGTATTGAAAGCATGTTTTAAATAACCGAGTGAGTTTCCATTCAGTGCCAATTTCAAGTGATTGATGTGAAAAATTCCAAATACTTTTAATTGACATTGACATTGGTAAACCACCCCTTATATACAACTAGTGGCCAGCGGTGGTATTGACTGCAAGAATGTCTATAGAATCAGTGAGTGTTCAGCCTCTCAAAATTATACAATTTAGTAAAGAGATAAAATACCCCGTTACAAAAATAGTGTCATATGTGTGCGGTGAAGGGAGGTACATCACGATTACATGAAGGTTGTTCAGGTGTGTAGGGGTAGAAAATCTCCTGCTACATAAATGGTGCCCAGGTAAGGGTAGAAAAGTCCCCTGTTACAATAGGAGTTGAATCATTTTTTTTATTTATCTGTCACAACGTTATCCAATTCAATCTCATTATATCTATTCATTCCCCTGGGAGCAGCCGAGCCTTATTATACAGAGTTATTCTAAATAATGGACCCGTTTTTTAAAATTCGTATTTATTAAAGTACTAATTCAAAACGAACAATATTTACACCAATGGAAAGAGAAAGTTTCAACATTTTTTTCAAGACATTATAAATGTTCAATGCACGTCTGCTGCACGGCAAACATCTATGCGGTAGCAAAACTCGTCCCACACACGAGAAAGTATATCTACTGTTACTGAATGCACAGCAGGAGTGATGCGGTTGCACAGATCATAACAGACCTTAACATAACCTCATTAGAAATAGTCACATGGGGTGAGAGTGGGAGATATGGAAAGAAATGCCCGCTGCACTAAAATTTGTGACTCAGTTTTTGCAAACTGAAGAACGCGGAAAACCTTGTACTCCACCGTAGCCACCTCACACACAACTGACAGTGAAACGAATGATGGTCTATTTCCGCGTGAGCTTTATTCGCCGCTTCTGGAAGCAACACTGACCACCGAATCTTTGAAACTTCCTCTTTCCATTGGTATAAAAATTGTTCATTTGGATTTGTACTTTAATACGATTTTTTAAAAGTTGGTTCATCGTTTATTAGAGTACGGTAATCTTGTATAAAAAATCTGTACTTATCATCAAAGATGTGTACAGACCCATGCAGAATAGCCCACTACTGAAAATTCAGCCAACAATTTATGATAGCCTACTATTTTTGAAAATGATTACATTTTCTGTACATTCTCTATTACATTTTCTTGAAATACATATTAATATATAATATTATATTAATATTTTCTTGAAATGGAACTTTTGAACCTTTGTTATTTCTGTGTTCGGTGTAAGTGACGTGACATGACTGATTAACCTGTTGCCAGCAATTATTATTAAATCTTCATAAAATACTGTAAGAGGACCGACTGACTTTTTTGTGATTTTTTCGCACATTCAATTTTCAGAGGAGGCTACTGCTAGAGAAGCTATGTAAAACTATTTTTCAAACTCAAGTTGATTTCTCCAATTAGGGGCGTCTGCTCGTAGCCACTGGCTGTTGAATGAACCAAAGTTTATCATACCAATAGTTTTAATAGAGGTTATTGAGAGTACAACTCTTTGCGTTATTATGAATTTGATTCAATTTGTATAGCTCATCAGGTCAGTGGCGGATCCACGGGGGGGGGGGAGAGGGGAAATTCCCCCCCCCCCCAAACGCAGAAGAAGAAGGAGAAAAAAAGAGGAAGGAAAAGAGAGTGAATACGAAAAAGAAGGAGAAGAAGAAGAAGAAAGGGAAATAAGAAAAGAGGAACAAATGAAAATGATAGAAAACAGTGGAAAAGAGACGTCAAGAAGTAAAAGGATAGAAATTGGTAGGAGAGAGATGAACATGAAAAAAGACGAAAAAGGGGAAAAAAGAGGGGAAAATGAGGATAAATAAAAAGTAGAAGAAAATGAGTTTTCAAAGTTGCTGACAAGTGAGAAAATTGAGACAGCAATGCCTGACCAACAATTAATTTTCTATTGAAAATATTGTGTACTACAGTACTTTGTCTGAAAATGATGCCAGTTCTGAAAGGAGGAATCAGGAGGACATCCCCCCTAGACGAAGAAAATTTGGAATTTTAGCAGGCCATTGTGAGACAATTTTTGGCAAGATTGAAAGAAGACTCGTTAAAAATGTGGTTTTGTAGGAATTTCGTTTAAAAACGTTTTCAAGGAGTACCCCTAAAAGTTATTGAAATAAATTTTTAAGTAGCCTGCGGTACTGTATTTTGCCCCAGGAGTAGTGAGGGGTAAAATATAGAGAAGTGGAAGTTTAAAATAAGGTCCGGATCACCACAAGAACTAGATAAAATTTACTTTGACACATTACGTGAGTTGAAGTGTTATGTTGGAAGAATTAATGCCTAGAATCACTTGAACTGTGGTTTTAAAGAGGTGATTTTTTTTAATTTTCTCAGGGAGTACCCCGAACCCCCGTTTTGGAATAAAAAGCCATGTATATTGATTCAATTTATCGTTGGAGGTATACTACTCCAAATTACAAATATTACTATTTTAATTATTGCAACATCATCGGTCACCCCCCCCCCCCCCTAGACTGACCCTGTAGCTATGACACTGCTTTGTGTGATGTAACGATTATTAAAGGTAATTAAATTTTGTGTTGCAAAATTTTAATACTTTCTAGAAACAAGTACCTCATAATTTAATTATTTTTCTAATAAATCTCTATTGTTTATTGAACAGTCAAGATTCCAACATTTTTGGACCAAGTATTTAGGGTGATCAATGATTGTGATATCAGGGTAAATGTAAAGCAGGGCTAAAAGGGAACAATGTTTGTCCCTGGAAACAAGAACTCTGTCCAACGATAAGTTTAAAAAAATGGATGAGGGGATTTTTCAGAAATAATTCTCCTGTGTGAAAACTAGTCAGCTCCCAGGAATCATATGTATTATCTATTTAAAAAACATCTTTCAATTCAATTGGTAGCTGCTGTCTTAACCAATAACATATTTTTTGTAGTTAAGTTCATATCATGAACATTTCAATGTGATATTCCCACATGATATTTATGTGAGATACAAACATTAAATAATTATCGGTTGAACTTAAATTTTTTGCTACATTAATTATTATTCTATTTACACTCAGAAATTATATTCTACTTACACCCATTAGTTGAAGTTTCGGGTTGCTTGGCATTTCATCATGAATCATTTCGTATTTACAGTATAATATACATCATCACAGGCAAATAGGTGAACAATTGAATTTGGAAAGTTTCAATTGAAAGTAACCTTAAATTGCTTCAAAATTCACGATTTTAGGTCTTTTAAACGCCCCGGGACACCCACCAACCCCCCCTTGATACCCATACCCACTCAGGTATTTCCCCTCCCCCAAAATCTGCTGCTGGATCCGCCCCTGCATCAGGTAGTTCCTAACAAATCAACTAAACACATATATTTGCAGAGGTTGTATTCAAGTGAGTTGAGGAGCTGGGTCAGTCAAATCATGAACATTACCTAAACAAGGTCAAGGTCAATATTAGACTTATTTGTCAAGTCCAGATGAAGATACACTTTCACTCCACCCAACTCTCTAATTATTTCAATGAGTTTATTTTTGAAAACCTAGTTTTATCAATCTGACCAGTATGTTAAAGCCATATAGTATATTAGCTTTATTTCTGATGGGAGTCCAAAGTTTCTGTCAACCTACTTCCTGGATAGGATTCGCTTATGAAACGGTAGGGTACATTATTGTAAAAGCACCATATAGTAGCCTACAATTAATCAATATGAGTTTTACATGAGCGGTTAGTCCAAGGCTCCACTATTAACATTTTTAATTGAATACTTTAAGATTACAACTTAACACCAAATAAAGTCAAGTTGTTCTGTCGGCTGCAATCTAGTAGTAGCTAGCTATTATAGTAGTAAAGGTAATTTTTGAATGACATACAAAATATTACTCCTGTATCAAATTTTGCAACGGAGTTGCTCTACAAAAGATCTGTTGTGTAGCGACTGGTTAGAAGATCGTGATTGCAGGTTTAACCTTTCTGGGATGCTGGGATCCCCACCTAGTTGAGAAGCTGCCGAAAATCTGATATACAGTACCTGCAGTACGCCTCCAATAATACCGGTTTAAGTCACTGCCATCATCATAGTCAAAGAGCCTCGAGCTGGTGTTGATAACAAACCATTATTGTATAACGGCAACGTGAGCTTTGATAGGGCAACCGTTTTGTTTGTGGTTTCTTCTCATTATTCCGAATAAACAAAGATCAGTCTTCAGCCTAGTATTCTAAATCATTAGAATGAAAAATTATATTATATTAACCATTAGAAAATATCTCATTTCTCGACGACTTTAAAGAATACATTGGACTATTAAACAGTTTTGTTCAGTCTAAAAATATCTTTATCTCATTTTTCAATCTATATTTGAGAAGTTCGAGGCTCAAGTCGAATCTTGAATCAAGATATTTTTACTGATATTGAAAATAGATAGCAACCTTGAGTATTGACGATTGCTGGTCTTCGGTTGAGTTTCCAGCTCAATCTAAAACGTTTTCGCTAAAAATAAAATTTATTGGGTTTTGCAGAAGGAAAGTAGCAAGCACATACACATGTTTCAATTATTATACAGTATCAGTTACAAAGCAGTTTCTTTTGTGTAACTGTGTCGAGCCTCTCTCTTATACTTCATTATATTATAGCGCCAAAAAATATTTGATAATTTATTATGAATAAACATTTTTATACTTTACTTACTTACTCCTCGTATACTCGTGCATCCTTCTCTGGTCATCAGTCACTTGTCCTTGTCCTTCCACCTTTTGTTATGTCTCGATTTCTCCATTCTTTTAGATGTATAATATTTATGTAATGGATGTATTAATATTTCAACCATATTGCCAAATGGATTCCCAACATTCCATTTGAATTATTTACCAGGAGAATCTTCCTTGTGTTATTTCTGGTCCTACATTTTGCCTGCCTTTCAATTGTTTTCTTTCAATCCCCTCTGCACTATTATTAGCTTATTATCATTAAATATTATTTTATTGCAATTTACTGTGTTGGTGAAGTCAGTTCTTGAGATACACGAAGACATTGAAGGAATTTCACCCTCTATATTTCTCATGTTTGATTTAGCATTCAACTTATCAGCTGCTAGCCTCTGACGGACATTTGCTCTATCCTTATTTGTCTACTGCCATATACCAGGAACCAAGAAAGACACCCGACTTTCTTCTTTAGCTAGCACGCGCCTTCAAAATTTATATAGAATCAAATTCTCATAGCTCAATCATAATCCCTGTTTTGTAGCTTCCTGTCAGTAGACTAATGAAAATTGATTACAATGAGAGGGCGGAAAGGGCTTCATGGAGCGATTCTTCTTCGGAAAAGAAAAGTTTGATAATGGGATTGCAACAAAGGACGCATGCTTCAGAAGACTGAAATAGCCGGCTGAAACAAGTGGTCAGAAGGCCACTTACACCGTGAGACCGACACCGGCTCCTTCTGATGTTATCGCCCTGGGAATAAGCAAACCCTTCTTTCTCCCTTTATTTCTTACAAGAAAGAAAGGCAGGACATTAACCCAGCACAACTGGCGGTAAACAAGTCGCAGTTGTCGAATCTAGCATGATAACTGCAGGAAGCTGTTCGTAATAGCTGCTGGTGGACACCTACATCTGTCGAGGGCCATTTCAAATGCAGGCTTTATTAGAGAGCTTCATACAATGTGTCTAACATTCATTACTTCTATGAAGTTAATAATTAATATGCCTATTATTATTATTATCTTTCATTTTTTTGTAGATTACGTCTTGGAGACTCCAGTCACTCCAGTTATGGAGTATAAGACAAGTCATGACTCACGACTCTATCATATATGATAAGATCAAATACTGTTATTGTAGTCTATCATGAAGCCACAAAAGACCCGTTTATGTACAGTATGAGGAATGAAGTACAGAGTAGATGAGCGAAATGAGTGCAGGGCAGAGTGCAATGAAGACTACTCTCAAAGTAGCTTGTCGGTGCCAAGCCAAACTGTAGGCCTGTAGGAGAAATCAGAAATGTTCCTATTGTATTTTTTTTTTTTTGTAGAAAAACGCTTCTTAACAAATCAACACAACGGAATATCCAAGGATACGATTAATTCACAAGCAATATTATTATTTTTATCAGTTGTGCTGATAGGCATATGCATCATCTAATAACTTCTTTGATTTCTATGAACATCATATGCTTTCCGATTCACAAAAAATGCTTATTGGCAGTTCTTGAAAAAGCATTTTGTTTCTATTTCTTGTTGTTCAATTAATCTCATATATCATGCCTCGATATTGTCGTTTTTTTTTTTAATTTAACAATAAAAAATAATTTAAGAGAAAATAATAATCTAAACTCAGTCAAACATGAAAACATCAACACTTGTACTGTAAAAATAAAGTTGATTATTGGCCTTCCTGATACATACTTCGAATTTTTTTGTATTTGAAATGAACCAGCTGACCAATGTTTTGATTTTCACTAGCCAAAACTAACCCAGAGCCTATCGTAGAAATCTGTTTTACATCATAATCATTTTTATACTCGACCTCCAAAATTCTTTGTCAATGGAAGTACAGTATTATTTTTTCAAATATTGTGGTACCCTGGAACTATATAATAATAATAATTATTATTATTATAGTAATAATGTATAAATAAACAATAGGGACTTTTCTTCAACGTCCCCGCATTTTCTAAATATTTGCTGTTTAGACTGGTAATTGTGGAGAATACGGTCCTCACCACGGATTTATTTAAAACTTTGTCATTATAGAATTTAGGTGTTCAGATAAAGTTAAAATAATGAAATTATTTTCTGCTGACGCGTTTAAATGTAAAATTTTTTTTAAAATTTCCGACGAACTGTGCAACATAATATTTTATATAGGCCTAATCTCCAACATGAAACTCCATTCATCTCGGCTACTGAACAAACACTGTGGACCGCTTCTAGTAGTTTCAAGAGACTAGAAGCGATCCACTTTATATGATGCTCCATTTTAATGGTAGAATGTCAGCACATGCCCGCAGGTTTTAGCAATGAAAACAGATTATAGTATCTGTATTCATTGGTTTTAGTCAGCATTCGCTACCGTCGTTGATTCTTTCTAAGGAAAAATCCATAGTTTATAAACAAATTTTATAATGCCTTGTGCAATCATTAGCAGTCATAACGATCCGTGTAAATATTTTTTGGTGAATTATTATTTTTACAATAATTTAAGATATGACGAAACCATTATGCTATGAACTATGATCGGTGTTGGATGAGGAAAAGAAAGCAGAAACAGAAACATCAGAGTTGACTGTTAGCTCTCCTGTTTTTTCAGCTCTCTTATCAATTTTTATTTTGGTGCTCGTTTTTCAATTATTCAAATTTTTAATGTACTAGTGAAACAACTAAATTTTATATTCCAATTGGTTTTTGCAATTATTATAGTCAGTCATACAATGCCTATTAGCTGATTAGCCTACCAGAACAAATATCAGTGTGAATAAGTATGAGTAGTGAACCGTGGGTCAAAAACTGATTGGAAGCAAAGCACTTTTAATGCTTTTGATAATAAATTACTGGTGATGTGTTATGAAACTCATTACATGTGAGATGTAAGTTCGGCCTAGGTGGATACGAACGACTATTAAGTCATGATTTAATAAATCTTCTCTAATCGGAGCTTGTTATCTTGAACGTTATTGATTAGTCAATGAGAAACACTACAATATTTGGTGTTAGTACCGTAATCAATCATGTTATGAAATTACTTTTTTATATTTACTACTAAAAAGTATCGTAAATTCAGCAACAAGCCACGTTTTCATCATGTGGCAGCTATTCCGTCACAATGCAAATGATCTAGGCCTATGTCAAAGATAAATATGTTTTTCCTTACACAGCTCTTAAAGATTTAGTTTACATGCTGAAAACTAATCATAAAACACCTGATTATTGAGGAGCGAGCATTATTTATGGTTATTTATGGATTAAGTGCGACTTTATTGCTCAAGCCAAAACAGTAACTGCGCGACGCATAGCGGAGCGCAGTAATTTTGTGAGAGCAATAAAGAAGCTATACGCGCGAATTGCATACATTTTCCCTACAACTGCATTTCTGGTTTCAAACACAATAAAAGCTTGTATTTTGTAACATCACAGATTTTAGCGTGCGCCATTGTGGTTATGAGAATTTCACGGATTTCGTGATCCACCAATGAGAAAACATCAAAATCAAAGCAGAGGTGTAAAGAAAACAGCTGGCGAGCGTAAATGTTTTACCGCTCGCCGGCAGTAAATAGGTATTTTACAATCAGTTTTCAGTACGTAAAGAACAACTTTATGAGAAGTCTCGCAGATGTAGAAAAGTACTTTTCCTACAACTGCTCGTAAAGTAGTTCTTTACGTACTGAAAACTAATTTTTCCTACAACTGCTCGTAAAGTAGTTCTTTACATTCAAAAAACTAATTGTAAAATACCTCTTTACTGCTCCGCAAGCGGTAAAGCACTTTACGCTCGCCAGCTGTTTTCTTTACACTTCTGTTTTGATTTTGATGCCTTCTCATTGGTGGATCATGGAATCAATGAAATTCAGATAACCTCAACAATGGCAAACGCTAACCAAGCGCATGGTCTGTGATGTTACAAACTACAAGCTTTTATTGTGTTGGAATCCAGAACTGCAGTTTTAGGAAAAATATTGTATGTAAATGTTTTGGCTCGAGCGATAAAGTCGCACTTCACACTCTTAATACATAAATAACTATTAAATTACCTCTTGACTGCTCCGCGAGCGGTGAAGTACTTTATGCTCGCCAGCTGTTTTCTTTATGCTTCTGTTTTGATTTTGATGTCTTCTCATTGGTGGATCACGGAATCCGTGAAATTCTCATAACCTCAACAATGGCGCACGCTAACCAAATCCGCAGACGGTCTGTGATGTTACAAACTACAAGCTTTCATTGTGTTAGAATCCAGAACTGCAGTTGTAGGAAAAATATTGTATGTTATTCGCGCGTGAAGCTTCTTTATCGCTCTCGCAAAATTACTGCGCTCCGCTATGCGTCGCGTAGTAAATGTTTTGGCTCGAGCGATAAAGTCGCGCTTCACGCTCTTAACACATAAATAACTATTATGCTTGCTTACGTCATAGCTCACCTCACCATTGTTGCCAACCTAGTCTAGATTATCGAACCTGATATCCAAAATTTATCAAATATTTTACAATTATCTTTTTTTATAAAGAATACTGAAACTATCTTTTAATTATTTAAAACAAATTTGAATGAGATTCCATTGAAATAATTGTACAAAAGTGCAGATCGTAGGTAGCCAGATCATACATCATACAATCACCAAATTATCATACAAAACGAAAATGATTATACGGTTAACAGCACTGAAGCACAATTTGCCAGTTGAATTTTTCATAATCTCATCGACGATGATGCATTGTGTGCAGAATTGATAATTCGTTTTACTATTTAAAAAAAGTTACAAGTCATTAGGCTAAGCCATTTGTGAAAATTCTGAACTTGCTTTCCACCAGTCTAAATCCGCCTCATGCTCTGCTCAATAGCTACTATTTTTATCAATTATTTTATTAGTTAACCTCTTTTTAACAAAAACATTAATTGAACTCAAGTAATCAAATTATCAAATCACAAACATTATTTTAATTTATCACAACCTCAGCTGTTGAATCAGTACCACTATTTCAATAATTCAAATTATTCATTTTTGTCAAAACGTTTTTCATACAATACATTGATTGTTTTTCTAAAACTGCCGTATTTTATTACCTTTTATCTTGGAGAGCTCTGAAGGTTTGAGCCAACGTACTGTGATAGAACTCTGATATCAAAGACAATAATTATAATGTGCATTATATTGTCTTTGCTGATATTCACAGGCCTGCCTATTTTGTTTGGCAACGGCCTACGCATTTTCAGATTGGTTCTTAGCCTGTAAAAATCGTACCGCTGCAGTTTATTATCTTCAGGCCACCATAGGGTAATTATAACGGACTTTCTACAACTTGGCATGGTATTGTGATTGAGGGTTGGATTACTCTATTTACTCTATTGCTCGGAGTGGTCATTTTTTATGACGTATTGCATTGATAAATATTTCCATCGATTCGACCTGATAATTATTATCAGTTGTGGAAAATGTTCTATCCTATCAGGCCTTAATTCTAAGCCTTTATTCATTATTATTGTAATATGATTGTTTCATTATTTCAATAGGCTTCATCTCAACTCAAGTTTTTTATAGTAATAACGCTAAAAATGGTGTAGTAAATGGAAAAGTCTATAATGCTACATAGTTTTGGCCCGACGGATCAAGCTGTTTCGCACAATCAAACGCCCACTGATGATAATTTCTCATGGAAATCTTACAAGATCAGAAACCGGTTTAAGTGTATAACTATTTTGAGTGAAGCCTATCCTGTTAATTGAACAAGCACAGCCACAGAATTGAAGCGCCAACAACCAAACTCATCTATATATTTTTATAGAGGAGCAAGCGTTAGCCACAGCCTGCCTACACTACTTAACAGTGTCGAGACTGAGAATTCTTCATTATTATTCATTCATTTTTAATCTATTCGTTATTAATAATCTATTGGTATTGGTACTAACTTAAATTATGTAATATGAAATAGAATTGCTAATGCTAAATGATAGTGTCCATCGTTAGGTCTCGCGACAAGAACATTGTAAGAACATCAACTGCCAAAGAATAATGCCAATCTGGGGGTTTCAGTAATTCATCACTTCTCCAGGCCAACAGCTAGGCTAAAACCAAACCAAGGGGCCCGGGTCTTCGAATTTACTTCCTGTCCCGGAGGACTGTATGCTAAATAACATAATAATAAACACGAATACTTCCCAATTAGGCTACTGCTGATGTGACATAATAGAAAATTCGTTATTCTACTTCTCCCGTGAAAGGAAATTCCAGGACTTAAAATGACGGTTATTATAGAAAACCTGCCAAGATGTTCCCATTTTAAATAAAAAAATGAGTGTCCTCTACAATTCAACTTGGTAGCCTAACCCGCATTGTTATCATTTCTTGATTATACCTGTATGAATAAAATTAAACTTTTTATTTACAAAACTGTGGAAGTAAAGAAGTGTTGAGAATATGGTGTAACATCATAAGAAAAAATCTGTAATATGTAGCAGGTAAGTTTTTGCATAAGATTGTCGTATTTTATGATTTTTATCGCCCCTATTCTAAAAAAATATTATCTTTGCATTGTCTCAAACTCATTTCTAAGTGTAACTCGGTAACTCAGATGTCATATATCTGTATGTTAGCAATTTGTCATAACTGAAATGTGTAATATTCATTACTGAATAAGTTATTAACTGAACATTTATTTTCATTTCTACTCTTAACTAAATACACCAATTTGAAATAACTTCACTTCATCAACTGATGACTAGGAATTTTATATGAAAATAAATGCAGTACGGTACATCAAATACCACAAACACATTCTTTATATCCAAAGCATTTATCATAGTAGTCAAAACTTCCATTCTTTATATAATGTTTCTTTTCGATACGGCATATCATTCCTTAGTAGTTTTATCTACTGATATACATTCATACTACAGTATTTACTTTATATTCTTACATAGGCTACCCATATCAGGACCGAACCCAAAAATTTATTTTCAGTGTGTAAAATGGGGTGAATATTCCATTTAGTGAAATTAGAAATTCATTAGTGAAATAGTTTCTATTCATCCTTCATGAATGGATATAGCAACTGCAAGATATTCCTATATTGTTGAATAGTTTAATAAATAATATTTTACTAATAAACTAAAAATGAAAAACTTCCATTCCTTAGGCTATAATGTTTCTTTTCGATACGGCATATCATTTTTGTTATTTTGAATTTTCGGGATATTATCCATGTTTCCCTGGCTCATAATATGTGGCATTGTTCTCTTCAGCCTAATAAGTGTGAAACATTTAGTAACGAACCCGGAATTGTTTTTTAATGCGGATGAAGGGGTGGATATTTCTATTTTTGTGAAATTGTTTATAATGCTTATATTCGATCATAATTGATTTATTTTCAACTTTTCAAAAAAAAAAAATTAAATTTTTCATTTGTTGCAGGTCATGAGATTATTCAAAAGACGATGCTCGGACCCAAGCCCACAACTCGTCAGTCTTTCACCGTTAACCCAGGAGGAAGTGGAAGTGGACTTGGACACAATTAGTGCTAAGCCACCAAGGCAAACGCGATCAGGCCAAGCATCGCCAGCTAGAACACCTATCTCTGGCTCTCCTAAGCCACACCGTAAAGGTAACAACTTGGCATACTCCATAAATATAACACAAATATGAGCGCTATTATTTATTTTCGCTAATTATGTAACAGATTAAAAATACTATATACTGTATTAAATGGATTATGGACGCTCAAGAAAACGAAGATGATCAATTACAAGAAAAAGTCAAGCATATCCTGCATTGGACTCTACTTCAGTGTATTCATTTTTGGAGGAATGAGATGTTCCAACAGATCCTGAATCATTTAATTATTTTTAAAATTGATTCATGTTGCAATTTCAGCTCTGGAATTCATAGAAATTAATTTGAACGTAGGCTGCAGAATATATGACATTACAGTTAGGTGGTAATTTTTAATTCTACAAGTCAACCAAAGTCTTATAATAAGATATATTTTCATAAGGCTAATGTGAATAGGGATAGCCTATATAACAGGAGCATTTGGTAACTTAACTTACATCACAATGCCAAGTCACTGGATTCGATATTGTATGTCACAGGTAGCCTCCTATTGCGTTATAAAAAATAAATACCGGTACTATAAATAAACACCAAAACTTATGAGGTAGTTGTAGTTCATGACTGTAAATCACATCATTTATCACATTCTGGATTCTGATCCTTCTAATTTTTATAACCGCTATAATAATATTGCAATAATTACTGGTATCAGATACAACACAGATTTTCTTTAACGAGAATATTGTTCATATCTTCTATCTTGATCATATTTTATGATTAGAATTCATTAATTTGAGGAACCAGCAACTGCCTAAACAGCTTTATCCCCGTTCATAGGCGGTTTAAAGGGGGGGGGGGGGGGCGACTGCCCCAAATATTGAAAATGAGAAAAATATAAGATACGTCAATAGTATAATTGAAAATTTCGATTAATAATAATGAAGTTTTTAAACAAATTATTAACAACAAGAATATTGAAAATAATATTTTGTATCTAAATAATTTATATATTTCAAAATTAGACACTACTACACGAGTTGCGTGATAAGGGGGAAGACCGCATCGCGTGCCAGCCCTAGGGAGGTGTCAGAAAGGTGATCTAATACATATAATAATACATATAACTAATACATATATATCTAATACATATAACCATGAGGTATGAGAAATGATTTTAAAATTTGAGACAAATAATTAAAATAATGTTATTTGTCATTTTTTTGTGCTAATATGGACTACAAATAACTGTTAACAGTGAGCCTATAAATTTGTCAATTGTAACAGTGAGCCTACTCTATAGGATATGTTTTAACTTTATGGGGAGGAACGTATAATTCTACACTGAATACAATATTGTAGTACAACAAAAACATGTTGTGCAAATAATAAGCAATAGTCGGAGGACTGATCATTCTCTACCTTTATTCAGAAAACTCAACATATTGCTTTTGAATAATTTACATGATTTAGTATTGAAGGTATATTATAAGTAATAAACAGCGAAATGATATAAGAAATACTAGAAATATCAGAAGTGGATTGAACGCTTATGTTCCAAGACCCAAGAGCTTACTCTTCTAAATAATTGTGCACATATCTTGCACCCAAATTTTATAAGAGCCTTCCTAATAACATAAGAGTCGTACAGAGGGAAACCATTTTTTTTTTTTTTGAAAACGATAAAATCATATCTTTTTTCTCTTGACACTGTCAATGTATTTTATCATTTCCTTGTTTAATTACATTTAGAATTATAATGTGTAACCGTGAGTCATTTAGCAAGAGATCATTAGTAAATATCCTGAATTGCTATTGTAATAGTGTCTCTATGTTTGATTTTTTTCTGAGGAGGAAGCCCACATAGGTCTGAGACTTGTGCGTGGGTAATGAGTTGGATGATAGTGATTGATGAGTTGGACCTACTGTTTTAGGTGGGTTCCGAACCACCGGGAAGTGATTTTACAGCAGAGAACAGTGTCTTTTTTGCTAGCCAATCTAATCGGTCACCGTTACAAACAGAACCTACGAGAATGCAGCTTATCTCTATCTGATTGAACAGATACCTGCTACGGCTCGCGGCTATCACTTCCCTCAAAATAATAATAATTATTATAATATATGATTATTATATTGTCTATCTCTTTCTTAGATTTATTACTTCCTATTGACCAGATGGGCCGTCAGCCCTTCTAGAGCTTATAGCCTACTTGTTTATTATGTCTTCATGTGTACCATTCCACACAGGCTCTATGTAGCCTCGGGATGCAAACCTTCTTATAAATTGTAAGAGATTTTTTATTGTGTAAGGACAATTTTGTACTTTTGACTAATAAAAATTATTCATTCATTTAAAATGTCTTTACTTGTTTACAGGTCTTGCAACTTGGGGGAAAAGGGTCGGAAAAAAATGGGATCAATTGAAAAGGAGTGACAGTTCTGAGCTGCTGGCCGTTTCTCCAGGAAGAAAGAGACACTGGTCCCCCAATAGTACCAACAACAACAACAACAACAACAATAGCAATAGCAAAGCAGGCACTCAGCAAACCGCTGGTCAAAATACATCACAAGCAAGATCGAGGCGTGTTTCTCGGGTTGAATCTTTGAGGAATTTGTTTGCAAGAGGCACAAATACAACCTCATCTGCAGCAACAAATAAGCAACAGACTGAAACCATAGCACACAATGCCAAAGAATTAGGAAGTGAATGGGTGAAAGAGGAATGTCAAAAAGGTTTATCAGATTTATATCAATTGGATGAACTTATCAGCAGTGTAGGTAAATCAAATGATTCAGGAGAAAATAATAAAGAAACAAAAGAACTCAAGACTAGAAAGCGTGCCCTCACTGAACCTCTGGAAGAGAATCCTCTTGAAGAACAATGCCTACTAGAGTACCTGCTCAGCCATCATTCCAGCCTTGCAGCTAGCAACAAAGACAAAGAATCTGAATCATCTCTTAAACTGCTCAGCTATGATGATCTCCTCACCACATTCAAGGAGTTGACTCAACAAGAACAAATAGAGCTATTAAAGAACTCTTCCACATCTCTCAATGATTGGGAAATGACTGGAAGTTTTGATGGACAGAAATCAAAATTGTCAGTACTACCAGAGGAAAACATACCTGCTCCTAAAAGCCAAAACAGAAACACTGTTAGGAAGCGTCTCATGTGTCTTGGAGGAGGAAAGAGCTTTAGTAGAGGAAACAGTTTTGAGGAGCTGCAGAGACGCCCGAAGACAGAGGTGAAACCCAGACCTGATTCGACCCCTGTATCACAGATCGACAATCTATGTTCTTTGCTCAACAGTCTACTTGTTGTAAAAGCAGATGAAAGTGGCTATGAGAGCGACTCTACAAGGACTGGATCAGACTCTCCAAGAGGTTCCATAAAATCAACAACCTCTGATCTACTTCCTTTGTCAAGGCGTGTTGTGACTAGAACTGGCTCCAATACCTCATCTATAATTGAAGTAGATGATTGTATTCGGGGAATTCCAGAATCAGAAGATACTTGCGGCACTGCTTCTCCTCAACACAACAGTAAAAACACTTTGAAGCTAGGCTCACTTACAGACGAAGTTTGCAAGGAAAGTGTCCTGGAAAACAATAGGTGTGACAGTATTCCACAACATACAGCTGTTTTAAATTCAAACAGTTGCAAGCCTTCTAATAGGCTTTTCAAGCAAGATCAAATTTCACCAAGTGAATCAGATGAGGAAAAGCTGTCCTTCTCTAGAAAACGAAATGCAAAAAATAATATTGGTATTAGAAGAGGAGATGTTAAAGCAGTGGGTCTCAATTTGACATATAAAAGAAGTTTGTCAAGCAGCAATGGCCCTGATAAAAACAAGATTGATGAGGAAGAAAGAGATTCTGCTCAGATAGAATCACTTGTGTGCAATAGGTGTAAACCCCCTCCCAAGACAAAAGAGACTACCACTTCCAATGAAGAAAATGGCCGGTTAAGCTTCTACCAGAGGATTATGGGCGGCAGAGGACTTACAACTGCAACACCAAAATCCACACCGATTGAGGACAAGCAGTTCAAATGCATGAGGTTCAACAAGGATCACACAGGAGAGTTGGGTGTGTATATAGAGAGAAAGGATCCCGCTGCTAAGTCATCTTGCTACATTATTTCCTATATTGAACCAGGCGGAGTTTTGTACAGGTGAGTTATTTTCTTTGCTACCTATTCATTGAAGAAGTCATTTTATGAATGTTTTCTCATATCTAGCACCTAAGTTCTATAACTTGCTGCCCTTAGAAATACGCCAATGTGTAGAGCGAACAAAATTCCTAGTGTGTCAATATCTTTTTAATGGAATTTGAGAACGTTGATATATTTTTCAAATCACTTAGATAAGGTAAATGAAAGTAAAAGTGCACCTATGAGTTTCAGAATAATATTTTGACTCAGATGTAGAAAATAGCCTACATACAAAGCCAAATTGCTAAATTTTCAAGTCCTTCAGCCAAATACTATAATGTGTTTTAATAAATTGGTCGGCCTTAACCCCTATTTTCCACTAAGCTGTATCTTCAATAATTTTGTATTGCTATCTCTCACAGGTTTTTTACCTCGAAATGCATGTTTCCTAACAAAATAATAATATTATTGTAATTTCTGTACTTTATTATTACTTTTTATTTTAATGTTATAATTGTACATTCAACCAGGGCATTCCAATCTTGAATTAATGCTATGATTTCTTCTAATTTGTACTCGTAATATAATTTTTAATTCCAAATATTCAAAGATTCTACTGCTTGGATGTTTTGTATTTGTAAAGGAACAATAAATATTTCATATTCATATTTAAGAATAACATTTTTCAAAACTAGGCTAATCATGTTTACAGTGTTTACATGGGAAATATGTTTTTTTGGGCACAAATTTTGTGTTAAGAATAAATTAATCTCAGCTAAATGGAGGGTTTAAGCTAAGTTTATCTCATGATTTGATTACAAAAGTGCTCAATAAATTTGAGTGGATCAGACATGGAACACCTATTTTGATACTTGGTCAATTCCGTAAATTTTAATATAATCATCTTCCTCCATTATAAAAGACAATATTCGAATACTTTTTCATATTTTCTGAGAGGCTAATAGTTCCCTTTGTACTTTCAGTCTAAATGTAGATTTTTCAAACTCATTTCAATGCCTAAATTTGCATTTTTTCATCTAAGGTATTTGATGTAAATAATTATTATTTATTTCAATTTTTCTTAATTATAAAGTAACTTTTTTCATGTTTGTTGGATATTAATAATATATTTTTTCAAGAATTAATCACAGAAAGAGATAAGAATAAATCAAAAAAGTACTTTCATCATAAAACACAATTCGGAAAAAACACCAGATGATTAAAGAAATGCAAGTTATTTATACATATATTATTATATGTGACATTCCACACGAGTTTCCTATCATGACGAAGAGTGAATTATTAAATAATGGCGACTCTCTACTCAGCCTAGCAAACGATATTAGAAACTTGGAAAAAACCATTAATTTCATCTTTTGATGTCCTGTTTGCATCTGTATACAAAGTTTTCAAATTATTTTTTCTCCTTCTAGTTGATTCTTTCAAGTAGGTACCTATTGGTTAAGAGCGAAAATGAGGAGAATCCATGAATTCTGTATACCATACCTCATGAGTATATCCACACTCTTGCTTCCTTTTATTGCAGTAGTAAAGTCTTGTATTGGTAATTTCAAGTTTATGAAAATGTAAGTGATAATCATACACTATGTACTACAGTATAGTGTACATACCATTTTAATTTGTGTAAGCATCAGCGCTTCAATAAAAATATATTTAATATCGGTTACTCATTATGGTGATGTATTTTCCAGAGACGGTCGATTCAAGATTGGTGATGAAATAGTCAAAGTAAACGGCTGCCGATTACGTGGACTGACAATTCAGGAAGCTCGTACAACTTTGCGAAGTACTCCTAATGAAGTAGAAATCGTTATTTGTCGAGACCCTGAGACTGCCAAGTCACAAGAGAAACAGGATAGTAAGACAATAAGTAGGAAACCACCCACTGGATTGCCAGGCCCAGTACCCTTGAGCGACAGGGTGAATGCAAAATATGACAGAGTTCAGCCACAACAGTATCATCGGCAAGTTTCAATGCCAGAGATCAAAATCGAGAAAAAGATTGGAGAAGCTGCAACATCAAAACTTCCAACTATTAATGCGAATAAACTGCCGCCAACCTCTGAGACACAGAAACCTGTCACTGGGATGAGAAAGTTTTCCTGTCAGCTTGACAATATTTCACCTCGAAGACGCAATGAGGCTCCCAGGAGAATGAGTCAAACTCCAAGGCCCAAGTCGCTCACGCTTGCCATGTTCACTGTTACACTGCACAAAGGTCCCGGCTACAAGTCTTTGGGCTTCAGTATAGTTGGAGGTCAAGACTCACCAAAGGGCAGTCTTGGAATATTCATAAAGACGATATTCCAATCAGGACAAGCGGCTGAAAATGGAAACCTGCAAGAAGGTAGGCGGAATTGTTTTTAGTAATCAAATTCAAGAAACTTCCATGGAGACGAACATTGTCTTTTGCCAAATGCCACAATATGCTCAAACCCAAAATAGGTTACCGGTACTACACAAGCTCAAAACACATCACCCATACATTCTATGTGGAAAATAGTAGAAACAATTCTGTTTGTATAAATTTCTGAAATTAAAAGTTGTTGGTATAACTTCCAATATTCAAGGAAAATTTTCTTAGCTGGACTAGAAAAATATGTATTAGTATCTTAGCTGCATTGTGCAGTTCCGACAGATTGTTTTCTACTTTCTTGCAGATAGAAGTACAGTAGTAGCTATATCTTAATAACGTTTTCAAAAATTTAGTGCTCACAGTGAAAGGACTGCATTTAATATACTTATAATCCCATCTATTGTGTGAACTAGTAAATATAAATTTATAATATAAACTTAAAAAACACTTTTAAATGGAAATTAACTCACGTTATGGCGTGACGGCCGTTTCGCTCTGTTGTCTAGAGCATCGTCAGACGACCCACAGTACACTGATTTAAGGCATGATTGATGCCTTAAATCAGTGTACTGTGGGTCGTCTAACGATGCTCTAGACAACAGAGCGAAACGGCCGTCACGCTATAACGTGAGTTAATTTCCATTTAAAAGTGTTTTTTAAGTTTATATTACATATTAGTGGAAACAAGATGGATCTTCTACATCATAAATTTATAGTGGGAATTTCTCATTTTTAAATACTAATACTGATTATAATATTGATAATGCTGTATTTATACTATGTCACAATATTATATTATATGTATAACAATGTTGAACATTTTTCATAAAGGGAAAAGAATGCAATTTCCTAGTCAAAATGTTGAGTAGCAAGGCTATTACAGCCATTTTTTTTTCATTTTCATAACAATGTTCTCCAACTTTATGTTATAGAGCATTGCTTACCAAAAGTTGTATAGCATTGTTACAATAATTGTAAATGCAGCAGAAATAATTTTCAAACAAAACAGCAGATATGAAATTCCAAAATACCTTGAGTGGCCCATATGTTATTTATTTCTCTGACTTAATATCCATGTCATAGCCTACAATAATTATTAAATTTGTCCAAATAATGTTGATCAGTACCCTGTGTAGAATCAAAACACTAAAATTTGTTTTGCCCACAAAATGTTTTTCAGGGATAAATTACCCTTCTTTACAACCCATAAATTCTAGCTCATAAATCATAGCAATAATTGGTTCATCAAAACGTGAAACCTTTTTTCTTACTTCACAGGAGATGAGATAATTGCTGTCAATGGTAGAACTTTACAAGGTTTGACACATTCAGAGGCGATTGCTGTCTTCAAAGAAATAAAGAGTGGGCCTGTAATGTTACACATTGGAAGAAGAGACCAATTACAGAAGAGGTAGACTATTATTTACAGAAGTATTCATTAAATATGTTCTATTCACTAGTTTCTATTATTTTCAGTACTGAAACTCAAATCTCTTCACTTGAGGTGGCGTAACCAGCTGCACTCAGTGTCGTCAAAATTCGAATTAATAAATCACAACGAGATTCTTTATTTGTAATACATTAGAAAAGAATTCTAATACTATTTGAGAGGTAAATTTCAGGCCCAGATCCAGGGATTTTCCGCCCTAGGTAATGAATATGGCAGCAAAAGCAAACATGAATAAAATTAAAAAATCAACTTTTCATTGAAATTGACACAAATTTCCTGATTGCTTTCAAGTAAGATTTGAAACATAGGCATCGGCAGCTATCATTTTTTATTGGGGGACACGTATTCTCCCCTCTAACATAGACTTTTTAGTAAACTATATCTTTAAAAACATGCGTTTTAGATCTAAAATTATTACAGTTCTAAATATAGAACATTAATGGGGAGATTTATCGAGATTAGGCTCAGTAGGTCAGTCTGGAGAAGAGTGGATGAAATGTGTTGCTGATGGGCACTATACTGTATAGTAACCTACTCAACTGATGGTGAAGGAGGAGAATATGCATGAGTCTATAAAAGAGGGGTTCAGGGGTATTCCCCCGGGAAATTTCTGAAAAATGATCTGTCTAAAAACACATTTCGATTGATTCCAGACATGAAATCAGCTTTATTTCTTTTGTTCAAAGAATCAAATACAGGAGAACTAAAAAGTTGACGATATCAAAATTTAAAATCCTGAAGTGGTTCAAACAGATCTATTGTCAAATAGATTTCAAAAATGAATAATTATTTCAATAATGGTCTGGAATATTTCTGGCTTCTGCATTATGCCAGATCATTTATTGTCTTCTATCGATTCTCATTTTTGGCAGTCTGATATTCTCCTCCTAAATTTTAGTTAAAAATAAATTTAATCTCACCTACAAGTAAATTTCATCTTCTTTAACTTGATGAAATTGTCTTTCAAGGCTTGTTGAAATACCAAAAAAGTTGTTCTAGGGTGATTGTGTCACACCTAGTGGTGTCCCCCAGAGTTACCTGATAAGGTCAAAATAAATAATATAATTCCAAATTTAAAAGCATTTTTGTTGAAGGTAATCAGTGCATGAAAATAGTTTGAAATAAATTTATTTTCATACAGAAAGTTCATTATCCCTATTTGAGATTAGAATGACATCAAAATACAAATAATAATATGTTGCATAATTGTCTCAAATTTTGCTCCAGCAAATCTGGTGTATGTAAAGAACCTCTGTCAATGACAAGTGCACTTCAAGAAACTCTTTCACTTGGGGACTATGCGTCATCTGGCTTATTACCGCCACACATCAATATTGTAAAAAATGAAACTTTAGATTTAAAAAGTGAAAATAATATTGACAGTTAATGAAGAGATCATATGGATTCGGGCGTTCAGATCTATCCATAGAACTGAATCTCTGTACTGCTATGTTTGCTAGAAAATATATATTTTTCAACATTATATAAGAGCGGGACATAAACAATGGCCCCAAATATTGGGGGACGTGTCCCTCCGTGTTTGAAATAGGATTTCAGTATCTTCCAATTTTATTACTTAACACTAACAAAAGATTATAAAAGACTACAGTATTACAGTTGATCTTAGTGAATAAGGTTCCAATTGAATGAGTATCTTTTCCTTTTAAACTTTTATTCCCTTCACTAATTTATTGTCTTAATACATGGGAAACCTTGGTTTGATGGTTGGATAGATTTTCTTCTTCCTTTATCACACGGAGCAATCTATTGATAATTCTGTTTTTATTCATTTATTTTTTATATTTTGCTTCTGTTTTTCATACATTCTGCATGAGTGTTTAACAAATGAATCTGAATTTAGAAAAAATATTGAGAGATCTTTTGTTACAGGACAAACAAGTCAAAATCATGTGACGACCTCGACAAATTCGACAGTTGAACCAAAAAATCGCTGAGCTATTGAATGAAATAATTGTAAAAAATGATTGATAGTGAACTCAACACCTATTGGCTGTGATCCTTACTTGACAAATGAACTGACTAATTACCAGAACAAATATTATTAACTGCTACATTGTTGGTACAGAGTCTAATATGAATCAAGTATATGTATTATACATCGAATGACATGTGCAATCATCACATCAGATTTATATACTTAAGAATATTATAATCTTGAAAATCTGTTCAATTTATTTCAACCCATTAATCTTCATATTATGTTTCTGTGACAAACATATATAAAACACTTTGAGGGCTCAGGAGAAGATCAGCCTTTTTCTCAAAAACGTTCCCTTACAAATTTTGTGATAAGTTACATGTCTATTTAATGGTGAAGAAAATGTCAAGCGATCTCAAGTGCAGTAGCCGGCAGCTAGCTGCGCTCTCCAGCAGAAGACCACAAGAGTTCGATACTACCTGTACTAAAAACATTAACTGGTTTTTGTTGCAAGCACTAACTAGCTGCCGAGTCTGAGGGTTCCCAGAACCGATTGAGATATAAATATATATATATATTTTTTTTTTTAGGATGAAGCCCACATAGGTCTGAGACCTGTGCGTGGGTAATGAGTTGGATTATTGTGATTGATGAGCTGGACCTACAGTTTAGGGTAGGTTCCGAACCAAAGGGAAGTGATTTTACAGCAGAGAACAGTGTCTTTTTTGCTGGCCAATCTAATCGGTCACCCTTACAAAGAGTGTCCAGGTTTACAAGAGTGCCCAGGTAAACTGTATACCGCAGTTTATCTCTATCTGATTGAACAGATACCTGTTACGGCTCATGGCTATCACTTCCCACGTGAACCTGTTTCAAGGTTACGAGTGCACAGCTAAATACCAGCAACAATCGATCTTGATACAAGAAATCACAGTAAATAATGGCTTAGCAGTAGCACTAGATATGGAAACAGAACATAGACGTTTCGCACTCTTGGCCTCAGCACAACTTTCTCAGAAACTTTTCACGGTGGTTTGAAACCCATCTTAAACCGAAGGTATAACTCATCAATCACCATCAACCGACTCACTATCCACGCACAGGTCTTAGGCCTATGAGGGCTTAATCCTCCAAAAAAAGAAGCCAAAAAGCACTCAACTCTTAATAATATTGTGTTTTTTTTTTTTTTAATTTTGTTGAGTGATTGGGGTTAAATTTGTAATGGAGATTCAATACAGAGACGAACAATAAAAATGGACGATTGGGAAAGTAGCTGAAGAGCTACAATAAGGAATAGAGTTGAAAAAATAAATTTCCATGATTTTATAAAATAACTAGATTGAATTTAATTTCTTATAAATATTCCAAATTATGAAATCCAATTGAAAAAAGTGTTTTGCAAAGGAGAAATACTGCCTCATTTGATGAGTACTCCTATTTATTTAACACTGATGATTCTAGATTGAATCATCTAATCGAATGATACAAGACAATGTTAAAACATTTAAAACACGCAATCTGAAACAATTTTTGCTGATTCTAACGATATTTTCAATAATAGTCAAGAGCATTAACTGTTTCCAACATTCAGTTATGAAAGAAAATTGAAAATATCGAGCTCAGATACTTTCATAGAGACTAATATTTTTGTCAATTTGGCAATCAATAATGGAAGAAGCTAGAAGAATAATGGATTACTGGCATTGCCATTATGGAGATGATGAAATCTAGTAGCAGCCAACTTCTCAGGCTCAAGTAGTCTCTGATCGTTTCTACGTCACCTGGAAGACAAATTGGCTTGAGAACATAATCAATATTACTCTTGCTAACACTAACAGATGACGGAAGAGAATAATTCCACAATATTGGCTGCTGGATTAGGGTGCTTGCACAGTGAAGCTTCGATACTGGAGTTAAGAGTGAACACGTTTGATCATGGAGCCTTTCCAAGTATATCGCATGCTACTAGGTCTCACACATGCGTTCCACAGCATGCGTTTGTTTTCAGTTACTCTCTATGCTCTAGTATCAAGAAGACAATAGAATGACTGCCTTTATTTTTCCTTAGAGGAGAAGTTAGGGCGCAGTCGGCTCGTTATTTCAGAGACAGATGGAGCATGCACCACAAAGAGATAAATGGAAAGAAGTCTGACAACAGAGTCTTCCTTCTGAGTGGTTAGAATACTCAATTTACTTTATTCATGTAATTTACAATTTTTGCATGTGTTTTATTTATTTATTAATTTTATTCAACTAAAATACAGTCAAAACTGTTATTATGTGAGTGATTAATAAAACAAATTTTAAAACAAAGGAAGAAAGCGACTTCAATGAAATGATACTCGAACATTAAATTCTCACACACTAAAAAGTTTAAAATAAAGTATTCACTTTAAACAGAATATTTTCATACAAGTAATCTTTTGAAGTCGGCGCCAAATATCTTATGAAATTGATAAGAAATTCTATCTAATATAAAAACTAACACTGTATTTCAATTAAATATATGATTTACACTCACTTTTACTGAAATACAGTGTCAGTTTTGATATTAAATTGTTCAAGTATTTTGTCATGGAAACATCACAGAGAAATTCTGTTATTTTAGAAGTTTATGGAAAATTTGGCGCTGAATTCAAAAGATTACTTGTATGAAATTTAAAATTTTCTCAGTTTAAATTGAGTACTTTATAAATTTTTTAGAACGTGAGTATTTAATGTTTGAGTATCATTTCATTGAAGTTGGTTTATTTTTTGTTTTAAAATTTGTTTTATTTTAAGCTTTTTAGTTGAATTTTCAGAATTTGAAAGCAAGAGAAATTTCTCAAAGCCTACATCATGAAATATTCATCAAATTAGCAAGCCAATATAACATCCAAACTAAAGTAACTAAAAATCCACCACTATACAACGCTCTATTTAATGTGGAATATTGTATTTAGGAAAATTATAATAGCAAAAGGCTTCTTAAATGTGAAATGGCTTTTGATTCATTTTGATGTGGTCCCTTTCAGAATATACCTACACTGAAATAGTATATTAAGTTACAAGTTTAGTGTGGAAAATGGTGTTTATCTTAAGAGTATGATAAGTTAACATATGAGAGTGCAGTATTATCATAGGAGTATGGTAAACATCTTCCTGGACGAGTTACATACGATTTTTTTTTGTCATACTAGTCTAAAATATAAAAAACATAGACTTTGAGCTAGTACAAGCATCATCAAACATAACCTAAAAATTCATAACAGCAGTAAAATACTAAGGCTCGCTTCACATTACAACGAAATGTCGTTTGTCGTGTGTCGTTCATATGACTAAAGGGCAAAGAGGGATATCTGCTTCTTCACACTAGGCCGACAAATGTCGTGGATACTCACGACTATCGTGCTAGTACTGAGGGAGCCACGACATCCCTCAAGTCGTGCCGACTGTCGGTGTCGTACGAACGACTAGAGGGCGCAGTGAGCTACTGGAACTGTGCACACATCTCCGACACGACAGCCTGCTGTATTGAGCAAGATAGCTACTCTGTGTACGCATTGAATTGTTGTTTGTTGGTAATTACGGTAGCGCATTGTACATTGCCTATACTAAAGTGTCGTGGTCGGATGAATGTACATATGTGAATGGTTCAAATTTTTATGTCGTTCCAATACTATGGAATTTCAAAGACAATAAATAATATTGCAACGCAAAATTAAAATATGAAGTTTACCAATAATTATTCAATAAAATTTCATCAAAACAGTTCACAGAAAATACAATATTTCTCATCTAAAGTGTTATCCTGGTAGCCTGTGTGATTAAATGTCGGCTTTGGGCACAATAATATTGTATTTTGTTGTTGGCTACTCTGCCAGCGAGTACCAAATGTGACCAAACTCAAAGTTGAGAGCCTGTCTACTTTGAATTTGGTCACATTTGGTACTCGCTGGCAGAATATTATTGTGGCCAAAGCCGACATTTAATCACGCAGGCTGCCAGCATAACACTTTAGATGAGATATATTGTATTTTCTGTGAACTGTTTTTATGAAATTTTATTGAATAATTGTTGGTAAACTTCTGTGTTGCAATATTATTTATTGTCTTTGAAATTCCATAGTATGAGGGTAATTCTGGAAGTTAAATTTGTTATATAATTCGGCTTGGTATGCTCTGTGCTGCTGTAGCATGGTCGGTCAGTAACATCCTACTTGCTACTCGCTTAGCGAGTAATTATCCCAATGTAATCAACCCTTCACTCAATGAGTAGCGATTAGGAACATTACAGACCAACAATGCTACAGCAGCTCAGCATACCAAGCCATATTATATAAAAAATTAAACTTCCAGAATTACCACATAGGCCTACTATGGAATTTCAAAGACGATAAATAATATTGCAGCAGAAAATTAAAATATGAAGTTTACCAACAATTATTCAATAAAATTTCATCAAAACAGTTTACAGAAAATACAATATATCTCATCTGGTGTTATGTTGGCAGCCTACATGGTTAAATGTCGACTTTGGCCACAATAATATTGCATTTTGGTGTTGGCTACTCTGCCAGCAAGTACCAAATGTGACCAAATCAAAAGTTGAGAGCCTGTCTAGATGTGAAGCGCTCCATATGATACAATGATCAGCCTGGTAAACGACTATCCTACTGGTGGTTATTTGTGGAACTATCCTATTTAAACAAGATTGCAAGATTGAAATGAAGACATCAAAGAATGCTCCCTTTTGTTAAATATTGGGCTAAGTATTGGGCCAATCCTTACAAAACTTGGATGGGACCACCACTGAATGATGCTCTATCATTTAAAAAAAATCATCAAAATCAGTTCAATAGTCTTCGAATGATTGATGTACAAACATAAAAAAAACGATAATGTGCTATTTTTTCAAAGAAATCTGAAAAATACGAAAATTGCCTACTTTTACACCCTCTTTAACTCTGAGACCATTCACTTTAGCAAGATTATTCAAAGAAAATTATTGTTCAAAATATAATGGAGATTATTTTTGTATAGGACACGTTTTTAGCTAAACCGCATAGTTTTCTGAATATTTGAGAAAAAATGATAAAAACTACTAATTCACCAACTTAACCCCCCCTCCCCCAAAACCCGACGCTGAAAATGGTGTAACTTTTTACCAAACAATATGTGGACCGTGTAGAACAATTTGCAGCTGGAGGGAAACTTTTACTTTGGATGTTGAGGTTAGGCCGTTGCAAAATAGTATGTATCATTGAAGTAGTGCCTTTCTGCAAGTGGGGTTTAGACAATGTTTTTTTAACATAGGTAGTGCTAGAAATATGAAAAAAACTCGTTAAAGCAAATGTATCGAGAATCTGAGTTATGCATTCTCATAAAAAGGCGAAGTTTTAACATGAATTCGTCCATTCTTGAAACACTCAACCTAAGTTAGTCAAGATAAAATCAATCAAGTAGTGTGACACTAAATCGCATAGTTCTAGACTGGACACGAAATTGTCGAATTGCTACTTTATTGCCAAGTAATGTAATAAATAACTGGAGGCGCCCTAGTGTTTACAATAAACTGAACCCAATTGAATAGCAATTGTTTTAAATAATAGAAATTTAAAAATGAATGTCATTTTCAGAATGGAATATCTTTAGAGCCTCATTTGCATCAATTCATTAATTGCATGAACTGTTTCCAGTAACCAGTTGTTATGAACGAATTTTGAAACCTTGAGATGAAATGCTAAAAATTTATTTTAGAGAAAAGATGGCACTAGCAACAGAAGAAAACTTGAACACCAGAGAAGCGTTTGTTCACATTAATCAGCTACAAAAATTATTTGAATAATTGCATTAAATCTAAAATAACTTCTTGGATTTAAACGAAATAAAACTCGAAAACCTTCGGCCAAGTGTGAGTAAATTCACAATCTAAAACTGACTGCAAGTCGTTAGATTTACAACAAAAAGTTAATCTAAAGTAAATTTATTATTTTGAGTGATATACCGTATTGTATTACATTTTGGAACCAGACTGCAACTGATTTGGAAATAGCATTATCATTTGAAATACCTAAAACTAACTTCCACAAGCACAAGTCTGAGGTCAAAAGTCTAAGACAAATTATTGTTATTGAGAAAACGATTAATTAGTCTACAATAGACAGTATGATTAATCAAAAACGGGATAAGTTTTGAATAATTCTTGTCAATTCTAGTGTGTTCACTGCTACTAATTTTGACGAGTGTTCAACATTTGAAGAAAATAAAAAAGTACGCCCGGTAAAGGTTACCTTGATATTTGGCATTCCCCACAGAAGAGGTCGGGTTCCTTACTAGATTCAATAAGGTTTTACTCTGGCGCCTTTCAATTTTGTTTCTTTTTTATTGAGAACCTGAAAAAAAAACAATTTGGAAGTTACATAAATCAAGAAATTTTAAAATTTGAATAATTTTCAACTTAGAACCAGCTAGCCGGCGAACGTTGCACCGCCCTTGAAGGTATGAGGGAGTATCTTCTCTTGTATATTTTACCGAATGGTTTTCGTCACACACTTTATAAACAAAGTAAAACATACCCACAGTACAGTGACAGCATGCAAAGAACCAACTAATCTAAACTTGAAATGAATTAAACACAGATGTTGATAATGTTGTTTATGAAAGATTTTTTGTTTTTAGTTAATGAAAATTTAATTATTAGGATTAATCAAAATAGAAAGATTTATCAAATATTTTTGTCAAATAAGATCCACGAACTGGAAAAACGTACAATCTAGCACCAAAATGGACAACAACATTAATTTAGCCTTCCACTTCTGAAAACTTAATTTTTGTAACTTAAAACAGATGTTTCCAGAGAATAAAACATAACCATAATTTTTAAATTATTGTTCATTGAACAATGTTTGCAATTATTGTTCTTTTTGTGTTTGGATAGCGAATTTTGCAGAAACTGCAAGCATTTACAACAAAAGATTATGCTAAAAATGTATTGTTAAGTAGCCAAACTTTGAAGAAGGCCTTCTTAAAACTATTTTCACTCAGCTATTTTGATCCCCACCTCACCTGATTGGTGTAAATTATAATACCGTTCTAAAATATGTATTCTAAAAAGAGGAGGAGTTTTCTAACAGCAATTCAAGACCATGTAGCTTGATAACCCCTCTAATTCACATTTTCAGCGATTTAAACCTTATTTACTCTAGTCAAAAATTATTGTCTTTCCGGCTTTGTTAATACTCAAAAATGTCTTTTGTTTTTGGGTCACGGGAGGGGGGGGGGGAGATCTCTCCCCCTGATCAACCTCCATAGTTACGCCATTGAAGCTCTTGTAACAATCTGATTCCCATGATTTAAGAGAACAATTACATCTGTCCAACATGCAATAATAATGGTAAAGTAGTAAGGAATAATAGGAAAGTATTCACTGTGTTCCATCAGAATATTCAATAAATTCGTAACAAATTAGAATAGAATTATTCTCGAGACAAGAAGCTCCTGATATCATTAGCGTCGTCAGCTATCATTTATTGGGGGAGACCTATGCCAGAGGCCGGGTGGAGTATTGATGAGGGGAAGGAGTTGAGGACCCTTTATCAGAGAATGTTGAATAAACGATATACCTTTAACAACACTGTTTTTAGATCATTAAGAGGTCTAAATAAAGAAAATAGTGATGATAAATTGATAACAATTACTGTACTTGATTAAAAAATCGGGTCCAGAAGCGTGAATAGAGGGTCAGTCTGGGGGGAGGGGAGGGGGAGGGGCAATGATGTTTTGATAGTATGGAGGTGTGCTCTAATAATAACTCTAAAAGCAAATATGAGTTGTCAAAACGGTCTGGAATTTTCTGGAGACAATGCATCTGTATAAATATGATGACCCCAGCGTGTAGTGAGTCAGTCTTGATTCAGATCTCCTGATAACAAGTTCATATGTGACAGTTATTTTTCCATGACAGATCGACATTCTCCATTTGCAATAGTACAATGCTGTGCTGTACACAGTACAATTGTCTCGTCGTTTTAGTGTGAGAATAACTGTGACACTAATTGTGATAGGATTTTAATGATAACCAAACTTCTTTTGGACCAAGGGCGGTCCCAGGGGGGGGGGGTCATGACTCTCCCCAAAATCTGAGCCTCACTAAAAAATCAACTGGAATGAATAAAATTAATTTACTGATTAGTTTAATTGTACTCAATGCTCATACTTTATAATAAACTATGTTGAAATCAAATTTTATAGGAGATTGCAAAATTCCTGTACTATTGTAAAGTCTTCTCTACCCAGATAACTTGAGACTTGTAGGAACTTTATTGACCGAACGATAGTGAGGTCTATCCTTTAAGACGATCGGCATTTCCTCTGTCTCTCTGTCTGTCTGTCTCTGTCTCACGATTACGGACGAACGCCTAGACCAATTACTATGATTTTTCATATGGATGTTCCTTATTCCTAGGAACAGCGATGTATATATTTTATTTTTTCAAATTCAATATGGCGACCGATTTACGAGGCATAAAGCGAAATTGTATCAATATGAGCTTCCTTCTTATATACAGTTGATTGGGTATGTTATGTACTGATTTTGTAGCATTCTTGTAGTGCATTTATAAACAGGAAACTCAGTATTGTGGAATCAGGAAACGTATAGTACTGATACAGAATTACTAAAAATCCAGTTTAGTAGATTGTAACAGGCAAGCGCGCGCGCGCATGTGTGTGTGTGTGTGTGCGTGCTTGGTCCTGCGCAGTGTGTTTACACAACACATTCTTTATACTGCCTATGTTTCGGTCACCGTCTCCACATAAGTTATTCTTTTAATTCGACTTGAATAGTCTCGTTCAATTTTTTGTATTTAGATGTTCCAAAATATTTTTTAGGTCAGACAATATTATGATTAAAAAATATAACATACAGCTGCAAAGAAGTAGTATAATTATGATGATCATCACAGGTGAAAAAATCAATTATAATTTTAGTTGGTGAAAATCGGGAATGGAAGATGGATGAGAAAAAGTAAATAAATAAATTCATCATTTATTTGATGAATAATTTCTGTTTCTTATTATTGGAGATTTATTGATATTAAAAGCTGCTAAAAATGCATGGGAACCCTTAATTTTTCTCACTGTCTCTCAAACAGGGGTGATTTCTAGGGGGCGTCAAAAACTTTGGTTTTTTCAAATATTGATTTTTAGTTTCTGTCCTCAATAAAAGATTAAGGAATTAAAATCGAGTTGAAAACGAACTTTTTTCGAAAATGTCATCCCTTTTTGAGTGAGTGTTGAGCGAGTGAGGTCTACTGTTCACAGAACTACTAGTATTATTAAAATCCATTCCAAACAGACCAATCATATAGCCTTCTATTCAACTGCCTAGAGTTCGATAGCTCTCTGTTGCCTGCTTGCAGTCAGGAAGTTGAAGTCACATTAATTTGTTGAGATGGGACTCAGTTTTTACAGGAAGTCAAGTCTATCATCACAGTGACTTGAATTGTGTCGTGATTTACATTCATGAAATTGTGAGTACTTCTGGATCTTCTAACTCCAGTTTCAACAACAGTTTTTCAACATAATTGTTTTTTCTTATTGCGGATGATGCCCACATGAGTCCGGAGAGTTGTGCGTGGGTAATGAGATGAATGGGTGAATGAAGAGAAACATCCATGGCTGAATGAGATTCGAACCCAAGGCTAAAGGAAACGAAGCCAGCCAGAGCCCCTTATCTTATCACAGACAAGCGCTCCAACAACTGCACTACCAGAGCCGCTAAAAATTGCTGATTAGTTCTCAATTTAATTTTGCTAGTTTGTTTTGAACGAATTAATGGGAACTTTAAAATGAATTTTTATTTATTCCTATCATACCAAACAATCGTACGTTTTTGTATATTAGTTAGGATAACTCTTGTTCTCTTTCCAGTCTAGGACCCAGTGAAGATTACTTTCATCAGTTACTCAATGATTGGTCAGCAGCTCTCCATCACGGTTTGTCAAGTCCTAGTTTGAAATCTATTATTTTATATCTTTGGTAAAACCGGCAGGCTCGCTTCGCTCACCTTATCCGTCCGAATGAACCCAGTGATGGGAAAAGGAGATTCATATAATAATTAAAAAATATCAATGTGGCAAAAAAATATCAATTGTTACACTTTCTACAAATTTGAAAAATTTACTTGGAACACATCTAGTCTCAAATGAACCTGGATGCCAAACTTTTATAGCCTTTGCTTCCCGGTTTCTTGAGAAACCGGTTTTACCAAAGATATAAAATAATAGATTTCAAACTAGGACTTGACAAACCGTGATGGAGAGCTGCTGACCAATCATTGAGTAACTGATGAAAGTAATCTTCACTGGGTCCTAGACTGGAAAGAGAACAAGAGTTATCCTAACTAATATACAAAAACGTACGATTGTTTGGTATGATAGGAATAAATAAAAATTCATTTTAAAGTTCCCATTTGAGCAAGTCACAAATTTTGTGACAAAAAAAACTTCAAATATCGTTAATTTTGGACCCGTATGACAGGTTTTGGCTATTTAAAAAGTATTTTGAAACCCTCTATCATCATGCGTTTATGACTTAATGGAAAACGTGTATTAAATACCAAATTTTTCGGCACTGTGGTTACAGTGATCAATTTAACAGGGTGTCTACTAGTTCCTAATTGCCAAATTCCCGACTTTTTCCCGAGCACATTTCCAAAATTCCCGACCTCTAAAGTTCTATAAAACCAATGTTACTTCAGGTAATATATTCAACGACATTTCGATAAACGGCGGTAGCAACTAAGAATCTTTTACCTAGACATTGTAAGGGACTCCTCAGACTTGCGGGTATGGGAACCTAAGAACAGCGGAGGCAGATGCAACACCGATAGTGTGAATTAGTCTGCAGTGTTGATTGCAGGGGCGTATCCAGCAGCAGATTTGGGGGGGGGGGGGAATACCTGAGTGGGTATGTATCACCAGGCACCAGGATGGGGGGGCCCGAGGTGTTTTAAAATGAGGCCTAAATTCATGAATTTGAAGCAATTTAAGGTGAAAGGTTTAATTGAAATGAATTCATGATTAAATGCCTTTACAACGTCCTATACTGTCGAAAGGTTTAATTGAAATGAATTCATGATTAAATGCCTTTACGTCCTATACTGTCAAAAAACCAGAAACTTCAACTAATGGGTGCAAATAGAGTAATTAATGTAGCAAAAAATTCAAGTTCAACCCATAATTTAATGTTTGTATCTCACATAAACATCAAGTGGGAATATCACATTGAAATGTTCATTATATGAACTTGACTGAAAAAATTATGTTATTGGTTAAGACAGCAGCTATCAATTGAATTGAAAGATGATATTCTATGAATAGATCATATGAATCCTGGGAGCTGACTAGATTTCACACAGAAGAATTATTTATAAAAAATCCCTTCGACCTCTTTTTAAACTTATCATTGAGCAGAGTTCTTGTTTCCAGGGACAACCATTGTTCCCTTTTAACCCTGCTTTACATTCACCCAGATAACACAATCATTCATCACCCTAAATCCTTAGTCCAAAAATGTGAGACTCATGACTGTCTCCTGTTTGCTATAAAACTATAGTTCAATAAACAATAGAGATTTATTCGAAAAATAATTACATTATGAGGTACTTGTTTTTAGAAAGTACAAAAATTATGAAACACAAATTTTAATAACCTTCTTTTAATGTGTATCAGGACAAAGCAGAAGCATAACTACAGGGTGGAGGCAGACCAATTATGTTGCTGGGAGAGTTAGACTCTCGGTACAATAATTACAATAGTAATTTGGAGTAGTAGACCTCTAACGATAAATTGAAGCAATATACTTATTCCAAAACGGGGGTTCGGGGTAATCCTCGAGAAAGTTTTTGAAAAATTACCTCTCTAAAGCCACATTTCAAGTGATTCTAGGCATTAATTCTTCTAACTCAACACACTTCAACACACGTTATGGATCAATGCAAATTTTATCTAGTTCTTGTATTATTGTCAATGGGAGATCGGACTTTACTCGAAGCTTCCATTTATCTATAGTTGATCCCTCACTGCTCCTGAGGTACCGTAGAGTACCATAGGATACTAATTTATTTCCAAAAAATTGAGGTGTACTCCGTGAGAACGTTTTTTCAATTCAATTCAATTGTTTATTGCCACAACTTTACAACAAAATAATTTACTGGTTACAAATTAACATAAAGGAAATAAAAGAAACCTAACTAACCAGAAATAAAAAAAAACTAAAATTTATGTTCAGGCACCACCAGCAAAAGAAAAGACTTTGACCGCTGGTGGGAGTCGCAAAAAGTCCGATTCAAATGACATTCAAGATAACAATTTCAAATTACAGAATTAAATAACAAATTTGAACCAATCCAGTTTTTAAAATAACAATTCATACAAAACAATATTTTTAGCGATTCCTTTGACTCTTGCCAAAAATTGCTACACAATGGCCTTCAAAAATTCCTTTTTTTGGTCTGGGGGTAACATCTCCCTGATTTCTTCCCATAGTTACGCCACTGGCACAAACTGTTAATGAAAAATGAAATTCACAAGAAAAATTACGTATATTAATCGCAATTTTTTAATGATCCAGGATCTAGAATCTAGGGCGATTATCTGAGTGAATGTAAAGTAGTGCTAATAAAACGAGTCTGCTTTTTCTGCCATGGTAGTCCTCAGCCATGTATTGATAACCTGCAGAATCCAGAAAACCTTTCAAAACTGGCATCATTTTTAGACCAAGTACTGAAGTACACAATAATTAGCAATAGAAAATCAATTGTTGGTTAGGCATTGCTGTCTCATTTTCCTTCCTTGTCAGCAACTTTGAAAACTCTTCTTTATTTTCTTCTACTTTTTTATCCTTATTTTTTTCTCTTTTTACCTTTTTTCGTATTTTTTAATTTCATCCCTGTCCCACCAATTTCTATCCTTTAACATATTTTCATCTCTTTTCCACTTCTTCACTTTTTTTATTATTTCCATTCGTTAAGAATTCTACTTTTATCCTTTTTTCTACTTTTCCTTCTTCTTCTATTTCTTCTGCGTTGGGGGGGGGGGGGATTTCCCCTTCCCCCCGTGGATCCGCCACTGCGTATACAAGAGGTTACTAATAATTAGATGATTGGAAATTTCATCTGCTTTTTTTTCACACAAAAACATAATAGTAGAATCTTAAAAACACAACAAAAAAAAAATCTAACAGCCACCCTTCGGGGAAATTGACCTGCCAATTAAAAGAAAATCACTCACTTCAGGGCAATGTAAGCTGATGACTCCATCAAAATAGTAAGTAGATACATATTGCAAGTTGTTAAGGAATGTTGTTCTAACATTAGTAGAGGACAGTTTAGAACTTTAGAAGTATACAATAATTTGCAATAGAAAGTCAATTGTTGTTTAGTCATGACTGTCTCATTTTCTTCCCTTGTCAGCAACTTTGAAAATTCTCCTTCATTTTCTTCTACTTTTTATTTTATCCATATTTTTTTCTTTTACGTAGCCTATTTTTTCATTTTTATCTCTATCCTACCAATTTCTATCCTTTTACATATTGTCATCTCTTTTCCACTTCTTCACTGTTTTTTATTATTTCCATTCGTTAAGAATTCTTTTTACTTTTCCCTTCTTTTTTCTCTTTTCCTTCCTCTTTTTTTTCTTTTTCTTCTGCGTTTGGGGGGGGAAGGGCCACTGCATATACAAGAGGTCACTAATAATTAGATGATTGGAACATTTAATCTGATTTCTTTTTTAACACAAATAATAGTAAAATCTTAAAAAACACAAAAAAATGTAATGGCCACCCTTCGAATTGACCTGCCAATTAAAAGAAAATCATCCACTATGGGGCAATGTAAGCTGATGACTCCATCAAAATAGCAAGTATCTACATATTGCAAGTTGTTTAGGAATGTTGTTCCAACATGTTTAATGTAGTTGTATTAGTAGAGGCCAGTTTAGTAATTCAAGCTATTAAATTTTACTTGGGGACCTTGTACTTGAGAAAATCGTTTAAAACATTATTTTTAAACCCAGGGAGTTCTGAGCACTTTCTATAAGTCTCTTTGGTAAGCTATCATCATTATCATCTGGAATAATTGCAGTAATCGAAGGTGTTAAAGGGCTATTTCACACAATTTGAGGTTTACTTATATTAAAAAAGGCATAGTTGGCTTTGTAATCATATTCATGTTCAGAATAAATCAAAGATAGCTTGAGACTGAACAGTTGCTTGCAAAAATGCGTTATACTTGTTTAAATTACCTAATTCAAGTTTTCACAACCTTGTACAAAAAATATATAAGGTCAAATAAATTGAACTAATGGTATGGAGAATCACAGTACAATAGCAAAACACACACTATGTACAAAATGGCATTTGATTATTTTATTGCAAACATTTATTGATTAATTGTTCCCAGCTACACAACGAATTATTCTTGTTTCCTTGTTAGCCAATTTAATTATGCACTCGTAACAAAAGTATTTCAAAATACGTGTTACAATCAATTTTCTCATTTTCCCGTCCAAATTAAAAAAAAATTCAAAATTCCCCACCTTTTCCCGACCTGTTAAAATTCCCGACCTTTTCCCGACTTACCGACTTTTCCCGACCAGTAGACACCCTGTTTAAACAATCGTTCATTTTTGGTGAATTTTGAAGAAATTTTCAATCATTTCTTAGAACCGGTCCTCAACAGAAGATGTATACCCTCTTTCAATATTTCCGTCTATGTAGTAATTAAATGAGAAAATCTGAAAATTCATCGCTTAGTTATCAAATGAATAACGACAATCTTGGGAGTGTTCTAGGAAATTTTAAAAAAGCATTCATTTGCACGTGTCTAGTTTCTAAACCTATAATACAGTATATAAAATCTGAAATTTCTACATTTTCATTCATATAGTGCTGAAAAAAGTAGCTGTTTTCAAAAAACGTCAATTAAGGGCGTATTTTTTAAACATTTTTGAAACCCTTTCTTAAAATACGCATCCAAGGCGTCAACTGAATATGTATACCAAATTTCAACCATTTGAAATATCTTTGAGCCATTTGAAGAAAAGAAATGGATAATTTCAACTCAGAATCAATATCCCATAAAGTAATTGTCGAAAAACATTTTCCTCACAGCAATTACCGATTGATCACCAATCCAAAAAAATGTCAATATGAGCTATAGTAATTTACTTTTTATCTTTAGGCAGATTATGAAATAAAAGAATGTTCATCAATTCAAAGCTAGTCCTAGCCAACTTGAGCAAGGACAGTCCAAGAGCGGGGATGAAATTGGTTTTTTGCTGGAAGAGGCAAGGGTGAAGCTGAGGAAGGGTCCCCGGATCGGCGATTGCTCAAACACTAGATAGAATTTACTTTGACCCATGAAGTGGGTTCAAATAGAAGGATTTATGGCTAGAAACGGTTAGAGTGGTTTTAGAGAGGTTATTTTCCAATTTTGCGATGAGAGGATTCCTGGACCCCCCTTTTGAGCAAAAGTCACAAATTTTGTCATAATTGTAAAAGGAGAGCTTTTAGATATGGGCCTACTATAGAGTTTGTCTGTCACAATTGAGTGTATAGGATTATTGGAACCTTTCACCAAGTTATAGTACTGTATTTTAATTTACTTCATTACTATTTTGTGCATTTACATGATAATTTACAGCTATAATATTATTTTGATAAACGCATTATAATTAATCATATATAACAATTTTTTCAGAATGAATTTCAGTGGTGGGTTTTGCAATGAGGTCAAAATAATATCTGAGGTAGTAAATTATAAATTGTGGAGGGGAGGGGAGTCGAAGATAGTATCTGAAGAACATTATCTATGGTGGGGCAAGGGAGGTTTTCCTGACGGACCCACCTTGAGAAATTTCTGGCCACGCTTATAAGAAGGATTTGAAGGGGTGGGACGAGGGGGAATCTTGCAAAAAAAGGTCAGAAATAAATTATTCATTTATAATTATCATACCCCCAAAATTTTGAGCTAGGACCGCCCTTGTTTTGGACTAGAATCAGTATGTGCATAGTTTATAATTGAGTTATTGAACAGTTTATTGCACATTTATTATCGAGTTATTGATCAGCATCTTTGACAGTATTATTAATATCTTAATCTTACTATCAAGATTAAAATATCTTATTATTAGATTGATTTTTTTTATTAGAGTATTCTTTGTCAGTTGAAAGTTATTGAACTGTTTGTCTGTTTTACTGACTTCTTGAGTGATATTACTAACTAGAATCTGCATTTGAGTTCTAAATAAAGTTCGAGTGTTACTTTCAAGTGTTGCCAGCCTTATTTTATTGTTATAGCCCATAAAATACATATCAATGAACAGTTATCTTCTAAAAATTCAACAATTATTCGACAATAGCTGATGAACTTTGGCGTTGACTTCGGCTTTGTAATTTCTAAAAATATATATTTCCATTTATCAAGACTCCAGAGTAATTGGTACTTTCAACACATAATATAAAAATGCATTGGAGCAGTATTCAAATGAACAGTAAAGAAAAGTCATCATATAATACTGTAAATATCATTGAAGAATTTATAGGAAATTTATGATTGGTGATTTGAGGAAATAATCATACTAATACTGGAATTTCATACATTATTGATGTGATTTTAAAAATATCTCTTACATTCGTTGAGATACTATTCGCTGTTGGCAGATCGGTTTGTGGTTTCCAAGCTGTGATAATACCTTTTTCTCCACCAGTCACCAATACATCATTCTGGAAAAAAGACAATAAAGCATTATTGATCATCCCTGATCATGCTACTAGCAAAGGATATTAAATTTCTATCGTAATCTTCTCGACTAGCTCCATTCAACCACATAAAAACATATATGCCAAATATTCCTCACCTACCTCCTTGTATTGCCGACCAAAAAAGCATATCTCACCGGAACTGCATACAGATCAGATCTGCTTATAGATCAGAACACGCATGCATTTATGCAGAAAACCCATAATTTTTCCCCCAATTATTATTTTGATACATCAGTTTTAATTTAAATTTAAAAAATTGATTATAACTCACTTTTTCATCATACCACGAGGCCCGCACAATTTGACTATTTCCAATAAATTGCGACACAGACTGCAGACTATCTTCCTTGATAACAGCTGAGCGAAACCAATCACTGTGAAAAAATAACATAAAAAATATTGTAACTGAAAAATCTTCAAATAGAAATCTTCCATCTACATTAGAGCGGTTTCACACGGGCCACAAAGCGCCGATGAAACGCCGAACGCAGCTTTGTGCGCTCAGTCAGCCACAAATCGCCGACTGCCGGCCGGCTGGAGTTGTGGCGTTGTAGCAATGGCATATCATTCGTGCTTTCACATGAAGTGGCAGTTTCCAGCGTTTAAAGCCAGAACGCGCCACAAGCGCATGCAGTGGCCAAGTACTCGGCACTTTTGGCGTTTTTGCATCTCAGCTGACACTTTTATCAAAAAAACATTCTTCATCATTCATGTTGAGATGTTATCTTATGAACAGCTGACTGCTGAATGAATATTGGGTCGAAAGAATCGCAGTAGAACTGTTGAAACTCGCGTTTGTCATCTGAAAGGAATCTGCGATTTCTTGCCACAGCAAACAACATTTTCCACGTTTTGTGGTACGTGTGAAACCGCTCTTACTCTTCATCCTATACTAAAAAATAAGCAGACTTTTAACTTATGTTATTTTGATAACGTAGGTTTTCCAAGATGGTTTAATGTAATGCAATATCTCCATCATAGCATAATGGAGTTATTGTAATAAATCAATTACTCAAACTACATAGATTTTTTCTAAGAAGGAAAACTGATCATGGAATGATGAGGTAGAATAAAGCAATGAGAGTCAATAAAATGCAAAGTGCCGTTTGAATGTTATCTCCACAAATTAGTAGGTTCAATAAGTATGGAACTGTCCAAATCAAATAGTAATTGAAATTGAAAATGCGTTCAATAGAGTAGAACTTCAATAATTCGCAAGTCTATAATCCGTAATTCCCTTTAATTCGTAGTAAATGCTTAGGCTCTTGACATAACCTTCACAATTCATAGAAAATTAAAATTCATTTATAATTATTTCAAATTGCATAGTGTTGAAATTATTGTATTGTGTGAAGGAGGCAAAATGGGGTTACACCTGTTGTCTCCATTAATAAAATTATTTATTTATTTATTTATTTAAAAATCAATGCATTTCGGTCCCTTGTATATAGATCGTATTTATTTATACCGGGTGCTGGTTCGTCGTCACCATCGATATTTCGTTGTTCCGTCGGCCCGAGCACGTCGTAATTCGTAAAAGTTCGGTTTGTTTGTTAATGAAGTGTGTAGCAAACATCTAAAAACAGATACTGTATTTTGCTGATTGTGATTTGACAGCTGAAAAAAATAATTATGACTTGTTCAAGAATGCATGAAAGCCACAAATAACTAACTTTCTTCAATGTGGTATTGATAAAATCAAAAAGTCTCCATAATGTTGAGTTTTCAGCATACAAACTGGGATAAATAATTTAAGAGATAAAAATTAAAATCAAGCAATAGCTTACGATTATTACTTTTAATGATAGTTTGCTTACACCTATCAACTAAACTCTGTCAATTCACTCAATTGACAACCTACTAAAATTGCATCAATTTCAATTAGCCCAACTTTAAAATCTAGCTGGTGCTTCTGAGGTATTACATGGGAACAACATTGGAAAACGTACTGAAGTAGCGAGTTCAACTCCGCTTAAAATTAATCACATTTAAAAAAATAAAAACGCTTTTTAGAATGAAAGAGTTAATTTGTGAATAAATTAACTTAAAGTCTATATAGGAAAAAACAAAATGTTGACTATCAAAAAAGACTACTTCAGACGACTGGTGTTGCCGAAATGGAAACACCGACCTTCCAGAATTGAACAATGAGTAAATATAATTCAATAAAGTATTACTTACTTATTTCCTGAGTTAGATCCAGTCAGTAGCATCAGATTATTGGTAGGTTGATGTTTATGTACATTCACTGTATAAAGACAATCTGGAGATTTCAGCTGAACGGAATAAAAAGATTCCAATCAATCATTAGAAATGTGTTTGAATAAAAATAAATTAATCAATCATTAGAAATGTGTTTCTATAGTAGTTTAATAGTAATTTTCAACTGAAACTCATTTCACGTCGTCTCTTAGACAACATTGAATCCCCCTCATGAAATTAAAGACATTGAATCCAATAAATGCAATAATAAAATAATTGATTCACACTGCTAAAACCTTATTCAATATATTAATTGCTACGACTTCTCTTACTAGAACATAGAAACAGTTATGGAGAGAATGCTCTTAGTGCATCATATTTACTATCTAAATGAATATTTATTTATTTATCTATTCATTACAAAACACAATCAAGTAAAGATACAACAGGCACAGCCCACTACTGCTTTCTTTACAAATTTTCAATCAAAAAATCCAAATTTTTGGATATGACCAAGTTTAACTGGAAATTTAACTTTGAAGTACAATTCCTGATTCTTTCCAAAACATGAATATTAATTTAGATGTTCACTTTAAAAACGAAGCACTAAAATTGTGCAATAGTCCAAAGAAAGTGAATATTATTTTGAATTTTGTTCGAGATTTTAGAGCCGAAAATGTAGAAGTTGAGTCTATTCAATCACATATTGTTCAGTAAAGGCATTAATGTACACTCAACACCAGTAAGAATCAATATTCGCAATGACACTCAAGGCTTATAAAGCTCTATAATCAAATTCGAAGCTCTGAGCTTCCAGTTATAGTTACATTTTTTCAACAACATACAACAGGTAAATGGCGTGAATTCATGTTATGAAATCAGTTATCACTAATCTGTGCAAGTAATTAAATTTTACAAGACATATCAAGATTAGAAAGACATGAACAAGTACCATACTTGATATAAGATAATGTATCATTTTATTCTTATTACGTTTTCTTTTTGTATTGTCAGGCTGGTTTCTCCTCTGCCCTCGATAATTAAAAATAATATTTGAAATAAGTATTTCCTCCTTGGAAATGCTGTAGATGCGGTAGAGCTTAAGATTTGATCAAGGCGAAAAAACTTGGCAGATTCGAATCAAACCTTACAAGAAACGCAATATGCCCCTCAAGTAATCCTTATAATTATTTCTCATAGGCCTTGGAAGGACATATTACTGATTAATTGCAGATTTCCGGTCGTACCTAAATCTTATGCTAGTAGAAAGAAAAAAAAATGTAACCAATAAATTCAGTATCACCTGTGAAGTGGCCGCTATTATTTGGATAACGCCACTTTATGTGATACACATTCAGATCCACTAGGGACCGAATACTGTCTCTACCCTTGCTCAATCTTGAACAGGTGAATTCAACAATTGAACTCCTGACTCACAAATGAGTGATGTAATTTAGTTGGACCAGAGCAATCGTCAAACAGGGTGTAAAACAGAATAATGTAAGAAATAATACTTGAGAAATTTATTGGCACAAAAAAGAGAATATGTTCCAAGCATGGAACAGAGAATTAAAATTAGTATGAAACGTATTAAAAGTGAATTGAGATGAATCTATGGTTATTAAGTTTTTTAAGAAATATTGTTCATAATGAGATGTTTGAAATTTAATGAAGATTGCGTGATTTCACCCCACTAAGGGTGTTTTTTGACCACGAGGATGACGATTTGTGCCTGTACAGTGATAATTTAAATTAGGAGTCGTCCAGTATGGATACTTTTCGACGACACTTTTACTACGCGCACAAATGGAATTCCATTAATTTATATGAATTATATTCACCACTTTGATGCATGAGGTCGATGTGGAATATTGCTGTCCCTTCATTTGGTGGTCATCGTGTACCTCACGATTCAGCTGGACGTAAGTCGTAGTTGGGAGTTTCACAATGTTTAAATTAATTTAAAAAATAGACATCAGTCGTCATTTGGAACTCTACATTAAGTAGGCTACTTGTGGTCCTGCCAGAGTAATTTACATTTAACACTTAATTTAACAAATATTTAGCCACACAAATTATTGGGCTACTCCCTCTGGACAAATATGGCAAGGACTGTTGAAGCCTCTGAATAAAAATTTTCACATAGAAAAAGTCACGTGACATCCACAATTACAGGGGTTGAAACCTCTTTGGAATTCTGCATGTCACGGACTAAACAAATAAAACAATGAGAAATTTATAACAAATCCATTTTTTATGGATGGGGAAAATAATGAGCGGTCCTTAGCGTTTACAATATAGTTTTAGAAAATAAAATAATTTGAACATAATTTGGTTGAAAAAACTCGTCCGAAAGCCGGTTCATTTACAGCTGACAGATTACTGATAAGGACGGTAAGGTAAACAATGAATCGAATAAAGTTTTGGTTAATTGTTACTAGTCTATGGATGATTGAATAAATACTTATTGTACAGTAAATTAGGTTTGTATTATGATTTATTTATCCGATTTGTTTTATTAATAATCTATTCAAATTTATTTTTAATCTATTCCTTTGTATTTCTTGGTGAAATAATCGTATGACTAGGCTGCTACATCTAGCATAAATCTTTACTTTTTTTTTTTTGTTAATAATTAACTTAGTGCCCATATAGCATTTTATAAAAATGCGACCCCACAGTATCAACGTAATAAATAATTCAGTTGTATTCAATAATTCATTTTCATGAATATCAACAATCATTAGGGGAGACCAAAGACAGAATTGGATTGATAATAGCAGACCTTGGAATCATGAATATGAGAGGATAGTTTGCAAAGACTGAGCAGATTTTAAAAAAATAAGAAGAACGTTAGGCTACTTATTGGATAAGTTGCAAGCGTGTCTGAACACCAGATGGTGCAAACCACTGAGCCTGGCTGAAGCAATGTCTCTGATGAGGTTTCCCAGTCAGACTCTTTGGGTAACACTGGGTCGTTTTAGTGAGTAATACCCTCTCTTCATGCACGCAACCTTGTTTATATGGTTGCAAAAATGACTTGAAGGACGTTGTCCCACACACCAGGCTAGCGCACCTATGTGAGCTAGTCCTGACGGTGAGTAGGCATTTTAATTTTGAGAGAAAAAAGGCTTCTTGGTGAATTTTACATAGTTCCGGACTAGATTAGTTCAACACCTCATTGAAAATATTACATTTTGTATTTTAATTGTAGAAGGTAATAATTGGCGTCAAAATCTTGTTGACACCGTCAGGGTGCATTTTTTGATAGTAACAATTCCCACCGGAAAATGTGTACTAAGTCAGGGCAAGACAAAAAAATAAGGCAGTATCATTTATTGAGGAAAAATAAAGTATCATCATTATCTGATCATATCTGCATCAATCATTATCAGAACCTCGTCCAGATCAATCAACATTGCACAGACACACTCGCACAATAATTGCCTCCATTACGATAATTCATAAATGGTCATTAGACTCAAAAAATAACTTCGATGAACACTAATCTATAAAAATTTCAAGTAGATTGAAGGGGAGACTACTCTTTTTTTGTGTAAGGATTCCAGACCAGCAGGCGAACTTCAATAAACCCTGATGACGCAACGAGTTATACGGAGGTAAATAAACAAAAATACCAGATAGGCCTGCACGCCAAGAATCACTCCATAATACTTACATTCACAGCAGAAGCTATGTCCTCCCTTAAGAACTGAGCGTAAGGTTTACTGTCGTTCTCCTTCCACATTTGCAGATCGTTTGGGTGAGTGAGACAGCTGATAACATCGCCGTCAGAGGTACCCTCAATCCATGACAGCCTCTCAACCGAAGATTCAGTATTTAGACTGGTTAGAAGAGCATCGTCCTCGCAGGTTTGACTGACATCGAAAATATTTATAAGACCGTCCATGGCGCCAGTAAGTAAATGGTTTGACTTTGATGGGTGAAACACAACCTATACAGAATTAATTATTGATGTCAATACTTGGAAATGAATGAATAGAGATCTGAAATTTTATTTTTTAATAATCATGTAGAATCAATTTTTCGCTGGTTCGATTGGAATTTAAGGAAAGTATTCCACGCATGCAATAGTAGAGAAAGTGAAGAAATATACTGTTACAATAGTGACATTCACTCCCAAAGGGTGGCTACTTAAATCTGTAAAGAATCAAGCATAATCCAAGGTTTTATCAACTTTCAAGCACAGACTTTAGGGAATCGAGTTTGTTAACGCTAGTACTGTAATAGATGTTTTTCACAAGTTTCAACATTAATCGTAATCAGGAGTACCAACCCTCCCCCCCTCCACCCTTTAATTTATCCTGTTAAACAAGTGGGAATGGAATTATAGCATATCAAATAATCTGAGCATTTCAATGTAATAACTAGTTTAGGGGTAGTTTGTGAAGGAGTAAAGATAAATTTAAAAAAAATTAAATGAATGGAATTCAACATTTTGACAACTTTTTCCAGTTTAGAAATTATGGAACATTGATCAATGAATCATCATATGATAACTAGTTCAAAATATCAGCCTCGCTACTTAAATTTAATAAGTTGTTCAATCAAGTGCCACTCAAATCCATATAAAATTCAAGCTTAATCCAAAGTTTTTGTAAAAACTTTCAATCATAGACTTAAGCAAATGTACTGTTTTAGACTTGTTTTAGTACTACATAGAATGCCTTTCACAAGTTTCAACACGAATCTTAATGCAAATTAGCATGACAACATCTGTTAAAAAATACAGGTTATCTCACGAGTAACCAGACAAACTTCTAAGGTGGTTTCCTCTCATCAAAATGATGAAAAAAGTTTATATAAACATATGTCCGGAAATGCTTTGTTAGGGAGTTACGGCTAGTGAAAGATTTCGCCAGATTTTCTGGGAAAGGATGGAAATAAAGCCAAACTGATTTTTTTATGACGTTAAGTTAGGTGTTACATTTATTGGATTTTATGTAAAATGAACTGAAAAATTGAATAAAACAAGTCCCAGACCTCTAGAATCACCCATATTTGACATATCAGACAAAATACGCAAAATTCGGTCACGAATAAAACATATTTTAAAACAAAAAAAGAAACCGACTTCAGTGAAATGATAAAATACACACGTACTAAAAAGTTTAAAATAAAGTATTTACTTTAAACTGAGAAAATTTTCAATTTCATACAAGTAATCTTTTGAAGTCGGCGCCAAATATTTTATAAATTCTTTTTTAGGAAGAAGCCCACATATGTCTGAGACCTGTGCGTGAGTAATGAGTAGGATGACGGTGATTGATGATTTGGACCTACAGTTTTAGGTGGGTTCCGAACCACCGGGAAGTGATTGATAAGAAATTCTATCTAATATCAAAACTAACACTGTATTTCAATTAAATATGTGATTTACACTCACTTTTACTGAAATACAGTGATTGATAAGAAATTCTATCTAATATCAAAACTAACACTGTATTTTAATTAAATATGTGATTTACACTCACTTTTACTGGAATAGAGTGTCAGTTTTGATATTAGATTGTTCAATTATTTCGTCATGGAAGACATCACAGAGTAATACTGTTATATTTTAAAAGTTTATTGGAAATTTGGCGCCGACTTCAAAAGATTACTTGTATGAAATTAAAAGTTTTCTCAGTTTAAAGTAAATACTTTATTTTAAACTTTTTAGTACGTGAGTATTTTATCATTTCACTGAAGTCGGTTTCTTTTTTGTTTTAAAATATGTTTTATTTTAAGCTTTTTAGTTGAATTTTCAAACTTTGAAAACATGAGAAATTTCTCAAAGCCTACATTATGAAATATTTATCAAATTAGCAAGCCAATAATTAATTTATAACATCCAAACTTAAGTAACTAAAAATCCACCTATAAGAAAAGATAAACCAAGGAAAATTCTACATAGTTTTTTTTTGTGGAATATTGTATTTAGGAAAATTATAATAGCGAAAGGCTTCTTAAAAGTGAAATGGCTTTTGATTCATTTTGATGTGGTCCTTTTCAGAATATACCTACACTGAAATAGTAGGCCTATATTACGTTACAAGTGTGGAAAATTGTGTTTACTGAAAATATGATAAGGAGATGAAGTTGAGTGCGGTATTATCATATGAGTATGGTAAACATCTTCCCGGACGAGTTATGTATGATATTTTTCATGATATTAGTCATATATATTTTTTTAATAAAAAAAAACATAAACTTTGAGCTAGTACAAAAGGATCATCAAACAACCTCAAAATAGCCTATTGTACGGACATGTATTTAATGGTGAATAAATATTCTTAATCCATCACAGCAGCGAAACTAAAAATACTTCTGAGATCAGCTGTTTGTTTTTTTAATTCTCCAACTTATGATTGAAACTAAATAACCTTATTCCTATGACTCAATAAAATCAACTAAATTATTTACAATTTTCATATGAACATATGGACAGAAATATTATATTCTTCTTTTTCTCGATTCAAATTAAGTTCACGTGATTGGTCAAAACGGGACATTACAGGCTTGTTTCACACTGAGCCAGCTTTGGGTAACCGATGTCGTTTACCCGGCATAATTGCATTGCATCATATGATTTCAAAAACCGTCTAGATGTAAAGCGCTCCATATGATACAATGATCAACGGCCTGGTAAACGACACCGGTTATCCGATTGGCGGTTATGTGTGGAACTATCCTATTCAAACTTGATTGAAATGAAGACATCAAAGAATGCTTCTTTTTGTTTAATATTGGGCTAAGTATTGGGCCGATCCTTGCGAAACTTGGATGGGACCACCGCTGAGCGATGCTTTCATTTAAAAAAATTCATCAAAATCGGTTCAATATTGTTAGAATGATTGATGTACAAACATAAAAAAAAAAAAAAAAAAAAAAAACAGGTCGAATATAGAACCTTGTTCTTTTTGGAAGTCGGTTAAAAACATGCTTCATTTAGATTTGATCTACATTAACTTCGTTAAATGGGTAATAAACACGGAAACTTTATAAATAAAAATTGTAGTTATTTTAATTCTGAAGAGAATGATAAAATAGGCCAATAATAAACAAACACTAAGTTTAAAATATTAATGTTTAATTAAATCAACACATAGATTTTGAACTCTTTGTGAATGATATGGATAAAATTTTTTTTTTCTCAATTTTCTCCAGACTGTACTATGAGATATGTTTGATCTATTGAAAGTCGGCGAGTACTAAGTTAAGGACTACACTGTATCATGTCAATGATATTATCTTGTACAGCCTGTACAATAACTTGGATTCAGGTATTGTTGCAGAAGTGCTGCCAATTCTTGATTTTCAATAAACTGAAAGCATTTCACTTGACGCTGTATTTTTATCATCTTATTTCTCAACCAAAAATTTTTTTAAATTGTGAATTTTGTCACTATTTAATTGAATGAATACTGCATTTGCGAATAAACCAAATGCCTTTTCAGTAATTAAAATGTACAGTTTCGCAACATCTTAAAACGTTTTGTTTAATTTTTGTTTTGCTGCTGTCTTATTTTCGTAACTTATGTGTTGATTTAATTAAAAATTAATATTTTAAACTTTGTGTTTGTTTATTATTGGCCTATTTTACATCATTCTCTTCAGAATTGAAATCACTACAATTTTTATCTATAAAGTTTCCGTGTTTATTACCCATTTAACGAAGTTGATGTAGATCAAATCTAAATGAAGCATGTTTTTTGAGACCGAATTTTGCGTATTTTGTCTGATATCTCAAATATGGGTGATTCTAGAGGTCTGGGACGTGTTCTATTCAATTTTTCAGTTCATTTTACATAAAACCCAATAAATGTAACACCTAACCTGACGTCATAAAAAAATCAGTTTGGCTTTATTTCCATCCTTTCCCAGAAAATCGGGCGAAATCTTTCACTAGCCGTAACTCCCTAACAAAGCATTTCCGGGCATATTTTTATATAAACTTTTTTCATTATTTTGATGAGAGGAAACCACTTTAGAAGTTTGTTGGGTTACTCGTGAGACACCCTGTATAAAAGACAATTGATCAAAGCAAAAATAAAAGTGCAGTAGTAGAAGATGGTATATACATTAAATTATATCCAGTGGCGTATGTCCATTGAATGTACAGTCTGTTGTGAGAGGGGGGGGGGGGGAGTTATATAGTATTGATAGTATTGTAGTGTAAGGGGAGAGTTAGACTATAGACACTATATAGCAAAGGGAAACAAGCAAGAGCCCTCTAACAATTCAATTTGTAAATATAATACAAACTACAACTAATATTAAGATAGGACTAATATAAGACTAAATGAGGGGTTTAGGGGTACTCCCGCGGAAAGTTTTTGAAAATTAATCCCTTTAAATCACATTATAAGCGATCCTAAACATGAATTTATTCATGTGTCAAAGTACATTTTATCTAGTATCTAGTACACGACATTTTCACTCTTGCTATTTTTGAGCACCTCACCTGATTGGGGTGCCGTACTGGAACGCACTTGGAAATTTCTCTTGAAAAGGGTGTTCTGCTCCAAAAATCTTTTGAGATAATTATCCCTTCTATTTTCTACCTAGCATTTTCAACCATTCGAGACATTTATAGTCTTTGCCTTTAGTAAAAAATTGTCTCTAAAGGCATGTTAAAAGTCCAACATTTATTTTGTCTCTAAGGAGGGTGGATCTATCCTTTTGATAACCCCCTATGATTACGCCACTGATAACACTATTGACTAATTTCAGTTTAAAAATAAAATCTTTTTTATGTGGAATAGCAGAAAATAGATTTTGAAAAAAAACAGCACCTACAAATCTAACTATTATATTATCAACTTATGTAATCACCCAAGCGTCTCGAATATATTAAATACATAATTTTCATCCGTTTTCAATTTTTTATGAAGCCCTGTTCTACAACAAACCTGAAATCTCCCATACAGGCTTATTTTTCAACGGGGAAATGTGTAAGATTATTAACAGAACGACATGTTCAGAGAACAAAGCAAGATAGTACAATTTAGAAGATTAAAGACCTGAAGAGCAATAATACTATTTATAAGATTAGAGAACTTTGAGATGCTTTTAGACTACCTGTGTGATATCCTCCATGTGTGATTCCCAATAGCCTCCTAATAGTTTTGTTGATCGCACATCCCAAAAAAGTAGAAAAGCATCACCTTCCATAACTTCAGTACCAGCACATATAAATCGACCATCACATGAGATGTCAAAGTTCAAAATAGGCTTATTTTCTTTGCCTTTATCGCAGGTATCTACAACCATAGAAAATAATATTATTTATTTATTAATACTGTACATACATTGACACATTTATTTATTCATTCATTTATTTATTGATACATTCATTAATTTATTTTTATTATTTATTTACTCGTCTATTGAACGATAAATTAAGAGTTCTCAGAAAGATCAATGATAAATGAGCCCTTGATTGCAAAAGTGGTGTATGTCAAAAAACATAGTTTCTCATAATTGAAGGTTGAAGTTTAAGGTCAGCCAAAATGTTATATGGAAAAACAAATCAACCTATTATCGTTGATCAGTTCAGAAATGAGTATAGTTTTTAATAGTATCACTTTAATACTATCACTTCAAAGACTTTATTATATTAAAAGTTTTATATAAATAAAATGACTTACACCACTTTTGCTATGAATGTTCGGTGCATTCAATGACTTACATCTATATTGATGACTTACACCAGTTTTGCCCATAAATATATCATAGCAATAGGTTTTCCATGCAGACAGTAAGGAATTAACAAAATTTTTTGTTTCTAGAAAAATTTAATCTAATAGCAATATGAAATTGAAAAATGTTACATACTGGTATTGAATTGTAAAATAAGAAAATTAAATCAAGTAAATCATGTATTTTTTACTAGATTCTATTATCATCTTCCTGTTCATAATCAGCTAGCGGTCCATTGTCATCAATGTCCTTTGACGTTTTTAATGCCTTGAAAAACGCATGATGAACAGGAGGAATGAAGGGTAGAAGATCTACCATGTCTCTCTTTTTCAGTTCTGTCACTGGTCTAGTAGTATTGAATAGTTTTCTTTGCTTAATAGCTGAGAAAGGCTGCTGGCATTCTTTGGCCAGTGGAAACACAACCTTACTGAATTGCGTTTCATTGTCAAGGGTGGTCTTGTATAACATTGTTAATGTCTTTACTGAACCTCATCCACTGTATCTTAAGCCAATTTACTTGCAAGCCTTCTTCATTTTTCTTCTTTCTTATAATATTGCTTTCTCAAGCTGTGCTGTTGACTTGAAATTTTCTTGTTTCATTACATGCACATTGAACTTGTTCTTTCTTCTAGCATTGCGAATAGTTTCAATCCAATCTGATGGCACATAATGAATTTTATTTTTTGCTGCAGATTCAATGTTTCCAAAGTCCGAATCATTTTTCATGAATGAGTGGCCAGACACTAAGAATTTGTGGTCAATAACTGAAATATTATTACTATCATCCAAAACAACTTTCATCCATGTCAAGGCCAATTTGATGTTATGATTCTGCCCAGTACAGCTGTCACTATAGGCAATAAGGTGTCGTCTTTCACTTATTTCTGACTTTATAAAATTTGTTAGGCAGGATGCAATTTCCTGTGATCCCCGAGATGCTACTGTCTCATCCCAAGCATACATGTCAGCTTTTTCAGTATTCAGGTTGTGCACTCCTAAATTGTAGCAATAAAGGTTCCTTTTGTAATAAGCAACTGACGTTGTTAAAGTTGGGAATGGAAGGGCCTTTTGGAGATCAAATGAGATCACACAGTAGTCCTTGTTCTGATCAGCTAGGAAAGCATCATCTTTCATGGACTCTCTTGCTTTTTCTGCTTTGCATAGATGGAGCTCATGTTGAATCTTGATAGCATTTTTCTGTGATTCTTCAGCAGAGCCCAATTGGAACTTGAACTTGTCACATGTTTGGCATGTATCCTTTCGGGGTGCATGGAAATGTAAGTTCTCTTCACTAAAAATATTTTGATAAACTGTCTCACTAACTGGGTTTGAACTGATAGAGTTGCAATTTTCCACATAGAGATGGTACATTTTTCTAACATTCAATTCTGGGTCCAAATATCTTCGATTTGGGTTATGTTGCCTGGTATAATGACTAGTGTAAGATGGAAAGCTCAGTATATGTTTTCTCACTTCCTCCACTTTCATAGCACTTGTTTTATTAACACTCTGTGCTCTTCCCCTCAAGTCTTGTCCTATGTGCCCTTCTTTTTCTTTTTTCAATGCCATGGTCATTCTACCATCAGATATGTTGAATGTGTTTTAAAAAAACTGTTTACAAACAAGAATGCTCTCATTATCTATGTTCAAAAAATATTTATTTGTACAATTTTTATCTCCTTTACTCCCATCATGTCGTCTTCTTTGCTTTATAGCTACTTTCTTTATCATTCCACAAATGTATGAATTTTGTTGAGTAAAATTCCCCATTGTCCAAAAATGATCAAAACAAGATTTCCTGTCCTCTTCTGATATCTTAGTATGACATTTATTCCTACAAGAGCACTGAATATTCCTAAAAATAATATCAATCCCCGAATTTCTTCTACTTTTCTTCAAATTTCTATTCCAATTTGCTTCATTCCTTTTCCTCTTGGGCCTATTGACATCAACATCAGAAATACTACAATCATCTGGTCCATTGATGTTTGAATTCAAATTGTCATTGGAGCCTGGAAGCATAAGAGTTTTTTCCTATCACACCACATTTGAAATTTTGTTGTGGGCAAAACTGGTGTAAGTCCATAGGCTAATACTAGTTCAAGTTTGATATTATGTGTAACTTCTAACACACAGCATACCGTACATAATTAATGTATTTTTCTAGTTTGTACTACAATAATAACCATATCAGACATCAAACATTTATTATAATGTTTTAATCTAATACAAAATTACAGAACATTCTTAAAAAAAATTATAGGTTAGTTTTGCAAATTACTCTATTTCTACTTTTGACAGTATTGATTACAGTATTAAGAATATTTATTTACCTGCATCTGAATCTGTAGATGATGAATCATTATTTGGTACATAGTTTTTATCAATATCAGAGTTGTCAGAAAACTCATTTTCAGATGACATTCTGACAATAACAAAACAGTGCTTTGAAAATGTGACTTACACCACTTTTGCAAGCATGGCTATTGGTAAACAGTTTGCTCCAGCTGGCTAGTACTGGTATCTGGTGGCGAATCAGTGAAGCTAGACTTACACCATTTTAGTACAAGACAGTTCGAATATCAAGCTATTCAATGGTAGTATTAACCAGATTTTGATAAAAATTGACTTACACCACTTTTGCAATCAAGGGCTCAAATATCTTCTCACCTGGAAAAGAAATGAGGCTGTCTCATTCTACTTTAAGTAATTATAGATGAAGTAATTCACAGACTTCAGTGTTCCGACTATTTGTTCAAATTTGATGCTACAGCAGTTTAAAATTCTAAATTTGTTTTTAAAACTGCTGTAGAAACAAATTTGAACAAAAAATAGTCGGATCACTGAAGTCTGTGAATTACTTTATCTATGATTAATTACTTCAAGTAGAGTGGGACAGCCTCATTTCTTTTTCAGGTGAGAAAATATTTATAATTGATCTTTCTGAGAAGTCTCTTAATTTATCTTTCAATAGACGACTGAATAAATTCACCCTCATGTTAGAGTGGATAAAAATACTTTTGCATCGGATGAGAATGTTCACACCTACTTGTTCCAGACATAATTTGTGACTATAGACTTTGTTATTAGTTAATATGTTCTACAGTACAGATTGTGTGAATAAAGAATTGAATTTGAATTTTACTCTTTCAAACGTAAAGCTTTCCAAAATATTGAAAAGTTTGTATTTACAGCTCATTTTGCTACACTGAGCAATAAATTTTAGTTAATTTCCTCTGAATAAGTTCAAAACTACTTATAAAAATATTTTAATCCATTAAGAATTTTTTGATTCAGAATTACTAAAATTTAACAAAAGAAACAAAAGATAAGGATAGAAAGATTATAAAAACTGTTATACCTACGAATTTTTTCACTTGACATCCAACTCGTAAATCCAACTGTTCAATTGTGCCATTAGTTGTACTGTAGCACATTTGGTTCTTTTTCTGTGGGATGGATCTGGAAATGGAGGCGAATGAATAAGATGAATGATAAAGAAGATAGTGTACAAAAATGTGTAGTCAAGAGTTAACTTTTGACAAAATTCCATTATCCAGCAATTGAATTCATGTAAGGAAACAGGGACTTTACTTTCCTAAAACCATAGTAAGGATTTTTCCTTCAACAGCACAAGGTCAAATTTCCCTCTTAATGCACATTGTAGACATTTAGAAAATTGTAATTGTAATGCCCGGTTTCTGAGTTGTTCATTAACTTAATGGACCATTGACTCAATGCTGTAGCAATGGGTTAATGATCCATTAAACTTCATGAACAACTCAGAAACCGGGCATCAGCACAATTTTCCACAAAACACAGAAATATTGATCATATCATACAATTTAGAAATTATAATCATTTTCTTTTTTGTTGTATTATTCCGTACTACAGTCCACACAACTAGCAAATTCACACACCATTGCCACCATCATATCAGTCTTCTCAGATAATATCTGAAGCCCAATATCCTGTTATGTTTTGAAGGACAATTATTTAGTTCAAGTCAATTAAAAGTTGTTAGAATGTCGGTGGTGTGCAAGTAAGCTACATTTACCAATTATCAATATTTTTATCCAATTTTCTAATTTATTATTATAATTATTACACATTATTGAAACTTATTAATCATCGCATCCAAAATTTGCATTTAGTCACAAGTTGCATCAAGCAATGTATTAAATCCACGAGGTATATTTTCAATTTAATAGTCTAGAACCCTAAATATTTGCATAGATTATAAGATGCGTTCATATTATTACACTACAAATGCTTCTTGAACTAATTCTAGCTGAGCCCAAATCTAATTTTACAAACATTTTAATATCTTTCAGTTATTTGAGTTGAAAATACAAGACTGGTATTTAGAATAAAATGTGAAATTTCTTGTGTAAACCTACTTCTTTAACCTACGAAGTCCATAACTCCTACAATCAATCTATTGTTCAGAATGCTCTTTGGATAATAGTTTTGAATTGTAACTTTCAGAGCATTTGAAGCCCTTTTGAAAGCCTTCATGAAATTAATTATAAATAAATGAGCTCCAGGAATACATTCAATTAATTATCCAAATTTTGAAAATTTCAATTTCAGAGTTTTTTATAAAAAAAAGTTCAATAAATATAATTTAAAATCAAAAAGCTATAAATGATAAAATGCGTCCATGTACCATATATTGATGAGTTGCATCACAAAATGAAAGGTAATTTATTTTCATATCCAAGTAATGGACTATTTTTTAGAGTTTATTGATAGATACGTAAGAATAACGTTTTTGGTTAGATTAAACAATAGAGAACAGTTCATACCAACAAAATTGAATAACATTCCTTGGTTAATTACAGTCTAAACATATTTTTTTCAATTTCCATCTACCTTAAACATGTCACTCTTCCCTCAGTAACGTTCATATCTGATAATTTATGCCAACTTTCATTCAAGCTATATATTGATATTTTATTATCAGATGTTGAACAAGCAATTCTCGTTTCAGAATCCCTGAAAAACAAAATCATTGTGAATTATTTAGTCAATTTTTCAAGAAGTAGAATTTTTTTAGTTCAATAACACTAATAAAATACACACGATATCTATGAAGGCAGTAATCGTCGAAAGCGGAAGTTTTTTTTACTCAATACGCATTCACCAAGCGAAATGAAACAGAAATCCCAAATTCAAGTCGATCACACGGCAAACAAAATATGTGTACCGTAAATTGAATGAAGACAACATTTATTGAGGACCTGACAAAGCCGTATTAAAAATGTGCTATTGCCTACACATCCTTTCATCCAGGCAATACCTTTCAAAAGGAAGTTTCATGACTTCAGGCTACAGCTTCCTCTTAATCCAAGCAAGATATCACTTGATCTGGACTTTGGGGATCGAGTATAAAATTAATAACTGTGATAAAAAGTTGATTGACACAATTGATCCCAGTTAGTTCAGGCTAGCTCAATTCAACCCGTATCTCAATCCAGCTGAGCAAGTAAACATCATGTTCAAATGCAGCCCAACAGCTTGTATGATAGTTTCAATACATTTATGTTTACTATAACTAAGTAATCGGTAAGGATTCTTATTTAACCGACTTCCAAAAAGAACAAGGTTACAATATTCGACCTTTTTTTATGTTTGTACATCAATCATTCGAACAATATTGAACCGACTTCGATGATTTTTTTTTAAACGAAAGAGCATCGCTCAGCGGTGGTCCCATCCAAGTTTCGCAAGGATCGGCCCAGTACTTAGCCCAATATTAAACAAGAAGAAGCATTCTATTGAAAAAAAAAATATATATATATTTGATTTATTTCTAACGAATGTGAAGTAGCTTAATTTTGTTATGACTTTATTGTCATTATTATTCTAAGGGTTTGTTGTAATATAAGTACATGCTGTAATTTGTTGTCTGTAAGAATAAAATGATGATGATGATGATGATTCTTCGATGTCTTCATTTCAATCAAGTTTGAATAGGACAGTTCCACACATAACCGCCAATCGGATAATCGGTGTCGTTTACCAGGCTGATCATTGTATCATATGGAGCGCTTTACATCTAGACGGTTTTCAAAATCATATGATGCAAAGCAATTATGCCGGGTAAACGACATCGGTTACCCAAAGCTAGTTCAGTGTGAAACAAGCCTGTAATTTCCCGTTTTGACCAATCACGTGAACTTAATTTGAATCAAGAATAAGAAGAATATAATATTTATGTTCATATGGAAATTGTAAATAATTTAGTTGATGAAATGGAGTCATAGGAATAAGGTTTTTTACTTAGTTTCAATCATAAATTGGAGAATTTGGAAAAACAACTGATCTCAGAAGTATTTTTAGTTTCGCTGCTGTGATGGATTAAGAATATTTATTTGCCATTAAATAAATGTGCGTACAATAGGCTATTTTGAGGTTATGTTTAATGATCCTTTTGTACTAGCTCAAAGTTTATGTTTTTTATATTAAAAAAATATATATGACTAATATCACAAAAAATATCGTACATAACCCGTCTGGGAAGATGTTTACCATACTCGTATGATAATACCGCACTCAACTTCATCTCCTTATCATATTTTCAGTAAACACAATTTTCCACACTTGTAACGTAATATAGGCCTACTATTTCAGTGTAGGTATATTCTGAAAGGGACCACATCAAAATGAATCAAAAGCCATTTCACTTTTAAGAAGCCTTTCGCTATTATAATTTTCCTAAATACAATATTCCACATAAAATAAAACGTTGTAGAATTTTCCTTGGTTTATCTTTTCTTATAGGTGGATTTTTAGTTACTCAAGTTTGGATGTTATAAATTAATTATTGGCTTGCTAATTTGATAAATATTTCATAATGTAGGCTTTAAGAAATTTCTCATGTTTTCAAAGTTTGAAAATTCAACTAAAAAGTTAAAAATAAAACATATTTTAAAACAAAAAAAGAAACCGACTTCAGTGAAATTATAAAATACTCACGTACTAAAAAGTTTAAAATAAATTATTCACTTTAAACTGAGAAAATTTTCAATTTCATACAAGTAATCTTTTGAAGTCGGCGCCAAATTTCCCATAAACTTCTAAAATATAACAGAATTACTCTGTGATGTCTTCCATGGCGAAATAATTGAACAATCTAATATCAAAACTGACACTGTATTTCAGTAAAAGTGAGTGTAAATCACATATTTAATTGAAATACAGTGTTAGTTTTGATATTAGATAGAATTTCTTATCAATTACTGTATTTCAGTAAAAGTGAGTGTAAATCACATATTTAATTGAAATACAGTGATAGTTTTGATAATAGATAGAATTTCTGATCAATCACTTCCTGGTGGTTCGGAACCCACCTAAAACTGTAGGTCCAACTCATCAATCTCCATCATCCAATTCATTACCCACGCAAAGGTCTCAGACCTATGTGGGCTTCATCCTCCAAAAAAATACAGTGTTAGTTTTGATATTAGATAGAATTTCTTATCAACTTCATAAAATATTTGGCGCCGACTTCAAAAGATTACTTGTATGAAATTTAAAATTTTCTCAGTTTAAAGTAAATACTTTATTTTAAACTTTTTAGTACGTGAGTATTTTATCATTTCACTGAAGTCGCTTTCTTTTTTTGTTTTAAAATATGTTTTATTTTCCAAGAAAATAATTATTATAATTTTTCGTCGTTTTAAAATTATTTTCATGTCTGGCCCTTTTAAACTTCCTTGGATCGTTTATTACATATTCAAATGTATGCTTCAAGAGTATTAAGTGTTTATTCCAATCATTTATTGAAATTTCAAAATGTAAAATACATTGTATCGACGATGTCCTAATTGATGATGGTAGAGAAAAATGGAGATGGGGATAAGCTGGCAAACGCAACTCTCCTGCCGTCCAAACAAGAATCAGATCTAGAAAGGTGGCACTATTTCGTCCCCCCACTACACAACTCGACTCTAAGGTAATACTGGGGGTAAAATTCACGGATGCGGTAATACAAAATCCCCGAATATCCAAAACGTAACACTAGGTATATAAAAGTTGTGCTGTATTTATGATTTGAAAAAACATTGTTCTTTAATAGAGTGCAACATACACCTTACTATGTCTTGATAATCACCAATTTATGCTGCAATGCTGCTTTTAATCTATGACCGTGAGATATAAAATTGCCAATATTAATGAGTAATTAAAAGGAATTTAATTACCTTCCACATCCAACAATGTTGAGAACATATGCATTTTCATCGACAACTTGCTCTCCTTGAATAGCGTACTGAGGGAGACTACATGTAATGTCACTCGTCTCACTTTTGACATTAGTGGACAATTTTCCTTTTATCTTGTCTGGAAATAAGAGTATGAATGTTATTTCAAAATTTGAATATAAGAATTGAAAAAGCCGTTTGATTATAAATAACAAGAAAATTGACTGAATATTCTTAGAGTTGATCTTGCGATGTAATGGTCCTCAAAACGATCGAACATCAAACAGTTCTAGAGGTGTTGTTGGACAGGCAAAATGGACTAGGCCTACATGAATTTAAATTTACAAAGTGATTTCAATTGTAAGCATTCCAGCCCCACAGGGGAAGCTGGGGAAAAAAGTTATATTAAGTGCAAACTTACCCTTTTACTGCCGATGACATCGGAGTTTCTGAGTAAAATAATGAGGAAATGTGTGAGAAGGAATAAGGACATTTGAACATATCTCTCTCTGATTTACACCTTGGCTGGTATCTGTCTGTGAGACTTTACCTTTTCCATACGAATTGAAAATTAATATCAAATACAATTCGAAACTATCATACTATTATTGTCAGCCCGAATTTAAGATTAATCAGTTCTGTAGCTGATTATCCTCCCAATCAAATGAAGAGGTATGCACTAAGACTTCCAACTAGCCTATAATGAACTACAAATAATAATTCCAATACAACCAACATCAGCACCAAAACAAAAAGGAATCAGTACTAATCAGGCAATGTAATTTTTAAACTCATTCTTATCAAAGTAAAGGGGGTCCGGTTAAAAAAAAATCGTTGGAAAATTAGCATTTGAAAGTAGTAACTTAGTTTAATTTCACTCATTTTGACACAAATTATAATTTTAAATATAACCCATAGAGGATGAAGTTCACTTATCATATTATCTGGAATGGTTCACTAATAATCATGGATGACTTATATTTAATTTCACTTCTATATTCAGTTTGAAAACAAGTTAATACGTTCATAATTTCATTGAGACCAAACATTCGAGTTGGGCCTTTTTTTATGTGTGGACCTTTCAGTATTGAATAATCAAAAATAAAACTAGTTTCTTTCTTTTGTAATTGATGACCAATTTCAAGCTTTTATTGGTCTCAACATATGAACACTTCTTTATTTGATGGCAACAGAGGCAGGAAACTTATTGAAACAATGAACGAGAATCCTACATCATAATACAAAAATTGAAACTTCATTTTTCTCACTGTCGATTTTCTGTTGTAAGGGGTAGCTCAACTCCTTAGTAACTCATATTTAAATACTCAGTGCAAAGATGCGATAATATTGTACTGTACTTGAAAGCGAAAAGATAAATGAATAAGTACCTAACCTTTATTCTAATTTAGCAGTGAGAAATATAGATTTGATTTGTTGACAAAAAACATCAAAAAATGCATTGCCTGGGCTAAAATGTAAATTCCTGCAGAAAGATTTGGAGATATTTTTGGTCTGTTGCAGAAATACCAAATAAAAAATTAAAAAAACATTCTCATTCTGCTTTGAACCAGTTTCTCAAAACAATACGACCAAATAAGCAGTTATGCAGGTTCAGTTGAGGCTGTAGACTCGCAGTACTAGAATATAGACACAATTTCACCTGAAATATAACCACAGAATTAACGATTTTTGATCAGTTTCTAGAGAACCGTACACGTAAATAAAATAACATTCGGTAAGATAAACATACCAATTATCTGCCACTAACAGAAAATCAGCCCTCTACACTCATAACCTGAAGAATAAGCATCTACTTCGAGTTTACAACAGCTAATTAACACGATATCATTAATTGGTTATTTGACTTCAAAATAACAAAGTTTAAAAATCGATGAGAAATTACGGATTTAGTAGGCGCTAATCCACTGGAGTGTATTGAATTTTGCGGGTTTCTCAAGAATTCTGGTTTTAGAGCGACTCCCCGTTGAAAAGACATTGAGGGGGCCGATATTAGGAAGATCATCATCATGGGCATGAGTTGAAAAAATAAATGATAATACAAATTTATGAAAGTTTCCTTCGCTGCAAATGGTGAGAACGTGTCAAGAAAGATTTGACATTCACTTTGATTACCTAAGATAATGTTTTAGAGAAATCTAAAATATAAATATTGGAGCATTAAGTAAAACTGGTCCTGAACTGGCCGATAATTAGTATGTTTACCTCATACATGTTCAGTTGAGGCCGCAGATGCGTGTCAAATTGTTTTAAAATTTCCCTAGAATTTTAATAGCCAACTTGCTAGTTCTGAAACAAATGCGGGCCACCGATACCGTATCAATTAATTGTTTATGAATCTCCCCCTCCCCGAGGTTACAGTAGATAGAGACCCCTGTCTAGGCGAGTCAGCTGGCTAGTACATCCAGTTAGTAATCTTTACATAACTCATTTGGTGAGGTGAATAATAGCTAGAAGAAACTAGGACCAAGGTTTTTGTAAGCAAATGCTAAGCTTCGAGTGATTAAAGTTTGTTAGACTAGTCTAGGCCTAGGTCTTGCTAGGCTTTTCCAGACACCTTAGCTCTTGCTTAAAAACGAAGTGAATAAAGAGCGACTTCTAGCTTTCGAGGTTAGAACTATCTCACAAAATCCGTAGCCTAGTCCAGGGCATGCTAGCTTTTTAATCATTCGCTATTTGTCTTCCGAAATGGCAGCTTTTATGCATGTGCGTCAACCAGAGAACTTCTGTGAGCGAAGAGACATAGTTAGTTGTAAGCAGTTACTTAGATTTGAAAGTGATAGTATGGATTTTTTAACTGTGGAATTTTTTAATGAAACGGACACGCATGGTGGTAGTCTTTCGCCCAGGGAGAAAATGGAAGTGTTCTTACGTTTTGTAGCTGATCCCGGGTTTCAATCAGGGGTTGCCGAGGACATTGGAATTCACAGAACCACAACTTGTAAAACCGTTAAACATGTGACTGATCACATAGTTTCAAGAGCTCATGATTCACTTCCCATCAACAATTAATGAAATTAATGACACGAAAATTACTTGGCAACAACGTTTTCGCCAACTGTGATAGGAGCTCTAGATTGTACTCACATACAAATAACAAACCACAACTCCATGGTGATGAATATGTAAACAATAAGGGATTTACCAGCATTAACGCTCAGTCTACAGTTGATTCAAATGAAAAGTTTACAAGTGTGTGTGCTGAGTGGCCAGGAAGCGTTCACGACGCAAGGATTTGGTGAAGGAGTGAAGTTAGGAGTATGATATCTCGTTTTGATGGAGCAGCATCTGCCGATTCAGGTTATAGTATTGTTACGGGTTCTATCTCTAAAATAACGCTGGCAACACTTAAATTTATCACTTGCACTTTATTTACACAAATTATCCCCAACTCACACTGTTCGGTTATGTCTTACGCAAAATAAAGCAATTAGAACAGATAAATCGATAATGTTCAGCTAATAAAGAGTTTTCAATATTACTGTACAAAAATCAATCACTTAATGACAAAAGGCCGATCTAATATTAAATAATAACTGTTCAATAAGTCAAAGAGAAGCGTCTAATTCATAATAGTTCAAACTTTACAAGCACTTACAAGTAACTGTATAAACTGTCTCAATTATAAATACTGCTATTAACACTAAAGACAACGAAAGTTCATTATCATAGTTTGTAATAGCGCCAACAGGATTGCACTGTCCATATTAACGGGAACTGTCACAGTACACTGCCACTTGTTATCAAATGTAGAACAACAATTGAACTGACTTTTACAAAAGTCTCTGCTATTTAAACATTTTACCATGAACTAGATATCTCTCCATCTTTCTATCAACTTCTACCGAATTCTAAAATAAACAAATAAGAAATTCTCGCATTTTCTACAATATTCGATTTAGTCGATAAATTTCTATAAGGTTCTAATTAAATATCATAAAAGTGTCAAACAAATAAACTACAAGGCGAAGAGAGTACAGAAGAAGAGTGATTAATTGCTTAGACTGGAAGACTTGTTGACACAAGCAGATAACACCGAAAATCACTGTTCATTCTTTCCGCGTCCATAATTTTGCCGTGGCTGATTACTCCGTTTAAGCCTACCGGGCAATGATGGACTTCCCTGTGTACAAGTTACATGAGCGTTATATCTGTCGCGTCGGACCCTGTAAAGTCAGCGTCAAAAACGCGTCCAGACTGGTAAAACGGGCAGCAAAAACGCGGCAGAAATGACGCCGTCGCTGTTATACGGGCAAATCTGCTACCAACAGTATAAGTTATTTATTCGAAGTTTGCAGTAATTATGGTGACAACACTGCTCATCACACATTCCTCTGGCGTATTCACGTGAGTTCGCAGGTTAACGTTGACAGCATAATTTTATTGTTGTGACCTTTGGGCACCCTTGGTACCCGTCGCGGCGTCTTTTCTGCTCGTATAATAGCTCCACCACCGAGCGTTTGCGTCGACAATGCGGCGTTTTTTCTGCTCGTATAACAGCTCCGTTTTTTATGATCAGCGTCAGCGTTTTATCTGTCGCGTCAAAGCTGCTCGTATAACAAAAAAGGCAACAAAAAATGCGAGAAATGATGGACTACCTAATGCGTCAGTAGGACTCGTTGTGTAGGCATAGGGGAACCTAATTAAAAGGTGTGAGAAGGTGTGAGTAACGTTTGTCTCAACGTTTTCGGTTTTTATTCATTTTGAAAGGTTTTCAACACCTACGAGGTACGACCTATTTTGCATTTCTGTGTTCTGGTTCAATTATTATTATTATTATTCTGTCCATATTGTGAGCGCACCCTGATACAGGATTAAATCACAAAAAGACAAGTCATGAATGATCATTTAAAGCTCAGTTTACAATAAACAATTAAAATAGCTACTCACAGTAGTCAGCACACATAAAATACTCATTCAGTGAGTTACTGTCGCATTACCTAAATTAATATTATCTTTGCCTAATTGCATAAAAAATAAATAAAACTGTAAATAAAAATATTATGACTAGGCTTATGCATATCCAAGTCTCAGCCTGTTCGTGGACAGATCTAACCTTAGCTCATGCTAGCCCTAGCGCTAGCTCAAGTTTTTCCGGACTGTTCTACCTTTTGCCTTAGCTTCTTCTAACTATAGTTGACAATAGTTTATTCACTCGATTTTTAGCGAGAGCTAGATCTAAGGACTAGTTCCTAACCCCTAGAAACTTAGTTTTATTCACTTCACCCATTGGCTCAAATAAAATGGCTGAACACCAGCATCCAGCCATCTCGCTGACGGTCAAACCAGAAAAACAAAATCGAAAGAGCATACTAGAACTTACTTGTAACATTAGAATATAATAGAACTAAGTTTTAATAAATGTGGTTGTGACAATTTCGTCTTATTATTCACCAGTGGCTACAGATCAATAACGAAAAGTTATGAATATTTTTCACTGAAACTTCACTTTCAAACATGAACATTAAACCACGAAGAAAATAGAAGAAGGTATAAGGTACATAATGCCATGGAGTATTTTAACTCCATGCTTCACACTTCATAAATTATAGCTAAAGGGAATTGCCAAACCATAATATATTTAAGACGAAGTGAGTAAAGATGCTCCCCAATAACTTGAATAATAACAACTCAATAATAACTTGAATGAAGACTTACCCATATCGATTGAAATAAATATTTTCAAAGGCAGCTATGCATTAATATTCACTTGACACAAGCATGGGCCGAAATTAACATAACCTCTGAATTCAAAGCAAGCACGAATAAGAACAGCAGAAGCTCTAAAAGCCTTGGCAGTGTTGGCAACATATGAGCATAGAATAGTCGTACTTTACTACTGCTGTATGTATGTTTACATTTAATCATAAAATCACAATATCAATTGATTTACCATGTTAATTTCTTAATCTTATATTTCTCCAGAACGGATAATTTTTGTTTGAAAGAAACTCAACGCAATATATCACTTCGTAACCATTGACTGTAATCAATCTATTCACTGCGATATTCACATCAACCAACTAAAAATTTAGGAATTCGATAATATTTTGGAAATAATGTTGCAATAATCAGATATTATATTATTATCTATTATTCTACAAAGTACGGTTGTTAACGTGATAGTTGAGAACTGAGAATGTAAACAGCAAAAACTGAAACATGTTGAGGTTAGCTATGTTTATTTAAATATTTAGACTTTTTCGTGAAGTAGGTTAGAACTCTTGCGGTAATGGCTAATAGAACGGTTAAAGATGCTAAATCTGTTCGTGGAACTAATCCGCAGTACTTGGTAGAGAAAATAATTAGATCAAGAGTTTACGACAGCAAGTATTGGAAAGAAGAATGCTTCGCATTATCTGCAGAGCTGCTGGTAGACAAGGCTATGGAACTTCGCTACATTGGAGGAGTTTTTGGAGGTAATATCAAGCCCACTCCTTTTCTGTGTTTAATCTTGAAAATGCTACAAATTCAACCAGAGAAAGACATTATTGTGGAGTTCATAAAAAATGAAGAGTTCAAATATGTCAGAGCTTTGGGAGCCTTTTACATGAGATTAGTTGGCTCATCATTAGACTGCTATAAATATCTTGAGCCACTTTTCAATGACAGCCGTAAACTGAGGAGACAAAATCGGCAGGGGCAGTTTGAGTTGGTCCATATGGACGAACTTATCGACGAACTTCTTAGGGAAGAAAGGATGTGTGATATAATTTTACCAAGAATTCAAAAACGCTATGTCATGGAGGAGAATAATGAAATTGAGCCCAAAATTTCAGCTTTAGATGATGATTTAGATGAAGGTATAGAATCATCAGGAGATGAAGATGAAGTAGTCCTTACTGCTGAGAAGAATAGGACCAATGAAAGCCATTGGTCTAAAAAAAGAGACGACAGAAAAAGATCTCCAGATCGACTCAGATCGCCCGACAGAGACAGGATTAGAGAAAGAGACAGAAAAGTGCGAGAACGGGATAGAGATAGAAATCGAGACAGAGGACATAGAGAAAGGAGCCGCAGCCGTGAAAGAAGACAAAGGTCGAAATCTCCTGCAGGAAGACATCGAAAAGAAGATCGCGAAAAAGAGAGGCCAAAATTCAAAAGGAATGAGGAGGATAGGTGGCGAGATCGGGATATGGATAGGGGTTGGCATGATCGTGATCAAGAGAGAGATAAACGGAGGGATCGCGACCGAGACCGTGACCGACCAAGATATCGTGACTAATAATTCTAACTAATCGAATTTTTCAAGTGATTTTCTGTCAGTGAACTATTCAAGCAAAAATATTCATTCATTAGTTGAATCTGAACTTTTTAGATAGACATATTTCAATGTGATCTGAAACTACAAAGTTACAAATGGAATAATCACTTGTTAAAAAATGTGAGTTAATTCATCAATGTGTATTATTTAATAATAATGAGCAATATAACTTACTTGCCTCTAATTCAATTCAAGCATGGATAATTTTTTCATTTTAACCAGGAAACTTCTTCATAAGCAAGGAAATAATGGATAAAAGCTGTTGATGAATCACCATAATATAGAAAGGAGCCACTTTGCTGCTGAATGTAATTTTTTAGATCACTTCCATCGTCAAGATAGTGCCCATCACATTCAACATATTCATAATGGTAGGCTATACCTTATTATGTCTTACTGTAAAATATCTAATCAGGAAGGAAAAATTGATTTTCGATTCTTCCTAAAACTCCTGTGCTACTGGATTTGGCATGCAACCAGATTACTCAGCTGACTCACGTTCCAGTTGTTGACTGGAACAGGAAAATCTTTCAGGTAATTTTTCAAAAAATTTTGGTGTCATAATTTCGTTTTTAATTTGGTCAGTTCTATGAAAAATGAACAGGAGAGTCGAATAATTGATAACATGTTAGAAGTATGTAACTCCAGTAATTAGATATTGAACAAAACAAGCAGAATTGATAATTATAGAAATCATTCATTCAATTCTTGATTAATTAATCAATGAACCGATAGTTTTTCTACAAAACTTGAAGAGAATTCAATTTTGAATTTAAAAATTGAATAGCACTGTAGCCAAAAGCACTCTGAAACTACGTAATGTACTTAAAACTAGGATACCACATAAAAATTAAATGTTCTAAGCAACTGTGTGTAAACTGAATGATGTTTTTTCATTAGAAGAAAATTATTTAAATCAGTTCAATAGTGCTTGAGTGATTGATGTAAAAACGCAAAAAAGCAGATCAAACTAAGAACTTCCTCCTTTTTTGAAACTGATGAAAAAAAAATGAGTTCAAATTTATTTGGAGTATTTACATTTTTTACAATGCTATCATATTTTACTGTTTTTCCTAAGCACCTACTAAAATTTGAAATAACTTACATTTTTCTCCTAGCTTAAAATTTGAAAATGTTATCATCTTTTAATTTTGCCAATTTATTTAGCTTGAAAATTTCATCATTCAATAATTCCTTAAATTCCATGGTACAAGAAATAATCAAGTTGGTAGGCTACTTAATCAGTAGAGCCAATAGAATATGATGGACTTTTGAAAAATTCAAATATATCTTGTGTTAAATTGAAATTTCATAGTTTTTCATTTTTGTAGTGGGAATAAAAGATCATGAGTCAAGTCCCATTCAGCGGCACCGCTCAGTCGCTAGTCTTAATAAGGGATACAGCGACTTTTTGCAGTGCTGCTCAGTAACCACTGGCCGGAAGTTGCAGCACCACAAAAAGTCGTGCAAGACATAGTATAGGGTCTATAATATCACACTATCAAATATGTTTGTCAAATAAATTTTATCGAATCTGTAAGTACCATATCACATTTCTTATTTGATCAAAAAACAGCATAGTTGAACAACAATTTTACTCTCGTGCAGCTTATGTCAGTGCGGCTGTTGTAATGTGTTTAGTAGAAAGTTAAAAAATAAATTAAAATAAAAAAGATTGTGAGTTAGGCAGTCGATTGCAAGATGTAACAAGTTAGGCATCCAAAACAATTTGTTGAAAAAGCTTAAGTTGGAAGACCAGCAACATTATTTGAAAATGAATGTTTATTGTTGGAAAAAGCATTTCAAAATTTTCATATTCATTTATTATATTAATATTTTAGTAGGAGCTACTGTCGTACTGTCCATATATATTTTCTGGCGGCCATAATGTGCCACTTTGTAACAAAAATTTTATTGTTGTGAATATCCATTATTTGTGATCTGAATTATAACTATTCGTATAATTTATAGAAACTTGCTATGCAGAAATGACCTTTTTGAGTTGCAACAGACGCATTTCGAACTATGTTGTTCTTCCTCGGCGCTTGGCTGCAGACTGCAAAGGTCAGTTCTGCATAGCAAGTTTCCAAATATGAATAATCAAAAAATTTGATCATAGTTCTACTCAAGAGAACATATGATCTGAGAAGTTTTATCAAATTGGCAAACAGCTACCGATATCACACTGTCAAATATTTGATCAAATTTATTTGACAGTGCGATTCAGGCCTGAAGGCTTCAGCGACTTTTATATAGGAAGACCATACACTAAAGCAGGAAACCCACTGGCCCGGCGTCCGGCGGCGACCGATGCTTACCGGCAACATTGCTTTGCGTTGTTTTCATTGAACGGCAACCCACTATATCTGTCCGTCACCGGCGGCGGCCGGCGGCGACAGAAGCTTTTGGGGGGCATTCTTGCCGGGCAGCCTCTCCGGCATTTCTCTAGTCGATGCCAGTATCGCAAGTGTTCTGCGTGAACGGTACAATGAGTTATTTATTTGTCATAGTCGCAGTGTGTGTTGAAGAAGAAAAGAGTCAGAAACGAAGGAAGCAGTTAATAAAAATAAAAATTAATTAAAAATAAAATTGAATTAAAAAAATGAAATAAAATAAAATTAAATAAAAAATAAAATAGAAATAACATAAAATGAGATAAAAATAAAATTAAAATAAAAATGAAATAAATTTTTTTAAAAATTAATTAAAAATTAATTATTAATTGATAAAAATAATTTCATGTTATTTTTTCTATTTAATTTGAGCCAATAACAAAAATTTTCAATGAGATCGAAATTCTTTTGCTGGATTGCCTTTTGTGACTTCATGTCACCTTTTAATCGCCGGTTATCTCATCCAGAACTCAATAAATTTTATCACATCACAAAATCATGTTTTATTTGTTATTGGTTCAGGTAAGTATTGATTAGTAAGTAAAATAGTGATGATTAAATTATTAAATAGCTGTTTTGAAAATACTGCAGATAAATAAGACACATTGATCTCAAATCTTACTAATCAATACTTACCTGAACCAATAACAAATTAAAACATGATTTTGTGATGTACTGTAATAAAAATTATTGAGTTCTGGACGAGATAGCAGGCATGACAGGTGACATGAAGTCACAAAAGGCGATCCAGTGACAGAATTTCGATCTCATGGATTATTTTTGTAATTGGTTCAAATTAAATTTAAATAGTAACATGACATTATTTTTATTAATCAAAATTAAATAAATTCTATTTTGAATTAATTTTTTTTATTTTAATTTTTTTTATTTTTATTTTCAATTAGTTTTTATTTTTATTTTTAATTTTATTTTTAATTTTGATTTTAATTTTTAATTCAATTTTGTTTTTAATTAATTATTATTTTTATTAATTGCTTCCTCAGTTTCTGTCTCTGTTCTTCTTCAGCACACACCGCGACTATCACAAATAACTCCTTATCTGACGAACTCTCCATTGCAACTGCTGCATTTCTTCTGTCAGCTCCAGTTTCTGCCGGAGCTATGCCGGGCTAATGGGATAGTATATTACGTTACTAGGCTGGAAAATAACATTTTGCCGGTCGAGCATATGATAGTTTATGAAGGAGGTGCAGCCGAGTGCAGAAACGTGAATATGCGAGAACTGGCAAAAGTTTACAGCTGTGTAATGTACGATATTTTTTGTTACACTTGATAGAAAGGCAAGATACAAGCAGCTGGATAATATGCGAGACATTCAAAAGTATTCAAGACAAGTGAATCAGCTGCTTTATTTAGATTCAGAATTTGATGGGCGAATTCCCAGATATATGCCAATACTCAGCTCATTACTGTGTATCGGAGCCCTAATGGTGATATTGAGGTATTCTGCAGAGTCATGGAAAGGGGTTCTTAGTTATCTGAATAAGAATAACAAACATTCTATTGTATGTGGTGACTTTAACCTCCATTTCAACTCAGGTGAAAGAAATGCTGAACAATTTGTCAACTTATGCTGTATGTATGGGCTCAAAATGATGGTACATGAAGCAACAAGGGGCTCCAACTGTCTTGATAATGTTTTTACAACAATTAGGGAAAGCATAGAAGTACGGGTGGTTAACTATCATATAAGTGATCACCTGGGCCAGCTTATGTCAGTCAATATGAATAGGAATGCAGACCATTGTATTCAGGATCCTGACCCCATGGTGGACAAGATAAAATACAAGACTGTTACTAGAATTAATGACAACAATATAAATGTGTTTAGGAGCTACTTGCTTAGGGAAAGCTGGTCTCATGTCTTCCAATCTAGTGACATTGATAAAAATTTTGATACTTTTCTCAACACAATTCACCACTATTATGAGCTAAGTTTCAATTCAGTTACAAAAAGTGTATCTTCTCTTCATAAAGGTGAGAAAAAATCCTTCAAGTGTGATTGGTACACTCATGAACTCAAAATACATAAGGAAAGGCTTGATTTTTTGTATTTCCTTTCCAAAAATGATAGTACTTATAAAGATATTTATATGAGAGATAAACATTACTATAGGCTGAAGATTAGGGAAGCAAAGAAACAGGCAAACAGCTCTTTGATTGAAAACTCTAGTAACAAATCTAAGACCTTGTGGAGCATTGTTAATAAGACTAGACCTATAAAAAATGTCCATATTGAAAAGAACATCTCACCTGATGATTTTAACAATTTCTTTGTGAATGTTGCCCAAAATATTAAGAATAGTTTAGTGAAAAATGATAATGTAACCCCCACTGCTTTACTGGAAAATATGAGAATTCCTGAGGGTGTTGGTGCCTTTGAGTTCAGGGCTGTTACTGTGGATTGTGTGTTGGAGGTGGTAAAACACATGGCACCGAAAAGCAGCAAGGATCACTATGGCTTGTCCAATGTGCTGATTAAGAGAATCATTGACTGCATTGCTGAGCCACTGACAGCACTGATCAACAGCTTCATTGCACATGGAAAATTTCCCACAGCCCACCAAGGTTATTCCTATTTTTAAAAAAGGCAAGCTTGATCAGATTACAAACTATCGCCCCATTGCTTTAGTCCCTGTACTCTCAAAAATTATTGAAATATTACTTGGTAGGCAGTTGTGTACTTTCCTTGAGTCTAATGGTTTGATTTGTGAGACGCAGTTTGGGTTCAGGAAGGGCCTCTCAACGGTGCATGCTCTGATTAGGCTGGTGGAGGAGATTACTGACTGCTATGAAAAAGGGTCCTTTGCTGCTGTCACATTCTGTGATCTCAGTAGGGCTTTTGACTGCATATCACATGATCTTCTCTTGGATAAGCTGAGGCATCTGCATGTGATGGGGCTTGCTCGTGGCTTATTGTCTTCTTACCTGCAGGGTAGATATCAGTATGTGTGTGTCAATGGTAAGAGCTCTGCCAGCTTACCTGTTGATTGTGGTGTGCCTCAGGGGTCTGTACTTGGGCCACTGCTTTTTATAATTATGATCAATGACCTCAGCTATAATGTCAATTCAAAAGTGGTCTTGTATGCTGATGACACCACTATTCTCAATGGGCATGCAGATGATGGTCAGTCACTGACATTGTCTAAGGCTAGTCTTGGTTCTGTTGAGGAGTGGTTGACTGCAAATGAACTGTTTCTCAATAAGGAAAAAACAACCACAGTCACTTTTGGGCTGAAGAGGAGTAACATGACCATCTGTAAACAACAAAAGTTCCTGGGAGTCACCATGGATTCGGCTCTGACTTGGACTCAGCATATAGATGGCCTTAGGACTAGGCTCAGCAGTGGTGTTTTTGCTCTCAAGCGGCTGTGTGGTGAATTGAGTCAGGATGGTCTCTGCCAGGCTTATTTTGGCCTCTTTCAGTCACATATATCCTATGGGCTTATAGTCTGGGGCTGTGCCTCACATGCAGATGATATTTTTATTGTTCAGAAGAGGGCTGTGAGAGTTATTGCTGGTGCTCATAGTCGTGAGCACTGTAGGGAGATCTTTAGGAATCTCCAAATTCTTACACTTTTTTCCTTATATATCCTGCAGTGCTTACTGTATCTTAAGACCAACCCTGACAAAATGGAAATGAGGAATGCTACACATTCCTATTCAACAAGACATAGCCAATTTCTAAATGTTGCCCGGAGCAGACTGTTCAAGACTGACAAGAGTCCTGTCATAATGGCTACTAGGTTAATGAACAAACTCCCAGTTAAGGTTAGGCAGCTTGATTTTGCAAAATTTAAGCATTGTGTTCAATGGTTCCTTCTAAACAGGGCATTTTACTCTCTAAAAGAATTTACCAGTGAGAGATGGACCTTAAGTAATTTTATATTAAATTGATAGTGTTTGTTTACTTTATGTTGATCTAAATGTTTGTAATAAATTATGTTTGTCTTTGACTGGTCTATGTATCAAAATGTGATATTTGTTGGGCTAATAAAATGATTATGATTATAAACAAAAATAATGATAGCCTAGTGCAATCAGCTGGATAATATTTGAGACAGGTATTGAGTCATAGGTAATGAGTAATGTAATGAGTTGACTATATATATATATACATATAATATATATATGTGAGTCAACGGAATAGTTATTTATGTATTAAGAGCGTGAAGTGCAACTTTATCGCTCAAGCCAAAACATTTACTGCGCGACACACAGTGGAGTGCAGTAATTTTGCGAGAGCGATAAAGAAGCTTCATGTGCGAAATACATACAATATTTTTCCTACAACTGCAGTTCTGGATTCCAACACAATAAAAGTTTGTAGTTTGTAACATCACAGACCGTGCGCGGATTTGGTTAGCATTCGACTTTTTTGAGGTTATGTGAATTTCACAGATTCCATGATCCACCAATGAGAAGACATCAAAATCAAAACAGAAGCGTAAAGAAAACAGCTGGCAAGCGTAAAGTACTTTACCATTGCAGAGCAGTAAAGAGGTATTTTACAATTAGTTTCCAGTACATAAAGAACTACTTTACGAGCAGTTGTAGGAAATAGTTATTTATGTATTAAGAGCGTGAAGCGCGACTTTATCGCTCGAGCCAAAACATTTACTGTGCGACATGTAGCGGAGCGCAGTAATTTTGTGAGAGCAATAAAGAAGCTTCACGCGTGAATTGCATACAATATTTTTCCTAAAACTGCAGTTCTTGATTCCAACACAATAAAAGCTTGTAGTTTGTAACATCACAGACCATGCGCGGATTTGGTTAGCGTTCGCCATTGTTGAGGTTATGTGAATTTCATGGATTCCATGATCCACCAATGAGAAGGCATCAAAATCAAAACAGAAGCATAAAGAAAACAGCTGGCGAGCGTAATATACTATTACCGCTTGCGGAGCAGTAAAGAGGTATTTTACAATAATTACTTTTCTGTACGTAAAGAACTACTTTACAAGCAGTTGTAGGAAAATAGTATTATCGATCAACGAAACTGATTGAATTGACCGGCTGTAATCTGTAATTTAATGGCGGACAAGGGACAATGACTTGAGTATAGGGTTGATTACATTGGGATAGTTACTCGCTAAGCGAGTAGCGAGTAGGACATTACTAACCGACCGTGCTACAGCAGCTCAGCATACCAAGCCAAATTATATTTAAAAAAATATTTCTAGAATCACCCCCATACTATGGAATTTCTAAGACAATAAATAATATTGCAACACAAAATTAGAATATGAAGTTTACCAACAATTACTCAATAAAATTTCATCAAAACAATATACAATATATCTCATCTGAAGTGTTATGCTGGCAGCCTGCGTGATCAAGTGTCGGCTTTGGCCACAATAATATTGTATTTTGGTGTTGGCTACTCTGCCAGCGAGTATAAAGGGTTGATTACATTGGGATAGTTACTCACTAGGCGAGTAGCGAGTAGGACGTTACTGAGCGACCGTGCTACAGCAGCTCAGCATACCAAGCCAAATGATATTTAAAAAATTATTTCTAGAATCACCCCCATGCTATGGAATTTCTAAGACAATAAATAATATCGCAACACAAAATTAAAAGATGAAGTTTACCAGCAATTATTCAATAAAATTTCATCAAAACAATGTACAATATATCTCATCTGAAGTGTTATGCTGGCAGCCTGCGTGATTAAGTATCGGCTTTGGCCACAATAATATTGTATTTTGGTGTTGGCTACTCTGCCAGCGAGTACAAATGTGACCAAATTCAAAGTAGACAGGCTCTCAACTTTGAATTTGGTCACATTTGTACTCGCTGGCAGAGTAGCCAACACCAAAATACAATATTATTGTGGCCAAAGCCGATACTTAATCACACAGGCTGCCAGCATAACACTTCAGATGAGATATATTGTATATTGTTTTGATGAAATTCTATTGAATAATTGTTGGTAAACTTCATCTTTTAATTTTGTAATGAAAAATAAGACGAAATTGTCACAACCACATTTATTAAAACTTCGAGAAACTAGTTTCGGTTGTTACACCATTATCAATCTCAATCAAACTGAAAAACTGAAGTACAGAGAAGCCTTATATATACTATACATGAAATGATACTATTGGCTAAGAGGGAAAGAGGCTGACCTTAATCGGACGTTGTGATTGGTTGTCAAGTCACGCCCCCTGGTGGGAGGAGTAACAAGCAAAAAAATACGAGTCAAATCAATAACTAAACAATGTGAACATCAAGAAAGTAACAAAAAATATGTAATAAGGCTAGAATTTAATCAAATTAAAATTAAAAATTCTTTTAAAAATTAGAAGCTCACTGAAATGCAATCAAGGTCAACTGAGAAATACACATAAGAATTGCTTTTTTTTTTTTTTTTTTTTTTTTTTTTTTTTTTTTTTTTTAAATAGGCTGGAATTATAATGAAACCAAGTTAGTTGTATTGAATTGGTTTAAATAAATTTGGTCATTTAAATTAGTTATGGAATCGTTTTTTACCAACTTAGTTATCTCCAAAGCTTCTAAAATGTTCAATTGTCTGCCTTTGCCAATCAAATGCAGAAATTCAACATTTTCTTCAGCCTTGAACTTGTGTCCATTATTAATGAGATGTTCTGCAAAATTTGAATCTCCTTTTTGGGTTTTCCAATCCCTGATATGTTCATTTACTCTACATTTGAAACTTCTACCAGTCTGACCCACATAACAAGCATTACAATCACCGCAATTCAATTTATAAACCCCACTTTTATCCCAGATATCAATTTTGTCTTTACTACACCCAAATAAGCTCTTTAAAATTGGTTTGGTTTGAAAAGCTACATCAAAACCGTTCTTTTTCAGTTGTTTTCCTAATTTATCAGAAACTGGGCCAAGGTAAGGCACCGTTATCCATGACCTTTCCCCAGTTTCCGTTACAGCAATGCTAGTACTTACTGCTATTCTCCTATTTATTTTATTTAACATTTTATTGACAATGATTTCCTCATATCCATTTGTAATAGCTATCTGTTTAATCGTACTAATCTCTTTTTCAAAGTGATGATTGCTCATTGGAATGGTTAAAGCTCTATAAATCATACTATTGAAGGCTGCAAGTTTGTGTGATATTGGGTGACATGAGTGATGAGGTATGATTACATCGGTATGAGTTACTTTTCTAAAAATAGAGAAATTGTGGGTTCCTGTGCTATGGTCAATTCTTAAATCTAGAAAATTTAAAACACTATTCTCTTCTAACTCTATGGTGAATTTAATCTTATGGTGTAAACGATTCAAATAGCTAAGGAAATTATCTAATTGTCTATTACTACCCTTCCACAAACAAATAATATCATCTACATATCTGTACCAATAAGCAATCCTATTCTTAAAATTATTATTTTCAAAAATTCTATGTTCAAGGCTATCCATAAATAATTCAGCTAGTAGTGGTGAAAGGGGTGAACCCATCGCTAACCCATCTTTCTGTTCATAAAATTTATTGTCAAACTTGAAATAGTTATATTCAGTACATAACTTCATCAATCCTAACAGCTCAGTTCTAATAATAGGATCATTAATTGTAGTTTCCATGATCTCTTCAGCTCTGTTAAGACTTTCTTCAATTGGTATATTTGTAAAGAGATTAGTTACATCAAAAGAAACAAGTTTATAAGATGAATGAACAGGAATATTTTTGATTTTATTGACCAACTCCAATGAATTTTTGATTCCAAATTTAGGTTGGAATCCCGTTAACGATCTGAAGCTACTGTTGAGTTTGTGGGCCAATTTCGAACATGGAGAATTAATAAATGACACTACTGGTCTTATCGGAATATTATTCTTGTGAAGTTTGGGCTGACCAAATAATCTGGGTGGGTATGGGTTCATAACTGTTAAATATTTGATTTCCTGTTTATCAATTAACTTTGTGATACCTGCCAGCTTACTTTTAACTAATTTATTAATGTTGTTGGTTGGATTGGAGTTAATCTCAATGAAATTATTATCTGAAATGAATTCGTTAACTTTACCTATGTATTCAGTTTTCTCTAATATAACCGTGGTGCCTCCTTTGTCTGCTTTGACTATGATCAAATCGTTGTCTTTGACTTTCTTCTTAATCTTCTTCACGATGTCCTCTGTATGTTGAATATTGGGTAAAACTTGTCTTGCCTGTTCTTGTAAAATTATGTCCGCACATCTATTGGTTAAAATACGATTCTGTGACACTCTCCAATTCCTATCAATGCTGCATGCTAGAAGTTCTGTTTGTTTGCTCCCTAAACTACTATAACTGTTGAATTTAGTACCTTGTCCTAGCAATTCTTGTTCTGAAGGTGAAAACGAGACATTAGTGAAATTTTTAACTCTATCAGCAAACTTATGGTGATGATTTGTATTATTCGGTTTTGGACGTTGTTCTTCAACAAGTTTCTGTAATTTCAAGTTCTGTGTAACGGTTTTTTCTTTCAATTTCTTATAGATTTCGTCCCTGCACTTATAGTCTAAGAAATCCCATTCAATTTTGTGTAGTTTTTTCGTCAGTTGCGAATGTAAGATGAAAATGTAGAACGATAAGCTATCCCTTCTTTTGTACCACCAGCTGATTTCTTTCTTTATCCAAAATTTTTGTGCTTGTTCAATACTTTTTTGCGCAATTATGGACTTGTTGTTGGATTTTATTGAAACAAACTTCGGTACTAATCCCAATTTAAGGCACTGTCTATTGAAAAATATATTCCTCTCTGCTAAACCAAACTTCAGTTTAAGTTTGAAATATAACTTCACCTGTTCTGCTTGACTCGCTTCTTTAACTTTCTTAGTAATGGCGAAGGTGATATTGTGGAAGGTATCCATAATGAAAAATAAGACGAAATTGTCACAACCACATTTATTAAAACTTCGAGAAACTAGTTTCGGTTGTTACACCATTATCAATCTCAATCAAACTGAAAAACTGAAGTACAGAGAAGCCTTATATATACTATACATGAAATGATACTATTGGCTAAGAGGGAAAGAGGCTGACCTTAATCGGACGTTGTGATTGGTTGTCAAGTCACGCCCCCTGGTGGGAGGAGTAACAAGCAAAAAAATACGAGTCAAATCAATAACTAAACAATGTGAACATCAAGAAAGTAACAAAAAATATGTAATAAGGCTAGAATTTAATCAAATTAAAATTAAAAATTCTTTTAAAAATTAGAAGCTCACTGAAATGCAATCAAGGTCAACTGAGAAATACACATAAGAATTGCTTTTTTTTTTTTTTTTTTTTTTTTTTTTAAAAGAATTGAAAAAAAGTATTGAACAAGCACAAAAATTTTGGATAAAGAAAGAAATCAGCTGGTGGTACAAAAGAAGGGATAGCTTATCGTTCTACATTTTCATCTTACATTCGCAACTGACGAAAAAACTACACAAAATTGAATGGGATTTCTTAGACTATAAGTGCAGGGACGAAATCTATAAGAAATTGAAAGAAAAAACCGTTACACAGAACTTGAAATTACAGAAACTTGTTGAAGAACAACGTCCAAAACCGAATAATACAAATCATCACCATAAGTTTGCTGATAGAGTTAAAAATTTCACTAATGTCTCGTTTTCACCTTCAGAACAAGAATTGCTAGGACAAGGTACTAAATTCAACAGTTATAGTAGTTTAGGGAGCAAACAAACAGAACTTCTAGCATGCAGCATTGATAGGAATTGGAGAGTGTCACAGAATCGTATTTTAACCAATAGATGTGCGGACATAATTTTACAAGAACAGGCAAGACAAGTTTTACCCAATATTCAACGTACAGAGGACATCGTGAAGAAGATTAAGAAGAAAGTCAAAGACAACGATTTGATCATAGTCAAAGCAGACAAAGGAGGCACCACGGTTATATTAGAGAAAACTGAATACATAGGTAAAGTTAACGAATTCATTTCAGATAATAATTTCATTGAGATTAACTCCAATCCAACCAACAACATTAATAAATTAGTTAAAAGTAAGCTGGCAGGTATCACAAAGTTAATTGATAAACAGGAAATCAAATATTTAACAGTTATGAACCCATACCCACCCAGATTATTTGGTCAGCCCAAACTTCACAAGAATAATATTCCGATAAGACCAGTAGTGTCATTTATTAATTCTCCATGTTCGAAATTGGCCCACAAACTCAACAGTAGCTTCAGATCGTTAACGGGATTCCAACCTAAATTTGGAATCAAAAATTCATTGGAGTTGGTCAATAAAATCAAAAATATTCCTGTTCATTCATCTTATAAACTTGTTTCTTTTGATGTAACTAATCTCTTTACAAATATACCAATTGAAGAAAGTCTTAACAGAGCTGAAGAGATCATGGAAACTACAATTAATGATCCTATTATTAGAACTGAGCTGTTAGGATTGATGAAGTTATGTACTGAATATAACTATTTCAAGTTTGACAATAAATTTTATGAACAGAAAGATGGGTTAGCGATGGGTTCACCCCTTTCACCACTACTAGCTGAATTATTTATGGATAGCCTTGAACATAGAATTTTTGAAAATAATAATTTTAAGAATAGGATTGCTTATTGGTACAGATATGTAGATGATATTATTTGTTTGTGGAAGGGTAGTAATAGACAATTAGATAATTTCCTTAGCTATTTGAATCGTTTACACCATAAGATTAAATTCACCATAGAGTTAGAAGAGAATAGTGTTTTAAATTTTCTAGATTTAAGAATTGACCATAGCACAGGAACCCACAATTTCTCTATTTTTAGAAAAGTAACTCATACCGATGTAATCATACCTCATCACTCATGTCACCCAATATCACACAAACTTGCAGCCTTCAATAGTATGATTTATAGAGCTTTAACCATTCCAATGAGCAATCATCACTTTGAAAAAGAGATTAGTACGATTAAACAGATAGCTATTACAAATGGATATGAGGAAATCATTGTCAATAAAATGTTAAATAAAATAAATAGGAGAATAGCAGTAAGTACTAGCATTGCTGTAACGGAAACTGGGGAAAGGTCATGGATAACGGTGCCTTACCTTGGCCCAGTTTCTGATAAATTAGGAAAACAACTGAAAAAGAACGGTTTTGATGTAGCTTTTCAAACCAAACCAATTTTAAAGAGCTTATTTGGGTGTAGTAAAGACAAAATTGATATCTGGGATAAAAGTGGGGTTTATAAATTGAATTGCGGTGATTGTAATGCTTGTTATGTGGGTCAGACTGGTAGAAGTTTCAAATGTAGAGTAAATGAACATATCAGGGATTGGAAAACCCAAAAAGGAGATTCAAATTTTGCAGAACATCTCATTAATAATGGACACAAGTTCAAGGCTGAAGAAAATGTTGAATTTCTGCATTTGATTGGCAAAGGCAGACAATTGAACATTTTAGAAGCTTTGGAGATAACTAAGTTGGTAAAAAACGATTCCATAACTAATTTAAATGACCAAATTTATTTTAACCAATTCAATACAACTAACTTGGTTTCATTATAATTCCAGCCTATTTAAAAAAAAAAAAAAAAAAAAAAAAAAAAAAAAAAAAAAAAAAGCAATTCTTATGTGTATTTCTCAGTTGACCTTGATTGCATTTCAGTGAGCTTCTAATTTTTAAAAGAATTTTTAATTTTAATTTGATTAAATTCTAGCCTTATTACATATTTTTTGTTACTTTCTTGATGTTCACATTGTTTAGTTATTGATTTGACTCGTATTTTTTTGCTTGTTACTCCTCCCACCAGGGGGCGTGACTTGACAACCAATCACAACGTCCGATTAAGGTCAGCCTCTTTCCCTCTTAGCCAATAGTATCATTTCATGTATAGTATATATAAGGCTTCTCTGTACTTCAGTTTTTCAGTTTGATTGAGATTGATAATGGTGTAACAACCGAAACTAGTTTCTCGAAGTTTTAATAAATGTGGTTGTGACAATTTCGTCTTATTTTTCATTATGGATACCTTCCACAATATCACCTTCGCCATTACTAAGAATTTTAATTTTGTGTTGTGATATTATTTATTGTCTTAGAAATTCCATAGTATGGAGGTGATTCTAGAAATCATTTTTTTAATATAATTTGGCTTGGTATGCTGAGCTGCTGTAGCACGGTCGGTTAGTAACGTCTTACTCGCTACTCGCTTAGCGAGTAACTATCCCTATGTAATCAACCCTTAAATGTGGCCAAATTCAAAGTTGAGAGCCTGTCTACTTTGAATTTGGTCACATTTATACTCGCTGGCAGAGTAGCCAACACCAAAATACAATATTATTGTGGCCAAAACCGACACTTAATGACGCAGGCTGCCAGCATAACACTTCATATGAGATATATTGTATATTGTCTTGATGAAATTTTATTGAATAATTGTTCGTAAACTTCATATTTTAATTTTGTGTTGCAATATTATTTATTGTCTTAGAAATTCCATAGTATGGGGGTGATTCTAGGAATAATTTTTTTAATATAATTTGGCTTGGTATGCTGAGCTGCTGTAGCACGGTCGGTCAGTAACGTCCTACTCGCTACTCGCTTAGCGAGTAACTATCCCAATGTAATCAACCCTTAACATGTCATCTCTGTTAAAATTGAGAGCGATGAGGCCTTCTGTACTCTAGAAGGCTTTGGTACTGGTCGCTGCCAGCTGATTCATGAGCCTCCGTGTAAATGAAAGGTAAACACAGAGCACGAGAGTCCACAGTCCAGACGTCCAGTCGAAAGATGGGTAGATTTACAACTAGTGGATACGATGAACAGTGATTTTGTGTTGGATTTATAATTACTTTATATTATTCGTGCCAGGAGCTTGGATGTGTTACAGAAATTCCATTATTGTGTGTATTTTGTTATATCAACCGCCTTTGTAAGAATAATCTTCGTAAGGTACCAATTTTATATAAATTTGTAGTTCGATTATTTTAACCTCTGTGAATCAGGTGTTGTATTTGCAAAATTTTGCCAATAGACAACATTTGAAAGAAGTGAATATAACTTAACTCCATTCATTATTTGGACAAATCTTCGACAGTATCAACATTGGATACATAGTAGGTATAATGCCTATAATGCGTCGTCTAGCCTTTGAAATTATTTCTAGAAGTGTACACATTGAATCTGCAGTTAGTTTGTACTCACCCAATAATGTTTCTACAAGACAGTTGACATCATGCATGGCATGGAATAGGAATCTTACAATAGCTAGGTAAGTGGTTGACAAATCATAAATTGAAAAGTAAAAGTATTGACTTGTAGTGTTCTAATTAATAGTACTTAATCTCTCAGTTGGTGTAAATTACGTTGGGTTTCATTTCAAGTTTGTCATAATTTTCTGTGGGTAAGTAATTAAGTTATGCTGTTTGAATCGGTGTAACTGAAAGTAGCGGCCAGGTCTGATTTCTTCAAATTTCTGGTTTTATATTATGATTTGTCATGTTATTCTAAGCATAAACTTTACTTCTTCAGTCCTCGCCAGCAGTCCCAAGACTGCGGGAGTCGTCATTGTTTAGGAATCATCTCCTATGTGTGTAGGTGTGTTCGTCTATATATTCCATTGATATATACTACTAGATGCGTAACTCTAACGTTGAAGGCTATAGCCTGGTTTACACGGGTCGAGTACAGTGGGCGAGCTACTAGACCAAGTTGTTGTTTTGTTTGAACTCTCTTGTGAAAGAGTACATATCTGTGTTGAGGATGACTCCTGAAATGTTTGAGTCACTTTTAGATATGGTAACTCCTAGAATATCAAAACAAGATACTGTTATGAGAGATGCTATCCCCTCCCAAATCAAGTTAGAAGTTACCCTCAACTTTTTGGCCACAGGCAATAGTTTTAGTTTTATTTTCAACAGTTCTTGGTTGTAAGTTGATCTTCTTAGGTTTTTGATTTTTTGTTTGGCTTCAGCTAATCCAAACCTTTCTTTTTTCATTTCCACAACTAATGCCTCCAGAGCTTTCTGTCTCAACAATTTATTTTTATATTTTGGAATTCGCATATTCCATAAGCATTCATTGTCTTGGTATAAACCTACAAACATCACTGTCTCCTCTTCAGTCCACTTCATTTTTAGTTTCCAGTTAAAACAATGAAACACCAGACAAACTCTTCACTTAACCTCGAAACTGAACACAGTGAACAGACGTTTCGCTGGGGCAAATTATGGTGGAGGGGGTAGCTACTGGGCCGAGCAACTCGCTTCCCAACTAAACCACTCGACTCGCCCTGCAACTGACCGGTTTTTCCAACTCGACCGCTACTCGACTCGCCGATCTGTCTACATCAAGCGAGTAGGAGGGCGAGTGCCAACTCGCATACTGACTCGCCCACTCTACTCGACCCGTGTAAATCAGGCTTTTTAAGCCTGGTTTACACGGGTCGAGTACTTCGGGCGAGCTACTCGGCCCAGTTGTTGTTTTGTTTGAACTCGCCTCAGTACTCGACCAGATGTCCACACGCATCACATTTCAGAGCGTGACTGTTGACAGACAGCTTTAGTTTTAACGTTGTGAGTTTATATAATGGCTCGCCAAGAGTTTAAGGCCCAAGTTAGAAAGTGTTTTAAAAGAGCCTATGAGATTATATTAGAAGAAATAGATGACGTTTTGGAAGAGGAAATTAACAAAGAACCTAGGGTATGGATTAAAGATTGGTTAAAAAGAAGATACACTCTTGGGGCGTCCTCTCTTTTGCTACGCGAACTTGCCGTAGAAGATGTGAAAGAGTACATATCTGTGTTGAGGATGACTCCTGAAATGTTTGAGTCACTTTTAGATATGGTAACTCCTAGAATACCAAAACAAGATTCTGTTATGAGAGATGCTATCCCCTCCCAAATCAAGTTAGAAGTTACCCTCAACTTTTGGCCACAGGCATTAGTTTTAGTTTTATTTTTTTTTAGGATGAAGCCCACATAGGTCTGAGACCTGTGCGTGGGTAATGAGTTGGATGATGGTGATTGATGAGTTGGACCTACAGTTTTAGTGGGTTCCAAACCACAGTTTTCAACTGTTCTTGGTTGTAAGCAGTGCCGGATTTACCACTAGGCCGACTAGGCCGCAAGCAAAAGGGGGCCGCAGCGTTTTGTAAAAAAAAACCTTTTTTGGTAAAAAAAAATTAATTTTAATTTTCCAAAATTAATTAATAATTACTGCTACTGTAAATCGAGTACATTCCTTTTGTATATAAACAATACAATCTAATTAAAATAGCTGAAGCTAATGGAATCAGTAAACAATTTATATAATTTTAGCAATATTAATAATTTTACAAATAACTTCTGTTTGCTAACTTTTTTAATTATATATTTTCTATAAATATAGAAATTGTTGTTAGAGCTGTTTTGGGGTTTTAGCCAAATTTGTAAACCAAGATTATTTAATTAGCGAATACAACATTTCAACCTATTTATGTACCATATTCAAATAGAACATTAGTGCCATTTCTATTCATTTATGTTATGCTTTGTATGTTGTACCAATTTTAAAAAGTAAAATTAAAACAAACGTTATGTATTAATATGAAATGTGCTTTATGCTTTAATTACATAATCGTGGAGTTATTGGGGGCCGTTCGGGGTAATTTGGCCTAGGGCCGCGAGCACCCTAAATCCGGCACTGGTTGTAAGTTGATCTTAGGTTTTTGATTTTTTGTTTGGCTTCAGCTAATCCAAACCCTTCTTTTTTATTTTATTTATTTAATTTATTTTTATATTGTGGAATTCGCATATTCCATAAGCATTCATTGTCTTGGTATAAACCTACAAACATCACTGTCTCCTCTTCAGTCCACTTCATTTCTAGTTTCCAGTTAAAACAGTGAACCACCAGACAAACTCTTCACCTAACCTCAAAACTGAACATATGTTTCGCTGGGGCAAATTGTGGTGGAGGGGGTAGCTACTGGGCCGAGTAACTCGCTTCCCAACTAAACCACTCGACTCGCCCTGCAACTGACCGGTTTTTCCGACTCGCCCGCTACTCGACTCGCCGATCTGTCTACATCAAGCGAGTAGGAGGGCGAGTGTCAACTCGCATACTGACTCGCCCACTCTACTCGACCCGTGTAAACCAGGCTTTAAGCCTGAGTCAAGTAGCGGGCGAGTCGGAAAAACCGGTCAGTTGCAGGGCGAGTCGAGTGGTTTAGTTGGGAAGCGAGTTACTCGGCCCAGTAGCTACCCCCTCCACCACAATTTGCCCCAGTGAAACGTCTGTTCAGTTTTGAGGTTAGGTGAAGAGTTTGTTGGTGGTTCACTGTTTTAACTGGAAACTAGAAATGAAGTGGATTGAAGAGGAGACAGTGATGTTTGTAGGTTTATACCAAGACAATGAATGCTTATGGAATATGCGAATTCCACAATATAAAAATAAATTAAATAAATAAAATAAAAAAGAAGGGTTTGGATTAGCTGAAGCCAAACAAAAAATAAAAAACCTAAGATCAACTTACAACCAAGAACAGTTGAAAACTGTGGTTCGGAACCCACTAAAACTGTAGGTCCAACTCATCAATCACCATCATCCAACTCATTACCCACGCACAGGTGTCAGACCTATGTGGGCTTCATCCTAAAAAAAAATAAAACTAAAACTATTGCCTGTGGCCAAAAAGTTGAGGGTAACTTCTAACTTGATTTGGGAGGGGATAGCATCTCTCATAACAGAATCTTGTTTTGATATTCTAGGAGTTACCATATCTAAAAGTGACTCAAACATTTCAGGAGTCATCCTCAACACAGATATGTACTCTTTCACATCTTCTACGGCAAGTTCGCGTAGCAAAAGAGAGGACGCCCCAAGAGTGTCTCTTCTTTTTAACCAATCTTTAATCCATACTCTAGGTTCTTTGTTAATTTCCTCTTCCAAAACGTCATCTATTTCTTCTAATATAACCTCATAGGCTCTTTTAAAACACTTTCTAACTTGGGCCTTAAACTCTTGGTGAGCCATTATATAAACTCACAACGTTTAAACTAAAGCTGTCTGTCAACAGTCACGCTCTGAAATGTGATGCGTGTGGACATCTGGTCGAGTACTGAGGCGAGTTCAAACAAAACAACAACTGGGCCCAGTGACTGGGCCGAGTAGCTCGCCCGAAGTACTCGACCCGTGTACACCAGGCTCACGGCATAGTGAAGCCACTTTTTTCTGGCGGTAAAAGGCCAAATCGGGCCAAAGTTCAAATTTAACACAGGCTTTTATGGGAAAAAGTCAATTTTCATTTGAAGATTTCTCGCAACTCCCTTGATGGATTTCAATAATTCTTTTTTTGAAAAATAGCCCATGATTTTGTCTTACATATAGTAGTATTAATTTGACATTCCAGATTTTTTCTGGCTCAAGCCAGTTTCAAACACAGAGCAGTGCATAAGCAGTATAAGTATGTGATTTCAGGAAAAACATACAGTAATTTTTTTCTCAGCGTATTCGTATGTACTTTGACGCACTGAATCCGAATCTGAACTCTTGTACCTCAAAAAACGCTCGCTTCACGAAATATTTTCAAGATGGCGGCCAAAATTTCTTTAGCTAATTTTCTCAATCTTTATGAAGAAAAAATTCTTGAGCAATATTATTTGTGGTCTGTGATTCCCTGATTTCGAATATATGATTTTTTATTCTGAGAAAATTCGGGAATAGAAGATATTTTAATAAAGCAAACATCAAAGTCCAGCTTTTTCAAATTTTGACTAAAATAACAATAATAGGCTATCTTGTGGAGCAGACATACTGAATTATAAAAAAACACTATAAACTTGATTCAGCAGTAGGCCTCCAGTTGAGTCTGAGATAGCATTACAACAATGCGAATTTTTTTTTTTTTTTTTTTGAGGATGAAGCCCACATAGGTCAGAGACCTGTGCGTGGGTAATGAGTTGGATGATGGTGATTTATGAGTTGGACCTACAGTTTAAGGTGGGTTCCGAACCACCGGGAAGTGATTTTCAGCAGAGACCAGTGTCTTTTTTGCCGGCACACAAATATGACATATTTGTTAAACTCTTCAGTGAAGATTTTTCTAAATATCATTAACGTTTAAATATCAAGTGAAAAAGTAATATTATGGAACTGCAACACCAAAGGAAATATAAATGTACTGTATGAATAAGATACCGCATGCTTCAAAATTCTGTAGGCTCCTATATAAATTCACTAGCCGGCAGACTCGCTTCACTCGCCTTAACCGTCTAGCCAGGGGGCTCCGCCCCCTGGACCCCCGGGGGGTCCAACTAATTTCCATTGTGATTAGATAAATTTACAGAAATAGGTGATTTTGGGGGGAATTTTGATACCATTACTTAGTATGCATCTAGGGTCTTAATAAAACATATACATTATATCATATTTCACTCCATGTGGCCTTGAGGTTCTTGACAAATTGTGATCAACTGAATTCCAAAAATCCTAAATTTTGAGATGAATCATGTAACCCTATTTTTCACGTGTTTAGCACCCCAGCTGAAAATTTGAACTTTTTTGGCCTTGTGCTTCTTGAGAAATTATAATCACCTAAATTTTCAAAATCTTTAATCTATGGTTCATTAATTTCACAACTAATTTTTGTTGATTTTCTGATCAATACCTATTTTCACAAAAATTCTCAGGCTCATGTACTGTTACAAATATAAATTATGTTACAAAATATAATACTGTTACAAAATTGTAATTTTGAAACCCTTCTTTTAAAACTCATTTAGGGTCTATACTGGACATGCATACCAAATTTCATCTTATTTGGCTCAGTGGTTCTCAAGAAATTATAATCACCTAAATTTTCAAGAATCGTTAATTTTGAAACCCTTCTTTTAAAACTCATATAGGGTCTATACTGGACATGCATACCAAATTTCATCTTATTTGGCTCAGTGGTTCTCAAGAAATTATAATCACCTAAATGTTCAAAAATCGTTAATTTTGGGGTTAATTTTGAAACCCTTCTTTTAAAACTCATTTAGGATCTATACTGGACATGCATACCAAATTTCATCTTATTTGGCTCAGTGGTTCTTAAGAAAGTATAATCACCTAAATTTTCAAAAATTTTCATTGTGATGCAAAATGAATAAGTTCGAAATTAAATGTGAGTGTGGAATGAGAAAGGTGACAGAATGAAATCAATCTGACAGGTTAGTTAGAGAATGCCTATATTGATATTTGATTTGAGTCACACTTACCTAACACAATTGCCTAACAGGCAGCTTGGCTACTTTTTTACTTTTAAAAACTTAGGCTTTCAGCTATTGAAATTATTTTGGTAGCTCGGGATAAGTTTGCTTTGTTTGAAACAAATTATTATTCATTAATAGACCTAACCTACTGAACTTGCCAGCCAAACAGCTTAAAGGAACAGCTGATAGAAGTCAACCGTTTTTTCATATGGCAGACCCCTTAGTAGCGTTATTTACACTGTCTTTGAACAGCAAAAGACTTTGCACTTTGCATGTAGGCTACCATACAGTCGGAGCCTTGCAATATGTGGGAAACATATGACTGGGTATGATGAAATGTTATTATGCCAGGTTGATGACATCTGTTAAGTGCAAATTTCAAAATATTTGGCTGTTTATCATCAAACTTTTCAAAAATCGTCGATTTTGGGCCCATTTTGGGGCTAATTTTGAAACTTTTTTCCAAGGTACATCTAAGGCCAATACTTAACATGAATACCAAATTTTATCTGATTTGACCTTATGGTTCTCTAGAAATTGTTGTCACCTAAATTGTCAAAAATCTTCAATTTTGGGCCCATTTTGGGGTAAATTTTGAAACCCTTTCTTAGCACGCCTCTAGTCCCCCTACTGAATACATGTACCAAATTTTATCGTTTTTGGTCGAGTGGTTCCTGAGAAACTGTGATGAATGAGTGAGTGGTATTTGGATTATATATATATATAGACATTGATAAGCCCAAGAATGCTCACCAATGTCATTGCAGTTCAAGCAAAATCGCTTGATTAAAAGAGTTATTTAATAAATTACTGTATGGTATATCACGAGTAATTAATGCTTATAAGAACAAGATTGAAGTGGTGGATATGGTAGTACATTATTTTCAATTAAAAAAACCCATAAAAGTGAGGTAGCAGAAAACAATCTTGTAAAGCTGTGCTTGCACATAGACAATAAAAAGATAAAATTACTTGTTTGAAAATAAATATTTCCACCAGACTTGCACTGATTGGTACATCCATAATCACTACATGAAACAATCATGTTGAAAAATCATTTCACATCACAAAACAAGTCATTTTAGCACTGACAAATACGGGTTTTTCCATTACCGCTATACAAATTTTCGTGGTTTTGCCCGATTTAGAAGCGGGCGATTCTAGCACTGTGACTTCACAGCGGATCCCAGAGTTACGCATCTAGTAATATATATCAATGATATATTCCTTGATGTTGTAGTATGGCCTGTCCAATAGGTAGTTTTTCAGGCTGTATGCAAAGATCCTCATGTCAGCAATTGATTTTAACTTTGTAGGCAGCAGGTTAAACAGAAAAGATCCTTAGTATGCTGGGGATTTGCTATATTTCTCCAGTCTATGAGTGGGCAGGTTCAGATTGTAGTGATTTCGCAGGCTGTATTTGTGAAGGCTGCATCTCAGTGTGGGGTCGGTTCTCTTGACTTGTATTACTGATTCCAATATGTAGAGAGATACAACTGTAAGAATCTTGCTACTCCAAAACAGACCTCTGCAGTGTTCTATTCTGTCCACTCTCAAGATAGTCCTTATGACTCGTTTTTGTATTCTCATATTTATCTATGCTTGTGTGGGATGCTGAGCCCCAGGCTGTAATTCTGAAGGTGAAATAGTGAAGGTGTGACGCAAACAGCGATTGATAAGCAATGAAGGCAGTGCTATTGTCTGAGATGTTGCATATCCTGTGGGCCACATAAGCAGCAGATGATAATTTCTTACTGATGTGGTCTGTGTGATGTTGCCAGGTCAGGCAGTCATCCATCATTATGCCAAGGAATTTTGCACTGCTTGCTGTGGTTATGTCACCAGTCTGTTGCTCCACTGAACTGCTTCCTGATGGTGCAAAGTCAAGATGAATAGTTTTTTTTTGTTTATTGATAGGCTCAGTCTATTGCATATTGTAGTTGCTTCCTCCATTGCTGCCTCAACAATACTAGTTTTTTGTACGTTTTTTCCTGATGGAATTAGTATTGTATCATCTGCAAATAGGATGCATCTTTTCATGTTTTGTAGCTCCTTTGGAAAATCGTTTATATAAACCAGGAAAAGTAGGGGGCCCAGTATGGAGCTCTGGGGTACACCTCTTGTTACTGTGCAGAGTGAAGATTTATAAGTTGTAGTGAATCTATTGGTGGTTGATTTCTACATATTGCCGCCTGTCTGAGAGATAGTCTTTGATCCACTCCAGTGCCTTGCCTCAATTTTCAGTTTTTTTCAGATTAGTTATCAGGATATCCCAGTCAATAGTGTCAAATGCCTTCTGGAGATCTATGAAGAGTGTGGTGGCTGTTTTCTGTTCTTCCGTATGCTGTTTATATCATTTCATAGTTCTGCAATAGCTGTTGCCATGCTATGACCTTTTCTAAAACTATGCTGTCTCACAGTGAGTAGTTTGTTACTTTCCAGGTGTGTTATCAGTTGGCCATAAACTGCCCACTCAATAATATTGGATGTTGTTGGCAAATTTGAAATAGGTCTGAAGTTTTTTATATTTGTCTTATCTCCACCTTTGAATTTGGGATAGATCTTTGCAATCTTTAGACTTTTAGGGACCTTAGCTTGCTCCATAGATGAGTTCAGGATATCCAGGAGTGGTGTTGCTAGTTCTTCATTGCAGTAGCCTACTTGTGTATTTTTCCTGTTACATCATCATGACCTGCCAAGTTGTTGGATTTTAGCTTTGCAAGAAGCTTGTTCAAGCCTACTTTGGTAATTTTTTTTTAATTTGCCAAGTGCTGGCAGATCTATTTGGTCTTTTACAGTTTGAGGCATTTTTTGAGGTGCAACAGTGGTCTGCTGGATGAAATAATTGTTCATGGTGTTACTGATAAGACTTGGATCAGTTATCCTCTCTTTGTCTGTTATCAGGTTTAGATTTTCCTTCCCTTCTGCACCCTGAGCATTTCTTTCATCATTTATTATTCTCCACAGTGTCTGGGAGTGTCCAGTCCAAAAAAACGTCCATTGCTGACTAATCTACCTCTATTTTTCAGATCAGTGAAATTTACAAACTCACCTATTTTAGCATAATCATGCTCATTTTTTGGATTCACTACTAGACCTCCCTACAGGCCTCAAAATTTATTTTCTTTATAACTTTTTTAAGGCTGAAGCCTCCAATATAATAAAGAACATTATCTTACAGCATATAATTGCTGCTCAATAATGCATGAACAAAATCATCATCCTCCTCCTCCTCCTCCTCCTCCTGATCATCACCATCATTATTTATCATAGCTATTGGAAGTCTTTTTGTTTTCCACCACTAAATCTCAAACATTTTACTGGTTGGATCTGTTTGTAAAAAAGCATGCAGAGTTGGCTGCTGATGATGGCATTATTTCATCAAGTTCAAATTTAACACAGGCTGTTTTTGAGTTCAAAATAACTTGCAATGTGAGGTTAAACTCCATATTTATGTTTCAATTACATACATGTACATATTGGTGAGTCAAAAGAATGGAGGAATAAATATTTTAATAGTCCGTGATTATTATTGTTATTATTATCATCATCATTGTAGGTCGTAGGGCATACCTTATATGAATTTGTGTAGCCTATCATATATATATATATATATATATATATATAAATGAAAAACAAAAATACACAACATAACTTACTTGAACATAAAACACATATTCTAGGCAAAGATCAAATGGCATATAGAAATAAAACTGACTCTTAATTCATAGATAGAAGGCAGAAAGAGATCACTATTCAAATTTGAATGTCAAGTTATTTGACAATCCACTTGTGAGATCAAGATTACAATAATTGGGATTGCCTTGATAGGCTTTTCTATTATAATTCTTCACAATGTTAGTCATTGCCTGTCGAGCTACACCGTACACCACAGTCACAAGTTGGGGTGGATATTTCATTGATATATAATGTACTACTAGATGCTTTACTCTAATCTTCAAGCACAGAATAAGGATAAATCACTTGATGGTTGGTCTATGCTTCAAGACTGTGGAATAGTGAAGCCACTTCTTTACTGGCAGGAAAAGGCCAAATTGGGCATATGTTCAAATTTAACCCAGGCTCTTATGGGAAAAAATCAATTTTCATTTAGAGATTTCTTGCAACTCCCGTGATGGATTTCAATAATTATTTTTTTGAAAAATAGCTCATGATTTTGTCTTACAATAGTTGTAATAACTTGAAATTCTGACTGTTTCTGGCCCAAGCCAACTCTAAATTCAGAGCACTGCATAAGCAGCATCATAAGTTTGTGATTGCTGGAAAAACATTCAGCAGAGTTTTTTTCTTAGCAGATTCCAATGTACTTTGAGCAGCTAAATCCAAATCTAAACTCTGACACCTCAAAAAACGTTGGCTTCACAAGATATTTCCAAGATGGTGGCCTAAATTCTAAGCTAATTTTCTCCAATCTGGTGTCACACTCAGATATAGGTGTCAATTGATTTCTGTTTTACACAACTGGGAACTGATTAGCCTACTATACTTGATGATCAGAACAGTACTCCTATTATTCATGTAAAACTTACCTGTCACCTAGGCTCAGTGTGGCAAAAATAAAGTTTATTTTCTCAAGAAGGTATTCCATAAAGTTTCAAGCAATACATGCTATTACAAGCAACAATATGTTATTACATCAACAATCATTTAGACTGGCTTATTGTAACTAATAATGCAAATTAATGAATAATAATACTTTATTTACATCAATTATCACACATAACCTTTTCCAACTTGACACATAAATATAAAAACAAATCCAAACACTAAATAAAAAACGTTTTCAGACTGAAAATTGTAACTAATACTGCAATTGGGTAACTGTTATTACTTGATACTTTATTTACATCTATTCTGATACATAACTGGTTTCAAATTGACACTATATTTTTCAAAACAACCCAAAATTAGCATTCACTCTACTTTTTATTCATGTCTGATTAATATAATTTATTATATAAATGCCTTTTTGATACTGTGTTTGATTGTTCAGTTCATAATTTATCCAGAGCAAAGCATCTTATTTTCAGAAATTAATTGGTGATCAAAGAAATAATATTCAATTTATGGGAAATTAGCATTATAAAATCAGTGCATGATTGACAAATAAATGTTTGTTTCCTCTGCGAGGGCATTATTTGTGTTAATCACCACTTGTGCCAATAATAATTTTCCCTCAACTGTTAAGGTAGTAGTGGACTAGTGGTTGCTTACCTTTATGACATTGAAAACGTCTCTGGAGATGCTGACTAGTCTGCCTCTATTTTTCAGATTGGTGAAATTTACAAACTCACCTATTTTAGCATAATCATACTCATTTTTTTGATTCACTACTAGACCTCCCTACATGCCTCAAAATTTATTTTCTTTATAACTTTTTTGAGGCTGAAGCCACCAATATAACAAAGAACATTATCTAGTAGCATGTTATTGCTACTCAATAACACATGAACAAAATCATCATACTCCTCCTCCTTCTGGTCACCACCATCATAATTTATCATAGCTATTGGAAGTATTTTTGTTTTCCACCACTAAATCTTGAACATGTTACTGGTTGGATATTTTTGTAAAAGTGCATGCAGAGTTGGCTGCTGATTATGGCATTTTTTCATTTTAATAAAATCTGTTCTAATTCCCATTTCAACTGTTGGACATTGGGATTGTTATTGAAGCCATGCCTCTGCCTAATTTTTGAAAACAAAATAACTCCAAGCAGTCCAGCCAAAATTTGTGAGTCAAAACACATTTGAAACCAGAAATTTCTAATAGAGTTCTTGCCACAGCAATGATAGCTTTTATTGGCATTGCAAATCCAATAATGAATAATTTTCTTTTGCTTCAATATAGGCATGCTGTCAGTTGCTATTAGTGAAAAAAGATAATGAATGCATTGATCCATTTCTATTTCACAAGCCTCCATGCTTTCTTTGGTTAGAGGGCGATTGGACCTCTCAAGAAAAGTGTCTTTTGAATCAAGAAAGTCAAATATTTTGTTGATGCAAATTCACTATTTCCTGAATACCTTGAAAACCAGGAACTTTACTCTGCTCTAGAAATTCCATGGCACAGGCAGTTGAAGAACTTTATAACTGAGCCGTCAACTTAACCTTCATCTTGTTCATATACATTGAACATGATTGCAAGATAATTTATTGACTAATTTCAACCCTAATGAGCTCTGAATCTCATGTATGTAGCTCATGAATGTAGTCCCATTTAATGGTGCCATGTGGGGAGTTTACCTCTTTTAACTCAGCCAAACCGTTTCTGGCCATTGTGAGCATATGGCATGCTTCAGGAACGGCATGTACCACATTGTCATCAACCTTGAAATCAGGTTTTAATTTGGGTATGTCACTATAAATAGGTTCTATTTTGGTTAGGTTTTATCAGGTTTTGTTTTGTGTATGTCACTAAAAGGAAGGCTTTTCAGTCTTCCCAAAGACTGAAAAGTAGCTACATTTGTAGCTGCACTATCAAATGTCACACTGTAAACATTGCAGTCAGACTCATTGACTAAATGTATTGTAGGGAATATGAGAATTTATTTTGTAGAATTTTCTAGTTGTTTGATTAGACATTAATGGAATCTTATCGAATATTGTGGAAAGTTCCAGTTTCCTCAATTTATTTATTAAGAAGTTGGCAGAAAATTCGAGAGATATCTCAATTATGAAATTTTATATAAATAGAGGAAGTCTCTTGTGAATGAGTTCAGTTGTCTTTGTAATTCGTCATGATAAACAAGTGTGACAGTTAAGTAGTTCAGTTATTGTTCTACATTGATAAGTGGAAGTAGTGACAGTTCGCGTTAATGCATTTATTTATTTAGAAGATGATAGAAAAATCCAGAGATATCTCAATTATGGAAAATTATATAAATAGAGGGAGACTTTTGTAAATTAGTTCAGTCTTGTTTGAAATTCGTTGTGATAAACAAGTGTGACAGTTCAGTAGCTCAGTTGTTAAGTGGCAGTAGTGACAGTTCCCGTTAATACAGACAGTGCAATCCCGTTGGCGCTATTACAAACCATCTAATGAACTTTCATTGTCAGTAGTGATAATTCTTTTGACAGTTCTATAGTGATAATTCTTTTACCTATTACTGTATTACAGACTTGTGCTATGTAAGTTTATTGTTCTCCCTCAATGTTTCTTTTTGAATATTATTGGACAGTTTATCATACAGGTATTATTTAATTTCAGATTGGCCTTTTGACATTTAGTGATTGATTTTTGTACAGTTTATTGAAAACTCATTATCAGTTGAACAACATCTTTTTATCTGTTTTTAATTGCTAATTTTTCTGTAAGAAATTACTGAACAGTGTGAGTTGTAGATTATTTGTGTTAATAAAGTGCAAGTGATAAATTTACGTGTTGCCAGCGTTATTTTAGACATAGAACCCATAACAATTGGTGTCAGAAGTGGGATTTTTTGTGTTTTATTAAAAATAAAACACAAAAAAAGTTGAAAGAAATTTTAAATAACGCTATTGAAACCAGTTCCAAAACGAAAGTTGTTGATAGGAAATTGGCTAAAGCACAAATAGTTAGTCCCTGGATAACCCAAAAGTTATTGAATAAATTAAAAAGGAGAAAGAAATTATATGCTATTGCAAAAAAAGACCCTATGATAAAACTTTCCAGAATTACTTTAATTCCTTCTGCCAAAAACTGAAGGCTGATATTAATATTTAAAAGAATGGTTACTATTCAAAATTACTAATGAGCAGCCAAGGTAATTCATCCAAACAATGGAAAATTATTAACAGTTCAACTGGAGACCAGAAGAGTAAAGGAATTGAACAAATTGAGCTTGCTGATGGTACAATTGTTTCAAAGTCACAAGACGTAGCGAGAGAAATAAATCAATTCTTAATCACAATCGAACCGAATAACATTGCACCTGCTTCAGATTTATCAGCACAAGATAACGGCCCAGTTGAAAATAATATCCATTCTTTTTATCTATTCCCCACCTCAGTTCCTGAAGTACTCCATATAATTAAGAGTTTGAAATTAAAAACATAATCTGGTTGTGATAACTTCAGTACCAGATTAATAAAGAATATCTGTAATTCTATTGCACCACTTCTAGACCATTTAATAATTTGACTTTTGAAAAAGGAATTTTTCCTGACAATCTCAAATTGAGTGTTGTTATACCCATCTTGAAAAAGCAAAATCCAATAAAACTAGATAACATTAGACCAATTAGTTTGCTGTCGGTTTTTTTTTTAAATAATAGAAAAGATAATGAAATTTAGATTAACAAGCTTCTTGGAGAAATTGAATTTTATAAGTAACAAGCAGTATGGTTTTCAAAAAGGTAGATCAACTGAAGATGCATTGATCGAAGTGACGAATGGTATATAACAATATCAATAATAAACTAAAAACTACTGGATTGTTTGTAGATTTTAAAAAAGCTTTTGACCTGGTTGATCATCAAATTCTGTTGAAAAAATTGGAACATATCGGAATTAGAGGTGTAGCCCTGAATTGGTTCCGGAGTTTTTTAATAGGTAGAAAGCAACAGGTGTGCATTGGTGAGCATCTGAGTAAACCTTTTTGTCGTAAGAATGGGCATGCCCCAGTGATCGTTACTATCGGCGACTTTATTCTTGGTGTTTATCAATGGTCTTCTAATGCAGAACTTTAAAGGTAATTTTTCTGCATTTGCCGATGATATTGGTATCTTTTACTCCAGTAAAAATCCTCAAAATATTTTTGTTGAGGTAATGCAGGATCTTTGGTTTCTTAGTAGTTGGTGTATAAAGAACAAGATGGAAATCAAAGACAAAATATATAGATTTCAATACCATTCCATTTGATTTCGACTTCAATTTGATTTATCATATACCTGGCTGTGTAAATGACTCAAATTGCTGTTGTCAGGCGATTGAAAAAGTCGATCATTTTAAATACCTGGGGATAATACTTGATGGAAAAATGAGGTGGAATAAGCAAATCAATAATTAAATGAAAATGTCAATTAGAAAATTATATTATCTAAGAAATTTCTGTGATAAAAAAATATTAAGAATGTTTTACTATGCATTGGTACATTCATCTTTACTATTTGGTATAACATGCTGGGGCGGGACTTTCAAGACCCTGATTAAACCATTAAGAACACACAAAATCATTTTGTAAGAATAATATTGAAAAAGCAAATTCAAGACAGCTCCTTTCCACTATACAGAGAAATTAATATTTTACCCGTTCAACACTTGTTTGTGTTGAAGGTGCTGCGCTTATTTTATGAAAAAAGGGGAATAGAGGGACAGAGAATTTAACATATACTACAAGGCTAGCAGCTACACATTTTTTCAGAACACCAAAAGTTAATGCTCTGTTTTTCAAAAATTCTCTTAGTAACTTGGGATCACAATATTTTAATGGTTTGCCAACTGAAATAAAAAAATGTAATACTAAGAATGAATTCAAGAAAAAGATGAAATTATGGCTGTGGATCCACAATGATGTTGAGGCTTTAAGGATTAACCCAGTGTAGATATTTGTTGCATTATTTTGTTATTTGGAGTTTATGTATTGTTATAGAAATGTGTAATCTATAAATTGTTATGTTTTTTATTGATGTATTATTGTTGTTGTCTGGTACTCTGTGTATTGATGAAATTTGAAATTTGTTTTCGGACTGAATGTGTCTAGTATTAGTAGTGTTACAGACGTTATGTGCTCAACAGTTTAAAAAAATGAAAGAACTGAACTAAAAAAAAATATATATATAACTTTAACAATGAACTGTAGTAATAATGTAGAATAAATTTGTTAATACCTACTAACAATGGCCACACTACTTGGGAAAGTGGTCAGTTACTTTCCAAAATTTAAAAATAAAAAAACAAACTATATTCATTCAGAGCTCCACACAAAACTCTGTTGCAGTTTCTTCAACTGAAGCCGAACTGATTGCCCTGACTGAAACAGCCAAGGAAGTAATTTGGCTAAAATGGGAGCCTTGAAGAGATTACAAAATTAGAAAAAAGTGCTGGTGATTATATATTGACAATCTTCTTCTTCTTCTTCTTCTTCCTCTTCTTCTTCTTCTTCTTCTTCTTCTTCCTCTTCTTCCTCTTCTTCCTCTTCTTCCTCTTCTTCCTCTTCTTCCTCTTCTTCCTCTTCTTGCTCTTCTTCCTCTTCTTCCTCTTCTTCCTCTTCTTCCTCTTCTCATCTTCTTCCTCTTCTTCCTCTTGTCATCACAATTTTTAAAAGTTGGGTGGGGGTAAAGAGAAGACATACCACCTTCATAGAACGTTCACTCCTCTTCTTTATGAATTGTTTATAGGCATTGCCTAGATACAAAGTTGTTGATACGAGACAATGCATTTAGAGAAGTCTTGATTATGTTTGTAATAAAACATATTTTAAAACAAAAAAAGAAACCGACTTCAGTGAAATGATAAAATAATCACGTACTAAAAGGTTTAAAATAAATTATTTACTTTAAATTGAGAAAATTTTACATTTCATACAAGTAATGTTTTGAAGTCGGCGCCAAATATTTCATGTAGTTGATAAGAAATTCTATCTATCAAAACTAACACTGTATTTTTTTGGACGATGAAGCCCACATAGGTCTGAGACCTTTGCGTGGGTAATGAATTGGATGATGGAGATTGATGAGTTGGACCTACAGTTTTAGGTGGGTTCCGAACCACCAGGAAGTGATTGATAAGAAATTCTATCTAATATCAAAACTAACACTGTATTTCAATTAAATATGTGATTTACACTCACTTTTACTGGAATACAGTGTCAGATTTGATATTAGATTGTTCAATTATTTCGCCATGGAAAACATCACAGAGTAATTCTGTTATATTTAAAAGTTTATGGGAAATTTGGTGCCGACTTCAAAAGATTACTTGTATGAGATTAAAAATTTTCTCAGTTTAAAGTGAATAATTTATTTTAAACTTTTTAGTACGTGATTATTTTATCATTACACTGAAGTCGGTTTCTTTTTTTGTTTTAAAATATGTTTTATTTTAAGCTTTTTAGTTGAATTTTCAAACTTTGAAAACATGAGAAATTTCTTAAAGCCTACATTATGAAATATTTATCAAATTAGCAAGCCAATATAACATCCAAACTTAAGTAACTAAAAATCCACTTATAAGAAAAGGTAAACTAAGGAAAATTCTACAACGTTTTATTTAATGTGGAATATTGTATTTAGGAAAATTATAATCGCGAAAGGCTTCTTAAAAGTGAAATGGCTTTTGATACATTCTGATGTGGTCCCTTTCAGAATATACCTACACTGAAATAGTAGGCCTATATTACGTTAAAAGTGTGGAAAATTGTGTTAACTGAAAATATGATAAGTTAACGCAGGAGATGAAGTTCAGTGCAGTATTATCATACGAGTATGGTAAACATCTTCCCGGACGAGTTATGTACGATATTTTTCGTGATATGTCATATATATTTTTTTAATAAAAAAAAACATAAACTTTGAGCTAGTACAAAAGGATCATCAAACAACCTCAAAATAGCCTATTGTACGGACATGTATTTAATGGCGAATAAATATTCTTAATCAATCACAGCATCGAAACTTAATGAAATCGGTGGTTCGGAACCCACCTAAAACTGTAGGTCCAACTCATAAATCACCATCATCCAACTCATTACCCACGCACAGGTCTCAGACCTATGTGGGCTTCATCCTCAAGAAAAAAAAAAAAAAAAACTAAAAATACTTCTGAGACCAGCTGTTTTTCCAAATTCTCCAACTTATGATTGAAACTAAATAACCTTATTCCTATGACTCAATAACATCAACTAAATTATTTACAATTTTCATATGAACATATAGACAGAAATATTATTAAATTTATTCTTCTTATTCTCGATTCAAATTAAGTTCACGTGATTGGTCAAAACGGGACATTACAGGCTTGTTTCACAATTAACCAGCTTTGGTTAACCGATGTCGTTTACCCGGCATAATTTCATAGCATCATATGATTTCGAAAACCGTCTAGATGTGAAGCGCTCTATATGATAAAATGATCAGCCTGGTAGACGACACCGGTTATCCGATTGGCGGTTATGTGTGGAACTATCCTATTCAAACTTGATTGAAATGAAGACATCGAAGAATGCTCCTTTTTGTTTAATATTGGGCTAAGTATTGGGCCGATCCTTGCGAAACTTGGATGGGACCACCACTGAGCGATGCTCTTTCATTTAAAAAAAAAAAATCATCGAAATCGGTTCAATATTGTTCGAATGATTGATGTACAAACATAAAAAAAACAGGTCGAATATAGAATCTTGTTCTTTTTGGAAGTCGGTTAAAAACTAACTTGTTTTTCCATAAATAAAACTAGGGGTTTTTCTTGTAATATTTCGATCATTTTCCACAGCAAACTCACAACAATCCTACAAGAACTAATACAAACCATGGTTTTAAATTATTCATCAAATTATTAAGCTTCTTAAGAGTCCTTATTACCTTTGGGAAAGAGCACAAAAGCATGCTCTTTATAGGCTTCTGTTTTACTCCCCAAATTGGTTCAATCCTCATGTTTATTGAATATAAAATACCATCCAAAACAGTAAACTGCAAACGCTTGTTTTCAAGGTTGTGCTCTATCCTTGTCACATTCTCACCACTTGAATATGACTGTTAAAGTAGAAAATTATAAGGAATTAGAGGGTGATTTTACACACTTTGTGTTACAATATATTATGATATAAGAATTATGTCACTTACCTGTAAAATTTATTTGCTTTTGGAGAATTACACACACAAACAACAGGGTCACAGCAACCTTCTTAACATCTGTGGAATACTGCTGGCCTTATGAACTCTTTGAGGAACTCCAAGTCAGAATTAAAATTCCTCTTCTTCTCATTTTGGAAAGCAATTCATTCAAAGATTTAATTTTTTGATTTCTCCTCATGTTTTGCAGAAAACGCTTGAGTTTTTATTGCCTAATCAATTGACGAGATTTGTTGTTGGTCTGTAACCCTACTTCTCGGGTAGGTGAAGATTGCCTTTCAGTACCTGCTGTAGGGCTGACTTCTTCAGAATTATCCACAGAAATTCTCAATTTTCTAATTCGAATGTATCACAAAGGGGGTATCAAAAAATACCTCATTTTTGAAAATTGATTGTGAATGAACAACTGAACCGGTTTGGTATTGTTATGCATAGAATTTCATATTCTTATTTTCCATTTCAATTTTCAAAAAGTAAGTTGATACTCTAGCATTTTTGTAAAATTTGGTGTACTTATAAAAAAACACTAAAAACTCACATCATCAGTGCAAAAATAAAAACAGTTCATTTGTGAACTTATTTTTTCAAACAAATGAACTGTATGGTATTTCACCCACCCTTCCCAATTTCGTGACCACTACCATAAATTATCTACAGAAAAGAAAAACTAGTTTCCCCGGCAATACCGGGAAAAATGCTAGTACGAAATAAGTAGCCTATTATTTACAAAGAATGAATAATAAGACGAAATTGTCACAACCACATTTATTAAAACTTCGAGAAACTAGTTTCGGTTGTTACACCATTATCAATCTCAATCGGAGATGTACCTTCCACAATATCACCTTCGCCATTACTAAGAAAATATTATTTATAACATTTAATGATTGTGTCATGTATGCAAATAATTTATTATTCATGTATGTAAATAGTAAAAAAGAAGAAAGATCTAACTCATCTTGTGAATGGAAAACTGTTCATCAAATTATTAGATTTTGTTTTGAAGTAAGAATGAGAAATCAGTATTCACCTAGTAGAGTTTGGTGAAAGTGAACATGAAATGAGTAGCTGACTAATGTAAAAGCAGTTTCAAAAATCAAGTGTTCCATGCTTAGTGGATCTGCATCAATTATTTAAATTAATTAATTAAATTTAATTTTTAATTTATTTAATTTAATTTTAATTAATTTTTTACTGACAGTATTATTTATGGATATGTCACAATCTCTGCACCAATCTATATATCTCACACTACCGTACCAACACTAATTAATAATGTAATGTATTTAACCTGACTTTTTCGCTTTCATTCGATCAGACATTCCACAACATTATCCCAAGCAGCTGCTGGAACTGCAGTCAGTAAAGATGAGAAACGTGAGTTTATGGCTGTTTTCCCAGACATTGTTAGGGACCTCACAGATGCTGGAAGGCATCTTGATATACCTGAAGCAACAAAGTGGTATGCCAAGGTAAGCTTTATCCATAACTTACAGATAGCTTTAAAATCAAACTTTTCCAAGCTATTAAATCATTCTACTTCAAAGCTACTTTAACTTAAATTCTCTGAGACTAGTCTAAGATTCTCGAAATACAAACGCTTTTGTTAACGGAGATACTTATTGAATATTGTTAAAATGTTTATAATTTTAGAAAGCAAATTTAGAAAAAATGTCTCAAATCTCATCCTTAGACAAGAATTTAGCTAGAAGATTTAATAATTTTTCCTCGTAATCTAATCAACTGTCTTATGCAATCTGGACGAGACTATAATTTATCTTAGAATGACAACAAAAATTTCACCCAACTTTTGTGTGGGAGGGCCGGTTGTTATGAAATTTCTAGTTATATAATATTGGACACACTCTCGTTTATATCGCATTAGATTCAGTTTATCAAATTTTTTCCAACTACGAAATTGTTAACGTTGAAGTATTTTGAATTCTGTGATGCTACTTGAAAAATCAGATAATTTTTTACTGACAGTATTATTTATGGAATACTTAATAAGGAAAGTTTCACGTTAACCCTTGGCTTTATAGACACCTGGCCTTCATGCCTATGTTCTATATTACATACGATACCTCCTCCACGTCTCCAATAATAGTTATAAGCTTATTCTATCATTTTTTTAGACTACAGTATTGAAATATTACTGCACAATTAATAACTTAGTCTGCAGTAACTTTAAGTTCTATGATTAAATGTACATGAATTTCATAACTGATGTTTTTCATGTTTTGAAAGTGTGATTTATAATAATATAAGACTGTCATTCACAACCTAATTCTTTAAAATACTTCAAGCTGCTGCAACATGGCTGGGATACAACTCATTCACTTGTACTTTGTATGTTGCAATTGAATTGCTGTTCAGAGTTGTAGGCTGCATGAAATATTTGTCGCACTCACCTAAAACTATAGCTTTTGATTTACTGAAATTTTTGTACTTCAGGTATTGCAGTACAATGTACCAGGCGGTAAAAAAAATCGTGGACTGGCGCTAGTACTTGGCTACAAGCATCTGGCCAAATCGAGTGATCTAACACCAGAGAATATCAGACTTGCGCATATTCTAGGATGGTGTGTGGAGCTTGTAAGTAATCTTACATTCAGTGAAGATGAGTAGTTTAGATAGTACAGTAGCATACTTAAATGCTGTAACGACCTCCATTCACACGCGCGACCTTTCTCAACTTTCTCTTGTGTAGCCCGCCTATTGAAAAAACCTGTTTCTTCTTTAACATTTCAGTCTGTTGTTATTTCCAGCATTCTATTCTCTTGTTACCAAGATTCAGATAATTTATTCATGAACAAAAATTCATATTTTCTCTTGGAATGGTTCCATCCTACTGAATTTTCCTAGACATTTTGAATACTGTCGATGTCCCAACGGTATTCTTGTTGAAGGTTTTTATAAAAGAATACACTTAATAAATATTTATTTAATTTCTGTAACTTTGGCATTTTGTTTGGGCACGGCTCAAAGGTGCAGCTTAACGTCAGAGATTTAAATAATAATAACATGAATAGATTATTCCCGGCTAGTTCTTAATTCATATTTTCGGCATTTTTCCTTTTCTAAGCTTCAATCTTGTGTGATACTCCACTTATAGCAAGCTCTCGAGTCTATTCGAGAGTTATTTGCTCTCAGGTGTTTATAAGCTGCTCCACCTACCCATTTTACCTGATTCTGGTAACAAATTTATTGCAAGTATCGTGACGTACTTATAATTTTTGAATTAGAATTTATTTCCACACAACATATTACAATCATAATAGAAATACAATTTTATTGCCAAAAAAAAAAAAATTAAAATAGAAAGAAATATATTTCCCCACATGGACTACAGATCCGTGTGTGAGGAAAGAATTCTTATCTATTAATGTAAGAGATTCAAATTGATAAGTATTTTGTCATACAAAAAGCCTGATTTGGTTTTTGTGTAATGTCAAATACTTCTCATTAAGTAATTCATCAGCGATGAACATTCAAAATTCAATAACTCACGCTTGAAAATCAGGCCATCATTGAAAAAATAATTTTCCATTTAAAACTTCAATTTTTTTCAATATGAACTGAATTTTTGTTCCATATTCTTAAGCTTATCTTCTTCTCGGTCATCACTATAGGCTACTTCCAGCATCCACATTTCCATCATATTCATGTTATGGCAGTTCTAGTATTTTGAAGGTTGTAGCTCAATAATGGAAAATGCATTTAGTTTTCCACAATCTCCTACAAAAGTTTTTCCCCTTAATGGCTTCATACCAATCTCTCTTCGATTTGGTTTATCCTGCCATCGCATCTATGATTAGTTTCAGTTGTTTAACATTTTTAGCAAAACTTACGCAAAATAAATTTTATGTATGAAAAAACTCCAGATAAACTTTAAATAAATACATTTTAGGTGAGGTTTGAGATCTAGTAGATACTATTTGGACTAGCTGAAATCTGATGTCAGGGTTGTGACCTGTGGCGGCTGATCTACTCACCCCAGATTGCTTATTATTGTTAAGAATGCCAGACTGGAGAAAACAATTGGCTACGGCATGCCATTCACTTTGTAAACATCACTTCCATTCAGATGGAACGTGCCTCAAAGAGATTATAAATTGTCTCGTGTTGACTCACTCTCCTTGAATGTCTCTCTCACTCCTATTTGTTAGATTTAGCTGTACTGTTTTTTTGAACTTGCAAGAATGTTCTAGATTGTGCTACCGGCTTCCAGCATTTCCTGTAATACCTTCAAACACTATATAAAAAGAAGTACATGTAAAAAGAGTGATTCAGTTTGTCTTTTGCTCTTCATAACGTTCATATCCAGTGCCGGTTTATTGACAGTGTATTGACGTTGTGTTTTTGCATATCAAGTGCTCGTGATCAGACTATGCTTCATAAGTGCTCCATTTATTGTGTTTTTAACTATTTTTAGACATTTTTTTACTTCATTGAACAGTTTATTGGTTAGTTGTTTATTTCGGCCTATTCATAATTAGTAATTAATTTTTGTACAGAGATACCGAAAATTCATTATTAGCTGAACGTTATTGATCTGTTTATTTCCTTATTGGTTTTTCTTGTGATTAGTGCGTGATGTAAGATAAAGTGCGAGTGGTGATTCAAGTGTTGCCAGAATTATTTTAGTGATAGAACCTGTAACAATATCATTTAATATTTTTCTATATTTTAGTAGTTCGGTCTCTGAAAATAATGGAATTTTTTCTATAAATTATTTTATAAGTCTAAAATGTTGAAAATGTTATTCTTGAATATTTGGTTCCTAAACTTTGACTATTTTTTTTTTTTTTTTTTTTTTTTGTTAAGATTCAACTGCAGTTAGACGAGAAAACACATTTTAGTTTAATATTTCTCCGCACTTCACAGCGTAGCGCTGAACGGAATTAGTGTACGCAGTAGGGAGTGTCTCCTTCCTACAGCGGCGGCTCCCCCACCAACTGACCATTAGTGGGTATGCGCGTATGAGAGTGTGTGAGAGTGTGTGAGGGAGCGATGGACAGACGTTTACAGGCTACATTTTTATCACATCAAGACTGGTTTCGCTAATGAGTCATGAGCAAGAAAAGGAGAGACTGAGAGCAAGAGAGGATGTGTTTTGGAATTGCAATCTCGGTGTCACACCGCTGTGTTTACCGCACTGAAAACTGAACAGAAAGTTGAATCCTAAGATTGTGAATTTCAACTAGTGAATTCATCCACATTACATGGGTGCCCATCCACCCCTAGTCTCATGACGCACCCCTAGTCTCATGACGCACCCCGCCCCCTAAATTCAGATTGTCAAAATATTGTTCTTGAACTTTTGTATGGGGGCGCTAAAAGTTCTTCAGCCATGAAATATGGAGATAAATAAGAAGGCTGCTCTTAAAAAAAGTTGCTGAGATGACCAGGAAATAATAATGAAATGTTGTCTGTTTCCTGATGCCAATAATACTATTAATTTTACTGTACTGTATTAGTCTATTCCAGAATAAAAGCAAAGCCCAAATCTGTTCTAGGTTACAACATTAATGCACTGTAGTGTTATGAAAATATCAGTTGAAGAGTATAAAAAAATTACCAAATAAACACACTATTCATAACAAGATAAACAATGGGCTGATAAAATACCATTATAGGTAAATTCATAAGACAGGAGTAGTCAGCTAATATTGCACTGCTAAATAAATAGTAAATCAATACCATACATAAAATAATATAATAATAAATCAAAGATCTAATACTTGAGAAGAAAGAAAAGCAAAAATAGTATTACACTAATATTATACAGTCATAAATATAAAGTAAATCAGTACCGTATCTAAAATAATATAATAATAAATAAAAAATCTACTAATTAAGAAAAAGAATAACAAAAATAAGAGAATTAAAAACCTGTTAAATTAAAATAATTAAATTAAAAATTAAAGACCTGGGTGTCAGCTTGGTCCAGTGTATTCTTTAACACTTTCTTGCGCCTCAATAATCCAATCCGGATTACAAAATAAGCAGTACTCACATTTTGAAACATGAAGTTGCCCCTGTATTTGAAAAAAACATGATTTTGACAACAAACCCCATTTTTCCCCTTTCGTCTACAAAAATCATTTCTCCAACAGCGCGCGCTCAATTTCAAGTACTTGTCTCTCTTCTTTGCATGTCAATACAAAGAGACTTGTCCCTCTTAGAGAAAAAGGTTTCAAATAAAAAATTTAGATCAGATCATTATCTAAAACTTTCACGCTTTCAAAACTTTCCTACCCAAGAAATGAAAAAAATTCTCGATTAGGGTCTGCATCAATGTCACATCACAAAGTTTTTGAAACATCGTTGGATAAATTCTCATATAAAAACTGAACGTGTGCAGGAAATTTATGTTTTTTTGCATCGCTCGAATCACAAAATATCGTTTCTTAAATCTACCAAATTTAAAAATATTCCATCAATATTCAGATAGTGAAATGCCATTGGGAATGAATTTGTACGGATCAAAATTCAGCAGACTTTTTGTCGTTTGGCGACAAGCCAATTCCCCCACTCGTTAGGTTTCACTTCGATGAAACCCCCTACGACTCCATGCTGTGGCGGTGGGGGTAATGGAGACCGGTGGCGCTTTCTGGTGAGCGACCAATTCAACTATTTTTCAAATGAAACCGTTTATTTCTTGTTCCAATTTCGTGACGTCATACGTTTTTGTTTCACAGTTTATGACAAAAGTATAAGGAATTTGAATAAAATTTCAATGGATTTAGATTCGTGTTGTTAATCTCTAGGTGTCTTGCTTTTTAATTTCGCTGATTAATGCTTCTTTTAAAAAAATGACATAATCATGTTAAATTCCCAAAATAAGAAAAACTGAAAGAAAAAAACGAATTTTGAAAAGCAAGTGATCTTTGTAAAAGTATGAAGATAAATCATGTAAATTTTCAAGGCAATTTGAGGTTCCATTCTTGAGATTCTTGAGATTTCAATGAAATAAAACTGGACAAAATGCTCATTTTCTAGCTTGCTCAGTACAGGTGCAGTTGAATCTTAAGGGTTCATCTTCATAATGTCGATATCAGATAGAATGTAGTCTTATCTTGGATATAAGTTTATACATAAAGGCCTACCTAATCATTTAGTCAGATGTTTTTCATACATCTTTGTGAGTTTGAAACTCTTCAGTTACAGAATGTGCATTGATAAGTTTCTCTTCCACTGGAATGAATATTAATGATCTCTGTTTCCAATTTACTAATCTTCGCTTGATCAACCAAGCATGAGAGAAGTAAACTGAATATGGCCACACTCTTTTTTCGTTTCTGTTTCTCAAGTTTCTGTTGTCTTACTCATTTAATTAACAAGTAACATACAGTAGCTTAAAGGGATATTTTTCATGTTTTATTCAATTCTTTAATAATATATGAATTAATTTCAAATTATTTGTAGTTTTAATATTGCATAATGGAATGGTTTGATTATTACCAAAAGTTTCTGTATTACAAAGATTGAATCAGTTTTTCTAGTTGTGTATATCCTAAACTTCAGTCAATTTGCTACATTCATTAAGGCTATCTATAGTTTTTATAATTAAATATTCATTCATCTAAACTTTCTGTAATGAGTAGACTAGGCTACTTCTCTATTCCAAATAAACTACTTATTTTTGTTAGGATAATTCAACGCCGTTTTATGTTAATAACTGTTCGTTTTTACTTTTTCTTCTTCATTTCCAGATATTAAGGAAAATGCAATAAAAAGAAAAGTTTTATCTATCTTTTTTGGAAATATGCAATTCTTATCATTTGAAAATTGAATAGAAATTTCCAGATAATGCATCATGATTAACGTTCATATTTAGATTTCATTAGAAGTACATTATTGAGTTAACAGTAAACTAATAGCACTATTTTTTCCCCAGCTACAAGGCGCTTTTCTTGTTCTGGATGATTGCATTGATGAATCTTCTACAAGACGTGGGAGACCTTGTTGGTACAAAATTCCAAGTGTCGGGTTGAAAGCAATTAATGACGGAAACCTTCTGGAAAGTGGAGTTTTCCAGCTGTTGAGACGACATTTCAAAACGCGGCCCTACTACATCGATCTCGTAGAATTGTTCCATGATGTAAGTCGATCTACTACATTTTACTCTTTGTCAATAAATTATAGTTATCAGCTCTTCTAGTTTTAGTTGTTTTCTTATCATCAGTCAGTGGACTAAAATAATCTTATAAGTTATTGGATTTAGAAATTTGAATAAATAATTTGATTTGAACAAATGTAGTGATACGCTGCTACGCGGTTTCCCACTAGTCATAGTCCTTCTAGCCATCATGAGCTATTGCCCAAGCAAAATCAATAATAATGGAGAAGTGTTCTGACACTTGAATTATTCAATTTAACCATAATTCCTGCTGTAGTGCGATTATTTCGTTTTTTAAATCTGTGACAGCAGCTCACCGTCTCAAATCCCCCATTAAACTCAACCGCACTCCCCAAATTAGTGAACAATTTAGGGAAATTTTCGTCTTTTGATTCATGAACACCAAATATGTAGATATATACTCTATATCTACAAGCAAGTATTGTTCCATTTGGTCAAAGCTCTCTACTTAACTAACTCGTCTTTTATCTTAATCAGCATTTACGAGACCGTAAATATTTAATAATAATTTCCTATTATGTTCAATGATCTTTTGTAATTCCTTAAGAATTTTATTGTTGCAGGCAAGACTGAAGATTTACTAATTTGTTCAAGCATTTGTTTCACCAAGTCCTTACAGTTAGAAAGTAACAGCTTAACCCATTTCAAAGTCAGAGAATCGGCATCACGAACGTATTATGAATATATTCTGCATTACTTACAGTGCAAAAACAATTCTCTGATAAGAGAGCGAACAAAATCCTTTCATTCTTCACAACATCCAAAGATCAACTAAGAAAAAGGAATGCTTACAAAAATGCCAGGCTAGATCTAGAATCAAGCCCAAGTCCGTCATCATGCGCTGCAAACACTACTCTAAAATTGCTTTTATAGCATAAAATTAAAAATAATAATTTTTTATGATTAAAATAATTTTTTTTTTGTGATTGAAATTGAAATATTCTATAAAATAATTAAATTTTATGCTAGGAGGAATTTCAAGCTGCTATGGACACAGGAGAGCGTGTATAATATGATGGCATTTTGAAAAATTCAAATATCTGAAATTTCATTTTTCAAGTTTTGTAGTGGAGTAGACATTAGAATTGATGACTGAGATGACTTAAGAGGTCAGCGCTCAGTCAAGTACGCACCCGTGACGGCTGACCTTAAGTTTGTAAATTTCTACAACTCGGAAAAGATCCATGGTGGCTCCGCCGCGATTTACACGAGTATCATGACTGTGACCATAGTCGTTTGTGATAGCTAACTACTATGAAATTAACATGATTTACAATGTAAATATTAGACTCTCATAAAGTGGACACCATTTGATTTCAATATTGATTTGAGTAATGCATGCTCTACTTTCATTGAAACTAAAAGTTCATCGAATGGATGCTTTTTTTGCAAATAAATTCATTTGTCATTCTATTTTCAGGTTAGCCTTAAAACAAAAATGGGACAGGCTTTGGATTTATTGGGGGCTCAACCAAATCATATTGTCGATTTGGACAACTTGACCATGGACAGATACAATTCCATCGTAAAATACAAAACAGCTTATTACTCATTTCATCTTCCAATAGCTTTAGCTATGCGTATGGTGAGATTTTATTAATTTATTTTATTCAAAATTTTGAATATGAGTTACTGAAATATAGTACAATATAAATTTTTAAATCTATCTATACTATAGAAAAGATTTTATATTCTACTATTGAATTACAGTTACTGAACAAGTAACACGTCCAATCAATACTTACAAACTGGTTTGGTGAGTCTTGTATGATTTGTAAGGCTTCAGAAAATGTTTACAGGAATATTATTCGGCTTGATATATTAATTAATTACAGATACAGTGTTATTCCTCCACAGATAATAAAAAATATTCAGGGTATAATGAACATGTGAATTTTCAGAATCAAAATTCCAATTGGCCTGCTTTGGAAAGTCCTGGAGCAGGATGCTTGGAAAGGAATAATTGCATTCACGTTGTCACGTTCTGATCCAAACGATCTGTTGACCGTAGAGAGAGATCCACTTCAGTTTGATCTCCTTGCCTGGAATATTAATGATACTGCGAAATTAAGAGAGATAAATTATGATGGAGGGGGAATGATCATTTTGATCGTTCAAGAGGTTGAAAGATCATTTAATATGATTTTTTATACATTGAAAATACAATGAAATAATAATTTATATTACATCTATATAATAAGAGAGACAATGTCTGTGTTTCTTTGTCTTATGTATTTCACAAAAAACGGCAACGATTTAGGACACTAAATTTGGCACTAAGATTCCTGTAAACTCGACTCAGTGCACCTGGCCAGATTTTTTATTTTTCTTTCAGAATTTTCAAAATTCACTTATGGGAACTACAGTATTATTGTTTCAAAATGTGTTTGGATACAGGAAGCTCATAGAACAGTTGATATGTCACTATGGTGATAGTACAGATATGTATTGAGCCAAAGCAACAGATTAGCTCTGTCTCAATGTTACTGCTGCTGATTACCTAGCGTCATGCGAGCTTAATTATTGTGTATTGAGCTTTTCCTGAAATACATTAATCCAGTGGTTCTCAAACTTTTTACTTCGAGTCCCCTGCATAATTCAGCCGTAAGCCGCCCCCCCTCCACAATTGTAGGCCTATAAGCGTACTATACATGAAGTACATATATGTATATGTATGTATAAATGAGTCTCTTTTGACATTTTACAGTCAATGTTTATTTAGTTAAGTTTTGCACATTCTATGCATACTCTAATGAGGCAATAGTTTTAATCATAATGAAACAATAAATTCTATACAAACAATTATAATTTATTCAGGTACTATATCTACAATAGTACATAATTGTTATTTGTAACTCAAAGCAATAACAATAAAAAGAGCTTCAGTGTGAAGGATGTGCTTTTTTTCATTCATAGTTTGTTGAAACGTGGTGTCAGTTCTGATAATGCTACACTGTGTTCCTGGGTCACATCCAGTCTTGATTAACATTTACTTTTCACGGCAGCTAGAGCAGAAAACCCAGTTTCACAGGAATAAGATGTGGCGAATGGAGTTAATACTTTCAATGCCTTTTCACTCAAAATTGGGTGTTTCTTTTGTACAACAATCCAGAAGAATATGACAGAAGATTCTTTAAACTTCATTTCAAGCGCAGTGTCACCTTGCAGGTCAATGAGATTTTCTTTTTCCATCATGTTGAGGGAGCAATCATTGAACAATAGTTTGAATGGGTTTTGAATTCATGCCAAACCATCCAAGTTCTCATCAAAACGAGATTTGAGGATTTCTAAGTGTTCAAAAAGTATTTCTTTTCATTGGTTGGAATAGTTGTTAGATCCATTTCTTCAGTAATAACCTTAAGATTAGGAAATAGCTCCAAATTGTAACTTTTCAGACCACCCTTGTACAAATTTAGCCTCTTCACAAAGATTTTCACCTTTTCAGTCCATTGCAGAATGTTTGCATGTTTTTTCTGCAAAGACTTTTTCAGTAAATTTAAATTCTCAAAGATATCTACCCAGTGGCGTAGCCAGGGGGGGCCCCATGGGGCCAAGGCCCCCCCCCGAAATTACAGAAATAAAAAATTCTCAAATAAATAATAGATAAGGACTTATTAAAGCCGAATGGTTCTTTCTTTTTTGTAGTATTATAACGAACAGAATACAGAAACCCTGATTGTGTAATAGAATATAGCTACAGTTATAGTCAGATTAATGTATTGTTCAAATATTTCCTCAATATATACTCATATAGAAACTTGTAGACTCTTTATTTAGGTGCTCAAATGGATAATTTTTATTTAAAATGAGCTACGAAATCTAATAAAACATGTTGTAACTGTGACTACCATTATTATTGAAATATTACACTAAATATAACGCAATTTTTCAAGTTTGAAGTGGATTAACTTTGTTAATTATTGATAAATCACCTTTTTGAATAAACTCATCTTGTAGAAAATTTAGTTTTGAAATTAAATTTCAGTATAACCCACTAGCCTAAACGCACCAAAAGTTCATGAAATTGGGATTTTATAAATGTAAACACACAAATAAGTGCAAGTTCTATGCAAGCGTGTAAAATCCGTATGCTATGATAAAAAAATTCCGATTTCATGAACTTTTGGTGCGTTTAGGCTAGTGGGTTACACTGAATTTTAACTTCAAAACTAAATTTTCTACAAGATGAGTTTATTCAAAAAGGTGATTTATCAATAATTAACAAAGTTAATCCACTTCAAACTTGAAAAATTGCGTTATATTTAATGTAATATTTCAATAATTATGGTAGTCACAGTTAATAAATGTTTTATTCGATTTCTTAGTTCATTTTAATTCAAAATTATCCTTTTGAGCACCTAAATAAAGAGTCTACAAGTTTCTATATGAGTAAATATTTGAACAGTACATTAATCTGACTATAACTGTAGCTATATTCTATTACACAATCAAGCAGGGTTTCTGTATTCAGTTTGTTATAATACTACAAAACAGATAGAAACCTTCTTCTTGGGTGCGTTTTAGGCTAATGACATGGATTATATGAAACGTATGCCTTCTTCATGTATATTTGAGTTGTATTTTTATAAACTTGAATTGCAATTTATTATCATTGTATTAATTTTGAGATTCAGTACATAAGTTAAGTATGGTTAGTTCCAATTCAAGGGGTTTGACTCAAAATAGTCATAGTATATCAAACCTTATCATTTCAAACCTGACCACCTAGGTTCTTGGGTAGTAATTTTTCAAAAATTTCTTTTGAACTTTAGAGCTTAAGAAGTTGTTTAGATTAGCTTTTTACACCACTTAATTTAAAAAAAATCTGGACCCTCCTATAAACCCTCCTATAAGCCCCTTGGTGAGCCCCCTCCGAAATCTCATCCTGGCTACGCCACTGTATCTGCCATGTATGCTAATTGCAGCAAAAAATCTGAGTTGGTGAAAAACTTTGAGTTTTAGCGATTTTCGTCAAGCAAAATTGTAAGGACTTTATGTCTGAGCTCCTTTTTGATCAACCCTCGAAGTCCAGTGTACTTTCCTGACATAGCCCATAGTCCATCTGTGCAAATTCCTACACATTTGCTCCAAGACATGTCATTACCCTTCAAAAGTGTATCAATCATTTGGAAAATGCTTTTGCCAGTGGTATTGGCTGAAAACGGCGCATAAAAAAGCAATTCTTCCTGCATTACCTCACTATTGATGAATCTTGTAGATCATATTAAATGTGCATTTCTGAAGATCTGTAGCTTCATCAACTTGCATAGTAAATGGGAATTTTTCACCTTATCCATCAATTGCACATGAAGATCTTCTGAAATGTCAGCTATATGTCTTGATACCATATCATTTGACATTGGTATGGCCTTCAACTGTTGACCCATGGATTCTCCAAACATAGTTGAAACAATATCGATTGCTGCTGGTAATGTTAGGTCTTCTCCAATTGTGTGCAGTTTTTTCTTCTGAGCAATTCTGTGAGAAACCTGATAAGATGCCAACAAAGCCTTTGAAGGCACACTTGTCATGTTGAAAAAATCATTTTTTGTTGATTTAAAACTATTAAGTCTTTGTTCAAAAAACTCTAGATTTGTTTGAGAAAGTTCCATGTTTAGTGTCTAGATGTCTTTTCAGTTTGTTAGGTTTCATACTGTCAGATGCCAGGACGGCAAGACAGATTACACACTGGGGCCGTTCTTGGCCATTTATGATTGCTTTTGTGAACCCTAGTGATAAATAACTGTCATCATACTTCTGCACTTTACTGTAGTTTTCATATAACTTCGCAGCAGTATGTTGGTTTCAGATGTAGCATGTCCCATCTGCTAAACGCTGCCAAGTTATATGAAAACTACAGTACCTACACTTGATCCACTTGGAGGAGTGTTGCCAGCATCCTCATTTTGACCTTGACTGTCACTGACGCCACTACTCGTACCTGTCTTCACTGTTCCGTCTCCACTTCCACCACTTGTCACAAGAAATCGTTTCATTTTGATAAGTTATTGATAACTAGCAAACAAATAAAGTTGGGTTGTTAAACATTTGTACTCAAACAAAAACTTACGCCAAACTGAAGTATTGTATTTAAAGTTTGTAAGGTTTAGCTTGAGCTATGATGTTAGGGTGGGTACTATTTTGTTGACCTGTCATTTGGTCACGCTGTGTTTTTCACAGAAGATATATTTTCACAGACTTGATATTCTGCTGGTTTTCATCACAGTTTGAGGTTATGTCAAAAATATTAGAATACTAATGTCTAATTCTCTTTTAAATACAACAAAATTCCAATCATCTGGTTATTATTATTATTGATTGTAATCAATCAATAATTATTTCAATGAAATAACTCCAATTGAAGAGATTACATTAATTAATATTATCATGCATTCATAGTATTGTTGTTTAATCAGCCGATTGAGTGGGTTTGTACAAATGACCAAATTAATGACAGGTCGGTGTACTAGTACCTACCCCAATGCCATATAAGGCTGCAGTTACAATGGATGCGAGTTGGAACTCATACGAGTTAAATTTCACTCATGCCTACTGCCTACTAGTACGAGTAAAATAATACCTATAAAATAGATTCGGATGCACCGAATACACGCATGCAGTGTAACCAGCCTGATGGGTTTTTATAGATAATGAACCATATTGCTTTACTCGCACTTGTAGGCACAAGTGACATTCAACTTGTATTACTTCCAAATCATATTCAATGAAACAACGGCCTAATAGCCCAAGCTAAACCGTACAAACTTTTTATGGAAATGACCACAAAACATAGAGAACTGCTACATTCAAAACTTGTACACTTGCAAATTTGACTTGTAACTGAGACTGAGCAAACAGCAGTGCAGTAGATGAGACGCTTTGATGGCATATGGGGGAGTGGTGGGGGCTTTGGGAAAGTCCGGAGGTGATCGGTCACGATTGTACTTAATGGTATTGGAGCCACAACACCCAGTCATGCTACTGTGAGAATTATCAAACCACTATTGATGCATATCATTCAATGTATTACAGTTTACATAAATGCAATATTTCTAGGAAATTCGTTTCAATTTCAGGCTGGAATAAATGATGATGAAAGACATCGGCAAGCAAAAACTATTCTCCTTGAGATGGGTCATTTTTTTCAAGTGCAGGTAATACTGATACATTTTTGCAATTTAATATAAAGTCAGTTAAGTAAGTACTTGAAAACAATACCAGTGTGTGTTGGCTATTAGGTAATTCAATCTATTTTCAGAATTGAATTCTCTACAAGTTTTGTTGAATAAAAATATTGGTTCATTGACAATTACCATTGTTTTAGTACCAGTATTAGTGCCAAAGTTTCGTTGTAAAACAAAAATAATTGCGCTTAAACCATAATATTCCATCTAGCATTGGATAGGTGTAATGACAGTGGAATGGTTATAAACATTTATATTAAAAGAATAAAAATGTTGAAAATGTGACTGGTGAAGCCACGAAACCGCGGTCCAGTGCTGTAATAATAAAGAAGTGGAATTGACAACATCTAAGTGTTTTATTCTTTTATTATGGAGTTCCAAAACATCAACAGAAATTCTACAAATAAGTTGAAATTTATATTATCTGCAAAATTGGATACGGTGTATAGAATACCCTTGCTAGTGTTTGAGCTGAGTGGGCTCATGAAAAAGAGTGATTTACGATGAATTGACAAAGTTTTATTTATGAATCAAGTAAATTAATGGATTTCATGGCATTCATCTCCACCAGTTACTACTACTGGTAGTGAAACTTTATATTCTGTCAACATAAGAATTTCTTTCATACACATTTTTCAGGATGACTTTATGGACTGTTTTGGAAACCCAGAAATAACAGGAAAAATTGGTACTGACATTCAAGAGGGCAAGTGCTCTTGGCTCGTTGTGGTTGCTCTGCAGAGAGCAACATCTGAACAAAGACAACTTCTCAAGGTATACCTAGTTCTATACTGTAATGTATCTATTCATCTGTAATCTGTACTTGAATTCATTATGAAATATGGCTGGCACTCTGTTGCGGCATTGCCATATTGACGGATCGGCTGCAAAGAAGTGACTGAGGGAAAGCTGGTGATCGCGGAGATTTGGCAAAAGTGTATGGTTTACTTGAAGGAAGCTGATTGGTTTGACTCTCCCGTTCGCTCTCTGAGGCCCGTCTGGTTCCAGTCCTATTTTGTAATGAATTAAATAATAGTCTATTATTCTATATTAGCTCTTAAGTTTGAGTCATAGGCTTGATCATTGAAACAAACAATAATTTTCTCATAATGTGATTTTAAGAACATTATTACTTTCATTTTTTATTCTTATGAATCTTATTTTCAAGTATCATCTAGTTTAGTGGAAATACTCATAATTTTACTCATGTAATTTATCTGGGGCCTGTTGTACAACATTTCATAAAATAATTAGGTAAAACTTGAACAATTTAATAAGATTTGGTAGTAATTACAAATTCCTGTAATAATAAAACTATTTTTTAACTGTTATGTAACATGCTCCAGGGCTCATGAGCTAGTGAGTTGAAACGGCTTCTTTACCAATAAACCGATAATACAGATTCAATGACCTGACCCTGAAATTTAATTATCAATCGTACTGATAGGCCTGAGCATCATTAAACTATTTGTATTATAATGATCTCAGATTCACATATATATGTATATCAGTTATTAGAACGTTTTATTCCTTCTTCTTGATTCGCAGTTCAGATAAAAAGTGACCTGGCTTTGCAGACCCTTTCTTCCCCAAACTTCTAATATGTAGTGTTCTATATTTTTATTCATTTTCCTGTATACGAACCAACCAGATTTCAGAATTTCAGATTTCAGAATTTCTATTTGGCATTATTCTAAAATCAACTCAGTAACTAGCCATATTGTACTTTTAAGGTATACACCACGTTTATTGTATAATGGACCCAATGAAACGTCTGCATCACTTCTTTTTTACTGTAGATACGGGCCCAAGTCAGTGATGAAGGTAGCTTACTTTTCTTGACTAGAGCAGCCAGTTTGAACATTCAGAGTCAAGCCAAATTCAAAAAAAGGCCTTTGGTCCCTTTCTGAAATAAGCTCTTCTATTATACTAGCAATCACTTGAATATCCAGAATTTTTTCTTTCAGTCAAGTACAAACATAGATATTATACACCCAAATCCCAATTTCTTAGTTGATTAATTGTTTGTGATCATGGATTGCTTTTTATGAACTCTACAAATAAGTTTTGAAGACTAGGACAATATAACTTTAAAACAGGCTAATGCCCTGTAAACTAGTCCTTGGATGTAACAGATAAACTCCAATGTATTCGTCGCTGTATGTAGGAGAGGCCTTTAAAACGTAATAGGGTTACCTCTTCTATCAAAGACGGGGTTCCACCAATCAATCAATCAATTTTTTTATTCAATAAAATACATCATGGGTCCCACTAAACCGGCAGGTTTTTCAGTAGGTGCCCATACAAAATAATTATTGTTACAACAAAAACATAACTTTTTCAATAATTACATAAAAAAAGAATTAACTTATAAAAATAAGAAATTGTACAGTATAGAAAGTAATAAAGTATTACAGTAAAAAACAGAGTTACAAGAAAACTAGAAAGTTATAAGCAAGAGAAAAAAATAGAATAAAAGACAAGGAAAAATAATAGCAAAATAAAAATAAAAAAACAAGAAAATAAAGAAAAAGGGATCTTACATAATTTAGTATTATAATGGTCGCTCTGGCTGGCGGCAGTGATATATCAGAAAATTGTTTATAAAAAGAAATTGAAAAAAAATTGAAACAGATACATAGCAAATATTTGTTTCACCATTATTTAATACTTCAGTTTATAATCACATTATTGTTGATTATATAAAACATAACATCACTCTTTGAATATTCACGTATGTTGATTGGAAGCATGTTGAATAACCTAGAGAGTACATAGAAGAGAGATCTCTTCCCATATACATTACTGAATCTAGGAACCAGATAAGTGTTGGCGATCTTAAATTGTACTGTGGTGGAGGCGCTAGGGACCTCTATTGAAAATTATCCTTGAAAAATATTATAATTTTATAGATATAGAAATTCTTAGGAAATAATGTTCTATAAAAAATGTGCAAATTGTTAGGGTTATTCAAATTGGAATTAAGAGGAGGCATTCTTGTCATAATACATTTCAATGTTCTTATTTGTATTCGCTCTACTCTGTGCAAGAGATAATTAGCTGCACAACCCAATGACTCAATGCCATATCTGATAATAGATTCTACAAGGGACTTATAAATGAGATATAGAGAGTCAGCTGGTATATTTTTATGAATATAAAAAACTTTTGCACTTAATGCTTGTAGTCTCTTACAAACATAATCAATGTGAGAGTGCCATCTCAAGCTGCAATCAATCATAACTCCCAGGTAATGGGTCTCCTTCACTAAATTTAAAGATGGACAACTACACGTTTGAGTTGAGTCTGAAAAAAGGCAATGATAAACCTGACTGAATATTTTTGGAATTCCGCTACATTTTAAATATGGAGATTTGAAATGCATTAATACTGTTTTTTTTTCTGTTGATTACCAAATTTCTATTGTAATTTCTAAGGATTCTATTGTAATAATTGTTCTGCTTCGTTGAGATCCCTATGCCCAACTATTAAAGCCGTGTCATCAGCATACATAAAAACTTCTCCATGTCTGATTACACTCGAAATAGGATTCACATAAATATTGTACAGGACAGGGCCTAAAATACTTCCCTGAGGGACACCAAGATCGTCACTTTTATATAACTCACTGTAGTTATTTCCTAGTTTAACCAGAAAGTATCTGTCATTCAAATAGCTTTCAAACAACTTTAATATATTACCTGTGATACCAATGTTGTGTAGTTCATATAATAATATTTTATGATTGAGGGTATCAAATGCTTCGGAATAGTCAATAAACACAGCCAAAACATGGAATCTGTGATTCAAAAAGGTATTAATTTTGTGTGTGAAATTTACTAGGAGTGCCTCTGCACATTTGCCTTTTTGAAAGCCATATTGAGCATTAGATAGAATATTATTTTGTGTTAGGTATTTATTCAAATTGATTAATAAGTACCTTTCAAAATTTTTCTCAGGCACAGGTAGCTTAGCAACAGGTCTAAAGTTTTCTAGATTGTTGCGTGCACCAGACTTGAAAATCGGTCTAACAACAGAAATTTTCAATGAGTCAGGAAATATGCCTTTAGAAATTGATAAATTTATCATATGGCAAAGAGGAGCACATATGTAATCTTTCAACAATTGCACGTCTGCTACTCCAATACCATCTAAGCCTGGAGATTTATTCTTATTCAGGTTTTCAATTAATTTCATGATATCATCTACACGTGCTTTTTTGAGATAGAAGTTATAATTGGGTGGCATATGGACTGAGTCATAGGCAGAATCATCTCTTCAAAATTAAAATCTTCAATCAACATAGTCGTCAACTATTAGTACTAATATGTTATAATATTAATATAAGCCATAATAAATAAAATATAAGCCATATAGGCATAATATAGGCATTAATATAAGGCATAACAGCATTGAAAATAATTTTTAAAAAACTAATCAATAAATCATTTGAAGCCGAAAATGGGTTATTAGTAAGTAACTAGTTGCAGTGTATTCTTTAAACAATTCTATCAAGATCTGATGAACATTTAATGTGTATAACCTGCTCTTGAGCTTTTTTTCTCACAAGGATTCTGTCTTGCGATGTCCATACATATTTATAACCTAGGGATCTAGACTTGAATTTGGCTCGCATGTACAATTTTTTATTGTAAGGTGTTAGATTTTCGTTGAAAATTATCATCTTATCAGAAGGATTTCCCAACACTTTGTTAGTTTTGCGGCGCGGCCTTTAGTAAGCCAGTTGGAACGAACTAGTTTGTAGAGAAATTGAACTATTAGTACAGGAGATTTATCGGATTGACGTACAGGTAGCCTGTGACCTCAATACATTTATGGAAAAGAACAGCATTTTAAGCAGATCTGTATATTCATTTGAACCCGAATTATATAGGACAAAGTAAATTATTATCATAATAATAATAATATAATGATTTTCATTGATAATTACTTTTGAAAAAAAAATATTAAGCTGGCCCTCTTTTACTGCTCGACAGAAATGGCATTTTATGAATTTCTTTTCAAATTTTGGATTTGAGCATAGATTTATTGTGAATGAAGGTCTTATAAACTTAACTTTAAATGTTTCATGAAGGCATGATTTATATACTTTTGTAAGTTGGGTAGCCTTGACCACGACTGTAACCATCTAATCTTGATTCCTTTCTAATCTTTCTAATCTTGTTCCTTTCTACATGAATTGTAAAACTCTCTTCATTTGTCAACTATTTATAGTAGCATGTTTTTCAATTGTTTTTCATACTTTCCTTTTTTCAAATCCTTTCAAAATATAATTAATCATTTAAATAACCATACACAATGTCTTTTTTCAGGAATGTTATGGCTCATCAGACCCTGAAAGAGTGCAACGTGTGAGAGTTTTGTATGAAGAATTAGCTTTACCAGCCACTTTTGCCACTTATGAGGAAGAAAGCTATAATCTGATAAAAACGCATATACAACAAATCTCAGCTGGACTTTCCCATGATTTGTTCTTCAAACTGCTTGAGAAGATTTATAGGAGAGACAGTTGATATGCTAATGTCAACTATTCTACTGTTGACAAATTGCTCATTATTTTGCAATATCATTTCTGATGCTGCATAAAGCTGAAATTATCAATATACCAAATATCGAAAGATGGAATCATACATCTGTGGAACACCGCTCAAATCACAGGTATCAGCATATTCAGTTTATGAAGAGATGCAGAGGTACTAGTCATGTCACAATTTGAATGTTTACCATGCCCCTTTACATTAGAATTATTGATAAGTACTTTGAAGCTTTGTACTGATTCTAGTCTAAGGCTCTTATTAGAGAGAGCCACTGTAGTCGCCATTGCACGCCACTTACTATATCAGACTAAATCACAGCCAGAAAATCAGCTGTTGACTTTAAAGAAGCATATTATGCCTTTCTATGAAAATTCTATGAAATTGTTGTGCTTGGTCACACTGTCAGCTAATATAATTTATCATTAAAGTGTGGCAAGCGATGGCGACTGCAGAGGCTCTGTCTAATAAGACCAACACAATGAATATAAGTTTTAGAAACATTATGATTTATTAATAGTATGTCTTCACATTCTCACTTTCTTCTTTCTATTCACTGTCTTCACTTTCTCTTTCTATTGAATGAGATTTAAAGTAAAAGTACCTGGAATATTTTCATAAATACTGCAAAGCAGTAGATGATACTTATACTATTTTTCTGATAGCCTGTAGGGAAATGACCTACACTCCTTCAAAGTTGACTGGTTTTGGCCTCAGCAAAACTTTTGCTTTGGGTGAGATTCTTAAAAAATCATCAAAATTCACCATGTTGATGATCCTCAATGCTTCTATTCTGCTTACTAGGAATTTCCTCACCTCAGGGGGGGCAGGGAGAGAATTTTCTCCATCACCCCCATCAATCGCCTAAAGAAGAAATCATGGATGTTTGCTCAGCTGGAGTCATCTCTCTTTTGCAGATCTAGCAAATTTTACTAGTGATTTTGCATTCCTAGTCAGGTACCATTATCCTAGCATCATCCCCTTTGTATTTCCCTATCAATAATCGTCACATGTCCGCTGCTTTTTTCAAGCATTTGTTTTGTGCTCAGCACCATATTTATATGTGTACCTTTCTTGATAATTCTAGGCAATAGGTTCTCAAATAGATGCTCCTATAACTCTAATAACTATTTTCTTGAATGCTTCCCAATATAATGGAAAGATCAAACATGTTAATGCTCAACATATATGACACTTTATACATACCAATTTCCTTGGTCCATCTTTTGATTCTCTCGCAAATTGATCTTATGATATGCTCTTTTGACAAATGGCCTTGTTGATGTTCACTATGGGTCTCTGCAAATCCATTGTTGGCAGTTATATTCGAATTATCACTATGATGACCAGGAGTGATCATAAGAGATGACAGGTCCCCATCCTCACAGCCTTTTGCAGGACCAAGTGAATTGAAAAAAAAAATGCTCTAATTCCAGTTTTTACACAGTTCAAAGAGTGACATATCTTTTTCATCCAAACCTACATTTCTATTACTACTAAAAAATATCTTCAGCTTGTTATTGGGAATACTGTGATTAAGAAACCTTCAAATAAAATTCGTTTAATGGAAGAATGATAGCTTCTGGGTGTCATGGAAATATTACACATATCCTTAAACCATTTTTTGGAATAGTTAGAGTTAATGCATCATCTATATCGTCTTTCAGAAGTTTAGGAAGATATTTTTCTTCATGACTGTAGCCTCCAAATTAGATAGCCTCCATACAATGTTCTTACAATGCTCTTTCAGAGTCCTGAAAACCAAAACAGCCATTGGTTGCAACAGATGTGTCGCATTTGGGTGCAGTGCAATGAGAACGATGCCATTTTATTTTTACAAAACTGGTTCACTTGCAAACTCAGATGAGATGCATGTCTATCCACAAAAAGAATGGCTGGTAAATGAAACTTTTCTTTCACAAGCCACAGGTGAAAAATATCTGCAACAAACTCGAGAAAGCCTTGCAAGTCATCCAACCAGAATCTGTCTTTCCAAAGCCCCACTCTGGTTTGACACTTCTCATCTGGTTTCACTTGCTGATATATGCCAAAACCTAACCAGCCTTTGAAAGGCTGTATTAAAAATTCTTCTGGGATCTTTCAAAATGTCTTTCTGATTACTATTATCATAAAAATTCTCCACCTCTCTAAACCAATTTGTGCTGTTTTCCTCAGAAATAGCTGCCCTTGATCTGGCGAGGTTCTGGGAAATATGCGCTGCTATTCCTGGATTTCTTGTCATGAATCCTTTCATCCATGATTTTCCAGGACAATAAATTATCCTTGAATGGGTTTGGCTGATCCAATTCATTTAAGATGTGCTGCACACTGAAGACTATACCTTCTTCATTGTGATCGAAAATTCTGTGCAAGCCATTTCAAAAATCCAATTTTTGGTGGTGCTTTTTTTTACTGCAGTCAGGACAGCAGCTGGACCCATTTTTCTGAAAAAAGACATCACCAGATTAGCTCGAGCAAATCAAAGAAAATCTCTACTACAAACAACAAGGAACAGCAGAAATTTCTGTTGAATTAATGTGATATTTCAAAATGGTAATTCTAAAATATTGTTGAGACAAGGTTCAAAATAAATTAAATAAATAATACGTATTTGTATTATTACTACAGAATGCAACTCGTTTTCTGATCTTTCTAAATGCCTTGATGTGAGCCTATGTAGGCTCCCAACATTAAGACAGAAAAATCTATAATTTATCTTACCTGTCAATTGGGTGTTTTCCTTGAACTTTGTACTTCAAAAATGAATTATTGAATAATTGAATTTTTTCTGCAGTTTTATATGGCGTTTTATGCAACCGTATGTCTTCCACAGCTGCTTTCATAGTTTCTTGTATATACTTTCTGAAATCTCCCTCTGTTGGAGGCATCTAAAAATAAGAGATTGAATAATCTAGTAGTTGACACATTGTAACTCAAATACTTGATGACATCCCCTGTCAACTATCGGATTTTATAGCTGTAAGATATTTTAGACTCTATAATAGATTTTTTTGCTTTATAAGCAGCTAGAGAATACGTAATAAAGGAAGATTACTAAATTACATTAGTATCCACAAGTTGACACCCCATGTCAACTTACTCAAGATTGTGTCACTTGAAATTTCAATAGTTGACAAGATACTATCTTAACACAACAATTTTGTGTTTTAAGTTATGTTCAATTAATGTAAAACATACAATATAGTCCAAAACAAAAGACTATGTGGATTTTCAATCAAAATTTATAAAATTACGTTTACAAAAACAATGCTTACTTTTAGCTTGTTCTTAGCAAGCTCCTCAAGGAAATCACAACTAACGATTAAAATCACAATGGCGCAGCACATGCAGACATAATAGTTCACATTATTGTTGCATGAGAGCTATACTATACAGGGAGACCATGCATATTATATTGTAAGCTTATGTTTTCTAAAGCCATAGCAATATATCAATGAAAATTATATATTTCAATTGTTTAAAAATTGTAATATCAATTTCTAGTTTTTATATTCTTTAGAACAAGAGAATTCAATTATAAATGTTGAAAGACACAAATTCTTTTGAGATTTTTTCCTCTTTATTCCAAGTATTTAGTATTTGATATGACTTTATGTGTTGAATATAAAAAAGTTCACATTGCCAAGATAATAAACTGAATAACTCAATAATATTCAACCTCATTGTATTGAGTAGTATTATAATTGCATAATAATCTTCCTTGCCCAATAAAAATTATTGTTTTCAAGTTCTCTTTGTATATAATATAATGTTATAATAATTAATAGCGAAATGCTTATAGTATACTCCTGATTGTAGCTACCAGTACTGTATTATCATATTTATATTCATATTTTAAAGATAGTATTTTTTAAGAGAATTGTATTTTGTAGCCTACCCTATTAATAATGTGTATTAAACCATGTAAAGAATCAGCCATGCTAGTTTTTTATTATTATTCAAAACTATACCTGGTAATTATTTCATGTGCCATATTCCAATTTGAACAAAGTAGTCTACCTAAATAATTAAAAAGAAATCGATAAGGCTAATTGCACACTTCATCCGGTCTGGTAAATCCTGACCCAGCGTTTTTTGCCGGATCCGACAAATTTCCAAACACTGCTTCAGGCATTCCCGTTCGGGCGATCAGAGGATCAGAGGACAGCGGTACTGCAATGTCGAAATGTGCTAAAAGTTAATTATTATAAGCTACAAGTCAGTTAATAAGTGCTTGAAACAATGAGTGATAGTGAAGAAGAGATCTTCGTAGTGGCAGCAGTTCTTGCCTCAGAGGAGGAAGAGCAACAATGGCAGAAGAAGTTATGGGTGCACAGTATAAACTCCAGTAGAACAAATGAGGGAGAATTTCATACCTTGTTTCCCAGTTTGATTGACGGAAATAAAAAAAAACCTGTACTTCCGAATGACTCTTGAGAAATTCATGGAACTTCATTCTCTTCTTGTAACATCAATAGTGAGAAAGGGTACCAACTTTTAAAAAAACATATCTACACAACAGAGATTGGCAGTTACGCTAAGACCACTTTATTTATAAAATATTTCTATAAAAATATTAGTAAAATGTAGAATTGGCTGGTATGCTATATGTGTAACATTTTGGTTGCCTGGAACGATTTTAAATTTACAATTTTGTTAATATTTATTTATTCATTCATTTAATGTGATGAATTTGATACAATAAGCTATTTGCCAAAACCGTTTTTTACAAAATTTCAACTTTCAAGTCTTGAGTATAAGTCATCTGGGCATGCGTGAGCTCTCTGGCGCAGGAAGCTTGCCAGAAGCCAATGGCTTTCCATCAGAAAAAATCATACCGGACGGTGTCTGAAGCACCGGACCGGATGCAGTCTGGAGAAATACATTTGAATACAGGCTTTTCGAATGTATTCCGAATTTGCCTGATTAGAATTTACCGGATGCAGTGTGCAACAACGCTAATGATGACTTCAAAATTCTTCAGAAAATTTAAATTCAGTTCCAAAAATACATTTTTACAATATCAAAATGAAATAACTATTTAAAGCATTTCTCTTGATCCTTCATACTTGATATTATTTTTATATTAATACTAGCTCAGTTCAGAGAACGTACAGCACTTGGTTGAAGGATATGTGGAGCTTGAAGCCCCATGTACGCCCTACTAATATTCTTTTTCGGCTCCTTCATTGTACCTCATAACCTTCAATATAATACAATGCAGCATATCACCTTTAGTGCATTAAAAAGATATTCACTTTCGAAAAAAATATGCATCAGTAAATTAACGAAACGGTAAATTATAAATCTAGCACTTCAAAAAAGAGGAAGAACATTAAATTTTGTTGAACATTTGGAAACTAAGATTTTATGTTTTCTGTACTGCTAAAGCAACCTCTCTACTAACCTTGTCATTGAACTGCTTCGTTTTCTATAAACATCATATGCTTCCTAATACACAAAGCAATCTTAACTTGGATGATCATTGTTTAAAACCTGTTAAACTGCTAGGAATGCACTTAGATAGCAAACTTAGTTGGGAACATCATTCAGATAATTTATGTAAAAAGCTATCTATAGTTACCTGTCTTTTGCGTAAATTAAGGTCCTGTGTGAACCTAAGTGTCATTTTAATGGTATATTTTGGTCTTTTTCACTCTCACTTAATATATGGAGTAAAATTGTGGGTTAACTCACCTTCTTCAAAGAAAGTGTTCGTGTGGCAGAAGAAAGCACTTAGAGTTGTATTTGGTCTCAAACACAATGAGTCTTGTAGAGGTGTTTTTGCAGAACATAAAATACTACAACGCTAATGATGACTTCAAAATTCTTCAGAAAATTTAAATCGGGAAGTGATAGCCGCGAGCCGTAGCAGGTATCTGTTCAATCAGAGAGATAAGCTGCGTTCTCGTAGGTCCTGTTCGTAACGGTGACCGATTAGATTGGCCAGCAAAAAAGACACTGTTCTCTGCTGTAAAATCACTTCCCGGTGGTTCGGAACCCACCTAAAACTGTAGGTCCAACTCATCAATCACCATCATCCAACTCATTACCCACGCACAGGTCTCAGACCTATGTGGGCTTCATCCTCAAAAAAAAAAAAAAAAAAAAAAAAAAATTCAGTTCCAAAAATACATTTTTACAATATCAAAATGAAATAACTATTTAAAGCATTTCTCTTGATCCTTCATGCTTGATATTATTTTTATATAATAAAGCTTATACATTTATTACAATTTGATTGATGTGAAGAAGAATCTTTTCAACTTTGATAAAAACTCGACTGTACACTCTCATAATACAAGGCATAAAGATAACATAACCAGGCCTACAGTTAGATTGACTAAATCCTTAAAAAGTCATAAGTATCAACAAATTCTAATGTTTAATTTGCTGCCACATAATATCAAACAGCTACCTTTTAGGACATTTTGTAAATGTATTAGTGACTGGCTGAAAGTTAAAGCCTTCTACTCGGTTGAGGAGTACTTGGAAAATTTTAATGTTAGGCAATAAGATTTATTGTTACACTTTAACAAATTTGTTATATTTTGACAAACTACTGTATTCTTTTACAAATTGTTGTATTTTGACGAAGCCTATTGCTGTTTTGTAATTGTTTTACGGCTAATAAAGATTCTTGATTCTTGAAAGAAATGGACATTGGCAGTTCTTGAAAAAGAGTTTTGTCTCTTCTTGTTATTCTTGTTGAAAAATAAAGACGTAAATGCTTGCGCAGTGAAAAAAGTTGATAATTATTGAGCTAATCATCACCCTTCGTAACCTCCAGTTCTTTTTTATTGTTTTTCAAATGTAAACAGCGAGGGCCCCTGCTGTCCTATGTTTTGATTTTCACTAGCCAAAACTAACCTACAGCCTATGGAAATCTGTTTTACATCATATTTTTTTAATATTCGACCCTCAAACTTCAAAATCAATAGCGATCTCACTTGGACTATGAGGAAGCTATATAAGGTTTCAAGAGTTTAGAATCTTCCTTTCAATCGCTAGGGTACAGACGGACGGGCGGACAACGGCACGATTGCAATAAGGCACTTTTGGGTGCTTAATTATAATAAACTAGTGGTTCACCCGTACGTTGCAACGGGATTTTAGTTATAATAGCGGTACCCGGTGAAGTCCCAAGAGCCTAGCACAAACTTCATCTTCCTAGCTTTCCTAAAATCTTATTTTTTGTTTGGTTAAATTGCAGTTGGAAAATTTTTGTTTTTTTACCAAATAAATAAATAATGGATGAAACATAAGCTGAGCTTTGATTCTCCAGTCATTATGTTCCCTACATGACTGCAATTCTGCAATGCTCCGACTAAATAACGCCACAAATGGCCCACCATATGATTTAAAACTATTGACTTCTATCAGTTGTTCTTTCATGAATGGATTTCTCCTTTTTGTGTCCTTCAATGTGTATATTGAATATTCTGCTACTATTATAAAAAGAGCTCTACGTTTTTTGATCGTGTAACGTGTAAAGCTTGTGATTTTATTTTTAAAAATACATGCATTTTTTTCACTAACAGGTATTCAATATATTTCTGAAAAATATGAAAACTTTGAGTTGCCCAAAACCATTCAATCCTCTGAGGAGAACGCAGACGATGTAATGTGAAGTTTAGCTGCTGGAAATAAAGGGTTGGAACTAAAGTATTGAAAAAGAGTAAGTTTTGATATACTGGCAGTAAACTTTCTGCACTAGTTGACTTTCCTCATTAAATTTCTTAGTTGAGCTCCGTTATTTTTTATGCATTGAACACTATGAACATATTTTGATTTCATTTACATTTCAAGTAGGTATGGTAAGTCGAAAACTGTGACTGATGTTAAGGGTGACTCTCAGTGAGAGAGCTTAGGAGCCTGCATGGCCCCAAGGTTTAAGATGCTCCTGGAGGCCCTATAGTTCGGGGGCCAATGAAGGACCTCTAAATCCTTTTTTTGGTGAGGCCTCAGAATGCATACCGCCACCTCTATTAATTATAGACAATGCAATGTAGAACATTGGTCTTAATTAGTCAGCTAGCTTATTCTTATTAAGAGTTCAATAGCCATCATTCGAGCTGCTAAATTTCGAGCTTATTTTCATACTAGAGGGTATCAACTTACTCTTCAAACTAGATGTTCTTAAATTAAATAGATATTAGTCACAAAAAACAAATTAGGAAAATCAAGTTGCTATATTAGGAAGTAGCATTTTATTTTGGAATTAATCTTAAATTGTTTTCATATTTAGCAGATTTGGGCGTTGTCGAGTCGCTCAAGGCGGTCGCTTAGCTCGTCCTACCCACGCGACAGCCTTGCTTGTGGCTTTATATGTGGTACATCGTTGCTTATTCATCTATTGTGTTTGAATTGTCACATGTCGCTGGAGCATTGCTTCAAAGTTTCGGTTGCATGTGATTAACAATTTATATATAATTTATTTTGGAGAGATAACGCCTACCCCGAGCTGTTCTATTCTTCTCGTTAATCACCTTGAAAAGCATTCTTATTTTCAATTTGAAGTAGCTGCAGCTGGTTACTATTTAAATAGCGTTAATTACATGCATTTATTGAATTTAATCATGTCAGATGAGAGTCCAGTGTATTAAAGAATGAGTATACTTTAAAATGGCCTAAAACATATCACATTTCATTTTTCTATTGCATAATTTTTCCAGTTACAGTCAGTTTTTTATGTAGCTAGTTCTTACTCATTTGAAAAGCCTAGCTAGCTTTAATTGCTTTCAATGGGTGACAAGTTCAAAGTTCAAGTGTGGCACTCAAATGCTGGATCCTGTTATGAGCACATTATTGTATGTAGTCAGTGGAATTTAAGAGCGGAATTCGGATGGCAAGATCAGGCGGAAATAGGCTGATTGTCATAATTAAAATTCGGCGCTTGTTCTAATTCTGAAGGAAATACTGTTTAATTGAACGTTTAGTATCCCTCACTTCAATAAGTTTGACCTATTTATATGCATGCGGCTCAAACGAGTTTTCCCACTACAAGTCACTCAGCACTTTGAAGTGATGCATCATGTAGAATCATTATACTTCGGCTAAGCATATTCTGTCCTGGAAAAACAATCAAAGAAGCCTGCGAAAATAATCTATCCTCTACATGAGAAAACTCATATCTAGAAAAAAGTATCAAATTCTTGGATTTCTTGTTCCATTACGATCTGCGTTGTTAATATTAAATTTTCATTGTAAATTCAACGGCTTACAGTCAATATTGAATTTTGACTGCAATTCGTTGAATTTACAGTAAAAGTTTAAAAATCATTATTTGAATAGAAATAATACTTCGATGCTCCAAGACTTATTTCTCATCGAAATTGAAATGTATGCGTTGAACTTGCTAGAGTGCAAAAACATGCCAACTGTGCAAAGTCAATGATTATAATAATTGTGTTTCAATGATAAGCTTCTCCTAGGAGCATAGCCACGGACGGCCGACCGTTTGGGACATAACTTTTTCCAAGCGCTGAGCCCTTTGATTTTTCTATCCACTAAAAAAGTGGAAAAATGGAATTGAAAGATATTTGAATTTTTAAAACCCTATAATATTTTACTTTTATCTTGATTCCATACCAACTTGAATTTTTCTCCTAGCATAAAATTGAAGGGCTTTATGAACGATCAACGAATTTTAGAGCTGTTCAACTTTACTGTGGCCACTGTAGTACTGTGAAGTAGTTGTGTCTAGCATATATATATTATATGTTCTGCTAGTTCTTTGAGAATATCTCTTTAAACGATTTTTAATTGGAATTCTATATGCATATATTCACTCATTTATTTTCAAAATGTTTTTATACCAATTAGAAGCGAGATACAAAATTAATTCTTTTTGCATCACAGTAACACAAAACGTTCGTAGTTTGATACTAAATAACTAAATTGTAAAATTTTAATTCATGCAATAATTCCAGTGATATTGCATAGTCGTCTGCTTGAGTTAATAATGGCATAACACCTTTTATTGCAAATGTAACAAAATATTAGCTCGTCATCCATCAAGTTGCAATATTTCTTAGTTCTTGGTTTGTTGAAGTGAAGTGTTTCTTTTTGTATCTAAGTGCAGGCGCAGGCTGATCACGAATAATGACTTGGGCGTAGTCAAGTGGCCCTGTGGGGGGGATGCACTCCCCTCACCGTTTCAGTCTAACCTTAAATTTTCTTAATTGGACTAGTACAGTTTTTTAAAGATGTGTCAAGTATTACAACTGTGTTTAGTTACGTAGCAAGGAGTAAAAGCTATACAATATGAATATTTTCGGTTCTTTTAGTAGTATAGTACTGTTTCCTACACAGGACTCAATTGTATCATACTTCTGTGACAACAATTGGGAGAATTGCCAGTGGCCCCATCACTCTCAGAGGAAATTTTACAAAAATCCATTTAATTTATACATTCACTAGTATCTTTCATTTTTATCTTGCCCCCTCCCCTTCCATCAAGCAGTCAATCTGTCCCCTCCTGACAGTGCCGCCAGTGTTACTGCAATAATTTCATTTCAAAATTGCATAAAATATTCTCTATAAAGAACAATGGGATTTGGATATTCGGTTTATTGTTTTGGGGACTCAAAAATAACTCTGGTTCTAACAAATTTAGCACCCCATGTTACAGTCGAAATAAAAAAAGCCTTCGCCTAATAGCCAGCCATTCTCAGAGTGAAATCTACGTCTGATCGTTTATTGTTTTGATTTTATTCCTTCAAAATACCTTTTAATAATTCTATTTTATTTGCCAAAACCTAAAGAAATTTAGGTGGTAAAAGTAGGATATAGTTTTTTATATATTTTAGTTTGAATTACCTTGCTCATGGGAGTCCTATTAGCTGAATAAGTGTTTAGTGGCGTAGCCTACATCCTTTCTCCTTCATTGAATGCAAAAGTGGTTTATTTGACAGTTTATCTAATTTTAGTTTTGATTCATTGAAAAGGATTACATAGAAAATTTCTGTCAAAGATAGCTCCAAGACAAATTTCGAACACCCAAATTAGAATTTTTTGGTGAGAATCCCCGAGCATCCCTTTATTTTTTCTCATTGCCATTCCAAACTAAGATTACCTTGTACAAATTTATTTTTGCCTTTTCTTCCTTTCAACGTAAACTTTTATACAAATTAGGCCTAAACCATAATTTTTCTCTTATAGTGCCTCAGTTCATAACTGAAGTAATGATTATTTGAATAATAAGTTTTGCCTATGTTCATAATTTTATGCACCTGCGTTGATCCAGGTTTCCATTTTTAATTGACATTATTAAAAAAACAAATATAAAACGTACTACAGTGCATAATATTTATTTATTACCAAGATTTATTAGTCCAAATTATTTAATCAATTTATTAGTTCTAGAGAAGGGCTAAAATTATAAAATGGAATTACTTTTCTTATTTTTATTCTTATTAAATGAAATTTATATGTTTTCAAGATATAATATCAATTGAAAAAATAGAATGTGGAAATATTTTGACAAGTACCTGAATTTGAAATAGCTCTAATGTTCTATGTTCTATTGTTTTTAATACTCAATAGACCTCACGTATTCTTTTAAAAAAAGGTGTTTTAGACTCCAAGACTTCCAAAAAAAATGTTTGGTCACTTCAAAAATTCCTTTATCAAAGCGTGTTCTAAAACCACAATAACCATTTAAAGTTGCTCAATTGTGAGAATTGGCATCACATAAATGAACAAGAGTGATTTTTTACTTCTATACATTCGATCTATACCTACAATTAGTGTTAAAATGAGAAATTGAGTAATGATGATTGAAATAATTGTTTCAAGTATTTTATGAATGGTAGACTGTCCTTCCAATTGTTTCATTTCCTTAATTGATAAAGAATCAACAAAATGAACTTGCTTTTTTAATGCCTAATAAATATACGGTAGCCTATTATAAAAACCAGTTGCAAAATAATAATTGCTATATGTGTGACTAATGCTAATTTACTAGTTGTTTTTTCGTTTTTCTAGATTCTTTATAAAGATTGGTCTAGGAATAGACACTGCTCGGTGCTCGTTGCTTTGTGTTTTTGAATTTTGAGTTTGCTATTGCATCGTACTTTGCAAATATTTGCAACTTTTATAACCTTTCATTGCTATGGATTTTCCCAATAGCTTAAAGTGATAAACATACTTCAAAGACTCGTATAAACATGATATTTTATGTTCTTTCCAATTTGGATAGGGCGTGTGACGGATTTCAATTCAACTGGGTTGAGTGTGTTTGAAGAGCTTTGAATAAATTACAATTTATCATGCTGTGTAGAAGTGGAGACACCAAGAATAGCATTCTAATATAAGGCTGATAGTGTGTGACATGGTATTCGCTATACACATGCGTTTTTTCTCTTCTGGGACAGAGCCAATATAAAGAGAAGTTTAAGTTAGATATATATATAAATTCCCTCGTTACAAACTAATCGAGACCAAGAGGAGAGTTCAAAATATTTTTTTTAGTTTGATGGTGCATGGTCAAAACAACCAAATCTCCAGATCCCACTTCTGTCATTTTGACAAGTCTTCAGAAGGCTCGTTTGGAACTATGTAGTCCTAGATCTTGACTATCTTCAGCAACAATAAAAAATATTATTATTACAATACAAACGAGGAATGAGATGATTTTCTTATTTTTCCGCACAGAGCAGACTTATCTTATCGGTAAACCTATTGAATTGGAAGGCGTGAGCCCATTTGATGTCCGCTACCATCGGACTCCTTTATTGGTAAACCTATTGCTATTCATAATGTCATGGGTGCTCAGTTGGGAGGATAAACGGCGGCCTTGAGAGTGCTTTTTTTGACAGAGTGAACGTTGTTGCAAGCTTGTTCTCTTGAGAACACAAACATTCTATTCATAATGTAAACATTGGAATGTAGCTTCATATCAGCGAACATAAGACCAACAGAAGGGGCTTCTTGTCGCCGAGGTAGAGCCACTTGTTACGCGCTCGTCCACTACAAAGATGGCGGCGCAGGGATGACTCACCCAAGTGGCGAGCGCTTGAGAAGCCAGTTTTTGCTATTTATTCCAAATTTACATATATATTTTCACAATTTAAATAAAATAAATGGTTGCACTGAAATTCAAGTACCCTAATCAGATCATCAACTATCAGTTTCCTATTATTCTATTTTGACTTCATTGTCCAAATAGCCTATATTGGAATAAATTATTTTCAAATATTATCCTATATGACAAGAAATGGAAAAACAAAATAAAGAGCTATAGTTACATCAATGAAAGGATAGTCATGGCAACATTTAAAGTTGAAAGAGGAGATTTGGTGGTTATTGGTGTTTATGCCCCTGAAGAAGGTAAGCCGCAAGAAGAAATCGACAAACTATACAAGACCCTGCAAGGTTTGCTTAATGCCAACAAAAATAAATATGTCATAATTGCAGGAGACATGAATGCAAGAGTTGGCAACTTGCCTATTCCGAAAGTAGTAGGCATGTTTGGAGAGCAATGCATAAACAGGAATGGCCATACCTTGAGAGACTTTGCCACTTTCAACAATTTAAGGATTACCAACACATTTTTCCGCAAAAAAGACATACACAAATTCACCTGGGCTGCACGAGGTACAAAGTCATTAATAGATTACATAATTGTGAATGATAAACTGAGTATGAATGTCAAGGATGTAAGAGCCTATAGAGGATGTGACATTAACTCAGATCATTACCTTGTAGCAGCAAAGATAAATGTCATTGCAAAATGGAAGAATGACGCAGTAGGATGCGAAAGGAAGCCAAAGGAAGAGGTCTTCAAAATACATCTACTGAGGGAACAAGGTGTCCTGAGGCTATTCCAACAGCGTTTGCAGCAATGCCTCACCGAACTGCCAACCTCTGACAACATAAATGAGGAGTGGAATACTCTGAAGTACTGCTTGAAGAGAGCAGCCAATGAAGCTCTTGGGAAAAAACAAAAAGTAGTGCACCGGAGAGGTTTGAAGATATGGAATGATGATATAGCTCAAGCAATAGAGGATAAGAAAAAAGCATACAAAATTCATTTACAAAGGAATACAGATGAATCAAAACAAATATATAGGGAGAAAAGAAACTTTGCAAGAGGGATAATTAGGAGGGCACACAAGGAATCGTGGGATAATTTCATAAGGGCACTTGAAGAAGATTTACATGGATGCTTATAAAATTATGAAACATTTGAATAAGACTGAGAAAGATACAGCGCATTTGAATGTGATACCTATGAATGAATGGATACAGCACTACACAGAACTCTGGTTTGATGAGAACTCTCAGACAGATACAACCGAGGAAATGATAGAGGATTCATCAATTGACTTGCTGAGCATACAGGAACTAGAGAGAGTGCTCAGGAAAGCAAAAAATCGCAAGGCAACTGGACCAGATGGTCTTAATATGGAATTGTTCAAATGCAGTGGATTATTTTTCAAGTTCAGATTCCTCCATCTCCTTAACATGTGCTGGAAACAAAAGATGATCCCAGATGAATGGAATGAAGCTTTGGTGAAATCTATTTTCAAAAAAGGAGATAGAAGTTCATGCGATAATTACAGAGGCATAAGTCTGCTCAATACAGCATACAAAATTTACAGCATGATAATCAAAGTTAGGATGCAGACCATTTCTGAAGTATTGCTACTAGAAGAACAATGCGGGTTCAGGAAAGGGCGATCGTGTACAGATAATGTGTTTGCCATTAACCAAATTATTGAAAAGAGAAGCGAATTCAACCTGGAGACTCACATAGCTTTTGTCGATTTTCAAAAAGCGTTTGATTCAGTGGATAGGACAAAGTTATGGGATGTTCTGCATGAGTCTGGCTACCCCTTCCACCTCATCAAAGTAGTCAAGAGTTTATATACAGGCACAAAGGTGATAATAGATACAGGACATTCCAAATCTGATGAAATAGTGACCAATAAAGGAGTAAGACAAGGGTGTGGCTTATCACCTGCTTTATTCAATATATATTTAGATGACGTGATCAGGAAATGGAAGTCTAAAATACATTCTGGTATCACCATAAGTGAAAATTGTGTTGTTAGCTGCTTGCTCTTTGCCGACGACCTGATAATAATGCAAAAGAGTGAGGATGACCTGCAGAGAGCTCTTTATAGGCTATCCAACCTCTGCCAAGAATACAAGCTGACAGTATCGGCAAAAAAGACAAGGGTGATGGCTTTCAAAGGGAAGGAGCCAGTAAGGAGCAAGATAGTATTGGATAATTGTATCTTAGAACAGGTATCCAACTTCAATTACCTGGGTTGCGATATTTCTTACAGGAAAGGGAAAGACACCAGTAACAAAATACATCGTTTCCAAAACATATGTGGTACCATTCACAGAACCCTGAAAAATAAAGCTAGCCAGAGTACCAGGCTGAAATTCTACAAAACCATAGCTGTGCCAACACTTCTATATGGATGTGAAACTTGGGTGTTGTCTAGGCCAGATGAAAGCAGATTGCAGGCGTCGGAAATGAGATTTCTGCGGAAGACGTATGGTTGTAGTAGAGAAGATCGTTTGAGAAATACTGAGATCAGAAAGCAATTAAACATCTTCTCTATGAACGAGAGGGTATCTGATAGTAGATTGAAATGGTACGAACATGTAAACAGAATGGGAGAAGACAGGATACCGAAGCTGGTGCTAAACTATCACCCACAAGGCAAACGAGACCGAGGGCGTCCGAGAAAAAGATGGATGGATATGAGGTTCGGAACAGGCAGAGATGCCTAAACCGTGAAAGGAAGAAGAAGAAGAAGAAGATTATCCTATGTTTTTTTAAGTAGGCTACTATGTTTTCATATAATTTTAGAGTCTTATCATTGTTAAACTATTATCAAGATGCAACTTTAATTCCAAATTTGATTGAATTGGGGCTTACTCTTTGATTCAATACTAATTGAGAGAATCAACTCTTACATCATTAGTTAGACCAATAATTTGTTGAATGAAGCTGGTTTTCTTTGAATTGACTTGCAATTTTTTAAACCGCTAAATTTCAAACATCATAATTAGTAAATACTAATTGTGTCTATCTAATCATTTATTCCAATGTAGGCTATTTGGGCAATAAAATCATAATAGAATAATACGAAATTGAAAGTTGATGATTTGATTAGCCTACTTGGATTTCAGGGCTACCATTTTACTTGTTAAATATTAGATAGAATCCGGATTCAGATAGTTTAAGGATCGTAGGATATTATGCAGATATGTTTATAAATGGGTGATCATCTTAGTTATTTTAGTATATTTACTCAATCTTCTTGTAATGCAATGTCTCTAAGTTTTATCCACAAATTGAATACACTGTTCCAGTAATCATGTTTTATGTAAAACCTATCATTTTAATTTAGGATCCAGATTGGACTCCTTGTATATTGTTTAGCCTATCCCTTGTCATGGTTAATCTTGTTTTATGTCATTATTATTAATTCCTAGGTTGATCTAAATATAACTTGTTAGGAAACTTGCTTTCAACTTAGAAAACTGTTAAATATGTATTGCCTTATTAAGCATTAGGCCTTCAAATTGTAAATGTTAATCTAATTTTGAGAATAATTGAGTCATGTTCTAGACGTTTCAATAGGCCTATCTTGAATGTAACATTAATTCTTGTTATGCCTTCTGCAATATCAATTATTGTGTATCATTTAATAGTGCTATTAAATTAATAGCTAATTCAATAGTGCTTTAATAGTGCTATTTTAATTGTTATATATATTTTGAGCTCAGTGTCTTCGCGAGCGCTTAAAGAATACTTTTTTTTTATCAACCCAAAGTTGGTTTGGTTGGCACCCATATAAAAATTATTTCATTCTGGATAGCGAAAGTAGGGTCTTTACAATAGGCTATTACCCCATTAGACAAATTGAGTAAACGTTCAACTTTTGTAGTCATTGATTTATATGATTCAATTTAGTTACATGACTTTTAATATTCATTTTTATTTAATAATGTCATTGTTCTAATAAACATTTTCCTATTTGAATTTTATTTATTTGCGTTCATAACGGAGAAGTTAGACTAATTTAATCAATAATTTACTAAAAGCAATCTTACTATAATATTATTACATTACAATAATATGCCTTCATGGAAGTATTGAATCCAACACAAGAAATAAGTGAAGAATTGGCTTTGTGGTCCCAGATGCCCAAGACGGCTGAATACAGCGCGCCATCCCGATCGCATTTCAACGTTGCACTTAAACCTAACATTGTATCCAAAGTATAAGTCGTAGATTAAAATAAAAATCATGAAAAAATCATTCCATTATTTCTGTACAACTTTCTCGCTTTGATGACATTTCTACCCAAAAGATGAAAATTTTGGTAGCCGACTCACTTTTTCATATCATGGTAAAAGTAAGTAAATTCGTATGGCCTTTCGTGGTGGGGAGACCCTTACGGGTAGTTCCACCTCGCCGTTTTTTTAACAACTGCTTTTTTTATATATATGCAACCAGGACCGACGGCTTAACGTGTCCTCCGAAACACGGGAGTGGCTCGAGAAAAATATCTTGTACTCAACTGGGATCGAACCCAGGACCTTTGGCTTCTCTGACCAGCGAAAAGCCAACTCGGCTACGCCGACTCCACGTCATGGTTTGAAACTCGGACAAAAAATAAAACTTTAAACAACTAATTGAAATATATAGAGGTAACCATTAACTTTATAATGCCAGCACTGTTATCGTCATAAACTAATTTTCTATACCATGCCAAGTTTGAAAGATATCTTAATCCTGAGTGTGTTAAACTGCAGTTTATTTGAAGAGCGTGCATTGAAATTTTCTGCTCTCGAAAACACGATTTCGTCTTTCTATCCACTACATGGATGGCGGACTTGGCTTCACCTACTGTAATGCTATGCTAGTGCAAATGCCTGCTCTATTGGTCTTATGTGTTCGTTGCTTCATATCAACATTGCCATTGACATTGTTCACAATAGTGGCCATTGTATCTTTCTTTCTCACTCCCACTCTCTCTATTTTTCTCTCTCTGTCAACGTTGTCTTTTAGTAGTTGAATGTGATTCTGGGTCGTTCTGTGTTATTTAGTGAATTCTTGATATTTCTGTGTTAATAGAACACCATGGAAATAGAAGGCTCTGGAACAACAGAAGCCTATCAAAAGGGCTGTGTTTGTCAGCAGTCAATTTCGATTCAGGACTCAAGTGATAAACAAGCTCTGTTGAGAGCTACATCATGTCAATTACAAGACAACTTCCTGCGCTCTCTGTACATATATTGTGACTGTGAACAGTAGTGCATTTTGGTGATTAGTGTAAGGATGTCTGTGACAGTAATTGTGATAAAACTATTAGTGATAAGTGACAGTATGCTCATAGTTTATTATTGAGTTATTGAACATTTATTAGTTGTTATTGATTGGCCCATTTGACAGTTATTAATTATTTTTGGGCAGGTATTTATCTTGTTATTGAAATACACTTTGTTAGTTGAAAGTTATTGGAGTGTTTGTTTTATCGATTTCTTGACTGATAATTACTAATTAGTGTCTGCTATTGAGTTGATTGTGTAAATAAAGCTGAAGTGTACTTTTAAGTGTTGCCAACATTATTTTAGTGTTAGAACCTGTAACAACAACAATATAACAACATCAGTATACAACAACAACAACAATAACAACATTATTTTAGTGTTAGAACCTGCAACAGGAAGAAGATAGCCGCGAGCCGTAGCAGGTATCTGTTCAATCAGATAGAGATAAGCTGCGTTCTCGTTGGTCCTGTTTGTAACGGTGACCGATTAGATTGGCCAGCAAAAAAGACACGTTCTCTGCTGTAAAATCACTTTCCGGTGGTTCGGAACCCACCTAAAACTGTAGGTCCAACTCATCAATCACCATCATCCAACTCATTACCCACGCACAGGTCTCAGACCTATGTGGGCTTCATCCTCCAAAAAAAAACAACGTTGAAGTATACTACTATTCAATAGAAAACTATTGTGTAACTGGTAAATAATCAGTTATATGATTGTAGGTAATTATATTCAAGTTGTTTTTGAATAAATGAATAATTTACTTTTTCCGTGACACAAAAAAAATTGAAAATTATTTAAAACAATATGAATTTCACAAACGTCAAATGCAGTACTCAATAATCACTGGAATACTGGAATGAAACAAGAAAAATTATTATGTTACCTACCAAAGGCTCTCTACCTGTTCAGGAAAACCATCATAGCAATTATTATTTTATCAACAACTGTAAGTCACCCACAGCATTCCGCAGCTACACTATGCAGCGTTTACAATTCTACATCAATATCCGTTTGGAAATTGAAAGAAATAATTTTAATTTACAGATACAGCAAAAGTATTTCAATATCATCATAGTCAAAAAGAAAATTGTGAACAAAAAAAATGAAGATGTAATTCTCATCTCTGTTAAAGTATAAATTAGGGCCCAAAAATGGAGAAAAATGTAAATAAATTTTACTTGGACGTGGGATGAATTTTATCATTTTGATGTCTAAGAGACGCATCTTTATAATTTTTTATTGAATAATATAAAAAGTCCGTTTTGTTCGCACTGGAAATTATTGTGTTTAAAAAGATGTTAGAAAAGTTATTTCTCAACATTTTTTTTTTGTTTGTTTTTCCCCCTACAAATAATATTAACAGGAGAAAAACACTACAGGCTTTGTGTGGCATATCCGTGATCCGTTCAAGATAACCGGAAAGGTGCAGTTTCTGTTGACCGCGGACTCTGGGTGGAACGGGATGCAAAACAAAGAGGAGGATGGTGATAGGGATAGAAGTGCGTGTGATCAGCAACGGTGATGACGTTGCTCTGCCCCGTGTGGGGGGGGGGAGTGGTGTGTGTGGGTGGGAGGTGGTAAGGGGGCTTAGCCTGGTTGTTACACGACGGAAGTCGGCTAATCTATTCAATAGGTGGTACTTCGGCAAGGCCTATTAAAATAATTGATAGGGTTACTTAAAGCCCTGCTTCAGCGCAAACGCGGTCTGTGTACATGTACGTGTCTGTATGAAACACAATAGCTGCAACAAAACTCTTCTTTTTATTTTAGAAAAATGAATAGGCTTCTCTAAATATAGAATATTAAAAAAAGAACAGATTTCAAACGTTTATTTCTTCCAAACTACAAAGAATAGAAAGAAATAAGTTCCAATCAGTGTCGTATAGACGCTGTTGTTTTTAGTAAAACGGCAACATCACCATTGTTTCATGACAATTTTGTGTGCTATAAATTAGAAAAATTGGCAATTTAAATTATCAGTTATGAAGCTTGTATGGTTTCATGTACAGAAAATGTTTCATAACTCGCCATACCATTGAGAATGAAAAGAATGTTCTTTTCTTGCTCATGATGTGGATTTCTGGGCTCGAAATCACAAAATGATATTAACTTTTGATCTTAACCTCCTCGATGTCAGTTTTTTAGTTAGAAGAATTGTGGTTTTTGTAAAATGTGATCTAAAAGTTTGTGTAATTTAAAATTCTTTTAACCAAAAAACTGACATCTATGATCAAGGAGGACGCCTCTGAGAATGGATCTCAAAGATTCGAAAACGTTCGGCCTACAGAGAAGGTAAATTCTACTTATTCTTAATGAAAATTTGACTGCAAGTCGTTGAATTCACTTAAAAAGTTAATATTAACAACGCAGTTCGTCATGGAACAAGAAATCCAGGAACAAAATGATCGTTGCTTTAGTGTCTTAGCCATTCTACTCCAGTCAACGATGCATGCATTATGATAAAATCAATTAATCACAATACAATATTTCGAATATAACAATGTTATTCTACTAAATTTAAATAACATTATTTGTTGAAAACCCTATCACTGGAATTTGAATTTAATTTATTTATATTTTATGCTCAATAATAATCTGTAATTTGCATTCAAAACAATAATTTGTTGACAATAATATTAGTAATTCAGTGACACTTGCCCATATAAATGTAAGATCCTTCTTCTAAACGAAAATCAGTTTCAAATTTTAACAATCTAAATTGAAAAATAATTTTTATTTTATGCATATTAGATATACAATCATGATGTAAACTGTTTTAAAGTATGTTTTATGATACATGTTAGGGAGTAGGTGTAGGTAAAGTGTGGTTCCTAAAAATGTATTTTATTTTATGCATTTGTCAACTTAATTATTGATTATTATTGGAATATCGACATAATTATATAGTTATTGGATTCTTGTTTCCCATGTCATTGTTTATAGGCATATTTATTATGATGATAGTCATTATATATATATATATATATATATATATATATATATATATATATATATATATATATATATATTTAGACGATTCTCTTGTAAATGAATCTGTCCATTCAAAAAGTCCAAAATTAGCTTGTCTGTGCAAAAAGGGATCAGAACCGTCAGACCTGAAACCAATTCTGCATGGAATATAAAATGAAGGCTATGTTTCTATGGTAAAGAAGCATTGGACTGCAGTTTTTTTAGCATATAAACATGTAGTTACCTAGAAAAGTAGGTTCCTGTCAGTAAATTATATGTAAAATAAATGGATTGAAGCCCTTTTTGCACGAATTGATTCATATTCAATTTAATGGTTGTCTACATTTTCATGGATACTTTAAATTGTGTATAGTAATTTGATGGTATAGACTGCGTTTGGCATATAAGATAAAACCTAATATACTCCAAACTCTAAATACATAAATTATCTAACAGAAAAGATTTTCCTGTGTTCAGATTAGTTAAAGAGATGATAATAGGATTATATTTCATATTCGTTTAATTTTTTAGTTGTAAATGAATCTGTGTTTTCCACGACGAAATACTTGATGAACAATCTAAAAACATAACTGACACTGATGTATTTCTATTTAAATTAAAATCTACTCATGAATGCATTTCGATTCTGAGGAGAATCTTCATGAGCTATAAGTTTACAATAAATGATGACCTTACTGGCTCTACTTTTACAATAAAAATATCAGAAGCTAACAATTAATTATCTGATTTACAGGTATTTGTAAGCAAAACACTTTCTCTATAATCGTCAGTGACAACTACACTAAACTTCCTTTCAAGATGCACTAACTTACAAATAATAAAGAAAATAAATAAATGATGTAGGTCACAAACAATAAAGATCTACAAAATTCTGGAAGAATTTAGAACATTTAGAAGCAGACTGGAATTACCCAATAGAGAACAATAGGCAGCCAGAAGCCCTTGGAAAGATCGAGAAGAAACAGAGAATTCTAGGGAAATTGACAGATTGCTAGCCGGCTAGTGCGGAAGGAGAAAGTGAGAAGGAAACAGATTTGACTAGATTAGATTATCTGTCTTTATTTATGTAAATTTACAAATTTTGCATATGAATGGCTAAAAACAAAAATCATCAACATCACATAGATAGAATAGTAAACTCAGATATGCTACTTTTATAGTGCAGGAAATTATGTACAATAATCTCATTTGTATGATCTTAACTACAGTAATGATAATCTAAGTGATGCAATCACATGAAATGGCGAAGTTTGGACAAAGATTCGTCCATTCTTGACACTTAACCAGTAACTTATAGTTTAAGAGAGAGCTATTCTATTTGCGTTTAGTTTCAGTTATTTTTGTTTCAGTATGAAAGAAGTTTATTATAAAAGTAGCAGTTGTGTAATTAAGATGAAAGTAAAGAATATAAATTATGAATTGTATAAAATTAATTATGATAATGGTGATGGATGATGAAGAGAGAAGATAATTTAAGATAGTTGATTCTGTACAAGTTTTCTTACATGAATTGTGGTGAGTGATGAAACATTTTTCCATAATAGCTATACAATACTAATGAAATATTATTTACAAAGAAGGTGAATGTTTTTGTGGTTTCATGCAGTTGCTCTAGGGTTGGACAGACTCAGTCATTTTCTCCATTAGATATTTCCTTAATGATGAGATGAAGCCTTTTTTCAAAAAATGAACTAGTGCATGCTTCCAATTCTTAGGGAAATTACTATTTTGGAGAGATTTATTGAAAGTAGGTGTGATGGCAGGTAAAACAGCAAATAATATTTTCTTGCCAAATTTAATAGGAATCTGCCCCGGTTGCATTGCTGTGAATAAGTTGAATTACCGTATTGCTTTAAGAGCGCTTTGTTCTGTAATTGGATGAAAATGAAATTGAGATGCCAGGCAAATGTTTGAGTCAGTGATTTGTTAATGTGGTTCTGAATGGATGGCTCATTATGTTGTCTAGAGTGTAAAACAAAATGCTCAATAATATCATCCAATGGAAGATTGATATTAATATCATCCAATGGAAGATTGATATTAATATCATCCAATGGAAGATTGATATTAATATCATCCAATGGAAGATTGATATTAATATCATCCAATGGAAGATTGATATTAATATCATCCAATGGAAGATTGATATTAATATCATCCAATGGAAGGCGTATGTGATTTCCACTTACTTAGACCGAATTCTTTAATACCATGCCATATTAATGAAGAGTTTTTTCTGTTGTCTGTGATGAAGCAATAATTCAAGTACAGTACTTAACTTTGGAGTTATGTAGGTTTGTTCAACTTTATTTCTAAGTTGTCTATACTGGTACTCGTTCAAGTTGTTCAAATCACCCGTTCTCTTAGCCTTTGTATGAGTTCCTATTTGCCATTAACTGTAATATTTCATATTTCATCAGTCATCCATGGTACTCATCTTTTACTATTGATTCTTTTAGTCACAGTAGGAGCATGTCTATACTATCATATATTTTGGGAATCCAGTTTTCAAGAGTCTCTACTGTATTGGACTCACAAGTTGATCCCTAGTTTTTTGGTGTGGGAGCGGGTGTCAACTGTGCATGCCCCATTCTCTATAGATGTTTTCCTAATCTGAAAACTACGGCCAGATACAAACAGGTTTTCTGTGCTTCAGCCAGCTTCAACTAGCCTTGTTGTGTGTAGGGCTAATGTTATTGCAATGCACAGTAGTGGAGAGTTACAAGAGAAGGGCAAGAATCGGCCAGGGATCAACTTGTGGGACCAATACAGTACCATTTCATCAACTGAAATAAATCCTCAATCTGATGCCATGGAGTCTGAGTGAGCTATATCGGTGATAAAATCAGCTTTGTTAAAATCTCTAAATGTGAAGGTTTATATGAAAGCACACAGTAAATAATCAAATCATGTGCAGAAATGCAGCTAGCTGTGACTGTGGTTTACCTAAGTGAACAACCTCAGAGAGAGAGAGAGAGAGAGTGAGAGAGAGAGAGAGAGAGAGAGACATAGGATGAATAAGATAAAAGTTGAAGAGAGAGAGTGCGAGAGGGAATGAGTGAGCAATAGTTGAAAGAGCAGGTAACACAAAAATAAACAATAATAATAGGCTTCTATCTACACCTAAGCTAACACCTCTACATGCTATAGGCCTACATCTATAGTCTGCAATGCTCTTATGTCTTTGTCACAATATTTAATTTATGTAAACCGCGACATTACAAGTTTTTTTATTCAGTGTAGGCATTTTTTTCGAACATTAATACATTACTCGGAATTGGTTGATTGTTAACAAAGAACGCTTTTATACGCTTTCAAGGTGAGAATACAAAATTAATTTTAATTCACGGTTCACGGTTCACTTTGAAAAATAGTGTTATGAAATGCTAGGAAGAAAGAAGAAGTATTTTCGGCACTGTGTCAATAATAACTTCCAGAAGCAATAATTGGCATGTTCTGTTTACTCCCCCCTGTTCAACCCTCGCCTTGCAATCCATTCAGAATGTTCTTAGTCGGCTTTTATCTGGGTCATTAGATTTTTATAGAAAAATAGAGAACCCTCTCGTTATTTCTGGAATGTTGAAAGCTTATATAAAGAGGAATCTCTTGTAAACATTAGTTCAGTTGTGATTCGAACATTAATGTGATAAAGTGACATATAGTGGCAGTCTTCAATGAGAATTTATTCAGACTGTATTTTCGTTAATACAGACCAGTTCATTCATTGTTTAAGCTTCATTGACAGAACAAGTGGCAGTTATACCCAACGGCAGTTCTGGGTTCCGTTCATACAAACCGCATTACCAGTGAGTGCTAATACAGACTGTGTTATATGAACGTTTAACATGTTAATGTGATAAACACAGCATATTGTGACAGATTATTATTCAGGATTCTTCAACCGTTTATACAGTGACTCATAAGTGCTTTGTAAATGTTTTAAGTGTTATATTTTAGACCCTTCTTTCTGAATTATTCAACAGATATTGTTAAATATTTGATCGGTCTATTAACAAATTATTGATTAGTTCTTGGAACAGTAATATAACAAATTCACTATGAGCTGAACATTTACTGACTTGTTTTGTTTCTGATTGATTTATTTTGGTGTGACTTAACTGATTAGTGTGTATTGTAAGTAATTTGTATAAATAAAGTGCAAGTGTTATTTTTTTAAGTGTTGCCAGCATTATTTTAGAGATAGAACCCATAACAATACACCTTTAGAAGTTAATTGGATAGATAGGTTACTAGCACCTACAAAATAATCAGGATCATTAACAAAAGCTACACCATCTTAATTTAAAAAAGGAATGAAAAAAGTATTTCTACTTAATAAATTGATCTATTAAAACAGTTATAAAACAAAACTAATTCAATTTGAACATGAATTACCTAAATTTGGCTTTATTCTGTTTATACGCTGCATATTATCTCAGTAATAGAGCTTACCGTATATGAGAATCGCCTACAGAAATGCCTCAATAGAGATTTCCTGACGTATTTAGATAATTGTCAGAAGTAGCTTATTTGAAAACTATCATACGTGAGGCAAAAATTTAAAAAACATTTTAGGTCTACATTTTTAATCATTTAATGAAATAGAAACTAAGAAATAATTTTAAAAAAATAACTAGAAACAAAATATTCCTTTTTTTAGAAAAACTGAGAGCAGGATTAAAAAAATTCAAAACCTCAAAACTAACAATTCTAATTTTTTTGTAGCGAGCCGTGATTTAGGCCTACCAGTGGGCTCCATTTTTCGGTCTGGAAAAACTGATCTGAATTATTGATAGACCATAGAATACGAATTACAAAGAATTATATTTGTGATGTTTTCCATGACGAAATACTTAATGAACAATCTAATATTAAAACTGACACTGTATTTCACTTTTATATATTGTTTTACTCACTTATATTGGAGATGCTTGAGGGATGCATTTCAGCCTGACGAAGCTTCTTAATTAATTTGTTGTGTCTAGAATAACAATTATACAGAGATATATTATAATAGCCTAATTCTATGTTCTGTGATGATAGCCTACTCTGAAGGTATGATTTTCATTTTTACTATCAGACTAGTCTACTAGACTGCTGTATGGTTATTTTTCTACTATTCAGTCGTTTTATCTCATCTCGACAATAGATGTTACCGTTGATTAATTGCAGTTCACATTGCTGATTTTCTAATTATTGTTGCTGATGAACTGCTTCACTGACATTATTGTGCATTCATAATGACGTGTGTACTCTTACTCTTTAACATCAACATCCGGCGTAAACAATGAGGTCCAACAACTGTGTAATGTACTTACATCCAGTGCTCTGGAACCTGTTTGGAGCGAGAAAGTGGACCATTTGATTTCCAGCAGAGGTTAGAAAAATATTGCTGTCAGTTCCCTTGTCGGATTGACACCTTAAACATGGTTTGTTTTCGGCCCACCTGACGGCCGGCTTTTAAAATCGCTCGTGTGAAACATAAAGTCTACGAGTCAAGGTCATAAAAGAAGAGAGTGAATATTACTTACAGTCTTCGAGGAAAAGGACTGTAGTATTAGTAGTTCAGGAGTGGAACTAAGAAAAGGTTGTGCGCTAGGTGTTTGATTTTAGTATAGTATCCAGATCTAAAATGAGCTGCGGTGTAGCCTAGTGGAAGTTATTGGTCACAGATTTAGTTTATAAGCGGATATCTGTAATATTGGTTTAACGATTGGGAGACCGCTGTTCTTTGTTCCTTTGTACGAATAAACAGAAGTCGGACAAAAAAGGAAAAAGTGAAAGGAGCTAGTGCGTGGGGGACATTTTTAATTTTAAGACTGTACACCGTACCTCAGCTGAATTGTGTACACGTGCTTTGCTGTTCCTGAATAATAGTTTAATTATTTAACTCTAGCTTAGAGAGAAAATGTGCTTACAGTGACTTGTAATAAGAATTCAGGCAGGAACACAAAGACAATCAGGCAAAAGTTTCCAAATATTAGATAATTTTGCTGGAAAAAACTATCTCTTTTTTACTTAGTTCGACTGTAGGCCTACTATTTATATACACATCAGGTTTTGTTTGGATTTTTACCATGGTCATCATAAGTAAGTATATTTCATCAATCTTTTATTACTTTAGTTGAGTGTTCTTACTACTTTCTGTAATCTTCCTTGTATTGATAATGGTGGTGTTGGTTAAGACATCCACAATGAATGAGCCAACAACATTATTGATTCAATGAGTCACATTTTATAAATATGGTAGTGACAACTTTTAAAAAACATGAAGTGGGCTACATATTTAAAAATCGAACACTTGCCTAATGAGTACTTTCACGACCCGATTCGCTACTCGCTGTCTTACTGATGCTTATGATCACCCAAACCAACTACTAATGTATTTTTTTAAATGTACAGCTTTGTACTATAAAACATTTAATATGATTTATTTGTAGTACTGCCATTACATGACCTCTAGCTTATAGAAACACTCTTGGAAAATTCTAGTTCCTATTGAATTTATTTAAAAAAGTAACTAGGAAACTTTATTTTATTAAAAAAAAATTGAATATGCCTACTTGGATCTGATATTGGAAAATGTTAGACGTGTCTAACATTTCATATTTCACTATTATTTTTTTCATTATAATACTTTTTACTATATCACTTTTACCGTATATCACTTATATTATTTTTCTCGCAAAGACAACAAACTATAAATATCATCCGAAGCTGATAAGAATATTTGTTTTCTAAATCTGTTATGATTTCCTTGTTTTCCATGAAAAACTTATTTCCATGATTTTATTGAACAATCTGATATAAAAACTGACTCAGTATTTCCGAATGGTCTTTGTTTCCACTCACTTGAAAATATCGGTAATGCATTTTCACTCCTTGACACAATCCTATAATCAAACGCATTTATTGATTCATAATAATTAACCTGTATGATTCATATGATTATATTATTGGATTCATAATAAATTATGCTCAAATCAATCTCATCAAACAAGCATAACCCTGGTGAATGAATGGCTGGTAAAGTACCTCTTCAGGAGCGAAAATGCTCCACCGTTATTTGAGTAGAAACAAATACCAATGAGAACTAATAGTGTGTCAGTTTGAATATTATATTTGTTTTAGATTTAAGGCCCAGTCAAAGTACAAGGTGGTTTCTGTGATGATCGTGCATTGTCAAATATCTCTTAATGTTTTGTATGTAATAACTAAATCAGTATCACTATAAAGCTATCATATTTGTTTCAGCTCCTGGAGAAATGACTGCCCGAAAAAGGGAGAGTTTTGTCAGGAAAAATCTCTTGACTATTTTGACTGTCGGTGGGGTGGTGGGAGGAGTTATAGTTGGATTAATGCTCAAGAGTTCAGCAAGTAAAAGGTAAGCTCTGAAGTGGTTTTACAAGAATATTGTTAGTTCGAGAATTACATAGCCTATTGGATACCAGTATCGATATGTATTGTCCATAGCTCTTATTTTTGAGTATACAAATATACATAGTCTATTTGCATGTTTTTCCATCTTACTCTGAAATCATGCATGAATAGCTTAACCGTAAAGCTAGTAGTAGTTCTGTGAACAGAGACCTCACTCACCTCACCACAATACTCCTCACTCAAAAGAGAATGGTATTTCTTAAAAGTTCACTTGTGACCCAATATTCATTGCTATAATTGCTGATAGAGACTGAAAAATCAATATTTTAAGCATTCAAAATTTTTAGCAGCTCTTAATATTTTCACTAGCACCACAAATGCCCAATTTATCAAAAAAGTTGTATATACCGTTCCACCCAGCTTAAAAAGCCCTACCAAAACAAACAGAAAAATGAACCCACCCAAATCAAACACTGCAATAATCGGAGGTAAATGGGACCGCCTTAAAAATATAGGGGGCTTTTTTTTAAAAAAAAAAACCTATACATTCATCGCTTGGCGTAGGAATAAGAAACATTTATGCAAAATTTCATAACAATCGGTCTAGGCGTATGGTCGTAATCGTGTAAGATACATACAGATGGACAGACGAAATGCCGAGCGGTCGAGTTAAAACTGATTACTGAACTTCGGTAAATAATGGGCTAGCATAAAAACTTATTTTTTATTTTTTATGATATTACTACTCCATCACCTCCTCCCCCCCCTCCCCCCATCACTTTGAATGCCAGCTTAGCGTGCAACTTATTATTGGAAGATTGGAAGAGTCAAGAGTGGTAGTTGTCCATTTATGCACTCCCATCCCATCACTACGAAAGTGAGTTCTAAATAACTGCCATGACCTTCCAGAGCAGAAGCTCCTTAGCTAATAAGCTGATTAAGTCATCACTTGGGAATTTGACTGAAATATAATCTGAGTAGCGTAACTTGCCTATATCATGATAATAGTCGGTCGTATAGCTTAACTACACATGCCTACATGGTCACCACTTATGGCAATAAAAATAATAATTGGTGGAGGAAATATTGGGGTGGAGAAAACTGGAAAAACATCACTGTAGAGGCTAGGGCTAGGGCTCTGATTTTTGGTTGAGAGTCTGAAAAATGGTTAACATTTTGAGAGTTGGGAATTTCTTATGCTTACGATAGACTATGTCTATCGTTTGACGATTCTGTCAATACGAGACTGATATAATTCACTTTGGTTCGGTTGCAGAAATGCAGAATCCTTGTGTAACACAATAGCTGCAATAGCTGTTTAATTAGGCCTACTTGTCATCAACATAATCTTCTCCACTTCTTGATTCATCACCTATACAAGAACCAATAATTAATTATTTTTATTGGGAGGCGTGAAGATCGTCTTGATTGTAAATGAAGGAAATAGACAACCCTTGCTATTATGTCACATCAAAATCACATCAAATGTATATCACATCAAAAATATAGAAAGAGTAAATAGATTAGATTCATGTAGGCCGTTGTTCAAGAGACTTGGTCTCCTAACTGTACCCTGCTTATATGTGTATGAAGCTACTCTATATGTAAAAACGAATGATATTAACCAAAATCTTGATGTACATGATTATAATACAAGACGCCGAGGAGATTATCACTTGGTGAGTCACAATAGTAGCTTATTCAAACAAAAACCTAGTTATATTGGTAGGAAATTCTACAACAAGCTACCGCAGTTTTTGAAGAGTCTTGAAAATATAGAAATATTTAAAAAACAATTGAAGAAATATTTAGTTGATAAAGCTTTTTATAGTGTACAAGAGTTCCTTTCACATCAAAATTAAGCCTCACCTCAACTAATTGAAGTAATTATGGTATCTAGTGTATAATATTGTTGATCTGACTTGTCTTATACTCCTTAACTGGAGTCTCCAAGACGTAATCTACAAAAAAAAAAAAAAAAAAAAAAATGATGTTCAAATAATTTTCATGCCTTTGTGATCGGTTGATTTTATGCTTAGTCTCGATCAGAGATGTTCGCAATAAAAGCTCAGGCTATATAGACTGGATGCGATAAGACTCCTCTTTGACTTATATGAGGTTATAGATTATTACTAAACAAATAAAACTAGTAAAGTTAAACCCCTATAGGCTCTCATTAATAAGTCTTCTGCATTTGACCTTCATTGAGGACTACTTTGTTTTAAATTGATTTTAGGCTGAGACGTATTCAATAGAAAATTGAAATGAAAGGATCTTCTTGTAACAGTGGCGGTCCCAGGATTTCATTTCGGGGGGGTGGGATGACCACCTGTTTGCCCCCTCCCCCCCCCCCCCCGGAAAAAATATGGAATTTAAAGCCTAAAAACGTATTTTTATACGTATTTGAGCTCTAAAATATGCTCAAGCTGATAGTATTTATGTTAGCTAATAGAATAGTTTTTCATTTAAAGTTTATTGTACCTGGGTGAAATAGGACCCAACCATAGTATGTGTTTTTCCTTTGATTTCCTTTAGCTACACAAAGAAAAGTCAATGTGATTATTTAATGAGCTAATGAGCATGATGACAAAGTTCAGTTAAATAAACGTATAATGAAATCAAAAATAAATCAAGTGTTCACTGCGAATTTTTTCTTTATGGTTAGGCCCTATTTTTAATATGTAAGTTACGAAGGAATAGCCAAAAATACTCAGATGGTTACACAACAATGTAATGTACATGTATTATGTTTAAAAGAAAGAGTATCACAAATAAAAAATTAAGAATAATACTAAAAGTGTCCTGTGACGGAGGATGCATGATCGGTCACTCACCATCGTCTCTCAAGGTCAAACACTAGAGACTCCAACTCGCTACCACACAGTCACTTCCTCTCTCTACGTGCGGAAAAAGTAACTTGTAGTAAAACAAGTATTCGTACAATAATTTTACACATTGGTTGGGTGTTTATTCTTCTGGCTAACAAGTAACAATGACACAGATTAAATTTATTTCTCGCAAAAACTATACATACATAGTTATGAATAAATTCTTTTTTAGGGGGGGGGGGGATCCATATTGATATTTGGGGGGGGGGGGGAGATATATCCCTCCCATCCCCCCCCCTGGGACCGCCACTGTCTTGTCACTAGTCTTTTCAATGCCTTTCGTAACTTAATTACTAAAGCTGTTCTATAGAATGATATGATGAATCAGAATAGGGTAATAAATTCTTGGATTTCTTGTTCCATAACGATCTGCGTTGTTCATATTAACTTATGGTAAATTCAACGACTTGCAGTCAATTTTAATTGAAAATAAATAATATTTTTACTCACGTAGGCTGAAACTTTCACGAATCGAGAAGATTCATTTTCAACAGCCTGTTGAAAACTTTTCAGCTTACGTGAGTAAAAATATTATTTATCCATAATTGAAATCGACTGCAATTTGCTGAATTTACCATAAGGATAATAAATATAGCCTATTGCTATAAAATGCCAAATAATTCACAGTAAAACTAAAGCTCATAGAATAGTAGATCAAAGCCTGTTTTTGTTTCTCTTCATGGAAATGATTAAAACAAAATTCTACTTTGTAACTACTTATTCCCAGCTATCATATTATCAAGTTATCAAGACAGTAGCTAGTAGCTCACTTATTCTTTCTCCTAATCAGCTTGTGATGAAGCTAGTACTGTACTGTAATCTAATCAAAAGCCTATTTTGTAATTTCCGCTATCAAACTACTTATTTTAACAATTTCTTCAGTTAGTCCATGTCCACTTCTTTATTTTTCCAGTGCCAGGGCTTTTCATCGCCCCGTGCAGTACTGTGGGAGTTATTAGAGTACACAGTAATTATTACAAATAGATTCTCAAAATATTAATGGTTCATGGATTTAATAGGCTTGATTATTAGACTATAGTTATCCTACTTGAGGATAGTACACAAGCTTCTACACCATACAAGAAATAATAATCTTTTGTAATAAGTGAATATGCTAATTCAGAAACTTTTTCATCCAGGGGGGGGGGGGGGGGTGTAATATCATATATTTGGCGGATATCACCTGATAAAGGCCTTCACCCAATAAAAGACACAAATACAGCTATTTTGGGTAAAAGTTGGGGATTTCGCGGTGTACCCTACATCTCATTTATTTATGATTTTCAAGTTAGTAAAAATCATAATTTAAATATTCAAATGAATAATAATATTTTAAAGTGAAATATTTTAAATAATACGTACGTGTCAGTTTTGATATTAGATTTCCCATTTATCCTTCGCTTGATTCGCGGCTCAACCAAGCAACTCTTCCGATTATCATAATATATTATGAATCCTCTTTTTATTTGAAGAATGCAATTTAAATGAGTTGAAACATTGTTAGCTGATGAATTCGTGATCATAAATACGATCTGTCAATTAAAACTTGATTTGTAGTAGTAGAAGCTTATAAGCAGTAGGAGCTCAACTAGAAATTAGGCTTATGAGTCATTGAAATGTCGGTTGACAGTGTGGGCTAGATGGAAGCTGAATTAGGAAAGTCGTGTAGTAAATTGCGATGGATTAGTCACTGAATCAATCCAAATTTGGATTTTGCGTGCCTTGTTTTGCATGTAGAATGAAAGACAAATAATTATTGATGGATGTAAAATATGAAAGGGGTGTATGACACAATTGCTTTCATAGATAATTTATTAAGGACCTGACAGGGCCTTATTGAAATCGTGCTGTTGTCCGTCCGTCCATCCATACGTGCCCTACCGCTTGAAAAGAAGGTTCTAGACTCTTGAAACTTGTAGAGCTTGCTTCCCCATAGTTCAAGTAAGATCGCTATTGATTTTGGAGATTGAGGGTTGAATAAAAAATAATTAACTTATGATGTGAAACAGATTTCCACTGTAGGCTCTATGTTAGCTTTGGCTAGTGAAAATCAAAACATTGGAAATTACGAAGGCCCAATTATCAACATTATTTTTTTAAAGAACAAGCGTTGATGTTTTCATTTTTGATTTTGTTGAAATCTTTTCTTAAATTATTTTAAATCGTCGAATTGGAAAAAAACAGGAAGAAAAATATTGATGCATGATTGTAGAATTGAAGAATACAATGAGACCTGTTGAACAAGAGAAAAAATAAGAAACAACTTTTTTTCAAGAACTGCCAATGTGCATTTTGTTGTGAATTGGGAAGTATGTGCAGTTGAATGGTAGGGATTGGCGTAGCCACGGGTGGGGGGGGGGGGTTCCAGGTCACAATGCCCCCTTGAGCCTGTAAAAGAGGCCCCAAAAACGAGTAGGGAGTCATCAATACAAAGACAATAGTATCGGTTAATGGAAATAAAAGAGTTTTTTCATACTTAAATTGGTTGTGTGAGGAACTTACATTTAAAGCAGCAGCTGTTCACCTGAAGGAGTCAAAAGTAATCTTAGTGAGCATATACAGATCACCATCAGGAGACCCTACTCTCTTTCTAGAAAGGTTGGAGCAGCTTCTTTTCTACCTTTTCAAGTTCAAAAAGGAAATATTCATTGGTGGAGACTACAATGCTCGGTTTGATGTAACAACAGAACAATCCAGTGTGCAGAAGTTTAAAAATCTTCTAATGGAATTTAACATGAATTACTTAAACATTTGGCCTACACGTGAGAATGCATGTCTGGAAAATGTCATCACCACAGTTGATCAACAGGACCTCAATTTAAAAATACTGAATTTTGATTTTTCAGACCACTCTGGTATCAACTTGACTTTTCCAAATGATTCAATGAACAAAAAGGTGCCTACATTGAGAAAGCTTGTGAGGAATGTGTCACTAAAAAGGCTTGATATGTTGAAGTGTAGATTGATGTTAGTGGATTGGAGGAAAATACTTGAAGGTGTAAAGGAAGCCCAATCTGCTTTTGATAAGTTTTTTGATATCTTCTACAAAATATTCAATGAAATATGCCCAGGTATACTAGTAAAAGAAAGTAAGAAAACAAGAAAGACTATGAACAACTCAAATTGGTACACCACAGAATTAGCAGAATTGAAGAATACAATGATGGTTTTTAGAGCTATTTTCCTTCTTAATCGAAGCAATGAAGCACAATTGGCATACAAGATAAGTAAAAAGACCTATAAGGATGAACTCAATAAGGCGAAACTTAGTCATAATGCCGGCTACATTGAAAAATCTGACAACAAGTCAAAAGCTGCATGGACCCTTGTTAACAAAGTGAGGAATGGAGGTTCCAAGTCACAATACATCAATATTCCACCAGAGGAGTTCAATAACTACTACCTATCATCTGTCCAGGATGCAAGAGACAGCATTGAGCGACCTTATTTGACAGCTAAGGACTTCATGGAGCGCCTGCCTTCTCCACATGAAAATTTCAAGTGGAGGGAGGTGTCATGTGCAGACGTTTAGAAGGTTATAAAAAATATGAAAAATTCAAAGAGCAAAGACATATTTGACATTACCAACCAAGTTTTGAAGTGTGTGTGTGAGTCCATTGTTGTTCCAATTACTTACTGTATAAATATGTGCTTGAGACAGGGAGTTTTTCCATCAAAATTGAAAATTTCAAGACTAGTACCATTGTTTAAAAAAATTGGGAATAGTTTATTACCAAAAATTTATCATCCTATTCCAATAGTACCAATTTTTGGCCAGATTTTTGAACAGATTGTGAAGACCCAAATCTGTGCCTATTTTGACAGTCTCAATATGATAAGTAGCTCTCAGTTTGGCTATAGAGTAGGTAAAAATACTACAGGTGCAGTTCTAACCATTACTGATGATATAATATAGGCTTTTGAGGATAGATGTCTTGCTCAAATTACAGCATGCGACTTGAGCAAAGCATTTGACTGTGTGGATCACTCAATTCTTTTTCAAAAGTTAAATCACTTGGGAATACGTGGAGCCGTGGAGGGTGTCTAAATTTCTTCAAGTCATATCTGGATAGGAGATTTCAAATAGTTGATGTGAATGGGAACAAATCTTCTGCTTCCTATGTTGAATTTGGTGTGCCTCAGGGTTCAGTACTGGGGCCATTGTTGTTCCCCAGACTTGTTGTAGAGACTTGCTGACTCTAAACAGGATTGCCAATGAAACATTAAATCAAGCTGTCTTATGGTTCAAAGCTAATAGTTTTGTTATAAATGAGTCAAAAACACAAGAGTCCATTTATTCGTTGAACACTAGATCCAAGTTTCCAAGTTTCCACTAGAAATAAGAAATTTTCCTTTTTTAAAGTTTAAAAGTACACTATACAACTTTTTAGTCAAAAATCCCTTCTATAGCTTAAGCGAGTATTATGAGAAGTCACATATTTGAATGTATTTTGACCTTAAAAAATGTATTATTGAATTTTATATGTATATAAATATATTTTAAATGTAGTTAAATATTATAACTATCTTGACTCTGTTAGTTAATAAGACAATGTCTCATGCAATCATGTAATTGTTCTTGGACAAATAAAGTTATCTTAAACTTATCTTATCTTGAAGAGTAAAATAACGTTACAGCAGAAAAAAATAATACACTGTAGTAGAAGTTACAGAGGTGATGGTGCAAACAATTCATGTTTCCCCTGACCTCAACGTAAGGGTTGAGTTTAAGAGAGGGCCAGAAGTCCTAACTTCGCCCTTAATAAAGGCAATCAATCAATCAAGGGGCCACATCATTTAGGAAATGTAAGCAAGTGACAAAACAAAAATAAAATAAGGAGCCCCAAATTGCCCCAGCTGGGGGCCAATGTTGAGATCAGATATTATTTTATTAATAATCAAGGCTCCTCAACACCCTTTCAAGTTTATCGTGATCGTAAAATTTGTCACGCCATGAATCAATCAACAAATAATATGAGGGAAGTGCAACTCTAAGTTTTTTTGTGTAACTAGTTTGAATTGTCTTTTGAAGATATAATTCAAGTATAGGCCAACTGAAAACCTATGGGAGAGGACACTGAGAGTCACATAGAGTTACACCAGAGAGTTACATATTCCAGTATTAGTGAATATTTCGATGCGAACTCAAGAGATTACACAAAAAAGTAGAGAAGTTTATTGCTCTCTCTGGTGCCACTCAGTGCTCTTCCCATAGCTTTTCAGTTGGCCTAAACTCGAATTTGATCTTCGAAAGATTATCTTCAAACTATTTACACTGATTCTTTTGAGTAAAGTAAAAACTAGATATATCTGGAAGACTTAATAACTGCTATTTGGAAAATCGGTCACTAATTGAAAATTGGTATTTAGGGTAAAGGGGCAAGGGAGCCTCCAGCCAAAACTCTGCCCCGGGCCACAAAGGATCTCTGGGTGATCCTGGTTTCAATAATAATTTGAAAACATTTTTGTTTTGAAGTTAGCATATCTTCGAAAAACTTAACTCATTAAATGTGTCCCTACAAGGTGATGAGACCTACATTTTGCAACTATCAGACAAAATTTCAGCCTTCACAAGGAAACTACTCCTTAAACTAACTGGGTATTCCTTAAACTTAACTAACTGAGTTAAAGACCCTTACAATAAACAACCCTCACCAAACGACTACCTGAGAAATCAAGGTTTATTTCTTCTTCACTCCCTGAGTTTTGGTCCTTAGTGACGCAGGAGTATTCAGAAATTGGTAAGAAATTTCTAAACGTTTTGATTCCCTTTGCAAGATCCTACTTATCCATTGCTGGATTCTCGGCAATGGCTATCATTAATTAATCCAAATACCGAGCTAAATAGAACATTGTGAAGGAAATGCGAATTGCAGTTTCGAAAGTTGTGCCAAGATTTGAACTACTAATAAAGAAAAAACAAGCTCACTTTTCCCATTGACTGAATGTCAAGGTAAACTGACAAAAGTATTTTTTTCAATCTATTGTAATTAAATAATTAAGATATAATTCAAATTAGTCCCACACTTCTGGTCTTTGCAAGTTTACTTTTAAATATTGCCATTTCAATACTTTTCAGGTGGATAATATTTTTTTTAAATCATTAAAACACACTTGTCAATGCTAAGAAGTAGATTACAGGTGAGAGTAATCATTCTCATACAGGGGAGGTGCTGCAATTTATTTCAAGATCAAGGGAGTTGTGAAACCAAAAAAAGTTTGAAAACCTCTGGTGTAGAGCAACAAATTGATTGAAATTATAGAATTATTGCGAATTTTTATCTTTCCATATGCGCCACACGGTACCACAGCTAAATAATAATTTAGCGACGGTGTAGATGATATGCCGCTCGGTGGAAGGTGAACTCAACTATATAAAAACACCTCTCCACAAAATGAAGAGACATAGCCCGAAAGCCTAGTTCTTTAAATCCTTTACTAAGAATTATAATTTATAAATTTTTGGTCAACATTTCAGGATTGACCAGCAGTCTCATAGGGGCGGAACTAACTCGTGTTGAAATTGTTACTGTATTTTGTGTAGTGAGGGTTTCGCCCACCCTTGAAAAAAATCGGAATTCACTGGAATGTATTGCAAAGTGAAATTGAAAAAAATTAATCGAACAAGTTATTGGTAATTAAACTATTAATAAATCTACTAGGCCTAAAGTAAATAAGGAATAAAATTTTACTGGAACACTCACTTTTTGAGGTAGATTTATTAGTAGGCGGAAATCATTTTATTAAAATACTCCAGGATATTTTAATCAGTAATTAGATATGCTACTTATTGGAATCTTAATGAATTTAATATTGAGAACATGATTTATTAGTTACATGTCATCAGATGTTTAGGTCACTATGAATTTGTTATTATATTCTGTGAATCCAATTTCACCTAAACTCAGTAATCCAAGTGTTATTCTTGTTTAATAAAGTCTTAACTCATATTTAAAGGTCTATTCATTATTTCAAGGAAACAACTCAAAGCAAGTGGAATAAATTTTTCCTTCATCTCATTTCAATCGAGTTCAACTAGGCCACAACATATATCATTAATACGTTATTCAAAAAATAGTTTTTGTTGATTTTCCTCTCTAATTTTGACTCCCAGCCCACACTTCCCCCACCCAATTCTTAGGGTATCAATCAGGACTCTTCTTCACAAATTCATGACTACCTGACGTCTCTGCTGCCTGGTGTTTCTTACCTAAACTCACAATTTCAAAACTTCCACTCAGCTACCACCTATCACTCATCTAAAAATTTTGATTATTTTTTTAAACCGAACTATTCCTACAATTTTAAAAGGAACCTACTACTTTGAAGATGAAACTCAAAATTCTACAAATTAATGTCTTCAAATGAATCCTGGTATTGGTTCAAAACTTAAGAATAAGGACTTAAAAAGTATTTTATTCCGTTGTTAAGAGCTAGAACAATTTAGCATACTAAACGAGCTTGAAGTTTGTTCACAAGGTTGAATATTCTTCGCATTTCTTTGTTGGTTGTGATGAGATTTTATGGGTGTGACAAATTCAGCGTAGCTGCTTTTGAGAAGTAGCTCCACTATGTTGTACTGCTGAACAGTCTTATTTCTCTCTCGCCTGAAACTTCAAATCCAAATTCAAATCTCGATTTGTTCTCACGATAATAATTCTACTTGAATAATTCTGCAAGTATGGCACAATAATGCAACAATTTACATACTGAGTTGTAAACATATTAACTAAATTGCATAGGCTAGTGCGCATTGTCAAAGACAGTAACTATTTGTAGATTCCACCAAAGGATCATATTGCATTTTTTATTCTCATTAAGACAAAAAGATAGGAATTGAGAAGATAGCAAATCATCAAATGATGCGCTATGTATCATTTGCTGTGCTACTTTCTCTTTATGGAGAAAAGTAATATTTCTGAATGTTGAGAGTTATACCCTGGCACATAGCCAGGATTTTATTTTGGGAAGGGCTAAAATTTAAAAGAATAAAACACTGTCAAATGTTGTCAATTTCACTTCTTCAATAAAGAAGTGGAATTGACAACATTTGACAGTGTTTTATTCTTTTATTATGGAGTTCCACAACATCAACCAAAATTCTACAAATAGGCTAAAATTTAAGTCATACCGGGGTCTGGGGATCCTCCCCCGGAAAATGTTTAAAATTTGTCCCTCAGAACAAGCATTTTGCGTCTTTTGAAGTTGAGAATCTTGTTAATAATGTCATGAATGCTTTACAATTCATTAAAAAATGATACATAAAATTTAATTAAAATGGATTTTATTCACTCAATTTACCTTACCAGTTCCAACTAAATCTTGAAAGAGGATTAAGAGGAAATTTTACACTTGGCAACTTTTTTCGAAAAATTAATTGGGCTCCATTTTCAACTAGAAGCAATCGCATCCGAATTAGACACTAGACACTCGAGAAAATCCGGGGGGAATTGCCCCCCCCCCAAAATGGAACATTTCGTCGAAAATATTGATGTAGCCCCAAGTAGGAGCTTGAGAATTCAAGTCTCAAAAACCAAAAAAGTATATTTTTTAAAAAATGATCGGCATCATAAAAATCTTCAATGTTAGTATATATATAGTTATATTGGTTCAATATAATGATTGATTTTGTAGTTAATGAGTTATATAGCGTAAAAATCTGTCTTTTCTTAGAATTATTACTGTGTTTGTGATTATTTTGTGTTGTATGGAGAATATTTATGAATTTATAAAAATAATAATAAATGAGAATGATAAGTAAAATTTACTGAATCAGTTGATAATGAAGAAATAGAAATCATAGACTCGCTACTTGTTTCAACATAGTTTTTAGTAAAAATATTCCGTGAAACAATTTCGGGGGGGGGGGGGGGCTAAAGCTCTTCAAGCCTCTCTATGGGCGTAGCCAGGGTTCCCTCCAGGGGGGGGGGGGGGCAAGAGGCAAAAATTGGGTGGATGACCATTGTTGTAGGATAAGTGAGGTCTATTGGTTATTAAAAACAGATCATTAGAGCTATTTCAAATTCAGTTACTTGTCAAAATATTTTGACACTATTATTTCAATTGATATTTTATCTCGAAATTTAATAAAATCTATTAGAAAAAATTAAGAAAAATATTCTGGGATTCCTTGTTTCATAACGATCAGCGTTTTTAATATTAACTTTTTATTGTAAATTTAACAACTTCAGTCAATTTTTAATTGTGAATTAATAATAATTGTACTCACACTTGGCCGAACATTTTCAAGTTATGGAAATTCATCTTCAAGGCCGATTTGAGGCTGAGTTGCCTTGAAGATGAGTTTCCATAACTCGACAACGTTCAGCCAAGTGTGAGTACAATCATTATTTATTCACAATTAAAAATTGACTGAAGTCGTCAAATTTACAATAAAAAGTTAATAAGAAAAATAATAATCACATTATGTAATTTTAGCCCTTCTCTAGCACTAATAAATTGTTTAAAAATTTGGACAAATAAATCTTGGTAGTAAATAGAAAATGTAATGTACTGTAGTATGTTTCATATTCTTTTTAATCTTGCCAATAATTGAGATTGATATCCCGGACCGACGCAAGTGCATAAAATCCTGAACATAGGCAAAACTAATTGAGAAAATAATCATTACTTGAATTATGAACTGTGGCAGCATGAAAGAAAAATTATGGTTCAGGTTTAGGCCTACTTTATAATTATACAATTTTATGTTGTAAGATAGAAGAGGCAAGAAAAAATTTGTACAAGATAATCTTAGTTTGGAATGGTAATGATAAATAATAATAAAGGGCTGCTCGGGGTTTCTCCCCCCCCCCCAAAAAAAATATAATTTGAGTGTTTCAAATTTGTATTGGAACTATTTTAGACAGAAATTTCCTATTTAATCCTTTTTAATATATCAAAACTAGAATTAGTAGATCATCTGTCAAACAAAACCACTTCTGCATTCTGGAGAAAGGATAAACTTCACACTGATCAATTTGCACTCATTTGCTAATAGGACTCCCATGAGCTAGATACGGTTCAATCAAAATTAAAATATTAAAAAAGTGATTCCCGCTTTCACCACATACAATTCTCCAGTTCTTTGCAAATAAATAGAATTTTTGAAAAATAATTGAAGAAATATCAAATCAATGAACGATTAGAAGCAGATTTCACACTGAAAGTAGCTTTTAGGTGAAGGCTTCTTTCCCTTTGGTTGTGACATAGAGGGAGGGGTGGCATAAATTCAGGACCAGTGTTATTTTCTGAGTCCCATAAACAATATGTATCAATAGACCGAATTTCCAATCCCATTGTTCTTTTTAAAGAATATTCTTTGCAATTTTGAGATTGAAATTATTGCAGTAACACTGGTGACACTGTCAGGAGGGTGCAGTTTGACTGCTTGATAGAAATGCGGGGACAAGATGAAAATAAAATAAACCAGTGAATGAAGAAATTAAATGTTTTGTTTATTTTCTCTGAAAGTGATGGGGCCACTGACAATTCTCCTAATCTTCGGCCGGAGAAGTAGGATGCAATTTGAAGCCTGTGTAGAAACCAGTTAGTACTCAAGCTTTCTTACTAAAAGAACCGAAAATATTAATATTGTCTACGTTTTACTCCTAGATACATAACTTTACACTAGTTCTAATACTTGACAGACCTTTAAAAACTGTACTAGTCCAATTAAGAAAATAATTCAAAGTTGGAATGAAACGGCGAGGGGGGTAAGCGCCCCCTGCCCCCCTCGACTATGCTCATGAGCCCCTCCCCTGGCCACGTACATTATTCATAATGCATATCAGATGAAATTCACTCTGAAAGAGAATTTTTACTCACAATATAGGTCAAAATATTGTTAAGGGTTCTAACACTAAAATAATTCTGGCAACACTAGAAACTAGCTCACAAACTTTATGAACACAATCAAATCAACAGCTGACACTAATAATTAATTATCACATGAGAGATCAATAAATAAATGAGCAGTTCAATAACTTTTAACTAGCTAATAATATTTAAATAACAAGATTAATTACTTTGCCAAACATATAAATCACTGTAAGGTAGTGAACAAATGTTCAATAAACTCAACTAGTTTATCCATTGACGTTAAATGACACAAGTCTGATAATAACCATGGGCTTACTGACACTAATCCAAAAGAAGTTCTATTATCACTAATAATCTTATCACAATTACTGTCACAGTTATCTTCACACTAATCGTGGAAACGCACATTACTCTTTATAGTAACATCACAATACACTGTACAAAGAGATTAGGATGCAGTCTGCAGAACTTTGAACTGACACAAAATTGTTTTCACCACTGGTATTTTTTCTTGAATTGATTGCATTTTAATAATGTTGTTCACAGATGGACGCCGCGAGAGGTGATGTACGTGCAGTTTGTGGGTGACCTGTTCTTGCGCATGCTGAAAGGTCTCATGATTCCACTGGTGGTTTCATCAATTGTGTCAGCGATTGGCTCACTTGACCTGAGTCTGTCTCGAATGATTGGAACAAGAGCCATTTGCTGGTACTTGTGCACAACTTTACTGGCGGTCATTGAAGGCATGGTGCTGGTCAGTGTTATTCGTCCTGGCGTCGGTAGTCAAACCGTTGAGGCGTCTTCCAGCATTGGTCGAAACATAACCACAATTGATACTCTACTGGATCTTGTTCGGTGAATTTCAATTTACTTTATTCCCTTCAAAACAAAAAATAAATAAATAAATAATAATTATTAGCCTACACAATGTAAAAAATCTCATGTCTAAATTTTCTATCAGACACCACCAGCAAAACTTTAAATTATCACATCTTCGCCCGCTGACGGGAGTTGCACAAAAATGCCAATCTATCATAAAAAGGCTGAATTTGTTCAAAAAAATTGTAGAACACGTAGCAAAAGGAAAAACAAAACAATATGATATACTGCACATTCATATCACTATGTTCGAGAATTCAGATCCTTGAAATAACCTACAATACCTACTTATAAAAACCTATAAATGCAAATTCAATAAACATAGGCTTACCAATCACTAAGTGATCGATGTAGCACTACAATTCTGTACAATACAATATTCAATTTTTAGAAAGCCTACTTCCAATCAGTAGTAAACCCAGAATTTTAAAGGGGGGGGGAGAGATATAATATGGGAAAATATTTTGGTGGGATCACCCTCAATAAGATCCTCATCTGTCATGAATTAACATAAATACATCTGAATGAGTGTTTTTGAGAATTTCGGGGAGATGAATCCCCTTCATTCCCCCTCCCCTCATCACTGCGCCTTCTTCATATTAAATGCAGGTTTCAGGAGAGATTAGAAGAGGAATTAGTTCATCAGAATTGGTAGGAAAATGTGGCTCAGGCACCTGCAAGTACATAAGGTAGAGTATAGAGGACGGAGGGTGCAGGATTTGGGGACGCACATTATGAGAAGACAAGAAACTCCAAAGAAGAGATGGGCAAACAGTACAGCGGGTGATTCATGGAGGAAGGAAAAGTCGATGCTGTGAAAAAAAAGAGGAGGAGGATGATAAAGAGGAGGAGGAGGAGGAGAAAAATAATTATTTTGTAACTATAACAGTTGTTGGCAGTGGAGACTAGAGATACAATGCACAAGTAGTCTACTTACAATAAATAAGTTCAGTCTAAGTTTCAGGACATTGTTCCATAATAAATTATTACATAAATGTGAGATTAATAGTTATAGTTGATGCGTGAGATAGCGACTCTGTATACCGAGTGTGAAGCAGCTTCCTAGATTCGGCCCAACGAATTAGCTGTAAATTAATATTATTTTAGTGGTTGTTGAAATTATTTTTAATTTATGCAGCAATTTATCAACTTCATGAAGTTGAAATGAGTTTTCAACATTAAAAAATGTTAGTGTTTCTTCCAGCCAATCTTTATTTGGAACAAGTGCCATGCTATTCACTTGAGTGTGAAAATTAAAAATCCTGGCATCAATGTGTAGGCTATGTGTCATGCCAGACACATAAAGTGTGTCTAAAAAATCTAGGAGAAAAAGTTAATTTAATAAAATTTATGAGAAAAATTTATATTTGCATTTAAATTGTAAATGCAAATATAAATTTTTCTCCTTAACTTTTTACTGATATTTTATGATTTCCATATAGGCCTACCACTGTCTTAGTTGTGGAATAATTTATTTCATAATATTCTATTTAATTTCCAGGAATATGTTCCCATCCAACATCTTCGAAGCATGCATAGCTCAGGTAAAGAAAACAAATGATTTCCTTGCTCTTTCAAAAAATCTTTTTTCTATTGATTATTCTTTAAAAGCACAAACCAACAGAGAAAATACAATTTTATATGGAACTGTGGGATTGCATAGAATCCATTTTGCAATGGATTGTGACATGCTAACAATAATGGTTTGTTTCGATTTTAGCAAGGCATTTGATAATATTTCTCATTCCACCCTCATAAACGGAAAGCTCATTGTCATCTTTCACCACTGACTCTGTTGTGGGATACTGATCCGGAATATTTGAGGGAGAAGCTTGATGTACTTCTCAGAGACTGATGTTCATTCCAGATATTGCACTAATGCTGATGAGCGTGGTAGCCTATAGTGGTCAAAAACGGCGCAGGTGTCATTTACACATTATGGGTTTCAATTCTTTCTGCAAACACCACTTGACAGCAATATTTTATGCTTCATTTCACGTGACAGCTTCCCATGAGTAGCGCTCCCTGCCACTGGATATCATCATTATTTCATCCTCCTTATCACTATTTTGTAAGAGGGTGCACCAGCGTGTGATTTTTGCGGCTGCAAATTAACTTCTCTTTGGTCATTATCGAATTCCCAATTGGATACAGTTTAAGAAAAATTTAATAATAAAATTAGTAAATGAGTGGAATAAAGAGGTATTGTTCCTCATTTGATAGTATTTTCTTTTGGATTGATGGATGAACGGTGTTATTTAATCGACATTCAACCTCGTGGTTTATTTATTTTTTCTATTAATTTTTCTTAAAGCAAATTGTAATACCAGTTATATTTGCTAGAAAAATTGTAATACTTATTTAACATTTGTTATGTACTTTGTAGGCCTACTCTTATTGTCCTGTACCACTACGGGTCTTATCAGACCCAGCGGAAAATTGTAAAAATGTAATAGATGAATCAATAAACTTTAGGCTTGTATAGCCTAGCCTAGAATAGTTCCCTACGTTTGATCTGAACATTTTTGGAAACCCATAGCTGATAGCTCGCTTTTGTATTCTACATTAAAATAAAGTTGCATACTACAATAGATATTAGATAACATTAGCTGTTAAATATCTAGTAATAAGTAAGTAACCATTGAACATAATCTTTTCATTTTTCCAGTATAGAACGGTACTTGTTCAGCCAAAGAACGCATCATTCGCAGGTAAACAAAATGTTAAATGACTACCCTACTTATAGTACTTACTATCTCCACTTATAACAAAAGCCAATCAATTAAAAACTTAAGAAACTCAACTAATTTGAGACCAATTTGATCATCTCATGAACTACTGTAGTTACCGTGCAGATTGGCAACATGTTTTATTCAATCTTTCCAACCTTGTCAGAATATTACAATTATTGTCTAAAATCTTATAAATCAGATAATTAAAATCAGTGAATTCAAAAATGTGAATTTACAGCATAAGTTGGGCTACCATCACTAGTTCAGCAATTAATTAAAAATACATAGATTGTATTGTTACGGGTTCTATGTCTAAAATAACGCTGGCAACACTTAAATTTATCACTTTCACTTTATTAACACAAATAATCTTAAACTCACACTGTTCAATTTTCTAATTTCTTACAGAAAAATAAGCAATTAAAAACAGATAACACGATATTGTTCAACTGATAATGAGTTTCCAATGAACTGTACACGAATCAATCACTAAATGTCAAAAGGCCGATCTAATATTAAACAATAACTGTACAATAAACTGTCCAATAATACTCAAAAAGAATCGTCGAGGAAGAACAATTAACTTACGTAGCACAAGTAATAGGTAAAAGAATTATCACTAATGAACTGTCAAGAGAATTATCACTACAGACAATAAAAGTTCCTTAGATGGTTTGTAATAGCGCCAACAGGATTTCACTGTCTGTATTAACGCGAACTGTCACTACTTCCACTTATCAATGTAGAACAATAACTGAACTACTTAACTGTCACACTTGTTTATCATGACGAATTACAAAGACAACTGAACTCATTCACAAGAGACTTCCTCTATTTATATAAAATTTCATAATTGAGATATCTCTCGAATTTTCTGTCAACTTCTTAATAAATAAATTGAGGAAACTGGAACTTTCCACAATATTCGATAAGACTCCATTAATTTCTAATCAAACAACTAGAATATTCTACTAATTACCAAGTAAACACCATAAAAGTGTCAAAAGCAGAATAATTAATTGCTTAAAAGTAAACATTTACATAGCAGATGACGCCAAGAACCACTATGCCTTCTTCCTCTCTATTCACTGCAATTTCATATTCGCTACAGTATCATGTTCATCATGAACCTTCAAAGAGAGGAATGTGTCGGCTTTCTCCTGAAACACTATGTGTACCATATGTACTATGTACAGTAATTTACACACATACTTGAAAATATTTCATAAAATAATAAATAATATTATCCTACAGTTAGAGATACTACTTTTGTAATACTCATTTGAGCAATCAAGAAGAAAATCCATCGATAATAAAAATTGAGTTGGTTGTAGCCCAAGCCTCAGATAGCTGAATGACGTGGTAGCCTATAGTGGTCAAAAACGGCGCAGGTGTTATTTACAAACATTATATGTATTGCAATTATTCTATTTTCATTATTCAAAATATTATTGTGCTTGTATTTGGATGGAACTATTCTCAAATACAATATATTATAGGAGTATAGCCTATTGTTCTATGCAGGTATTATAGTATTATACTATTAATCTATTCTAAGAATGTCTTGCAGGTAACTTAATGGACTGGGATGTCAGCTCTGAAACTGCAAAAGGTTCAAACATTTTGGGACTGGTGGTGTTCGCTTCGGTACTTGGAGTAGCCATCGGCCAATCTGGGCCCACCGGAACCCCTGTACTAAGGTTCTTTCAGTCTATGGGTGATATAATAATGATGATGACAAATTGGGTTATATGGTGAGTAACTGCAACTCACCTAGATCAATTGAATTGATTTCATTTCCTTTACAATACCATGGCCACCTACAATAATCAATTATACATAATTACCAATAAATACGGTACCATACTTTTGCAAAAATTTTTATCAGTAGTGGCAATCAACTGTTAAATGTTAGTGGGGAGGATTCGGACGGAAATCAAACAGACTAATCAATGAAATATTAATTTGAATATTTTCCAAAACGTTTGTTGGGCAACTTTGGGATAGCTACTGTCTCAATATAAGGTAGCCCAATATTGTGAACAGCTAGTTTGATAAAGCGTAACCTAATGTTCAAAAATGAGCTACAGGGCTACGACGTAACATAAATCCATGCTATGTAACAAATTTATGTAGCGTCACTTTAAATAAACAATATTTTTTCATTCTGATTGGTTTTTGTATCATTTAGATGTACAGTGCATGGAACAGATGGATTAACCTAAGCTCCGTTTTTTGATTTGGGTGTCCTTATTGTATCCATATACCAGTGTATCCTATTTTGAAAATTCTGCAAAAATAGTAGGCAACCGTATTTCTTGATGTATAGCTGATTGCTGTAGATGGCTACAGTATTGTACAAAGGGTATGAATCAATTTTATTAATTAATTGTAATGAATCAATCTAAGCTCTGTGATTGGCTCTCTGTATCCTTCATTTTGTGAAGCGGATCTGTGGATCCTACACACGCAGGGTAAATTGTTAAGAAACTTATTATCAATTGAGTTGCCTCCGAATACCTCAGAGCCTTTCAGGTTTTTCTTGAACGTTTTTTTCTCCACCAGTCGATGCGTCCCTTTCAATCTACCATACGTACCATAAGTTCTTAAAGGAGATTATTGAAGAGGTAACCGTTAGTCATCTTCCGAGTCCACTAATCCAAGAAGCATAGCTCATCGATGAATACAGACTTCATTATATAGTCTTCTAGGATGATTTGATCAAAGTGGATAAGATTAGAATGGGTTTGCATAAAGCTGTGTAGAAAAATAGTGGGCTAATTAATTGAAGCACTCATGTTGAAAACGTGAATAAACTAATAAATAATTTTGCCATTCAAGTTGGAGTAATTAAAGAGGTCACTGCTCTTATTTTCAAATTTCATTAGTTTGAAATCTATTCATACTTCTTGATAGAAGACGCCATCGCATTAATTGAATGATTTGCATATTATAATCACATTGAGGCACCGATGAACACTGTTTATGACATCTATGAAATGAATTGGCAAACAGAGATTTCTGAAACATTCTATACCCTTTTATGATCTTAGAACTGATTTTGATTCATTGTTTGTATTCGAAGGTTGTCGCCAGTGGGAATTTTCTTCCTTGTCACATCGAAGATCGTCGAAATGAAAAGCATAACAGAAGTGATGGGGCAGCTTGGCTTGTACTTTGCTACTGTCATGATCGGCCTTCTCTTTCACGGCCTAATTCTCCTGCCGACCTTCTTCTTTCTCATTACACGTCGTCTACCCTTCGCTTTCATCGGGAACATGAGTCAGGCGATCGTTACAGCTTTTGGAACAGCTTCCAGGTAAAAAAATTAATTACTTAACAATGATTAAGAAATTATTAATTTAGCAAATAATGATTGTGAAAATAAGCATTTTGATCCATTAGCAACTCGTTGTAAAGTACTTGGAGGACTCTGGAAAATAATATAAAATTCTACTTCACAAAATAATTAATTGAATAAGCTCTATATATTTGGAAAATTAGATTAACATTCTTGTGAAAAGGTTCAACAAATCAACAAATTCGTACTACAGTAGAGCTCAAATAAGAATAAATTTGAAGTACATCAGTTTCCAAATGATAAAACATGAAAATTTCAAGATGATTCACTAGTACCTCGCTGTTTAGTTTTTGGCAAAATATGCTAAATTATGCATCTTAAACAGACTAATTTTTGCAACTGTTAAGTTTAACATTTAATAGAATAGAACAATAAAAGAGTAATAGAAATAGAAACAGTTTCTCATGATTTTCTAGATTTTAATCACATTTCTTTCGGAGGATGAAGCCCACATAGGTCCTATGCGTAGGTAATGAATTGGATGATGGTGATTGATATAAAAACAAAACAGGCTATACAAACAAATTGGCTTTAGCAGAGATATTTTGAAGGTAACTTATTGAGCCGAATTGAACTTTTTCATAAGAATGTTAATCTAATCTAGCTTATTCAATTAATTATTTTGTAAAGTGGAATTTTATCATCGTCATTATTATTCCAGTTGCAACGTACTGTATTAGTTGAATGTAGAAATATTAGAGTGGCATTTGAAATGGAAAAATACGTTCTGCAGTTTGGCGATTGGTCAACATAAATTTGGGGGAAGAGCAAGAATTTATAGAGTTGGATTTTTGAAAATTTAAACTGTAGAGTGCGATAGACTTGAGTCTGTTGCGCCTTCACATTCGTTATAAATTCGTCACAATAAATAAATAATAAATAATATTTGCAGTTATTTAGGCAAATTCGAATGTCTGGTTTGTGTCTGAGAGTCTTTCAATTTAATTTAATTTTTTAATAGAAAAGTATGTATTGACCAAACAAGAATGCATTTTGCCAGCAAACGAAAATCCTGTCTCCTGTGCGCAAGTGTTAATGTATTGCAAAGAAATTGAATGTATAGGCTAATAAAATGCTACACAATAATAAAAAAATATGGAGGATAAAAGAGGCAGAGTAAGAAAAACAGAGAGTTTAAAAAGAGCAAAGTTGGAGTGAAAACATAGAAGAGAAAAGGAAGAGATTGGTCTACATTGTGAAAAAAATTATCAGGTTCAACAAAGAAATGAACACTTTTTCTTCAATTTTAATAGTATATATTCAATTATTCATTTCATTCTCAAACCTTTCATTCATGTTTCTACTCGTATCATCAGTGATAAAGCAAGTTCGTGGATAAATCCAGTTTTACTTTGTACAGTTTACTTCCAAAGTATGATCAATAATTGATTCATTCTTTTGTACTGGAAGGTGGAAGGTGGAAGGACAAAGTGGATGCCATGGCGTCCCCAAAATCGGAGATCCACTGAAGAAATGATAGAAAGGAAGAGTAATCTCAGAAAAATCCTATTTGTGACCCCCCCCCCTCCCACGGAACTTTCCAGCTGGAACCGCTGCTGTGTGAAACTATCCATGAGTAGTATCTCTTACTTTATTTAGTAGGTCATACAATAATAATTGATTGTTTAATTGGTGTGCAGCTCAGCGACACTTCCTGTGTCGATGCACTGTGTGGAGGAGAAAAACGACGTCGATCCTAGAGTGTCGAGGTTCATCCTGCCAATAGGCGCCACTATCAACATGGACGGCACCGCTCTCTATGAAGCCGTAGCAGCGCTCTTCATTGCACAGATTAGAAATGTCGATCTCAGTCTGGCTCACTTCATTGGAGTTAGGTAAGCTAGACCTAGATACTTCTTACTCTTTGGAAAATTGCAGAATACATAATAGCTCCCATCGAACGCAACTAGAAATTCATTTCACGACCATTGTGGTGTAATAGAGAGTGGTTATAAAAAATTTAATTCATTTATAATGTATATTTTTTTGCTGATGATGTCCACATGAGTCTGATACTTGTGCGAAGGTAATGGGGCGAATAATTGCCCAAAATATCCAAGGCTAAACGATAATCAAATCGTGACCGCTGTAGTAGCAGTGAGGAGTAATGGGAGATTAATTGATTAATTAATTTTATTTTTCGCACCCAAAATCTTATCAGAGAAAAGCGCTCCAACTGATAGCGGCTGACATATTGACTATATTGTTGATTTTGTACTCGATCATTGGCTGTAATTCCAATGGATTTCTTATTTAGTCTCTGGTTTTTTAGTATATAAGCCTTCATCAACCATTATTCAAGACTCTAGATCAGTGGTTCCCAAACTTTTTTGCCTCATGGACCCCTTGCCATGATTTTTGGTTTTAGGTGGACCCCCTGCATAAATGTCATTAATTATTTTTAAACTATAAGTTGAAATGTGTATTTAAAGCTGATGAAGTAGGTCTACTACTGCTCACAGTAACCAATTCAAATTGTGGTGAAGAAAACATTAAAAAGCCCATAAACTTAGTAAATTTTTGTAATATAGTCTAATTTGAATTTAAACAATCAAATAGGATGGCATATTGTTTTTGGTTATAATGAAATAGTATTAATGGAACCTAAGAAGTATAATGGCTGTATTTTTAGCGGTATTTTATTATCAGCATTGTGTCCTTTGTAGTAATTGCAACATTCGCATCTATTAAAATCAGCAAGGCTGCTCAATGTGGGCAAACACGACACTCATTGTTAATGAAATGTGATAGAGAGAGAATTGAAGAGAGGAGGTGGAAAATAATAACAGTGAATATAATTAATTGTTTTTAGAATATTGCATCAAATTTGTGACAAAAGAGCGATACAGATACAGTAATCAGTAGCGTAGCGAAAATATTTTAATGGGGGGCTTATTAGAGATTTGAGGGCCCCCGGGGGTCTTAGGGTGAAGGGGGCCCGGGGATCCTCCCCCGGAAAAATTTTAATAAGTAGTTCCACTAACATCGTATCCCAAGAGATTCTACTCATGTCTAGAAAAGCATTAATCCATTTATTTTAGTCCACATTATGGGAAAATTTTTGAATTTTCGTTGCTGAGAGCTTGATTTGAGACTCAAAATCAGTAATTTTATACGAGTATTTATTAAAATGGAGTTTATAAATTGGGTAAAGTGAAAGCTTAAATTCGATAAATCACTGCTTTTATGAATCGTTTGCCTAAGAACTTGAACCCACTTTTCGTTTATTGTTACCATAGTTAATTGATTAGTTGTGAACAAATTTCAATGCATAAAAACTGAAAAAATACCACTTTTATAAAGCCAATTAAACAAGTTATAGTGGTTTCAAATTATTATTACAATCAGGGCCACCCAGAGACATCTTAGTGGCCCGGGACAGAGTTGAGGCTGGAGGCTCCCTTACACCTTCACCCTAAACACCAATTTTCAATTAATGACTCGATTTCCCAACTAGCATTGCTTAAGTCTTTAAGCTATGCCTAGTTGCCTTCTGTAAAAAAATCTGTGTAACTAATTTGAATTTTTTCTTCAATTTAAAGATAAAATTCGAATGTGAGCCAACTGATAACCATTCGTCGAAAAAGCTGTGGAAGCTAGGGAAAAGGGTACTGAGTGGCACCAGAGAGAGCAATAAACTTCTCTTCTATTTTTGTGTAATCTTTTGAACTACCGGTACTCACTAATATTGGAATACCGTTATTTAAAATGTGTAAAATTATAAAAATTATTATGACTTTGAATGGAACTTGGTTCAACTTGCAAAGAACGAATGAATTAATACCACATCCAATTCCAAACTTTAACTTATAGTCATTTTGTAATTACATAAATAGATGGTGACAGAGCCTCAAAACATTGGGTATTCTGAAAAAATTGTTCTCAAGTTCTTGAAAGTGCAACTTTTAGCTTTTTTATGGCTATCAACCCTCATATTATTTGTTGATTGATTCATGGCGTGACAAATTTCACTATCACAATAAAAGTCTTTGGGTTATCAGATCTGAACAGTAACAGAAATCAGCATTTGAAGCCCGTCTGCAAAAATATTAAGAGACCTTTTCTCCTTTCAAGCCTACTGTGTCAACTTCATTCAAGTGGTCTGGGGAAATTCAAACCCATGTTTGGGAGCTCCAAAAGTACTGGGACCCACCAGCATTGTGGGGTCTTTGAAGGCCCAAAGCCGAGGCAATTAGGGGACACTTATGTAGAAACGTTGAAATTTAAAAATATTCTAGATGCAGCCTATTTGAATCTTTACTTCGCATGACTATACTGGCAATAAAAACGGGCCCGTAGGGCCCGCGGCCTCTAGGATGTTAGGCTTCTAAGGGGCCTCTAGAGGTCCAAACTGGAAAAAAGAGGCCCTGGAGGCCCCTAGCTGTACAATTTTGGGCCCCTTATTTTAATTTTGTTCTATCACTTGCTTACATTTGTAAAATGATGTGGCCCATTGACGTTAAGGCCCAAGGAAACTTGCCTTGTTCGCCTCATCCCCTCTATAGCTTTAATTAGAGTATTATTTTAAGTTAATTAAAGTATTAAAATTATAGTTTTCTCTAGCTGTAACATTATTTAAGCTACTCTTCACATACGAAAACATTTTTCACCTCTAGTAACCGATAATATCGTATTTTTATTGATGCCTCCCTACTCATTTTTGGGGCCTCTTTCACAGTCTAAAGGGGGGGTTCTAACATGGTACCCCCCCTCCCCCCTGCTACGCAAATGACAGTAATGGAGTGTTCTAACAAGAATATTAAAAATTGATTCCAAAAAAGTTAATCAAAAGATAAGAACAAATTTACTAGAATTGAATAGACTACTAAGATTCCTAGAAGTTCTTGTAAACGTGGAAAATAAAAACTAAACACCAATACTATAGCTAGAATTTATTTTTGAAATAAATGTAATTTATTGTGCACAGATTTGTTTTCCATCAGAATAATTTTGAACGATTATTAATTGAATAACAAGAGCTTGCTAGAATGTTAAAGAAAGACGGTATGGTTTGTTAATTTTAAGACATTAGGTTCCTTTTCCTCAGAATAATAAACCTGAAATAACTTGAATAGTTTGGTACCTACCTAAGTTGTTGAGTGACCTACCAATAAACGTTCCTTTTTGAAATATGAATACAAGGCTCCTTTTGTTTATAACTTTAAAATATATGAGGCGACTTTTGCTTATAACAACATTGCTGAAAATAGCTTGAAATTTAAAGTACCTGACTTGTTTAGTGACCTACCAGTGAATGCTAATAGTTTTAAAATATAATAGAAAATAATTGAAGGATATGGGGCTTGACTTTTCTCATGATAATACAACTAAAAACGGAAATTTATATCTGGTAAACCTGAGCTGTTTAGTCACCTACCAGTGAAGGCTTATAATTTTCAAATATAAGAAAACTAAGTATGGATGATTCTCTGATTTAAAAATGTTTTCAAATAGATATAATGCTTGCTTGCATGTACGTATAACAGTAACAGTATTATACAAGTACATAAGTAGCCTACTGGTACTCTGTGATGTTTTCCATTACGAAAAACATGACGAACAATCTAACATAAAAAATGACACTGTATTCCTATTCAAATTATGATCTTTACTCACGTATACTTGAGATATTAGAGGGTTGCATTTCACTTCTAGGCTGATGAAGATTCTGTTTAGAAGTGAAATGCATACCTCCAGTACCTCCAGTATAAGTGAGTAAAAATCCTAATTTACTTAGAAATATACAGTGTCCGTTTTGATATTAGTTTGTACATAGCATATACCACGCCCCGATCCAAAGACATTCACTATGGTGGACCCCCATTAACATATCATGGACCCCCAATTTTATTTTTCACTGACATGGACCCCCTGGCAGGTCCCCGTGGACCCCAGGGGGTCCACATGGACCACTTTGGGAACCACTGCTCTAGATCATGTTGAAATTATCCTTGATAAAAATATCAACCAATTTTAACAATATGCGTTACACGATGATGCCCACTAGACTACAGTTTGGTAACAAAAATCAAGTACTCGCAACTGAATTAGAAATATTTTCAACTAAATTTTGATTGATTGTGGTGAGGTGAGGTAACTGAAGTAAGCTATATTATATCTTATGGGGTGAGCAGGGGCGGATCCAGCAGCAGATTTTGGGGGGAAATACAGTGGCGTACCGAGGTTTTAAGCGCCCTGGAGCGGAAGTGTCTAACGATGCCCCCCCCCCCCCCTCCCCCTAAAAAAATCAGTCTTACACTCAACCACTTGGGCTGATATTAATATAGTTGTTAGAGATGCGAATCTCCAAGGACTGATTTTTCGCCAGGCCAGATTCTGCTTTTATCAATTTCCAAACAGCTTGTTTTGGATTTTTTCACTTTTCTATGAATTTATTTGCAGTTATTTTTTCGCATTTTGCAAGTCATCCTTATGAAATTTTTTTCATATTTTGGAAATAGGATTCAAAAGTGAAGTATTTCAGTCCTGTTCTTAATATAAAAACCATTGAACTTTTTGTGGATTTATTTTTTCAGAATAAATTCAGTCTTCATTCAATTACATGAATTTGTTATACCTTTTGCCACACAATTTAAATTGTTTTGGCTTTGCTACTTTTGACTCGACCGTTTTGCATTCTGTCTGGTTGTAACGCATTTACGGCTGAACGCATGAACCGATTTATTTTAAATTTGACATGAATTTTCCTTTTAGTCATGCGCAGCGATGTTTACATACGGTTTTTTAAAATTGTGTTGCATTTCACCCTTTTGGCCTTCATTATAGTAATACATTTTTTTGTAAGTAAAAGGTAATTTTCTCTCAAGAACGGTGCGCCCCTCAGAGCCTTGCGCCCTGGAGCGACTGCTCCACTCGCTCCATTATCGGTACGCCACTGGGGAAATACCTGAGTAGGGGTATGGTTATCAAGGTCCAGGGTTTTTTGAAAATGAGGCATAGAATTGTGAATTTAATTTAAGGGTATTTCCAATTGAAATGAAACCAGAAACCAACTTTCCAAATTTAATTGTTCACCTATTGCCTGTTGCCTGTAATGATATATTTTAAATGCACATTTCAATAACCTTTCAATGTGTATCGTTACATCACACAAAGCAATGGCATAACTACAGGGTCTGTCCGGGGGGGGGGGGGGGGGGACGTTGCAGAGAGGGTTAGACTCTCGGTACAATAATTACAATAGTAATTTGGAGTAGCACACCTCTAATGATAAGTTGTAGCAATATACACAGCTATTTATTTAAAAACGGGGGTTCGGGGAACTCCTCGAGAGATTTTTTTTTAAATGACCTCTCTAAAACTACATGTCAAGTGGTTCTAGGCATTAATTCTTCTAACTTAACACTTCAACCCACGTTATGTGTCAAAGTAAATTTTGTCTAGTTGTTGTGTTACTGTCAATGGAGATTCGGGACCTTACTTGAAACTTCAATTTTTCTATATTTGATCCCTTACTGCTCCTGATTGGGGTAATGTACAGTACCGTAGGCTACTTGAAAATTTCTTTCAAAATAATTGAGGGGTACTTCTTGAGAACTTTTTAAAAATGAAAATCCATAAAAACCACATTTTTAATGTCTCACAATGGCTAAAATTCCAAATTTTCTTTTGTCCCGGAGGGGGGGGGGGAATATCCCCCTGATTCCCCCCCCCCATAGTTATACTGCTGACACAAGCTGTTAATGAAAAATGAAATTAACAAGAAAAATTACATACTTTATTAGCAATTGAAAAACTATTCTGTAGTCAGCGAAAATCTCCCAATAATTCTTTGAGGATCCAAGATCTAGGCTCTAGACCTCTAGAGCGATCATTGCGTGAATGTAAAGTAGAAGTGACCTTAGAATGAAAAGGTTTCATCTAACCAGAACATGATTTTGAGATAACCAAACTCAAAATTTCAAATGGCTGTAGCTTTTTACTTTTTGAACATATTGATGAATGGTTTCTACATTCTTACTAAGGTCATTACGACTTACTGTATTATAGATTTTCATTGAATTCTCATTTTTTTTCAAATGAGCTGCTAAAAAATATTTTTTCTGTTGGAACCTTGTCACTCATGTTTTTCCGGTTTTGTTAAGTGACAAGGTTCCAAGTGTAAAATTCATGGGTATTTGTGCTATATAGAAATGCATAATAAAAATAACAGAATAGAATTCCAGTTGCATTGCTGTTAAAGACCTGGTTTTATTGTTCAAACACGAAAAAAGTACAAGATAACTCCATTATTCAGCAAGAAAATGGTATGGCATTAAAACAATTATTGTTACATCACTGTACAGTATATTAAGTAATAATTTTTTAATATAAAATAAGATAGGAATACATTTATGATACAAACTTCAATGTATTCAATATTGTTATTACAAACTCAATTATTAATTTTTATGTTCAACTAAGAACTAATGCATGATATAAACTTAAAATGAAATAGAATAACAATAAAAATAATTATACAACTCAATTAAATATTAGGAAAGGATGGAAATAATACTATATATGATAGGCTACTAATCACGCCTTTCAACCATTTTCCTTACAATTTTAGAACTGCAGTGTAAAATTGTTTATCCTGCAGTGACATGAATTTAAACATATCTTTGATGTCTTTAACTTTGTCAGTTGGAAGAACTGGTTTGCAAGATAATAATTGAGGTACTATCAACTTATAAACAGCTGGTAGCGATGTGGTTGTCTCATCCAAACATGGATGAAGAATGTTCTTCTTTGCAATTTTTCCATTTCCTTTTTTATTTTTGACAGAATACCTTCTCTGAGGTTTTTGACAGAAACGTAAGTTCTGGGTAAGTTCTTCTAGAAGAAATGAAGTTTTATAAGATACCTCATGCAACGTTTGTGTGAATGATAGAAGAGATACTTTAGAAAATGGTATCAATTTGAAGTTTAAATTTTTTGATGCTGTTGCAAAATCATAAAAGTCACTCTCAAACATTTGAAGAACCCTTATAGGATGCTGGAAATTTATGGTTTTCAAGATTCTAATCAATCCCAAAGGAGAATAGAACTCGGTATTAGTCATACCTTTTTCTATGAGACTATGAGCACTGTCAACCTCTTGGATGCAGGAGTGCCCAGGGACTGAAAATTTCATTGTTATTTTCAATACATGAGGGTGTTTATGTAGGAAGTTTTGAACTGCACAAGACATGAAAGAGTTCCGGTTTTGGGGAACACATGAATCGCTCCATAATATCAACTCTGTAAACTCATGCTCAATGGCTAATTGTGTCAATATTTTGTACAATGCACTAGCTAAATCATTGCCACTTCAACCTGAAATTTCTTCAGTCCACAAAGCACAATAAATTGTTTTTGTTTGTGAGAAATGTGCAGTTAAATTATAGGTGTTCAATTTTCCCTTGTAGAAGAAAGAACTTATTTCAGCCCTTGGGCAAGAAATTACATTTTCCAAGTCAAAACACAGCACTGGAACAGATCTATTTTCCCTATCCTTCTTTCTCTCTTCTCGCATTGCTAGTTTTTCACCAACATGCTGTTCATAACAGATTTTTTGTTCATCTGTTATGATTTTTTGTGCTTCAGCAACTCTGAATTCCTCACACAAGTCACACCTATCAGACTTTCTAATATGGAAATCTAAATTGAACTCTGTGACAAAAATATGCCTATACATACTTAATTTTACTGGTTCAATATCACTATCAATGCAAGAGCTCTTGTACAAATTATGCATTTTAACAACATTCAGATTTGAGTCCAAATATTGTCTCTTTGTATTGGCTCTACAATAGTGGGATTCAATTTTTGGAAAAGAATTTATGAGATCTAACACCATTCTTTGTTTCATCTGAGAGGCTTTGAATGCTATTTAAACTCTTCCCTCTCCCATCTTTTTTGGGTGCATTAGTGTTGATATCTTTGTTTTTGTGAACATTATAGATAGGTTTCTGTGAAATGTTCAATGTTCCTAGATAAAATTTCTTGCAAACACGCATTTTGTTTTGACCTACATTGAAAAAATATTTGAAAGAAAACTGCTTATATGATTTTATTGTCTTATCTTTGGGCCTCTCAGTTATATCTCTTGATGTTGTATTCATCAAAAAATGATACTTTTCATTTTGTGTCATCTTATAAAAAGCATTGAACTGATATTGTCTTTCAGTTTTACTTATTGAAACTCCACATTTAAATTTACAACTACTCACACAGTCTTTGAAGTTCTTTACCTCCTTTGCTGGTACACACTTGCCTCTTCGATTAATATATGTTTCACCAGCCTGGTGTTTCTTTGAACGATTGTTGATTTTCCATGCTGCTACATCTCGTTTTTTTCTCCTGACATTGGATCCGTTTTTAGGCGTCTGTAGGTTAGATGATGGGGTTTCAGCATTGTTTGAAGATAATTGCAATGTTTCTCCATTGAATCCTTGAATATCATTGGATTTCTGCTTCATTTCTTCCCTGAAATAATGGAAAGAAGTTATATCAGTCAATGTATTAATACAGATAGAGATATCAGATATCAATGTATTGCTACAGTTCAATATAAAATGGGCAATCATGAAGGAAGAATTTAATAAAATACAATCTATTATTAAAACTGACACTGTATTTCACTTTTAAATGATGTTTTAATCACATATATTTGTTGATGAAGCTTCTTTTCAGAAGTGAAATGCATTCCTCAATCATCTCCAATATATGTGAGTAAAACATTATTTAAAAGTGAAATACAGTGTCAGTTTTAATAATAGATTTTTCATTAAGTATTTCGTCATGGAAAACATCACAGATTAATGAAATACTACTCAGTCTCAGACTGCCAGTCTGTAATAACCAGACCTATGATAAGTTTCAAACCAATTTTTGTGTACAGTATGATGAGTTACGATTCGTCACTGGTGCAGTTAAGAAAGCATTTAGATATTGACTTATAAACTGAAGTAATTTATTTCATAAACTTTATGCCCTGTCCAGTTTTTTATAGTTTAGAGTTAGAGGTAGGTTTGAGCCTTCAATTAATTTTTAATACTGAATTATTCAATGTTCAGTGCAGTTGAGAAAATATTTTTTTAAATGTTCAAGCAACACTAATCCTAACCTACATCGAAAAGGGTGTTAAGTGAACCCAAGTAATTAATATAATAGTTTTAATTACTTTTGTTGTAAATTTAACGACTTTTTGGTTCAAATTCAATGACTGCAAGTTGTTAAATTTACAATAAAAAGTTAATATTAACAACACAGATCGTTATAGAATGAGAAATCCAAGAGTTTTAATTACCTGTCATTGTCTGAATCGGATGTATCACTGCTGTCATCTGGTTTATACGAGTCTCCACTATCCTCTAAATCATCAAAAGTGTCGTCAATTATATCAATATCCACAGAAGATGAAGCCATTATTTGCACGTACGAAAGCGAACAGGCTAAAATATTTGACAAAAGTAGCAACAGTACATAACCTCACGTTACGCAGCTGAGTCAGATGGAACCTTGTTTCAAAACGCTTAACCAGTACAATATGACTTCTCGGTGTCAGAGTTCTATCTGTCAGATGGAACTCTGTTATTCTTATTACTTCTATAACCTGATTTCAGATGGAACTTCTGTATTCAGATAGTTCATGACTGAGACTGATGACTGATGACTGAGTGTGTTCAACGTTGGTAACATTGAAGATATGAACAGATGGAACCTTGTCATGCCACTAGATAAAAATTAGTGAAAATTTTAGATGGAACCTTTTCATTCTAAGCAATATACACAGCTATTTATTTTAAAACGGGGGTTCGGGGAACTCCTCGAGAGATTTTTTTTTAAATGACCTCTCTAAAACTACATGTCAAGTGATTCTAGGCATTAATTCTTCTAACTTAACACTTCAACCCACGTTATGTGTCAAAGTAAATTTTGTCTAGTTGTTGTGTTACTGTCAATGGAGATTCGGGACCTTACTTGAAACTTCAATTTTTCTATATTTGATCCCTTACTGCTCCTGATTGGGGTAATGTACAGTACCGTAGGCTACTTGAAAATTTCTTTCAAAATAATTGAGGGGTACTTCTTGAGAACTTTTTAAAAATGAAAATCCATAAAAACCACATTTTTAATGTCTCACAATGGCTAAAATTCCAAATTTTCTTTTATCCCGGAGGGGGGAATATCCCCCTGATTCCCTCCCCCCCATAGTTATACTGCTGACACAAGTTGTTAATGAAAAATGAAATTAACAAGAAAAATTACATACTTTATTTGCAATTGAAAAACTATTCTGTAGTCAGCGAAAATCTCCCAATAATTCTTTGAGGATCCAAGATCTAGGCTCTAGACCTCTAGAGCGATCATTGCGTGAATGTAAAGTAGTGCTGATAAAACAAATCTGCTTTTTCTGCCATAGTAGTCCTCAGCCATTTTTGTATTGATAAGCTGCAGAATCCAGAAACCTCTTTCAGAACCGGTATCATTTTCAGACCAAGCACTGAAGTACACAATATTTGCGATATATTTGCTGTCTTATTTTCCTCGCTTGTCAACAACTTTGAAAAATCTCCTCCATTTTCTTCTAATTTTAATTTTATCCTTATTTTTCACCCTTTTTCGACTTTTTTCATTTTCATCTCTCTCCTCTTACCAATTTATATTTTTCCACTTCTTCACTGTTTTTTATCATTTCCATTCGTTCCTCTTCTCTTCTTTTTCTCCTTCTTCTTCTTCTTCTCTCTCTTCTCCTTCTTCTTCTTCTCTCTCTTCTCCTTCCTCTTCTTTTTCTCCTTCTTCTTCTTTTCCTTTAGGAATTTTAGTTATTGTAGAATTAAGTACCTATGTGATATTCTAATTAATCAACAGTAGACTTTCCCAATAATTCAGCGAAAATTTCTATCCTTTCTATCTATTTCTGTTTTTATTTCAGTATAACGGCAACATTAGCTAGCATCGGGGCTGCAGGCATTCCACAAGCCGGACTGGTAACTCTGGTCATGGTGTTGGACACTGTAGGTTTGCCCGCTGAGGACGTAACCCTAGTCATTGCCATCGACTGGATATTGTAAGTAGATTGTCATCCTCCAATGAACTTCTCATTTACTCAAACATTTTCAATTCTAACAATTAGTTTGTTAGCCTACATTAACCATCTCGTCAAATTGACATGAGCATTCAAGAGAAATTTCCTAGAGAATGTTCCATTTACTCTCATGTACTACAGGGTAGCCTATATATTATTATATTAATATATCCCTCTAAATAATATTCCTTACAATTGCTGTGAATTGCGTACACTTTTATGTAAGAAATACAATGTATTTGTATAGTCTTAAGCCCATCTTATCGCTTATTCCATAAAATTTTACCATGAAACATTATCGACGCAATTCGCAAGCCAAATTGCATTTTTTTCGTTAGAACTTCATTGCATTAATTTATTTATTTATTCTGGAATTTAATTTATTTATTTATTCTGGAATAGGATAGTCTTCATAATAGCTGCTAAGAGTATGCTGGTCGATGATTTTCTTATTTATTTATATCAACCTCGTATAGTTAGTAGGCCTATGAAATTTAATTTTTGTGTCCTACTATTTTGTTATTTTACTATGAAACTGTTCTCTTTTGTCAGTTCTGTAAATTTTTGAGTGAGCTTCATTTTATTTGAATGGTTTCAGAATCGAATTGACCCACAACATTTTTAGAGGCTACAGACTTGAACTCCATTTTGGATGGGATGCTTTCAAATATTCAGTGTTTTTTAATTCTTTAAATTTCTTTTGAATCTGATAACACCAATTTGGTTTTCCTTGTTTCCATTAATTTTCAATTCATTTAATTTTATTACTAATATTATTCTCGTAAATTATAATATTAAAGTAATGTTTACTCTTTGAGAGTAAGACGAATTTTCTCCTTCCTGTTGTGTATTGTGTAAATATTCATTAATATGGATATGTTGAGCCAGTCAGATAATCTATCTTTAATTTTCTCACATTAATTAATGAATTTACAAGTTGGATTCTGAAGAACTGAAAATTTTTCAAACTGCCAAATGTACAAAACATAATTTATTAATTTTGAATTTCTGAAAGTGCTATCAATTATTCTGAAGACTTCTGCAATGGCGGATATTGACAACAGCATTGAATTCATCGATTTCCAGCAGCTCATCAATATTGTAGTCAATATCCGCCATTACGGAAGTCTTCAGTAGGCCTACAATTTATAGCACTTTGAGCCGTTCGAAATGAATTAACGAACTTGAGATAAATTTATTTAGCTAACAATCCTCAATTTTTCAGAGATCGATTCAGAACGACCGTGAACGTCCTTGGAGATGCCATCGGTGCTGGAGTTGTCAATCATATCAGCAAAGATGAACTACAAATGATGACTGAGATATCAATCAAAATGAAAACAATGAACAGCGAATCGCAAGCTGAAAGCACTCAATAAAATCTATTTATCATAATTGGAATATCGAAGAGAAAGGAAAAGAATGATAATGTTCATGTAGCATTCGAAATACAGACTTAAATATTCAGATAACATCTTATTGAGATTAATTTTAAAAGATTTAAATATTAATAATTCAATCCTACTCTGAATAGCCCTTTGAAAACTGAATACATTCACTTCATTCAATATAGGGATCAAGTATTTGCTCAAAAATAAAATAGTTTATCAATAATTGGTAAAAGAATCAGAAACGTGTAGAAATGCTCGTATGACTGGTGATAATTCTTATTTCTATTGTTGCATCAAATCTAACAACAATTGATTATATTTAGCTACGTTAACTTGAGCTCATTTTCAAGGAATAAGTGTGTGATATATTCATTCAATTACGTGGCAATTTATTTTTTCAATAGTAAATTTTAACGAATTGATTATTATTGATAGGATCACTGCTACAAAGCTACTATGAATAAATTATTCCTCGAAATTCAATGAACTGTTCACGGAAATTAGATAGAACAATCAACTTGGAAAGAATAGTGAATACAAAACTTATAATGTTTTGAGGTGAAAAACGTAGAACACAATATTATCAGGCCTACATGAAATAAGCAATTCTCAAGTCTTGAAGCATGGGAATAATTATTGGAAAAAATTATTACTGAGCATTGCGTTCTTGATAATTCTTTGCAATATAGATTCAGAATTAGTTGGACTGAACTCATAATATCAAGAGTTAGGATTAGTTATTACCTCATTACCTGGTATTGCTTTTTTGATGATTCCATGCAATAGATTTGGGGTTACTGTACTTGAACATTAGCTCATAATACTGACATTACTGTATAACTTGTAGAATAGTTTTAACATTCTAATATGTTTTTATACCGTGCTGTATTTGAGAGAATGATATTCAATAATTGGAAAAATATTTTACTTGCTTCTTTTAGTTTGCCTTTTTCCTCTATGAAAATTTATGAGTTCTTAAAGTGCTTCTAATTTTGTATGTTACCGCATATGATTTTCCATAATAACCAGTCCAGTTCCATAATATACAATCATACCAAAGTAAAAAGAGATTTGATTAATCTGTGATGTTTTTCATGACGAAATGCTTGATGAACAATTTAATATCAAAACTGACACTGCATTTCTATTAAAATATTATTTTCCCCCTCATCCCAACCTCAACAAAGCCCCTGACCCCTGGCGGCAGGCTGACGAAGCTTCTCTTCAGAAGCGAAATAATATAACTCCAGCCTCTCCAGTATAAGTGAGTGAAAATAATATTTTAATAGAAATACAATGTCAGTTTAGATATAATATTATTTAATTAATCTTTTAATAAATGAATTAATCCACTACTCAAAACCCGGGATTATGTTCTTAATTTTTCTAATTCAATATGCGAACTCAGCTCCTCAGCCGAGCTTGCTGAAAAAGTATCGACCATTAAGTTAGGCAGTTGCCCTGAATTACCAAAGTTTGCTAATCAGTTAGTTGTAGCCTAAAAATTCACATATTACAATAATTTAAAACTACAAGGAAAAACGTCTATAAAATTGCGCAGTAACTAAAATACTATAACAAAAACTGAAAGAACAAGTTTGTAAATTTTTAAACAGCTGGCTCAGAATAGTTATTTATGTATTAAAGATCGTAAAGTGTGATTTACTTGCTGAATCATAATTGATGCAATATATCAGAAACGTGATTTTGCAACGTGATTTTCAGTAATTTGGCAAGAGCAATAAAAAATTGTGATGCACAAATTACAAACAATATTTTTCATGAAACTGCAGTTCTAAATTTCCATGCAATAACTGTATGAAATTATTGTTTCCAATCAACATGCTATCATTGAGGTTATGAAAAACTCAGCCAGCAAGCATCAGTGTTGCCAGCCATACAATAATTATCATTGTATGATAATTTGAAAAATTGGAGTCTTTTGTATAATAAACAATTCACCTTCTTGTACAATAATTTAAAAGAAATTTCATTTAAAAAATAATTTTAAAATAGTTATTTCTATTTAAACATAAATAATTGTAAATATCTGATAATTTTGTACCTCAGTACAATAATCCTAGAATGGAAGGTTAGCAACACTGGCATCTGGCCCTGAAATCAGCTGACCAGCATTAAGTACATTACTGCACGCTCATCAGTAAACAGCAACTTTATAATTAGTTTTCAGCATGCAAACTATTCTTTAAGAGCAGTTGTGAGGGAAAAAAATATTTTATTGAAGAGAATTTGAGTCCCATATTCATTAATATTAGAGCCTTTAGAGGAAAGGCTTTTAAGCCTCCCTTGAGATAAGGAAGATTCAAGGTTTGTTAATGAATATGGACCTAAACCTCTTTGTCTATCAAAATGTTATCTTGTAGCCAGGGGTGCCCACCCCCCCTAAGCCTCATGACGCACCCCCCCCTAAGCCTCATGACGCACCCCCCCCCCTAAATTTAGCACCAACCCCCCCCCCAAAAATGTAAAAAAGCCCCCCGTATTCTTTCTAAATCTAAAAGAAGATTTTTATAACTATTGAAAAAATTCAAACCCAGTCGATAATATACAAAATGTATGTATATTTCTTGAGATTCTTTACATAGGTAACATTTTTTTGTAAAGGTAAAAAAGAAATATCAATGAAATGAATATATGTACTTCTGCTCAATAAACTTAATTGCATAATAGCTAAATAATAATTTGAACCTAAATGGTTTTTAAACAATAAAATATTATTACAAATACACAATGCTCAATAAAAATGAAATACCAAATACCTATAAGTTTATGTTCGGTGTACCAATTACATTAAGGTTAAATAATTCTACAAAGTTGTTCCTTTAAAGGAAGTGAAAACAATGAGTTAATAACTTCATTTGTAAAACACAAAAATTCAAAATACTATGTCATTTATTGGACAGTAATTAAATAACAGGTTATTTACTTAGTGTAGTATCTTGGGAGAATTTATGTATGGATGAAGTACATAAAAGGCACACATTTCAAAGAAGTGTCTTTCAAAATCAAAATAAAGACATAGTTATGAAAAATTACTGCATTTTTAGTATTTAGTAAGTTTTTCAAAAGCAGTTCTTACTTATTAGTAAGTAGTTATCGTAAAATACATGAAAAACATCAACAGTTTGAAGTCAAAAATTTAAAATTTGTAGGCTGTGACCATCTACAAGTTAGCTACAAGTTAAATCTATCTCTCTAAACCCCACATAGAAGTTTTTGTCTTTGGGATGAGGAAACAGAAAACCTTTCAATTATTTCTTCGTTAGAAATAGACTGAAGTACATATTTTTCTGCAGCTAGAATTAGATTGGACAACCATGAGTCTCCCATAGCTGATCTGAGTTTGTTTTTGATAATTTTAAATCGACTTATTGCTCTTTCTGCTGATTAACTAGTAACTGTTAAGGAGAGTAAAGCTGTATAAACCACTTTCAGAGCACTCGCTTAGCGTCTTGCTAAGTTTGAATAATAACTTCCTGCACAAATCCTAATAACTATTTTAGCTAATTCATATTCAATTGTATAATAATAGTAATTATAAATATATTTTCATTAATTGACATTCTATCTGGTGACTTCGTAGTATATTTTTGAATGTTGTCACGTTAAACACGGTTTCAATCAACTTTACGCCCCCCCCCCCCCACCCAAAACGTTTTTTGGAACCCCCCCCCAAGAATTTCAATGACGCAGTCTGCGTCATAGCCCCCCCTGTGGGCACCCCTGTTGTAGCTCTCAGGAGTTTGAATTGATTTTTGAATGGATTACAAAATATTATAAAACAATATTATTTATTTATCACTTGCACTAGACAGTTACTGCCTGACATAAAGCAGAGTGCGGTAATTTTGCGAGTGATATAGAAGCTTTACACTCAAAATACATACATTTTTCCCACAGCTGCAGTTTTGGATTTCCATTATATAAATGTGTAACTATTATGTCTGTACAATGCGCCAACGTTGAGCATGAAAAACTTACCTGGCAGTTATCAGTGCCAGCTGGAAAGCTTCAATGTTGCCAGCCATATGATAATTATTATAGTTTTGCTTAATAATTTGGTGTCATGTGTGATGTAAGATCTTGCTAAGTGCTTTTGCACAATAATTTCAAAGAAATCTTATTCTGAAACATTTTTTAAAATAATTAAAAGATAACCATTTTTACAAAAACATAAATAATATTGTAAAATATTTGATAAATTAATACAATAATTTTGGACGTCAGGTTCGAGAATTGAGAATACAAGATTGGCAACACATGAGCGAAAAAGTAAGCTATGATGTCAGCAAGATGACCCGTTAATTCTATAATTGGTAGGGAATAGAGCGCATGCGCGAACTGTGTAGCGAAGCCATGACCACTGCATAAAACCAGAGGTGCCCATCCCCCCAAGGTCAAGAGCGCAAATCGCCCCCCCCCCCATTTTATACTGCCTCTTTTTTCACCCTCCCAAACTTGGGTATCTGCCCCCTTCCCAAATACAGGAGACACTATTAGGAACAAATGAAAAAATGAAATTTAAATGATTTTCAAATTCAAATTTTTCTCACCAAATTGATACAATAATAATAATAATTTAATTCATCATATTTATATACATATCATGCACATATTACATTCTTTAATATAAACACATATAATCATTGAACATAGATAAATTGAAAAATTATTTGTAATATAGCAAAGTACGATAATTGTAGGCTGCAAATTTAAAACAAAATGAAAAATCTATTACTTCCTCAAAAAACAAAGTAATAAAGTTCTCTAATTGAATTATACATTACTTTTATTCAATTGCAATGTGGATTTCACAAAATACTTCTCTACGTTAACGCTTTGAATTTCACAAAATAAAAATTATTTCTTTCAATATTGAAAATTAAATTCATTTATTAAAACATCACAGCATAAAACTGGAAATTTCAGATTAACATGAGAAATTGAAAGTGTAAATACTCTACACAAAATAAAATGAAAAAATATCGCAATAAATTTGATTGTTGTGAGTTTTAAGATAGTTATTCCACTATTGATCGATTCCACTTTTTAGGCAATTCAATTGCATATTACCTTTATTAAGACACATTTGTTAGGGATTGACATTAAATATGAAATTTCTATCTGTCAAATGACTCGCTTGCATCTCTAGAGACTTTAGCCATTTAACTGAAATTTTCCAGGCAATAAATAGTCCCTCTAAACCAAGAGATTCTAGACTCATGTCTAGAAAAGCTTAAATCCATTCATTTTAGTCCTCATTATGGATTTTTTTTTTAACTTTCGATATGGAGAGCTTGATTTGAGGCTTAAAATCAGTAGTTTTATATGAGTATTTATTAAAATGAAGATTATAAATTGGATAGAGTGAAAGCTTAAATTCAATAAATCATTGCTTTTGTGAAACGTTTGCCTAAGAACTTGAACCCACTTTTCGTATATTGTTTGTTCATTAATTAGATGTAAACAAATTTGAAGCCCGCCGTCTGCAAAAATATTGAGAGACCTTTTCTCCTTTCAAGCCTACAGCGTCAACTTCATTCAAGTGGTCTGGGGGACCTTCAAACCCATGTTTGGGGGCTCCGAAAATTTTTTTTCTGTCACTTGCTTACATTTTGTAAAATGATGTGGCCCCTTGACGTTGAGGCCCAAGAAAACTTGCCTTGTTCGCCCCATCCCCTCTGTAATCTTGATTAATTTATTTTTTTAGTTAATTTGAAGTATTAAAATTATAGTACTTTTTCTAGCTGAAACGAATTTTGTTCATGTATGAAAACTTTTTTACCTCCAGTAACCAATATTATCGTTATTTTTATTGATGCATCCCTACTTGTTTTTGGGTCCTCTTTTACAGGCTCAAGGAGAGGGGTTTGTAACCCGGAACCCTCTCCTCGTCGCTATGCCAATGCAATATACACCTGTATGACTTTACAAATCCTCTCAAAATCCATTGGACTAGCTTAATTTTATCATAATTTTCAACTGTATCTTCTTTGTCGCTGCTGTCTTCTTGAGTGGCAGGTTCTCCTTTTATATTTAACACATATAAAAATATTCTCATAAGTCAGTTTAAAATTGAGGAGAATGTTTCTAGGTCTGAAGCTACAAGTATTTTATCCAGCTCATGATACATGCATTCTGCAGGAAGTTAAACATTTCACTTGCAAATAAATAAACTTAACAGACATATACTTTCAGCTGTAAATGACATAATTTGAGTTTTTTTTAAATTGAAAATCGTGGTTGAAAAGTAAAATCTTATCCAAAAATATCGTGGGGGGGGGGGGTGGGAATTTAGGGTCTGGTCTGTCCTTGATTTATTTTCTTGATTATCTTTAAATCGATTAGACTCCTATGAACTTCTCAGTGAAAACCATTAGTGAGAGACGTGTGTGTAGCCAACGTAACCTTGAAAGATTTTTGTGAACTTTTAGTTGAGAGTTGGTGAGAATAAGTTTTATAGGTAAGTTACTGAAATCCAATTTGAATGTAGATAAATGAATGAATAGATTAATAAATGATGTGGATCCGACTAACGTGTGTGTGTGTGTGTTTTAAATGCATTATTTATAATGCTTTGCATAATGTCTTTATTAATGTGAAGCAGGTAAGTTCATGATACTAGGCATTATTGCTATTCTAGTCTTCCTCATACAGCAGGAATGTATTAGAATACATTAAGTTGTACAGTGTCCAGCTTAATAAAATTAATCATCATTGAAAATTGAATCGAATCTCAATGTTCTTCACCTACACTTTTTATAAAATGATTTTATTTGTTAGCATGCCATGTGATAACTGATAAGAGCATGGATTAACTGACCAACCTATATAGGTTTAATGAATCTATGACAAAGAATATGATATTAGACTTTCTATGAAACAACTCAATTGTCTTTCAATATTATATTGCAATTAATATAAAACTGTTCTGAACACGAATGTTCTCTACTTGTAATCAGGTGTGAAAAGGTGAGTGAAGAAAGACGAAGGGAATCTTTCTTAACTAAAGTAATTATTCTTCAAATTTGATTTGCTAAATTGTCAACTGATTAAATTTAAACTAATGTAAGCATCTACATTTAAATTCATTCAATAATCAAGTTTTTTATTTTCTTGTCTCATTTATAAGATTTTATTGACGTTTTTATGGTAGTTGCTCGAAATTCTTAGTGATGTAATTGGAGGTAATACAAAAGTTTTTGTTTTATTAAGTAGATTTGGATGAAAAAATAGTAAGATGGGATGGAATGACTTTTTCTAATTATTAAGTGAAGGGGGCTCAATTGGATAAACTTATCTATAATAATCTTCATATGAGTAAAATCATTAATATTAGTGTGGAATCGTCAGCGCTATGGTAATAATGGATTAGCTTAGGATTGATGAATAAATTAAACCATTTATCTGGTAAGTAGCTGGATTTTCCTGTCTTGGCCTTAACATTCGCTAATGTTTGTTCTCAGTAACTTTATCAAGGACCTGTCAGTGCCTTATTATCTTCCAATACTACAGAATCAATTGTCTGCAAATAGCATGAATTGTAATTTTTGCAAGTGGTAAGTATACCTGAGTTTGATCAATAATTATTTTTTGTTACTTTGTGAAATTCAGAATGATATTACTTCAAGTTTTGTATTTAAAAGAATAAACGTAATCATGATATAAATTTAGATTAATAGATTTTTTGTGAACTCCTGTTCAATAATTTATGGAAATTGGGAAATAAGGTATTGCTTGTCTAATGAACTCTACCATATGATTTTGAGCATTAGCACCAAATGAGATCAGTCATTGATCAGTCCTAAGGCCTATTGTCCCGAGGGTTACGGTTAAGTACGTAGATTCCTGCCTGCTCCTTAGTAAACAGCTGTTTTACAATTAGTTTTCAGCATGTAAACTAGGTCTTTACGAGAAGTTGTAGGAAAAAATATTTTTCAACAAATCAAGATTTTATTTTTCTGCATCACCTTAAAGAATACATTATTATTGATGTTATCAATAGTAGTGCATTTCTTGCCTAATATATAAAATATTGGTTTTTCTCAACACAATTAATATATATATATATATATATATATATATATATATATATATATAGTTTTATATTTTATATAGTTCATATAGCTATTTATAGTGTTTTTTTTTTTTTTTTTTTTTAAATTAGCAATAATACCTCATACTGTCAGTGATCGTATGACCAGAGATGAAGAATCCATCTTCATGTATTCAGTGGTTGGATAGATCCTCTACTTATTTCACGAAGTTTGCAAGAAAGGAGACAAAAGAAGTGATGAATGAACAAGAGTGCGAAGCCAGTGAGAGACTCTTGAGTGCTCGTGATTCCACAATGGAACTGTCGCCTACAATTCTTTTCTAGTGCCAATCTGACAAACGGTGCAGCAGCTTTGTATAACTTAATCTCAGATTAGAAAGCATCAATGGGAAGAAGATGACTTATCTTCGCTTGTTGAATGTGTCAATGTGCCATCACAGAGTCTTAACAATTCTTTCTCTATGTTTCAAGTTTGCAAGAGAGCTCTATATGATCATGACATCATTAAATGAATGTGGAATCATATTCACGCTGCATCCATAATAGCTATCAATTTCTGATAGAAACAGTTACGAGGAGTGGAGGTAGGCTACTCTCCAGCAGAGGAGAGTTTACCTTTATAGAACTCACCAGTCTGAATAATACAAGATCCTCTACGGTATTCAATAACAATATCAAATTTTACACAAAACTTACAGTAATTGGTACAATTAGCTCAATTTTACCATTTTTCTAATTTTATTATTGAGAAATAGATATTATTAATGATGCAAATGAGACAAGGTAGAAAATTTTCAATCAACAAACCAGCCGTAAAAGGATCTGTGAATTAAGGATATTTTCAGTTGAAATTTTGGTGGCTTCAAGTACTTATAGATTAATAATTATCATCATTCTCCATGCTAGATAAGATGTGTGAAATTATAATATAAAAGTGCATGATTGAGCAGACCTATTTCATCAATTTGGAAGAAGGATACTTGGGTTGTGAGGTTTGCTTGTCGGTAGCTTTCAAACAGAAAATGAACATTCTATGCAATAATTTGTCATCCATGAGAACACAATTCTACTGTGGATTAAAAACAGTTCTTGTGGCACGCTGAGAATAAATTTCGTGAATACATGAATTACACGGATTACCTCCTCCAAATTGATAGATTTGTTCTAATTTCTGATGGGATAACCCCATGTTGTCCCTCTTTCACGAATTACTGTGCTACTAGATCTATTCATCTGTCTAACATCCTCCTATGAGGGCGCAGAATACTCAAAATGTAAACTTCTGCCTAAAAATTGTAGTAGGCTAAATTACTACCACAGATCAGTTGCTCAAAAGATGCGCGGCATCACTTAGTAATGATATCCCTGACCAAACCATTCGCCTTCTAAAATGATAAACACTGACAGTGATTAACTAATCTTCACCTATCAGCATACTCTTCACATATCATCGCATGCCACGGATTACTTCCTCCAAATTGATAGATTTGTTCTTCCTCACTCAATTTCAATATTATTCAGACACAGGAACAAGCTTCAGAAGAATTTGATGTGCTGCTATTGAAAAGTTGTAGCTTATTGGCTTGAAATTGAAATAATAATTCAATGAATAATTAAGTTCTAAGTGCACCTTCGGCTGTAGGGAATAGTTGAGCAGAGTTGTAAAACATAGTACTCAAACCCTGTTGAGTGCAATTACAGATCAGTCACAAGTTTTAACCTAACGATAACTACTAAAACTTATCATCTAGAGACTATAGAGTAGTGATAGATGAACGAGTGGTATGACAAGATAGTAGTATTGGAAAAAAGATTAATATTTTAATATACTAGAAAAATAAGTAAGAGAAAGTCTGGTGAGTTACCTGGAAAAATAACCATGGCAGTTAGGCTTTTGGCAAAACAGTAGTACAGAGTACGCCATTTTCGAGCAAACACGGCCCGTAATTGATAATTTGGACAATAATAGGAAATATATTGCAGTATTTATAGATTTGACATGAGAATTCGATATTCGATACAGTATCACTCGGCTTTTTTTAAAAAAAACTGAGGGGAATTGTCTGTGAATGGTTTAAATCGTACTTGGAATATTGGGTTCAAAGAGTAAAGATTTGAAATAAATTGAGCTCAGAAGAAGGGGTAGCAATACATTTTGGAGTACAATAAGGGACAGTACTTGGGCCCATATTGTATCTCATTTTTGCCAACAATCTGTGTACAATTGTTATTGATTGCAAAATTATTGCTTTTGACGACGACACTGTAGTCTTATTCCAAGGCGAAAACTGTGATTAAATCTTCAAGGTAGCTGAACTGGGGATGGAAAAAATTACACATTGGCTTCAAGACAACATTTTAACCCCCAACTATTCAAAGATAAATTTCATGATATTTTCATTAACAGAGGCCACAAAATCACAGAGGGACTCCTTTAAACTTCATCACTACAATCAAAACGGATTAAATAATTGTGACTACCCATCAATCGAGCAGCACAGATAGATTACCTAAAACGTTGGGATAGTCCCATCATTCACAGTTCATCAAGCATTTAAAAAAACAATCTTCAAGTTTATTCAATTAAGACAAATTTGGTCAACTGAAATGTTAAAGAATGTATATTACTTACTGATTGAGTCAATAATAATTTTTTAAGGCATATTGGCGTGGGGGGCAAGAAACATCTGTCACAAATTTAAAGTTGTTCATAAGTTCATTTTAAGGATAATATGATTCAAGCACCCACTCTTCCCATCTGTATATCTTTTCAGAAAACTGCGTTTCAAGCGTTGGACAAATATATATTCACAGGATTCTTACTTTCATCAATAGAAACCCAAGTTTTTTTCAACAATGAGCATTCCCAGAGTAATACTAACAGAAGAAATATAGATTTACTAATTCATAGGATGAATATCTCATTTGCTAATAGATCAACAGCATATCTGGGACCGAAAATTTTGAATAGCCTTCCATTAGAAAAAAATCATCCCAGTTCATACTTTGAAGAAGAAAATCAAGATATGGTTATACACGGAATAATTCACAGTGAGCAATTCATTTCATAAGCTCATAGAATAATAGAAACAATATTGAATTTGGATTTGTAAATAGTATTCAAAAAATGATCAATTCTAGCACATATTCTGTTTTGTAATTATTATTTAGTGTACACAGTTTTTTCATAATAAAACTTTTATTTGTATAGTATAAACATATATTTTTGACTAATCCAGTAGCACACCAGCACATATTTATACAGCGAGTGTCACTAATTAACAATTTTGAATTATCTGCTGTGTATTGTGTTAAAAGCTAATTTGTAACATCATTTGATTGCAATGTTCAAGTTTATTGAATAAATTATCAATTCATTATTTAAATGTCAGCAATGTATTATTGTATTGCAACACAGAGAGAAAGAGTCCAAATTTTGACAAGCTGCATTTTTGAAGATAAGTACAGTATATACTGGTTCAATTGGCTTGGAAAGACCTACTCTTTGAAATGGTAATTGAAATCAGTTTCAATTGTCCGGTTTTAGTGAGAATACTGATCTGCCGAAAACATGTTTCAACTAGAAGCTTGGCTGTTTTGAACAGGAGTCGGGTCCAGGAAGAAACGAACACCGAACAGCATCTAAATATCTAAATGAAAGCGAATGATCAATTGATCAATGATATGATATTGTTTTTTCAGTTGGGAGTTTGAGTGAAGAAGTCGAATGACGAGGGGGGGGGAGGATTGCGAAGGGAGTGCTGAAGTAGGTATGGGGGACTGCTATCATTGTGTGTGGGGACCTTGAAAACGCTATAAAGGGGGGGGGGGAACGACAAAGTTGCGGAACCGGGGCCGGCGATCTCAAGCGCCGCGTCAGTCGAACACCGGCTGTGAGCGAGGAGTTGTGTGACGATCCGAGAAGGAATCTGAGGAAGTGGTGCCGAGAAAGCCGGATGAGAGTGTGTTGTGCGTCGCTAACAGAATAAATAATTTTTAGTTTGGCGTGGTTTTTCTGCGCAAGTTGGAATTGTGTCGCGTCTGTGCTGCTTCTCTCGGCTCCTACCTGTTGAATTACGAACGTCGACGTTGGAGCTTTGACGAGCGTCGCAACGACTACCACCGACGCCGACAACACTAGCCGACGCTCAGTGATACACGGTCAGTGTGAACCGGCCAATTTCTCTCCCGACCCACCTGTCTCCTGGCTTCGTTCACTACGTTGCCAATGTTGCGTGCCTTTATGCGTTTATTTTCGGATACAACGCATGCTGTAGTGATAGCACTTCTTGTAGCCTTCTTGATGCTTAACTTCTATTTCTAATAGGCATTTGGCTTGGCTTAGGCGCCTGAACACACTAATCCTTGAATATCGTAATATTAATAAAGAGTAAACTAAATTTATATTCGACTAAAAACGAGTTTGCCAACTTTTTTACAACTATAACTTTTATTCTAGTGCTCTGAGTAGAATATCGTGAATAGTGGCTCACCAGGAAGGATGTATATTTTGTGATATACGGTACAGTTGAGGGATCAAATAACACAGTAATTATTCTAATGTGAGATAATTATTAATAATATTATATTACAATATAATCATATTATATTATAAGTAAATTGATATTATTTATTAATAATAATATCAACTAATATAATCATTTAATGCGACTAATATGTAATTAATTTAACACGCTAGCAACAAGTACTCTTTTGGAAATCTAGCAATGCGCAAGTATCCAGTGTTAGGCTTCAATAGTGAAGACTACATGGAGCTGATCCAAAACCGCGATTCGAGAGAGATTCGTCCCCCAGTTTATTTCAATTTATTATTATATTAATGGAATGTAATGGCATGCTATTTTCTGAGAAGGGAGAAGGGGAACAGACGCCCACAACTCCCCTTCCTCCTACCATCTATTCACAAAGTGGTGTATTTCTATAATTCAATTTCTAGAAATATCAAAAGGTCTTCAATTTTATGACTATCATATACATAGATTTTATAGCACGTAGGCCTATACTATGTATGTTACTCTGGTTTGAGTCGAAAGTCGAAATTTCATCTCCGCTTCTAATCTGCCAGCCCTTACATGTACCTACCTACATACCTAGCCTGCAAGTACCTCGATGTACCTATACCTAACAAGCTCCTTTCAATCTGCAAGAATAGGGGAATCGAATCGGCAGTGTTTCTCCATTTTATCCTATTGTTTCCTCATAAATATTATAGTATTTTTTGCCCTAATCATTCTTTAATTCCATTACATAACAAGCTCCTTTCAATCTGCAAGAATTTCTCATATTGTTGTATTGCAAGATTGTGCACTTCCCAAATGAGCAACTTACAAATTGAAATCACGAACAATATAAGCATGCTAAAGGTCGACTGCATAAATAGCTCTACAGGAACAAAATAATAATGTTCGGAAAATTCAGCCTCTCAATTAGGACACGGGAATAAATCGTGTTCATCCTTATGTTAATGTTCCTTATGTTATGTTCCATCCTTCCTTAAGGATGGAAGAGCATTGATCTACACCGGGTTATTTTTAACGTAATTTAATTTGATAAAGTTCACATCTCATTTCTATTGTGGCGCATCTAATACTAATGTATGTAATAATAATTACAAAGCGACAAAATAAAGACTGTCATGAAAACCAGAACTGCTAAATGAGCCAAAATAGTTACCCACCAGCTGATACAATCCTCACTTTAATTGGCTATATGCTCCCATGGCCGACATTACTCCCACGTCCCACGGACATCAGATAGCCGTAAGTTATCCACTATCGTGGAATATATTTTAAACGTGGAATATAATCTTAGACATTCAATACGGATCGCAAGATTGATGTGTGATCCTGGATCGCAGTTAAATATTGACTTACGATCAGAGGCGGATTTATATATTTGCCGCCTAGCAATGTGTGCCCTAATCATGCTCTGATTTTGGTAGTTTGGCATTCGTTCTACTTATTGAAGCACTCCTTTTTGCATCAGACTTGCTGTGAATTATTTCAATGAGTATTCACGGGTGTCGAGGGGGGGTGTTGGTAGACTAGGCAGTATTGTTTGAAGTGAGTGGAAAGAAGAAAGAGACCTCTAACAATATGAAGATAATATCGCCTATGATTAATTTCTTCTGGAGTTTGGGGGTACTACTACCCCGGAAGGTTTGTGGAAAATAATCCCTCTAAAATCATATTTTAAGCGATTCTGGGTATGCATTCATCTCCCAAAACATTTCAACTCACGTTATGTGTCAAAGTGAATTTTATTCGTTCTTTTGTCATTGTGAATGGAAGATTGATCTAGTTAAAAAAAAATTAAAGCACGCCTGTTCTTGGAACCCCACTGTCCCCTTGGAACCATCACCTGTTGGGATACATGCGGTAACATACTTTAAAATTTCATTTTTAGAACTAATACTCCTGTACTCGGGCACATAATTACACCCCCATACTGTAATAGGTAGGCCAACTTCCGGAAGTGGTAAACAGACCGTTTAAGAATTAGTTAAAATTCTTCACTCACAATAACATTATGTATGACCTCTATTGCAATTGAAACATACATAGCGAATTCGTAGACTTTGCCGACCTAGCCCGTGTAGTACTAGCCGTCCCTTTTACTGGTTCAGCCCAGCATTTCCCTCATATCTCATAGGACAGCGAGCGGGAGAGCATTTTTCACGCCCTAAATGCTCTGATTTTGGTAGTTTGGCATTCGTTCTACTTATTGAAGCACTCCTTTTTGCATCAGACTTGCTGTGAATTATTTCAATGAGTATTATGACAAATTGAAGAATATTAGTCAACTTATTAGGCCATAATTGTTGAACGATAAGAAGGTTAGAACCGCCCAGCCTAAATACGAAATAGCTCAACTTGTCAAAATTGAAATCTCTTGAAACACAACCATTTTTCTAATCTTATTATTTCCTTTCAAGTTGAAATCATATACCCACCTATGTTATTTACATTTTATAATAATTGAAAACTTCAGAGTGATTCAAATTAATAGAATAGTGCAGAGGTTCTCAAACTGTGGTACGCGTACCCCTTGGGGGTACTCGAAAATTTTCAGGGGGTACGCGAGGCAGGTTAATGAAAAATTAAACCATTTTTCCGTTTTGCAATCACGCAAGGTTATTATTTAACATTGAAATCTAATAAATTGAATACTTTTTGGTCGAGTTACTAGGAACCAACATGAACAATAGGTTTGTACAACTATTTCGTAGAAGTTCATAGACAAGGTTAATGTTGGGGACGATTTAAGGTTTTACCTTGAGCCTAGCATTGAGGAGCTATGTTAAGAAGCAAGCTCATCCTTCTCATTAATTTTTTGTAATAGGTTTCAAATATGTTTCCAAATCCCAAATGTATTGTGTTTTTGATGTAAAAATGCTTTTTAATTTAACCGTCACCCCCCCCCCCCTAACATCTCCTCGCGGTAACAAGGGGGTACGCTAAATTTTAATTTCTCATTAAGGGGTACAGTCCTTGAAAAAGATTGAGAACCCCTGGAATAGTGAATGTTGATTGTTAAAATATTATTATTTAGGAACTCTATACACTCAAAATAGGATACTAAACTTCATTTACACATTTTCGCACAAAACAACTCATTTTTTGCAAGGAGGTGGAGGATTGTTTCAATAATTTGAGCCTTATCTCTTAACTATTTTCAACAAATTGGAAACTCACATATTTCTCACATATTTCACACTAGACTTTCAATCACTTTTTAACGCCTCATTGAATATTCTGAGTGAAGTTTACTCGCTTATTAGTACCAGCGAGTTGTAATTATTTGTAAAAAACAAAAGGACTGGTACTAAGTGGTCGGATGAAAGAAAGACATGACTGAAAAGATGAAAATCTCATGGGCGAACCGCAGGAAGAACCTTAGAGGCTTTACGTGATCCATACTGGGTCTATCTATATAAATAAAATTAGAGTTTTGTCTGTACATTTGTCAGAATATTATATGTTTTTGTTATTTTTACGTTTTATACAATAAAGAAGCCGAAACAAGTCTTATCTCAATTTCTGTCTGTCAGTCACGGCCCCGAAGGCATTTTACGCGGCCTTCTCCTGAAAAACGAGAGCATCGATCGGGATTTAAGTTATTTATCAGTATTGAAAACTTTTTTGACAATGTCTTTAGCTATAAAAAACTAAATTGACTTTTTTTAAACAAAATAATAAACGTTTAAAAACCAAGTATTGTGCGATTTTGGGTACATTTCTTCCAAGTTTTACTACCACATAAGAACAACTCACATAATTTATCACGATATATCAATCAGCTGTTATAACTTTCAAATATTCTCTCTGATAACTGTCACTGAATTGCTTACGTTCTTTGTTGTTTACTAAGCTGCTAACAACTTCATGATCGTTGCTATCAAAAAAGCCGAAACATATTATTTAGTCTTATTTCTAAACATAATCCGTACGAAGGACGGGCACAATAGCTAGTTTCGGAAATAAAAATAATGATAATATTGACTATCTTTCTATAAAATAGGCGAACATGTTTTTTTGTGATGACAACTCCTCCGTGGTTTCTCGACCGATTTTGTTCGTTCACGTCTCATTTGAAAGATCTCATCGTGGACATGAGGAATGAACGATCAAAGTTTCAATTTTTACCATTGATTTAACATAGGGATCGGTGAGCTGAAAATTTTCACATTTCAAATTATGATTCGATGATCAGCTGTTTTGAAACAAAAATTTTATTTTTCATTGTTCGTTCAGAGAGAGAGGGTGGGAGGATGGGATAAAGAGGAAGAGAGAGAGGAAAGAGAGAGAAAGAAGAAGAAGGGGAAGAAGAAAGAGGAGAAGATGAAGAAGACGAAGGAGAAGAAGAAAGAGGAGAAAAAGAAGAAGAGGGAGAAAAAGAAGAGGAAGAAGAAGAATAAGAATAAAAAGAAAAAGAAGAAGAAAAATAAGAAGAAGAAGAAGAAGAAAAAGAAGAAGAGGGAGAAAAAGAAGAGGAAGAAAAAGAATAAGAATAAAAAGAAGAGGAAAAAGAAGAAGGAGAAAAAGGAGAAGGAGAAAAAGAAGGAGAAAAAGACAAAGAAGAAGAAGAAGAAAAAGAAGAAGGAGAAGAAGAAAAAGAAAAAGAAGAAGTGGAAGAAGCAGAAGAAAAAGAGGAAGAAGAAGTGGAAGAGAAGAAAAAGAAGATGAAGAAAAACAAGAAGATTAAGAAGTAGAAAAAGAAGATGAAGAAGAAAAGGAGAAAAAGAACAGGATGAAGAAGAAGAAGAAAAAGAAGAAGAAAAGAAGAGGAAGAAAAAGGAGAAGAAATAGGGAACGAAAAAGAAGAAGAAAAAGAAGATTAAGAAGAAGAAGAAGAAAAAGACGAAGAAAAAGAAGATGGAGAAGATGTTGCTGCCAGTAGAGCAATATCTTTTGCTGGGCAGCGCTTTTTTGTGGAAGATACTTCGGAGCAGAGTCACCTGAGGAAAGATTATCGTATCTACACAAAGATTATTGTTTATCATGAACTGATTTGAGAAACAAATGAAATTATTGAAAATATAAAAAGTGTACTTATTTAACCAGAGTGTTCAAGCATTTATTCCAGATTCAATGCAAAATAAAAAGCATTGATGTTTACTGAGAAATGGAGAAAATTAAGGAACTCATAGCATCATAGGTATGTTTGATACCCACTTAGAAATGGGGCAACTCATACTGTGCTTAAACTTATCATCATAGGCAATGCTGTCGTTCAGTATGTAGAAAATCTACATTTGGAATGTATTTTACAAAGTTTAATAAAGTCGCACATTCGTGTGACCCGGGATAACCTAGTTTATCATTAATTGGAGTTTTTAAATCACATATTCAATAAAGCCTTTCAGCTGATATAAAACTCAAAGAAGAAATATAATAAATTGAGCAATAATACTAGCATTTAAATCGATTTTTTTTAATCAGGCCTATTTTTGCTTTTGCCCCAACTCCCTCAATCCCTAGGTTGAACTAAAATAGCTCTCCTACCGGAAAGCAGGGTGATTAAAAACATAATTATTTTCCAATTACCTTGGCTTTAACTCAATGTGAATTATCCATTAACGATAGGATAAAACGATAACACAAACAAGGCGCTACTCATACTTTGGTACTTAGATAGCTGATAAAGAAATTAAGCCCATGTGGTTGAATCAAAATGAGTCAATGGATTTATTTATTAGGGAATAGGAGATTAAGAAAACTATGCTGCGGTAGATATTTTTTAGTTTCTCATCTTATTTTTAGCCATCAACCAGTCTCAATCAAGGACGTGCTAATTATTTTTTTATAAACGGCACATGAATAATTCTCTAGGGAATATTTTAACAACTGTTCCTCATTTGCCATGGCTGAAAAGCAGCTTGCAATCTCATCTCCAAAAAACTACATCGTGACAAGCTCTATTCATAAAAAGAGCAATGATCTCTTTGAATGGAAAGAAGTAGGCAGAAAGAGACAGAACATACAAGACAGTATGTTTGGAAGAATAGTAATTTTCTTAAACGAGTACAATCAGAAAATCCTCAACATAAATTTAAATTGCATAGCAGATGAAGTTCAGGCTATATTAATTAATATTCACGCGCCATAAACGCTGTCATAACTCAACTTGACATCTACAAATGCAGAAATATTCAAAAGGAAACACTAACCAAGTTGCGAGGCAGCTGCTATAAATAATTATTTCTTGAAATATCAATTTTAAAATGCATAAATTATTCTACTATTCAATTTAATACTAAGATTAGAAGTTGTCAAATCTTAAAACTCATTTAGCTGAAGGACAATGATTTTTTACTGACATGCTTAAAAAGTGTTATACAGCATATTTGTCTATACTCTAAGTTGTAGTATTGCAGTCGTCTAAAGTTAATGACCCACTGCAATGATCGAACATGTTTGTGAATCTATGGCTCTGTACTCTCTTTCTGTACTACTGTTCTCTGTAGTTTATGCAAAGCTCCATAGCTCACTGCTCATGTAGTTTCATTGAGCGATTTCAATGTAAATAGTGATTTAAAAAAAAATGAAATTATGCTACTTCAACTCCATCTTTACGGTCTGAAACCTGATAAAGGTAAGTAGTATTCTTCGAATTTATCCATACATATTGATTTTCTATGGATCGGTGGCTCTGTTTTCCGTAGTTGAGAGTTTGGGTAATCTTTATATTTTCTATAGATTACATCCTCTTCCCTTTTTACGTAAAATACATCACTTAGATTATCTTTAGTCAATTAATATTCTTGGTTTTCTTGTTCCATAACGATCTGCGTTGTTAATATTAACTTTTTGTTGTAAATTTAACGACTTTCAGTCAGTTATAAATTGTGAATATATAATAAATGTACTCACATTAGGCCGAACGTTTTCGAGGTATTGAATCTCATCTTCAAGGCCGATCTCGGATGCCTTGAAGATGAGATTCAATACCTCAAAAACGTTCGGCCTAATGTGAGTAAATTTATTATATCTATTCACAATATAAAACTGACTGCAAGTCGTTAAATTTACAATAAAAAGTTAATATCATTTGCTGTAGGTAGCCTACACATAAGATTTATCTTAACATTATCTATGCGATGTTAATAATACTCTTCCAACTCGTTGAAGGAAACTTGGTAAACTTACATGAAAGAGTAGCAACTCTAATTTAAGGGTGCTTGCACAGTGGAGCATCCAATACATGATGATAATCGTCGCCGCAAAATCAAACACATGCTGTAAAACGGTGGTATTCACTATTTACGCTACTCCATTTTTTCATAAACCTTTCCACAGCATATGTTTTATTTTTCGATGGTAATTATCACCGAGTATTACTTGCTCCACTGTGCAATAGAATAGCAGCCTACACGACATCACACAAAAGCTTAATTTTATTCCAGTGGTACATGCAGGAATTTTCCTTTGAAGGGTGTGGGTCAACTGGCCACTTACTGATGGTGGGAGAAAAGTAGTATTTAAAGAAACCTTTTAAATTTAACTTATACGTTTTTCCTCTTGTTCAATATTATTATACACTTAGCTTAACGTTTAGTAAAATCTACGATTACGTTATGGTTATACAGTTAAAAGTGTAGTTACGTTGAAAGTGATGTCAATACAGCTGACTTTACTCACTCCTTATCAAACCAATTGTATAATGAAGCTCTTGGTAAATTTGGAATATGGGCTCTAGACCAATGGGAATTCATGAATTCTCGGATTTAGTGTCAAAATGAATAATATGCAATACGTAGTTACATGGTAACATCAGCTATTTGTGAACATTTCGAAACCAACTTTTATTTCAATTCCATAACCGTCAACTAACAAGCATTCTAGGTTATGTTGGTATGGGTAGTCGTACATATTGTATGCAACGATTGTAATTTTTCATTTAAGCCCGTCGGGAGTTGTTTAGAGTACTCGCTCCGCTAGTGTTTTCATTTACATCTCACTCGTGGCTTACAGGCAGACATAATACAATCGTTGCAACTTCCAATTAAGGTGAACTGGGAAGAATAGAACATTGATTTACCAATTAGAACAAAGTTTGTCTGTTTCATTTGAATTACTTGAGCACTACTAGAATATCAATGATGAGACTACAAAGTTCAATTTAGGGCCACAATGGACTTCAGCAGTAGCTAGTAACTACGACCGTGACCTGTTTAACATAGCCTATGCAAAAATTCATCAATCTGAATTGAATCGAATAGGAGAACGCCCATGTCTATTGTCTTCTCTTCCGCAAGTTTGATGCATGTCATTGGTAATATTCTTTTTCGTATTGATGATGATGGTAATGTTTCGGTAGATGTCCAAAATAATAAACACTTGAGATTGTCACCGTGGTGTTGTAATGAGATATCCATTATAAAAAACCAGATGCGCATTTTTTACTTTTTATAGTGCCAGTTTCGATAGTCCTCAATCGAACGTTTGAATGGGATTGAGAATGATGTAACATGTAACTGAGCAGCAGTTTCATCAACACATTCTTTTCAAGCCTAAAAAAGTATCACTCTCAATAGCAAGCAACGCATGATGCTTGCTATCAATGGTAGGGACAATGGTAATTTAATCTCAATGTCAATCAAGCTTTTAATTAGATTGATTGAGATCGGTTCGAATGTCGAAACTGTAATTCATAAATTGTTAATACTATCACGATTTCAGAATGAATATGATGATTGTAACACTATTAGATGCTATTCATATTAAGACCATTTCATTATCACACATTTTTTTCAGCAGCGAGCACTAAAATAGACATATTTCGAATACAGTTTGGGCGAAAAATGAAAGTTATATCATTGGCATTCATAGACGACTACTACTATATTAATATTACACTCTTACTATTATTTCTGACGTGGGGCACGAGCATCCCGGCGGGTGTTGGAGAAGGGGGGGGGGGGACGTCGCCCCAATAATTGAAGTCATTTTTCATTTTCCCCTCATATAAAATGTTTGAAAAATATATATTTATCAACAAACAAAACAGTTCAGAGAATCACTTTTATGGATAGACCCAAATCCCTATGATTCCGTCATTAACTACTGTCACTACTTATATCATTTTAGAAGGTCCATTTTCCATTTCTTTTACAATACCGCTGTGTGGCGATAGGGGCAATAATTTATTGCAGAATGGCCAGATGAAGCACATTCCTACAACAGTGCTACCTCGTATTGACAGAGACTTTGCACACACCAGAATTGCTGGAGAAAATTAGCAACATTTTATTTGTCTCCTCTTGACACTATTTATAAACAGGGATGATTTCTATATGAAAATAAATGTGTTTCAAGCTGTTTTCATGAACTAATGCACTGCAACAAAAATTTACTTAAATTCGACATTTTATTATTTATTTGTACCTAAAACAGGGGTGATCAGGGGAACAGATCCCCCAGACAGAATTGTTTTTGGAACTCAACAAGCATTTAAAGTCAATTTCATAAAGTTTAAGAAGATCAAATTGATTTAGGTGGTTTTTTGAGCTAAATTAACTATCAACTGAAATTTGGAAGGATAAGTCCAAAAATCTCAGTTGGATCTCAGTCTAAAAAAATGAGAGTCTGTAGAAGACAGTTTATAGAAGACAATCTGAAGACCTACCAGATGTTGTCGCCACTAGGTACGCCACTGAATCTAATCTTCAATCTATTCACTGTACAAAAAATTTTTGAACTTTCGTCTAATTATCCATTCTTGAAACCCATTTTACAGTTGATATGTTTGAACCTCTTCAGAACTTTCAATTTTGATACCTATATTCAACTACGCAATTCTACTGTATCTGGTTCTCTGAACAAAGGATATAAGCTGTCTAGAATAGATCAACATGTGATTTCAGAAAACATTTTCAACTACCAACCATGATTTATTGTCCTAAACATTTCACTATGACTTAATTTCACAGGAGGCGCTGAATTGCAGGCGAAATCTTTCACCAGCCGTAACTCGCTAATAAAGCATTTTCTTACCAACGTTTATATGAACTCTTTCCATTCTTTTTATGAGAGAAATAAGCTTGTTCAGTATTGCAAATTCCTCCTGAAACACTCTGTATACATAACATTTTTTGTGACATCTTGAAGCCACTGTTCGCAGCCATTTGATAGAGTTGACATGTTAATGCCCACAAAATGTTCTATGGAAGTAGCACCCATATGATGATTAGTACAATTTTTTAATTGTGGATTAGAAATGTTTCCAATGGCCTCATCTCGCAGACCCAGACATTAATTTTGTAGAAGAACTCAGAATCGTTTGTACTCTTTTACTTGTAAAGATATGAGAAGGTTGATTCGATTGGCGAGACCTCTAGATAGGTTTTAAACGAGCTACGAAGGTTCACTTACTTCTGTTACGGTTATAGACTTGTTACGAAATAGTCGCTGGACCCTTCAGTCTCCGTCTCTGTCTGCGTCTGAATGAAGATCGCCCACTCTGTCTACAAAATAAGTACAAGGCGTAATTTGGCCTGCATACCTCTTATACCTACTACCATTGTGTTTATGATAAATCGAAATAAATTAATGCTTTCACTTGAGCTCAAGTTCCAGCGCCTTTTTAAATTAGGTATTGTTGTTGTTCATCTTAATTATATATAAACTTTAAAATTGAAGCCTCTTCCCAGGCTTAATCTAACGAAGGATGCACTATACTAAAAAATGAATGCATTTTGAGGCATTCACATGGAAATCTACTCTATATTAATGTTTGCTGTTAATTATAATATATTACTATACTATATTAATTAAAGTTGTGTAATGGAGTGGATGGAAGTATTAAGGTAACCTTCTAAACAAGGCTACTGAAAAGATCTGAAATTCTCATTAGCCTACATAGTGAGAGGTCTTCTAGTAGTACGAGGGTTTAAAGCTGTAATGCTTGAGTTACCCAATCGAGAGTAAGCCCATATCCCACTAGAAAACCCGTATTAAAAATATTTTTGGAGATCCCTATTAAAAAACCATTCTCAAAAATAAATCATTTTCTATCATAATTGTGAGTGCTATGAAAATAAATCCCACTTTCTAATCAATTCAACCCTGTAACAGCATAAAAGCTATGAGAAGCATAAAATGAGATGCATTAGTTTGTAAGGCAGATAGCAACTGCTATATTATATTTTTCTTATCATTATTTATATTTTAGAGAAATATATTTTTCTTACTCCGTAATTTGGGTCTGAAACTGCTAAAAATTATGTCTTAGAGGGTTTATTTCTCGAAAACTTTCTGGGGGAGAACTCCCAGAGCCCATATTTATGTAATAAAAACAATAAAATACAGTACGGTAGCTAATAATCACGCACACAATTTTTTTCTGGGTCCGCCACTTGAAAGAATTGAATATTACAAAAAATGCTCTTGAATCGATCAGAAATCACGAAGTGTGTCTCTAAGAGGCGTTGTAAGGCCTTAACTTTATCTTAAGTTTATGGAGTTCCAAACCTGCTTTTGATTACTATTGACCCACATTAGGCGCATGTATGTTTGTTCTCAACTACGATTGTGAGGCCGTGAAAGATAGAATGAATTTTTGCTTATTCAAATCGTATGGTTTTTCTATGATAATATTGATAAGGTGGTTCTACTTGGGATGTAGATGCCCAAGTATGATCAGCCCATGGAAGTGAATCCAATTAAAAATGCGTGCTGGTCAAGGACGTGACCTAGATTTTAAAGAATCCTTTGTTCGCATTGAAAATGACACAGTATTGTCAAACGACGTCGTAATAAAAATTCCATCAATAGAGTTATCATTACGGTAGCATTCTCTATATTTTCCTTTATATTAGTCGCTCGTTTTCTGTTGCAATCATTTTGTACTGATTATGAGGCTGACTTGTGTGTGGGTAATGAGTGGATGATAAAGATGTTATGGACGGTGTACCTGCAGTATGAGGAGGGCTCCGAACGACTATGTAAGTGATAATAAAGCAAGCTAGTAATAATGGCATGTTCTTTTTTGCCAGTCACTTTTTCAAGCGCAGTCCCTTGACTGATCATCATGATCATCACCGCGCTCGGAGAGCGACCATCACTCTCAAAATTTGGCCACCTACCAGTGGCGTAGCCAGGGGGGTTTATGGAGCCCAGGCCCCCCCGAAATTTCAGAAATAAAAAATTCTCAAATAACTAATAGATAAGGACTTATTAAAGCCGAAGGGTTCTATCTGTTTTGTAGATACAAAACGAACAGAATACAGAAACCCTGATTGTTTAATAGAATATAGCTACAGTTATAGTCAGATTAATGCATTTTTCAAATATTTCCTTAATATTTACTCATATATAAACTTGTAGACTCTTTATTTAGGTGTTCAAATGGATAATTTTGATTTAAATCGAATAAAACATGTTAGAAATTGTGACTGCCATAATTATTTAAATATTACATAAAATAAGAAGCAATTTTTCAAGTTTGAAGTGGGTTAACTTTGTTAATTATTGATAAATTAACTTTTTTGAATAAACTCATCTTGTAGAAAATTTAGTTTTGAAGTTAAAATTCAGTATAACCCACTAGCCTAAACGCACCCAAAGTTCATGAAATCGGGATTTTATAAATGAAAACACAAATAAATGCAAGTTCTATGCAAGCGTGTAAAATCAGTGTGCTATGATCAAAAAATTCCGATTTCATGATCATTGGGTTGGGTGCCTTTTAGGCTAATGACATAAATTATATGAAACTTATAAAAAGTATGCATTCTTCATGTATATTTGAGTTGTATTTTTATAAAATTGAAATGCAATTTATTATCCTTGTATTAATTTTGAGATTCAGTACATAAGTTAAGTATGGTTAGTTCCAATTCAAGGGTTATGACTCAAAATAGTCACAGATATTAGTATATCAAACCTGGCCACCTAGGTTCTTGGGTAGTAATTTTTCAAAAATTTCTTTTGAACTTCAGAGCCCAACACGTTGTCTAGATTAGCTTTTTACACCACTAAATTTTTAAAAAATCCGGACTCTCCTACTCCCCAGACCCCTATTGGTAATCTCCCCTTTGGTAATCCCCCCCCCCGAAATCTAATCCTGGCTACGCCACTGCCACCTACCCTAGTTTTTTTTTGGAATTTGAAAAAGCTGCGGAACTGCAAGAGTATTCTTTTCAAAAAACAATCTAGTTTCCGCCGCCAATGTTTAAAAAGAATTATTTTTTCATCAAATAGTTTTTCAATAATAAGATTAATTACATATCACATTGTTAATTGGGAATGTGAGAGCATAGTTTATTTTGGTCAATGATATAATAATAAAAATAATTGCGAAACTAGGGCATAGAGATAGAATTTCTGAATTGCGGCTATAACTCCGGTAGGCTATTATGAATTACGCAATATTATTGATAGCACGGATAGTAGGGAAATGCGGCTTCGCAAACTCATCTCCTCCTGATAACCTGATAACCTTCGCTTCTCTGCACTTTTATTAGATTACTGATAAAAGCTCTCATCACCAAACTTAGAATATTACCTCATTCTTGAAACTGTGACTAAAATTTCCTTAAAACGAGTTTTCATAAGAAATTTCTCAAATTAAAAAATTAAATGAATTGAAAATTTAAATAATGAGAGAATAGTAATCGTTGACAGCAGCGAACATATAAGACCAATTGGTCTTATGTGATCGCTGGTTGATAGTTATTGCTTTTAAACTGCAATTCATATGATATGAAATTATTAATGGGTTAAGATGCCACCGTTTTTACTTGTTGTTTCCATGAACAAACTTGTATTGAATGCGTCTCTTTTTTATTTGTGCAGAGAGCACAATACAGAAGGAAAAGACAATGAATTATTGTGCTTATTCGATTTGATCATTTGTGTATTAGCATCAACATGTTATTGTTATTGATAACGTCATTCTACACTGCATTTCGTGCAATATACGAAAGCCTTGGCCACGACACAAGCGGCGAGTGGGGAGCGTAGAGCAGCAATTATTAAATTTAATGTCGTGACTCACCTGTGGCTGTTTAAGCCGTGCTGCTTTGCCGTTCTGCCCCTTGCCGCTCATATCGTAGCCGAGGTGCGAAGTCTAATTATTATCATGTAATTATTTTCGCTTGGAATGGGAAAGATAATAAATTACAAAATGAGTAGTCTACATAGCCAATATTTAATATTCATGGATATCGATATTGAAAAGGTCTTTTATAATAATTATTTCTAATAACAGTTCCGTTGTTACATATTATACAAATGAGGGAGCATTAAGGTATACAATAATTATTCTATTAATTCTCTGTCTTCTATCAGCTTTGAGGGAGCATGATCTTGCAGCAAACTACCTTTTGAGTGGGTCAGCTATAAAAAAACTAAGTGGGTGAGCTATTAAAACTGAGAGAAGTCGGTAAAGCTTTGAAATGATGACAGTTTAAATAGAAAATAGTAAGAATCCGGTATTAGTTGAAAAATAGGAAAGGAACTTGACAGTTAAATTTTCTATGAAGTACCGACTCTTCCCGCAAAAACCATAGGCCTATGGTGGTCCTCTAGCACTGCTTACCTGGTGGGCCCATTATTATGGTCGTTATTAAAGTACCGTAATAAGAAGAACGTTAATACACAAGCATAGAGAAGAAGTAAAGGCAAGAATGAGTAGCTCTGTGGATAAAAATGAGTCAATGGGAGGAAATACAGCTTAGGCCTACATCTTTTGCACTCTACAGTGATCTTAACAGATATAGAATAATAAATATTATAGCAAGAATAACGTTCCCTCTCAATGATTGTCATTGAAATCAACGACGAACAATATTTCTTCTTTTCTCCCATATAGTTGAATGACAATTACCAGCAGGAAATTCATAGTTAGGAGATTAATAAAAAAGTTATGTAATAAAATCTGGGAAATTATAAATAGGTATTCACTCGATAAATAACTTGCTCAGAATGTTTTAGTATTGATCTTTCCAAAATTCCAATAGGCTCATTAGAATATGTGCGGGCCCTTTCATGCAATTCATGAGATTTATGGAATATTCAAGAGGTCTGACTTCTGATAGGAAATTCCACCTAGAATCATGAGTGTCCTATAAGTATACCGTAGTAGACTTGTGTCTAAGTGGATTTGCTACTGACAATAAAAGTATAAAATTTAATGATTCAATTCAATTCAAACTTTCTCTGAATATTTTCATAGAGGCGTGATAAATAATGTATAAATTTAGTATTTTGATATTCATTATTATTATTGTTGTTGTTATTGTGCTTCTATATTTATGTAAATAATCTCCTCTGAATATTGGTTGAGATGAAATTTCTCATAGCTGATTTACAAAGAATCTAAAAACTTGGTTAAATAATTGTGGAGTGAGTATCTGTGAGGAATTAATGATGGGCTACTGATTAAATTAAATTATCGACTGAAACAGTACTTCTACTTAGTGTGCATATATACTACAGTTGTAATATACTATACTTATTTAATAATATTGACATCAATACACTAATAATTAGTCTTTTATTCGAGTTGATTTACAAAAATTATTAATGTAGATATATAGAAGCTTCAAAGTTATACACGAGATTAAATATTAGGGTGGAGAGCCGTTTAATTAGATTCTTCAAATAAACTAAATTAGATTTTTTAGATTGTTAAAATGTTTGATTGTTTAATACGGCGTATATTTTTTGAAGTTACAATTGTACAATAATAATTGTTATAAATCAACTCGAATAAATTACTAATTTGTGTATTGATAACGTGAATATTACTAGAGAAAATTATTAAACAGATTAGTATAGTATATCAGAACTAGTATATATATATTTTTTGTAAATACTATTGCTATCTAGTCTTGAGACTAATGAGCATATTTGTTCTATCCTAACTTACTAATCTTAAAATAAAAGAGCGAGACTCTCATTAGAATCTCTTACTGCTAATGATAATTTATGTACACCTGTTAACTGCACTAAAAGCTAGCTTTCACTCAATCTTTTTTTCACTGGACACCACTTGAATAAGCACTACACTAATACAAACGGCTTCTTCCTTTTTAAGCCTCCGCACCAATCCTCCATTGCCTTGCAGCTGGATTGCCTCGACGTTGTTGTGTTGGTGGAGTCGAGCATCATAATTCTTTGCAGACCGCTCTGAATTTGGCAGGATAACAGGTTGACTCCCAGGTCTCTATGGATGTCGCTGTTCCACACATACCAAGGTGCATCAATATTTCTGAGCACCTTGTTCTGGGCATCTGAGCATCTTGTTCACCATCATCTGTATGATGGTGACGTTACTTTGTCTGGAACACACCCAGAATTGAATACCGTAGGTCAAAACAGGTTTGAATATCTGTTTATACAGGAGTACTTTGTTTGGTATTGATAGTGATGCGTTTCTTCAAATAAGCCAGTAGAATTTCTTGTACTTTATACGAAGCTCTTCTTTTTTCTTTTTAGCATGCTCCTTCCAGCAAAGCTTAGCATCAAGAATCATGCCAAGGTGAAGGTACTTTGTTACTTGGTATGATTATGTTATTTACACTTATTGGAAGGTTTTCAGCTCTTTTGTGGGTGTAGTTGACATGAACTGACATGCCCTCATTGAGTTTCATCCTCCATTTTTTAGTCCAATCTTGTATTTTATTGATGGATCTCTGTAGCTTTTCTGTTGCAATATGAACATTACTGAATACTGTTAATATGGCTGTATCATCTGTAAATGTAGCTGTGATATTTTCCTCCAGGCTGGGAATATCACTAGTGTAGAGAAGGTAAAGGACTGGTCCTAAAACACTCCCTTGCAGAACTCCTGCTTTTATTTCCTTCAGATAAGAATACAAATCTTCATACTTGACATTGAAGTACCTCCTAGTCAAATAGGTTCCAATATCTCTGTAAATTACTTTGGAAGCATTTTTTTTTCAGTTTAAAAAGACGACCTTCATGCCATACCCTGTCAAAAGCTTGCCCAATATTGAGGAAAGCTGCTGAACAAACTTTTTCCCTCCAAACACTTCTCTATTATATTGACTATTCTATGTACTTGGTCAATAGTTGAGAGTTTTTTTCTGAAGCCAAACTGATGATTCGGAATAAAGTACTCCCTTGCAATTATTGGTTTGAGCCTACTCAGTAATATCCTTTCAAACAACTTGGATAACAGAAGTTGGAAACACAGGTAACAATGATATTGGCCTATAAGAAGATACTTCTTGTGGTTCTTTTCCTGGCTTGAGTAACATTATACCCTCTGCTACTTTCCAGATTCCTGGTAAAAATTTCAGTTAATCTCTCTCTTCAGTTCTTGTGATAGATTATTCAACACTCTTTTATCTTGAGAAGAACGTTCTTGCTGCCATTTTCTCCAACTCCTCATCAATCTGCTCTTCATTTCTTAATGGTGTATTCAGTTCTATTCTTTCCTCCAACATCTGTTGAAAACCATCCCAATCTGTATGACTATTAACTAGTGTATGATAAGTACTTTGCTGCTGTGAAATTGCTTCACTCAACTTTAAAATAATAGGTGAGTGGTCGGAGTTGAGATTGAAACTTTCCTCAATTTGCCAGTAGTTGAATGCTATATATTTTTCATCAGTGAAAAATCTATGCGATCTGGGATCTTCCTTATATCAGTAGGCCAGTAGGTTGGCTTACTGGTTGAAAGAACTTCACATCTCATTCTCTTCTCTCTCATTGCTTCATAGAGCTCTTTTCCCTTATGAGTTGTTAAATGTGATATCCAATGAATGTGTTTTGCATTGAAGCCTCCTCCAAGAATGAATTTTGTTCCTAGCATATTAGGCATTGAAGAATATTCCTCTTTTCTGATTGAATATCTAGGAAGACAGTAGATAGCTGCAACAACAAAGCGATAATTTAGTGCTTGCACAGCTACACCTGTTAATTGTATTCTATCAGTTTTAAATTTAACTTCTTCATAATGTTGTAGGTTGTCTCTGATAATAATAGCACTTCCACCTCTTGCAACATTGCTAGGATGTAAAGCATGATAAGTCTTATAACCTTTGAATTTTATAAAGGACTACTTTGTGAAATGAGTCTCAGAGATTAGACAAATATGTATATTTTCTATATTAAGAACAGCTTCCAACTCCTGTTGTCGTTGTAACAGTCCATTTACATCCTATTCCATTATTTTTAGTGAATGAATCATTTTAATTTTGATTGTCTACTATTTTCTAACTTCTCGAATCGAGACCGCATCCGAATCTGAACTTTGACACCTCGAAAAACGCTTGTTTCATATTTGCATATACAGATTCAGGAAATCACAGAGCATAAAAATACGATTTTTTTCCCTCCGCCATAAATTGTCGAAATGTGAAATTCTGGCCGCAGAAATATCTCATGATGCGAGTGTTTTCATAACATAATAAGAGTATGTGACCCATCATTGATCAAATACTTCTAAATTATTGCCTTTTAATATCAGCCTGGTTCTCACAGTTCCTTAGCCATGATTGCAGCCTACTCATCAATTCGAGTCCCACATTATGAAAACTTTTTCTCGTACATAGCTGTGCTATGATACTGAGAGGCATAGTTATGTCGATTTTTAGTACATTATTATAATTATGAGCATCACAGTTTCAAAAAAAATCTTTTCGTTTAGAGTAAAGAATTACCACAAATATATAAAGGGAATATACCGTCAAAATACCTAGATCTCTAAAATATGTTCTACATCACTCAATAGGTTTAACTCCTTTGATTGCCCTCACAGCTTTTTTCTAAATCATCGCTGCATCCTAAAATCTCTTTCCAAATGTTGCAGACAAGAACCACCCCACACCAATATTGCATATCAGAAATGAGACGCTATAAGAGCATAATAGACTGCAATAAATTGTTAGCTTTATATTATTGAATCTTGCAATCTGCCTGAGTGCAAAAGTTCCTGATGGGATTCTACAACACAGTTTTTCAATACAATGTGCCCAAGGTAAATTTCGATCAAGTAAGACACCTTAAGAAACTTTACATAAGAGGGCTTCCAACATTGATTTGAACATTAATATCTCTTGTTTCCCTATGATTGTTTTTGTGCTTAAATTGAAGAGACTGCGTTTTTGATTAATTTATTTTAAGTTTTTGTTGTTTGAGAAATTGAGTTAAGGCGTGTGTATTCACTAGAATATCTACTTCTAAAAGATCCTCCGTGTAAAGATCAGTCCGTGCATCACAAAAGTAAGACGTATTGTCAGCATACGTTAAAACCTCACAAAGTGACAGATTCATGTGAGTATTATCAGCATGTATTAAGCTGCATTCAGCATATCAGCATTACTAACTGAAATGCGTGAAATTACTTACGTAATGGATCCTTTCAATACAATTATTTAAGATTTGTTCTAATTTCTCTGTATAATTGATCTAATTATGATTTCTGACATCATATGAAAATAATGACCTACTTTTTTGGATTAAAATGTATTCTGAAGTTTTCTCCGTTGTTTTAATGGAGAACTTCTCAGCAACTTTACTGTTCATAAATTATATGTGATAGCAGTGGCTTGAGCTTTTAGCTTCATGCAAGCAGTTTCATCCACCATAAACTGACATGCTCAAGCTATACATTTAGTATCGAGGGTCACACTAATTGGTCGTTGCAGAGCAGCACCGCATCGAAACCGCTACTACTATACTGTGTATCGAGTGCCTCCAACTCAGACAGTAGAACACTCACTAGCATTGTACTCCTGTCATTGAGGTTTTCCCCTCGCTCTGTTAAAGAGGATGATCGTTTCCTCAACCATAAATAGCTAGGCTCACTACTTCAGGTTGTTGTCACTCACTCTAGCATCACATAGTATAGATTTTCTAGAAAGAGACGTATAATCAAGGCAAATTTCTATTTAATAATAATAATAATAAGATAGACTCCACCAACATGACAACGTTGAGGCAACCCAGCTGTTTGACGTTTGTGATCTGGTCCGGAGGCTCAACAGAATAAAACCACATGAGCTAGTGAAGTGAAGTGTACTTATGTGTTCAGTGTACAAAAGAAGGTGATAGTGTGAATTTCAAACCTTGAAACATAATCAAATAGTAACCAAACCTAATTATTATATAAGTTTGGTAATGTCTCTACTTGGTAAAATTAGGATAGAATTAATAGCTTATTAGTTTCTAACTAGGTGCCAACTCAAATAATAGGAAAAAATAATAATTCTGGGAAGAGTTAGATAGCGTTAGTTGATACTTTCAAGATCCCAGAAAATCATTCAACAATCCTACTTGACGATTTTAATGCACAGATTGGTAAAGAAAGATTGAACCAGAGTACAAAGAAATAGTAGGGAGTTATCCAGTTCACAAAAAGACAAACAAAAATAAAAAGAGATTAATAGAATTATGCGAAACACACAATTTGGTGATAAGATCCACTGCATTAAAAAAAAAACTAAGCCAAAAATAAAACATGGGTTTCTCCTAATCCAAGATTAGGAGAGTTTCAATTGGATCATGTTGCTATTTCTAGAAGGCCTAGAGAAGAAATACAAGACATCAAAGTTCATAAAGGAATAAACATAGATTCCGATCATTACTCTTAAAAAAAATTAAAATGAAATTCATCCCTAAAAATACCAGGAGAACTCCCCAATCCCCATGGGAAGCATATTGAGAGATTTGAAACTGAATTAAAAAATGATTTCCACAAAAAATGAAGGATACTCCAAATATAGAGAATAGGGATCAAATGAGAATTTGTATGTTGAACAATGCAAGGGAAATAGCAAAGATCCAAAGAACAGGAAAACACGTTTGGTGGAATGTAGATTGCGACTTTGCTCTGGAAAAAAGGCAGAAAGTATGGATTAAGTAGAATTCAAACAAGACTGATGCTGACAGACATGAATTCCAACAAACTAGGAAATTAGTTGCTGTGATAATCTGAGAAATAAATAGGAGCTATGAGAAAGATCAATTGGAAGAAAATCTCAAGAATAATAATGTTAGAGATTTCTATCAAACCTACAATAGAAATTTAACCATCTACAATCCGCCAAGTCTTCATTTTAGAGATGGTAGTGGTAAAACAGCTTTCAATGATCAAGCCAATTGCAAAATACTTGCAGAGTATTTCAATAAATTATTGAACTGTGAAAACCTATAGAAACATTCGCACCAGTAGATAATCCACAAATGAAGCCAGACTTGAAGCCCCCTTCCAAAACAGAAATTATAGATATAATAAAATCCTTGAGAGTAACAAGGCACTGGAAGAGGACTCAGTTATTACTGAAATGTGGAAAATGCAGGCGATAGATCAATTGTTAAGTTGACAGAAGTTTTGACGAAAATATGGAATAGTTAGCGAATTCCAGAAAAATGGAAAACTGCATTAATCCATCCATAGCATGAAAATGGTGATAAAGCAGATGTCAACAACTATAGAGGAAATTCCTTGTTACTTGACACTTGTGAAATTCCTTCAAGGGAAATACTCAAAAGGATGGGACCCCAATTAGATCCACTTTTGGGAGATTATTAGGGAGGCTTCAGGATGGAAAATCTTATGCAGAACAGATATTTGAATTGAAAACCGTACTCTCCAGCTACGCAGTCAGAAGCAAAAAATATATGGTAGCATTTGTGGATTTTAAAAAAGCCTATGATTCCATAGACCGGGAGACTCTGCTAAATGTTCTTACAGAATTTGGACTAGATGGAAAGACAAAGTATTTAATACTCCAGACATTAACAATTACCATAAAGTGAAGTTCAAAGGGGAATTTTCTGAGAGTTTTCAGACAATGACAGGTGTGAGACATGGAGATGGTTCATCTCCGCTACTTTTTAATTGTGTAATGGAAAAAGTGATCAGGGAATGGAGGAAAAGACTAATGGACTTGAAAATTAAGAGTGGCCTGAGAATAGACTATAGGAAAGATAATTTTAAATTGAATGGTCCTTAGTAGGCCTATACAAAAAAATAGCAATAATAATAGTAATAATAATAACAATAATGATTATAATAAGAGTTATTTCACAGAACCATTCTGAACCACAGTCTAATGCTAATCAGATACAGATGAAATTTTCAGGTTTTGAGACCCGTTCTTATGATCCTGAGTTAAAGCTTCCTTAACTGGAGGGAGATTTCAAAGGCATTTAGAGGAAGGGATTTTCAATTCACCGTTGAGTCAAGGAAGCCTCGAGAAGTCGGTTCATGAATAAAGGAAGTAGTCTACTGTATTTCTATTTTTTCGGTAGTGTTTATGCTAAGAGAACTTTCAAGATCATCATAATGCGTTTTCAGTTCTGAGGATTAGGTATTTGAAATCAGAATAAAGCCTAGGCTACTAGTTCTATAGTTCTAGTTCTAGTTCGTGTACTAGTTCTATAGTTTCGTAGAACCTATATGGACTAGAATTTTGAATATGATTATGTCTTAATCTAATAGCCCAGTTATTAAGCTTTATAGTCGTTCTTACTAAGCTTTGGAGTCTTATCGTTTGTTCAAGCACAAGTTGAACAATTAATTACTACAGAGACCCTACAAACATAAGGACCCTACAAGGCCTTATTGAAATTATTGTGCTGTTGTCCGTCCGCCCTTCCGTGCTCTAGCTCTTGAAAGGAAGATTCTAGACTCTTGAAACTTGGTGTACAGCTTCCTCATGGTCCAAGTGGGACCAGAATTGATATCGGAGTTTCACAGTTGAATATGAAAATAATTATGATGTAAAACAGATCGGTGCTGTAGGATGTAGGTTAGTTTCGGGTAGGGAAAATCAAAACATTGGCCAGCTGGTTCATTTCGAATACAGATAAAAATAGACGAATATTAATATTACAAAGGTTGCTGCTTACATAAATAACCTGAAAATTCCTCACATAACCTATATTTGAATCAAATCGATTACAACAACAACTACAAGTGACTGTTTTTGTAGCTGAAGCAGAGTAGCCAACCTATTTTTGAATGCAGAATAGGGAACCTGCATATTACATGCTCACTATTTTGTGCTGTTAGGTTTCAAATCTGGAGTGCAGAAAAGTACTTTTGCACACTGGAACTTACTTTCCCACACTGGTGCAAGAATAGACTATTTTGCGTGCTGCAGTTAGTGCAAAAATAGGCACTTTTTCGGGTGACTGTAAGAAATAGCTATTTGTGTATCTGAAAAAAATTTCTTGAGTGCAGAAACAATACTTTGCGCTCGAATTACACATTAAATTTTTCCTACAGTAATGTATAAAGTAATTTAAACAGAACAAAACAGGACATACATAACCTGACAATTCCTCACATAACCTATCTTCGAATCAAATCGATTTCAACAACAACTAGAACAACTATTTCGCAGCTGAAGTAGAGTAGCCAATCTATTTTTGAATGCAGAATAGGGAACCTGCGTATTACATGCTCACTATTTTGTGTTGTTAGGTTGCAAATCTGGAGTGTGGAAAAGTACTTTTCCTACAGTGACCCGAAAAAGTGCCTATTTTTGCACTAACTGTAGCATGCAAAATAGTCTATTCCTGCACCAGCGCGGGAAAGTAAATTCCAGTGCAGGAAATTACTTTTCCACACTTCAGATTTGCAACCTAACAACACGAAATAGTGAGCATGTAATATGCAGGTTCCCTATTCTGCATTCAAAAATAGGTTGGCTACTCTGCTTCAGCTGCGAAATAGTTGTTGCAGTTGTTGTTATTGGAATCGATTTGATTCGAAGATAGAAAACTAATTGTAGAATACCTCATTACAGCTTCACAAGCGGTAAAGTACTTTACGCTCACCAGCTGTTATCTTAATGCTTCTGTTTTGATTTTGATGTCTTCTCATTGGTGGATCACAGAATCCGTGGAATTCTCATAACCTCAACAATGGCGAACTCTAACCAAATCCGCATTATGGTCTGTGATGTTACAAACTACAACCCTTTACTGTGTTGGAATCCAGAACTGCAGCTGTAGGAAAAATATTGTATGCAATTCATGTGTGAAGCTTCTTTATCACTCTTGCAAAATTACTGCACTCTACTATGCGTGTGCAGTAAATGTTTTGGCTCAAGTGATAAAGTCGCGCTTCATGCTCTTAATACATAAATAACTATTCCTGCACTGGAATTTACTTTCCTGCACTGGTGCAGGAATAGACTATTTTGCATGCTACTTTTAGTGCAAAAATTGGCACTTTTTCAGGTCACTGTAGGAAAAATCGTTTTCAAGATCAGCTGATCTAGGTATCTTCATTCACCATAATTATTCAAGTATATATATGTATATATAAGTTAAATTTTGGGGAAACACTTTTGTGTTTTTAAAAACAATTTTTATTTCCAATACAAGTTACAAAATATAGAGAGTGAGTAGAAAGTACAATAATAATGTAATTAATACACTCTAGGAGATGTTCACTCTCCACTACTGAGTCTCAGACTGACTACGAATGCTCCAGTGTGAGCCGAGGCAAGAGAATTGTACGATTCCAAGAAATATACAAGGTTAGCAATAAGCATCGGGCAACTTTGGTTACATTTTTCGGCTCGAGAGCAATGCTCACAGCTGACTAGGAATAAAGTTGGATTGCAAGTAGGAGCGTGAGCGGAGTCGACTATCCATCTAGCAGTACTACTAGCAGTACTGCAAGTTGTACTACAAGTTGGAACGTAAATGCTCAGCTTAAAGTTCTTTGACCTCTATAAGATACAAAGTTGCTTAGCAACGAGTTGCACAATGTCACTTTCTGTATGGCCAAATTCGATGAGTATGAAAGACCCAATATATTACATACACCTCGACCCATGGCCTACCGAATGGCGGTCGTCCTGGACGAGACATTGGATGGCTGCTTCATGGCAGAAGGATGGTTGCATTACCATTCAACATAATATTGATGTGTGTGAAGCGCATCATTTATTTATTCATGTATCTATTGGAATGTGGACCATTCGAGATTTTACCAAATGGATGAAATCAATGTGTGTGATACGACCCTGAGGATAGCTTTCAATTGCTTTAGGCGGATTAGTTATTACCTTTTCATGGAATGTTAGATGGAATCAAGTGTATGCTACATCCACATTCTAATGATTCATAATTGGATGAATATAATTCTGTAATTGATCAATTGGTTCAAGTTTTTTTAAATCGTTTGTATTTGCACTTAGAAAGGGTATATAGCATAGAAAGGGTACAAGGATAGTGCTTACAAAATTTGAAATATCTAAGGCATACCTGAATCTTTGCATGCCTATCTTAAATTTCCATTATATCTGTATTCAGTCTGAATTGGATCGCTATTTTATTTATCTATACTATGCTGCAAAACGTGGATAATGACAAAGATTGAGTATTACATTTGAACTCAAAACATGTAGGGGAAAAAGCTTTCAAAATAATAACAGGGGTGGAGGTTACCCCTGGACCACAACTTGACTGGGGCTATTCTAGACCCCCAGATTCCTCCCAACCATCTCAACCACAAGCCGCCACTGGCTCTCACTGTCTCAAATTTATCTCCCACCGTTTGATTGCTACTTAACTGCTACTTGAAATTGTTTTTCAAAAAGAGAATTAGGGGTTACTTTCCTGGAAGCGTTTTAAAAACATAATTCCTCCAAGACCAAATTTTTAACGAATCCTAACATTTTCTTTGGGTTCTTTGACTCTTTTGCCAAAAATTGTCTCAAAAGGCCTGCTAAAATTTATTTAAAAAATCATTAGTCTCTGGAGGAATGTATCCCCCTGACTCCCCATACTTACTCCTCTGACACAAATTGTTTATGAAAAATTATTTACATTATTCGGAATTTAAAAACTATTCTGTAACCACCTGAAATCTCTCAACAAATTTTTGAGGATCTAGGGGCTAGGCTCTAGGGTGACTAGGGAGGTATCTGAGTGAATGTAAAGTAGGGCTAATAACGCGAGTCTGCTTTTACTCCTGTAGTAGTCCTCATCCATGTTTTGATAATGAAGTGACCGTAACCGAGTGGATTGAGGATTGAGTGCTGGTTTGCTAATCCAATGATCCCAGTTGTGACTGAAAGATTTTACCTTGGGCCACTCCCGTGTTTCGGAGGACATGAAAGGCTGTCGGTCCCGACTGCCTTATAACACTCGTTAAGTCACGTCAGAGGCCCTGACCTAATTCAGGTGCGACCTGATAACTCTGACACCAGAACTGAGCCAGCCAGGTCATACAATTTAATTATTATTATTATTATTATTATTATTATTATTATTATTATTATTATTATTATTATATTATTATTATTATTACTATTATTATTATTATTATTATTATTATTATTATTATTATTATTATTATTATTATTATTATTAAATTGGAAAACGCTAAGTACAGTACATGTTTATGAGGAATGCTGAACTAATTTATTACATTTAATATTTTTTCGGTTTTCCCAATATTTTTTCATTCAGAGACAGTGCCTCTCTTCTTTCCTGTGGAAATTCCACCTCTCTCCTCTTTATTGGTACCGGGGCTATTTCCCATGACTCCACGCACTTTCTATATAAATTTCTGTTCATAATTATTTCTAGGTTTTCGATTTTTGCAAGCTTCAGGTCAGTTTGGACATTTTCAATCCATTTTCCACCGTTTTTCAAATTTTGGGTATGTACAAGAATTCTTCTGGAAATTCGATCGTTGGGGAGTCTCATAATGTGTCCATAAAATTTCAAACGTCTTTTTCAGATTTTGTTTGTGGCTTTTGAGTGTTTTTCAACTTCTGAGTTTTTCTGCAACTGGTAGTCTTCTGCGGTTTTCCTTGGTCCAAGTATCTTCCATATTATTTTTCTCTCAGTCTTTAGAAGATGCTCTGTGTGGGATTTTACATTTATGGCTAGAGTTTTGCTGGCGTATAGGAATGTTGGTTTTATGCATGTGTTGTAGTGGCGGATTTTTGTGTTTGTTGATAGACATTTTTTGTTGTAGATGTGTACCAGACCTAGACCTCTTTGTGCCTTATTTACTCTTTCTTTTAATGATTCTTTTTCTGACAGGATTTCGCCTAGATATTTGAAGTTTCCTACTCGTTGAACTTTCCCATATTTTGTGTTTAAAGTTGGGCAATTTTTATTGATTTGTGTTGTGAAGACGGTTTTTCGAATGAGATTTCTAGTCCAATTTTGTTTGCTGTTTCTTTTAGGGTCTCTATTTGTTTTATCGCTTGTTTTTCATTATTTGCAAATAATACCAGATCGTCCGCAAATGCAAGATATGGTATGGAAATACCAGAGTTTTTTTATCCAAGATTAGCTGGGTTCCAGTCTCCTGATCTCCTCAGCTCATATTCCCATTCCGACATCACTTTGTCCAGAGCAATGTTAAATAGTAAAGGTGTAAATCCGTTACCTTGTCTCACTCCAGTTTTGATTTCAAAGGGTTTTGATAATTTTCCGAGGAATTTTACTTTGGATTTTGTTTCTGTTAGTGTCTGTTTGATTATTTTTCGTGTTTTATCGTCTAGACCCTTTTCTTCTAGGACTCTGAAAAGTGTTGGTCTGTGTATTGAGTCGTAGGCTTTTTTGAAGTCAACAAATGTGTAAAATGTTTCTTTTTTCCATAACTGTGAGATCAGCTTTAAGTTTAGAATCTGTTCCGGACATGACCGATTGGGTCGGAATCCTGCTTGAAGGTCTGATATTTGCGATTCCAATTGTTGTTGAGCTCGTTGCAGGAGACATGATGAGAGAATTTTATAGGCTACAGGAAGCAGTGAGATTCCTCTGTAATTGTTCACATCAGATTTATCTCCTTTTTTATGCAGCGGGTGAATTAGCGCACACTTCCAGTCGTTTGGAATTATTTCAGTCTCCCAGATCTCCATGATTATTTTCTGAAGTTCTTTTTTACAATTTGGACCCATGTTCTTCAGGAATTCAGCAACAATTCCATCTTCACCCGATGCTTTGTTGTTTTTTAGCTTTTTAATATGGATTTCTAGTTCTTCTAGTGTTGGTGGTAGTGAGTTTGGGTTTTTGTAATTTGCTGTTTTTTGTGGTTGAAATGTACTCTCCGGTTGATTGCAGTTGAGAAGTTCCTCAAAATATTTTGTCAGTTCATCACAGGTTTATTGATCATTTAGTGCTAGAGTTTTGTCTTGTTTTCTGAAGCAGACACGTTTTGTGGAATGTAGCCTTTTTATTATTATTTTTTTTTTTAATTATATGTATTAATACATAGGCACAGAGTCGAGAAAACGCTTTTGGAACTGGCATTATTAACAGACCAAGTATTGGAAGTAAATAATATTTGCAATAGAAAACTAATAGTTGGTTTGGCATTAATATCACATTTTTCTCGCGTCTGCAACTTTGGAAACTCTCCTTCATTTTCGTGCATTTTTCTCCTTATTTCTCCTTATTTCTTCTTTGTTGCCCTTTTTTATTTTTTTCTATTTTTATCTTTCTCCTACTAGTTCCTCTCCTTTTTACTTTTTGTCATCTCTTTTCCGCTTCTTCACTGTTTTTTTATAATTTCCCTTCCTTCCCCTTTTTTCTTCTTTTTCTTTTTCTTCTTCTGCGTTTGGGGCGGGAAATATTATTGTATATTATTCGTATTCGGTTTTTGTGCAATAAACGATTTGATTTGATTTGAAATGATGCAGGAGCGGTCCCAGATGGTAATTTTCGGTGTTACAAATGGGATTTTTCAGACCTTTTTTGGGGCAACCTTCCTAACTCTCCCCCACCCGCCCCCCTCGCTTTTAAATAGTGATAATTCTAGACATTTCTCTTCATGGTGAATTTGTTTTTTTTTTCTTGTTAATAATCATTAATTTAAGCTTCTAACTGGATTTAAGAAGGAAAGTAAAGAAGTGCATATTTAATACGGGAAAATACTTTTTGTAGTGTGTTAATGCTTATGGAATTAATTGGAGAGATCTACAACTTACAATCTAGTCATCTAGACACTCCCTTTTATTAAAAGTGATAGATCGCTTCTCTTCATGCAAAACTCCAATCATAATAATTAACGTTGAAGTATACTCAAGTCAGAATTCATGTCTCATTAATAATTCTGACTTATATACGGTACTCAAGCTAATAATTAATCAAATACAGTAGTAAACAATTTCTACGTACTTAATATATATATTTTTTTTTTGACGAGCTGGATATGGAATAGTTGCAATCCACAGACTAAACAATATTTAAATAGGCCTATTTTTGGAGATTCTTATGTTATTTGCAAAATTCTTGGAAGTCTTATATTTTTCTTAGAATATATCAAACTTATAAATTAATGTAACGCTATCGCTGTCTTTTGAGATAATTTTAACATTCGAATCTATTCATTGAAAGATGAAGTTGCCTTCACCTTTTTTCCAATCCAGTTGATTAACAAATCAAAACATCTTTTTTGGCTCTTTTTTCAAAAATTATTGACTCTCAGGGCTTGTTAAAATTCCGAATTTCTTTAGTTTCTGGGGCTCTGGAAGAACTTTACCCCGTCCCGTCCATAGTTACAACATGATTGCAATAGAAAACTAATTGGTGGTTTGACAATGCTGTCTTATTTGTCTTGCTTTTCTACAACTTTAAAAACTCCCCATCATTTTCTCCTGCTTTCCTTCAACCACTGTTTTTATTATTTCCCTTCCTTTCTTTTTTTTTAATTTTCTTTTTTATTCTTTTACTTCTGCGTTTTGGGGGTGGGTAATTTCCCCTTCCCAACCCTTCCGTTGATCCGCCACTAGTTGTGGAATGAATTGATTGTGGATAAATTTGATATTCAAAAATTAACAGAATTCATTAATTTCAAATTCCTTCAAGTGCTTTTAATTTATACCGAAGACTTCCGCAATGTGCGGATATTGACAACAGCATTGAATAGCTGATGGAAATCGATGAATGCTACTGTACAAAAATATCAGTCACCACCGGGAATAGAACCACGGACCTCCCGGGGGTTCATAGTTCGATTCCCGGTGATGACTGATATTTTTGTACAGTAGCATTCATCGATTTCCATAAGCTATTTAATGCTGTTGACAATATCCGCCATTGCGGAAGTCTTCGGTATAAATTATTAATAGCACTTAAACGAATTCAAAATTAATAAATTCGGTTTCTGTATATTTGTCAGTTTGTTAAATTGTCAGTTACTTCAAACTAACTTGGCAGAAATTAACCTATAGTTTTGTAAAATGTTTCTGTGACCATTAGGCCGCATCGCTAAAAATAAAACAAATGTTTAATGTTCAATGGTTTTTATATGAGGCTAACAGTGAGTTTGTATGTGCCAAATGATTTTGGCAGTCACGCGTATTTATAGTGTAATGATACGGATAATATTTTACTGTTTTCTTCTGCAGTCTCTACTTAAAAGCTACATCTTGTAGCCTACACGTTCATGAATACTTTATAAGTCCCGTGTCCCGAGAATGTTGGAACCTTCTCATTCATAGCTAGCGAATTTATTTATACATTGTTTTTTTCAAGGATGAAGCCCACATAGGTCGGAGACCTGGGTGTGGGTAATGAGTTAGATGATGGTGATAGATGAGTTGGACCTAAAGTTTTCGGAGGGTTCTGAACCACCAGGAAGTGATTTTACAGCAGAGAACAGAGCCAACAACAGAGAACAGTACTGCAGAGACTATACAATCTACTATTTTAGCGCCGTATTGTGATACAACACAGGACAATTAAAAAGCTTCAACTAACTCATTCGCGAAGAGCTTTCCTTGCAAAAGGTTTTGAAATGTGTATGGAAGGTCAATAGCATTGAATATCCAAATGATCTCAGTTCAAACAGAATAAAATACGTTTCACGATTATTACCTTCGTTTGTAGATCAATGGAATAGTGACCAAATAAAAAATGTCAACTTGAAGCTATTAAGTTTGATAATAAATGTCTGTGCCAAAACAAGCGAGGCAGCTAAACTTATTATTTGTGTTAGCTTGTCATAGCAATTGTGTTGGAATGGGTTTGTTAAAATATTTACATATAAATAAGATTGTGATTTTTGACCTAGAACAAAGTTACAGGCTACTTTGGATCAGTAGAGACACTCTACGCCACACCCGTCACTCACTTCATTCACTATGTAAATAAATTTTATCGATTAGTAGAGGGGCAATAGAAGTGGTGTGGTAGTTTTTTTAAAGGGATTAATTTTCAAGTAACACTAAGACATTCAAAGAACATTTCAGCCTTGGTTAGTGAGAATTTTCCAATAAATTCAAATATTTTCTGTCATACGTCATCTACCCTATTCATAATTTGAGTTTTTTAATCTTCAAACTACAGCCTGGAAATCTTATTTGCCCCATCACCGTCAGCGTCATCAATCCGGCTTCTTTTTTATATGCGGGGGCAGATTTCCCGAATGTGCTGTATGTGCACCTGCACAGGGCGGCAAATTTTTTTGGGGGGGGGGGGGGGGGCGGCAAAAATCAAGAAATTTTTCCATATCTGAAAAAAGCACCTAAGTTATTACAAACAGGGATAAGAAAAACAAGTACTACGTGAGTAAACAAGTCGCGTACAAAATATAATTCATACAATATGTTTAGTTTAAAAAGGATAGTTCAGTTTTATTCTAAAAAGGATTAAGAATTACTTGCAATCAAGTCATGGACAAGACAGATTAGTCAACAGTGCAGTGCTATGCATTGAATCAGACATTACTTTAAGGTTGGACTATTATGATATAATCAATACATTTGCTAAAGATGGTTCAAGAAGGAAACCTCTTATCTAAATAATGCTATTATACAAACTTTCAACTCTTATAAAATCATTTAAGATAACAGCTAGTGTGTTTTTAAATACTTATATTATAAAATCCGCAAAAGTTAATTGGGCTTTTTACTTTATTTTCTTTACTTCATCCTAAGTATCGAAAACAGGTTATACTGTAACTTACTGGTTTGTGGTGGTGGAGGGAGGGGCGTGAGAAATTATTGTGCATATGGGCGTTAGACACCCCAAATCCGGCCCTGGTTGTTTGGAGTAAACAATTGGAAACATGATAGATAGCTTACAAACCAGAAAAATAATTGAAACGAGTTTAACTAACATTTTAAACATTATGAAATACTGATATTGGATTCACGTACTTGCAGTGGTAGCGCGTCAAGTCACTGGTGGGGCTAATTTTCAAATATACCTACGGGTCGGTCGTAGGGTCTATTTCAGTCAGAATATTGTCAAGACCAACCAGTATTAAAGACGAATCCTTGGATTTTTTCAAATCATCTGTTGCAATGGTGCTGTCTATTCTCAACACACAAGTTATTAAACTTATGTTAGGATAAGCAATTTGTAAAGAATTCAGGATGTACGGTACCGTATAGTATTGACGACTTTTCTAGAAAGAAAAAAGAGATGGATGAAAATACTGGAAATAATTACTGTGCAGTACAGTTTTTGAGTGTTCTTGTGTCAGTGATTTTATTGGCACAGTCAAGAGAGGTGTAGAGGATAGGTCAATGAACTAAAATTAAAGTACAAAATTAATAACAACCTTACCATTGTAGATGCGATCTTTGGCTGGATTCTGGATGCTAGTCTTGAATTACAACATAATTTATTCTATTTGTATAGAAACTGGGAGCGTCTCTCCTCCCATGTGGCGAACTTATCAATGACTCTATTCTTAAAATTTGTGTAACATTATCTTTGTGCACTGATCAAACTGCTAAAGCATTCAGACCATCTTGGCCCATTGTGTTTATGAGAAAAGTTTTTATTCGTTTTAAAGTACTAAGACAGCGTTCAGATTTGGCGGTAGTCACTGGTGTAGTGATAACTATTTGAAGAGCTTTTAAAGTTTCGGGAAATACATCTTTAAAATCATTTTGCACAAAAAATTCAAGCAATTTAGAAACGCTGGTAATACCGCTGAAAGTGACGTTCTTGTATATAACCGAAAGTTCACTTTTATTATTTTGTTTAAAAATTATGTTACAGTAACTAGCACAAAATGTAAAATCAATTCGATGAGAAATTGTGTTCTGTAAGACAAAAACAAAGTAGGATCAATAATACAAAAAACTTCCAAAAATTGCTGACTTATGGAATCGATTCTTAAGTTGTTCTACAATTAATGTGTCACATACCTCTTTAGCAACGACCGATAGCTTTTCTGCAGTTTGTGTTTTCTGCCGATTGGTTGGAAGTTCTGAAGTATCATTTTGGACAGTATGTATACTTTTCAGTTTCGTTTCTAATAATCATATCTCATTGACGTTTCAAATATTCTACAATAATTATCAACTGTCACAAAAAAGAAATTCTATTAATTGATACTTATAATATTATAAATTGCAAATATTAATAAAATGTTTTGAAAAAATTGAGAATGGTGAAGACTGGGATGATGTTACTGTTCGAGAAGCTTTTGAATTGAAAAGTCTCATTAAAAGTGAACAATTTCTCTTTTTTCTTAAGGCTGTGCGCAGGGTTTTTGGTAATACATTTTTTTCAAAGATTATTGTATTGGATGTTATTAGGGCTCTAAAATGTTATCTAATGCTGTGAGAAAAAGTTTTTTTTCATCAATTATTTTGTGAAATATGGGGTTCAAAGTTGACATTTTTAGGTTTTTGGGGGCAATTGATCTTACCTTAGAGTGATTATAAACTTTTGATAAATTTTCTGTAACTTAAATGCACCTTGAGGAGTAAAATTACGTATTTTTTACTCCAATCAAACAAAAAGTTTTTTCAACATACATTTTTTTAAATATGTAGAAAATTCAATTTTTCAAAAAATTATTTTGAAAAACTATTTGTTAGATTGAAATGAAAAATATGTTATTTTATTCCACATGTCTTTTAGTTATGGAGAATTTATCAAAAGTTTTAAATCACTCATAGGTGTGATCAATCGTCCCCAAAAACCGAAAAATTTCAATTTTGAATCCCTATATTTCACAAAATAATGGAAGAAAAATATTTTTCCTCACAGCAATAAACATTTCAAAGCCCTGATAATATTCAAAACAAGAAACTTCGGGAAAAAATTATGACCAGAAACCCTGTGCACAGCTTAAGAACGCTTTGCCTCGAGTGGAAGTGTAGAAAATTGAGTTTCAACAAATTATCTAATTCATTCATTGCTCAAGTTAAATAAGGCTTTTTGCAACAGTTAGCACTACACTACAGACTACAGGATCCTACAGGCTCACTGTACTTCAACCGCAACAACACAAGATGGTAACTATTCTTCTAGACAAATAAGCACTAGAGAATGTTCAGCACACAATGATACAACATACTTGTCTTATAAAGTTATAAACTACATTGTTTGATTGTTCCATAATTTGAACTCAAAAACAAAATACCATGCAGAGAAGCAAACTACAATAAATTACAACATAGCCTTAAGTTGAGCTAGCCCCAGTATAGTAGTCCACTATAGAGCAACTAGGAGCGCTGTACTCATTTCGGTCAGCGCCATGCAAGCCTCAGCTCTTATAGACTCAACTATTCTGCAGTACTTATGTGATTTGCTGTGGTCATACGCTCCATATATATATAGTACCCATATATGTATACTCATATATATATATAGTACTGTTGAAAATGTGACTGGTGAAGCCACGAAACCGCGGTCCAGTGCTGTAGTGATAAAGAAGTGGAATTGACAACATTTGACAGTGTTTTATTCTTTTATTATGGAGTTCCACAACATCAACCAAAATTCTACAAATAAGTTGATATAGTACCCAATTATGGAATGAATGGGCTAGATGATTTAGAGCCCATATCTACAATCTGTAACTTTTTGCAGCGATTTTAATTTATATAAATGGAGTTCAGATTAAACAAACATTATTGTATTTTGTAAAATAATAAATTACATTGTAATGTTCTCTTTTTCTTCAAATTGATGATGGGCTTAGCCCCACCTACCTTAACGACGCATCGCCCCTGCATACTTGTGTTTCTCTGACATTAATTTGTAGGTGTGGGCATCAACTTTACTTGTATCTATTAGTAGGCCTATATTGAATGTTATTTAAAAGGAGGCTGTAAGGAAAATGAATTGTTTATTGTTCCGCATGTTCAATAAACATTCATTTTACTGTTATTCATTCTTTATTAAATTATCAAAAGAAATATTACTGAAAGCTGTGCTGTGTTGCGCTGTGCGAGTGGTCAGAAGTTCATTGAAAATCATTACATTGGTTAGTTACAAATGCTGTCCCAGCACAGTACAGCACAACTCAACACAGCTTTCAGTGGCAGGGCGCTCTAAAGATACTTGTCAAGCAGCTCAGGAGTCTAAAAAATCCTAATGGATAATGATTATCCAAAATATCCTTATTTTAGATAATGATTACCAATACTAGGGAAGACTCTTATTAAATTCCAACAATAATAATAAATTATATTTTGTAAATCACATATGGTATATTACTATTTTGTAACATTAATAATAAGCGTATGGCTTTTAATGGTGGGGAGACCCTTACGGGAAGTTCCACCTCACCGTTTGTGCCATGTTACTGGGAACATGGTGGACCTACTATTTTAGGTGGGTTCCGAACCACCGGGTAAGTGATAATAAAGCTTGTAACATCAAGTCATTGAAGCACGGTCACCCATCCAAGCGTAGATCAAGAACTAATAATGCAAATTATGTAAAATGTAGTTTCAAAAGTCTAAGTAGTATCCACAGTTTTCAGGCTAGGGTTTCAATAACAAACATTTTGGAAAATGAGATAAAACGCCAAATGATTCAGTGATTCCTTGTATATATTTAGCCCCATTGAAAGTCTGTGTAAAATGTGGAATAGAAATCAAATTTTGTGAGCCAAATATTTATTTCTCACGAGTATTAATGATAATGAAATATCAACTCTTTCCTGGAATGTGAAAGGCCTTCCCAATAAATTCAACGTTGTTGAGGATTAAGTCTTGAATCTTGAAATTGTTGTTTTATGTTTGATTAACATTGGATGGACCAAAAGGAAATAGAAATGTATTGTTTCAATAGTTTTGGGTTGAGTAGTTGGATTATTGTAGAATTACTAAAAAACGTGGAGTTTGTGCTATTTTCACCAGAGATAATAAAACATTCTAAAGCCAGTTGATTCAGTGAAATATATGTCAGTTGAAATGGTTTTTTAAGTTTCCGCTTCTCTTTCGGAAGAAATAAATAGGTTACTATTGTTGTTGCGTTATATAGACCCAATGTACAGTGCAAAGACTTCAATCTTTTTATTCATAAAACTAGTATGCTACTGAAGCACTTATTAGTTTTCCGCCCCTAGCTTCGAAGAGGATTACTTTTCCTAAATTTCTCTTAAATGAAAGTCTTTAGAGTTTTCATGCTTTAACTGATAAAAAGGAAAATTTCTCAATGTTTGAGTTTTTTAAATTTTAATCCCCCCCCCCCACACCCGGGAACCTTTAAATCAATATTTAGACAGTAGTTCAGTGACAACCTTCATCTTATAGAGTTACCTTCCACATGCAAACAGAAAAACATGTATTATCCACAAAATGAGTTGTCTGAAAATTTCATTTTCACCTCTCCTTAACAGAAATGATCAATGTATCAAAAACTTAGTATGATAATATCATTCTACTCAGCTCAAACAGCTCTATCAAAAAAGAGAAATTTGAAAATATCTCAATATTGATTATTTCAATCACATAAAAATTGCCTTTTTTTTAGGTAGGCTATTATGAAAAGCATGACAAAAGTACCCCCAGAAATTGAATTTTCGTAACTCAGACCAAATTCGACATGTCATACATGAATTTGGACCACCGCAAACAGCTAAGAAGAATGAGCTATCCCTCGATGAGGTTCAATCATTCGTCTAAATGTTAAGAGCCTTTAAGGTAATGAACCACAAAGGGCCTGAAAAAATTGACAAATTTGGGGGTGACAAAGCAGATAATAAAAGTTGTCTGAATAGAAAACTTCAAATCAAAAAAGAAAGGAATTTTTTTCAGTTCAGAAATTTCAATTTAAGTTTGACTTGAGATATAGACATGGTTCTCACTGAAAGAGGAAACTTATTAAAGATTTTCAAAGAAATTACTTTGAGTTCGTCTGCACTCTCCTCAGCCTAGTAAAGGGGACATCAATATGGTGACTGTTCCTTGTATTATGATGATGAATGTCTTTTTCCTACATAGAAAAAAGTCAATATTTTTCTTACATTCAATGACAACACAAAGACGAACAAGCTATAAATAGCCATTATTTTCTGATCAATGAACAATGGCTTGCAGCGATCCAAGTAGATTGCATCAGAAATAATTCTTAGTGCATTCTTTTGTAGTAGCAAATTTTTTTGTGTATCAGGGGCACAACCTCATAAGGATAGACCATACGAAAAAGTACTTTGAAAGAAAGCAAAGTAGGTAGTTTTCAAATAATGCTTTGGAACACATTCTTTCAATCTGCATAAAAGGTATAGAACCCAGCTCAGCCTAGAACATACATGGTCAATATGAGGGCTCCAAGTCTTTGATCCAGATTTATACCGAAAAACTTTACACTTTTCATATTCCCTTCATCTACTTGTCTTAAGCCTATAATCATCTCTTGCATTTTATTACAGTTGAGAAGCAGATTATTTGCCCCAAACCATGAGCTAACCTTCTCCTGACAGCTGGACATCTTTTCTTTCAGAGCTGTAATGTCTAAATCTGTAGAGAAAATGGATGTGTTATCAGCATAGCAAACTATCTAAGAACTTGTACTACAATCAATATCGTGAATCATTACTAAAAAGAGCAAGGGTCCAAGGATTGAATCTTGAGGAACACCAAGAGGTACAAAGCAAGACCTAGAGATAAGTCAGCATTTACATTAACAGTATGTCTACGATCACTCAAATAAGACTACAGAAGCTTAAGAGCCTTTCCATGCTCACCTAGATGATACAATCTTTTCAGTAAAATTTCATGGTGAACAACATCAAATGCCTTACTCAGATCATAAAGCACTAGACCGACATAGCTTTTAGAATTGAAGCAGACCAGATCATATCATCCACAATTGAACTGACTGTATCAATGGTTGACCTGCCCACTCTGCACCCAAACTGGGTAGCTGCAAGTAGGCTCTCAAAGTATTCATAAAGATGGATTTCAATTATGTATTCTAGGAAGCCATTTTCTAGTATATTTTTAATTATTACAGTGTTTAACATACAATATAAATATATTAAAATGCTTATTTATGCCTTTTAAGAATTCCCCTCTCTCAATTTATTCAATGCTACAGTATTTCAAAGCCAACAATACAGCAAGTATGGCCAGATAGCATAATAGGCTAGTCGGAAGCTCCTAGGGCTTGGCTGCCATGACAATGACCTTCAAACAGCATGGCATCAGTGCAGGCCCCGGGCTTAGGTGACAGGCGCCCTGGGCAAATGGTCTACTGGCGCCCTTTTATTACTTTTGTGTAAAAAAACATGTAATGGAGGTTATTTAAAACAAATAATCTATGTTACTTATATTGTATAAAAGGAAATACTGCAACAAGAAAACACGTCGTTCATACATTAAACTGTAGACTTTTATTTCTACATAATTCACACTTCCAACAAAGATTAAAACTTTAAGTTATATTTTTAATGATCCTACATTGTACACAGCATTTTAAATGACAGATTTTTTTCTGGTTTTCAATTTGGCAAACTTGTTTATTATATCAGAAAAATCTGTGCTAAGGGTAAAGTCTTTTTCACAACACTGTAACATAAGACAATTTAACTTGCTGTCTGAAAAAGCAGATCTCTTAACATTCTTCAGACGATTCAAAAGCAGAAAATCCTCTCTCTGCAGAGTAGTTACTGACAGGTAAAGTCAGAAAAATTCTAACAGCTACTTCAAGATTTGGGAAAGTACTTTTCAATTCATTTTTTATTATGTATTCATACATGTCATGGATTCCACTAAATTCCTCCTGTTCCACATACATTTTGAAACGTAGCCTGTATTATATTTACTTGTTCTGTTCTATATTTTTGAAAATTGGGGTGTCATAGATATTTTAATAGTGGGTAATTTTTTCCATCAGTCATTTTTATTTTTTTTTATCTCTTTTATTTGACTGGAATAATATTGTTCCAGTGGCGCACCCGAGGGGGTGCTTTGAGTGTTCAAGCACCCCCCCCCCCCCCCCCACTGAAGCCAATTTCTATACAAAGATTTAAATAAAATACTTACTTGAAAAACTCGAATTTTTAAAGAAAATAAAAAATTGAGTGATTCTCAACTTTGATAAAAAATTAAAAATAGATTCATGAATTCGGCATTGTTCAAATGGAGGCTTGCTATCCTTACTAATCGCAAGGTAGTTGCCAATGACTGTTCTACCATAGACTAAACATTAAACATTTAATCTTGAATGTTTAGTCTATGCTATGGTTCTATTCACACAGAATACTTGAGCTGTACTTTTAGGATCGACTGTACAAATGTAACCAAGCCATCAAACGATTCCCAGCTACAGCGTCATACCACAGAAGGAGACAGAAATTATTATTGTCTCCGGCTCCTGTGTTTACTTGAGCCTACTCATTGACAACAATGCACAATGCAATAATGCAATATAAGCAATATTAAATTCTTCAAACTCCGGTTTCAAGCCACTGTTTTGCCCTATATCCATGCATGTTTCGCTAGCATAAATTATTATTAGGCTAGTCTTATCTCAAACGTACGGTACCGGTACTTGTATGATTCGTATATTCTTGTTTATTCGTTTCGTAGATAGTGGAATTTATTTGAAAATACCAATTCGATACTTTCTTTCAACTTCTGAGACATATTCTGGTGAGATGTTGTGATATTTGACATTTGAACAAAAGAGAACACTCGAAATTTAGTCTACTCAGTCTATTGTATATTACTGATTTATTTAGCTTTGAATGGACCGACGGTCCGATCCATCATTTACAAGATATAATTATCAAAACCACAAACTTGAGACACATATAATGCCTAGATAGATGGAATAGGTATCATTCTTGAAATTTGGTATCCATGATATGAACTGCGCGTATCACTAATAATTATTTATGAGTAATTGCACGACTATGCAGTCAAATAATCATTATTAGCCTATAGGTAGGCTACCGTATGTAAAATTAAGTGCTCTTGTAAAATCAGTGCACTAAAAAAGGCGGGATGGGTCGGTTTTTCGTACAATGCTCAGTTTGGACGTAAATGGTAAAAAAGTGAAAACAGAGTCAGAATTTCAGTGTTTGGGGAATACTCTGTAATACTCAATAGGGATAGAAGGTCAACTTTTGGATTTAGATCACCTAAACATCGCGCGAAAAATTCGCTGGTTTAGCTACTAATTTTTTCCCGCTTGTGACTGGACTAATATTGTTTTAGTATTTAAGATTTGAAGTTGGTCACTTGAAACTATTCACAGTCTGCTATTTTCAATTCCCTGACCTTTCCTGATTGGGTTACTGTACAGTAGGGAGAGGGGGTGAACAAAACGAATGGTCATAAAGAAAAAAGTGATTCTGGTCCAGTGCAATTATTTCTTTCAAATCATATTTATATCATAAAAAACAGAAATGTTATAAACTCATGTGTTGTGTCCTATAATCATCAAATAATAAGATATTTGATATGTTTCAAGCTGCCCCTGAATTCCACCTTTGAACAACTATGGGGTACTTATGAACACTGATGAACCTTTGAACACACTCTTATAGAATATTAAAAAATATTTTTTGGTTTGGAAGTGAAGGTTGAAGCTGAAGAAAGGTAATTCCATTATTAATATATACATTTATTAATAAAAATCGATAAATAATAATGCAGGATATATTCATAGACATAATTTGATATTTCAATAAACTATGAAAATTATTGAAATACAAAAAAAAGTGTTGAGTTATTAAATTAGCCTATTAGAAAAATATTGAAGCAATTAAATTTGAAAAAAGAATCATGATTGATCTTTCTATTCTTGTTAAGTTTTTAAAAATATTGAAAACTATTATTATAGAGATATGAAACTAGAAAAAAGGCTTACAAATAATGAGAGAATTCAATAAACAAAACTTGTAAACTATCTTATAATTATATTCAATTTCACCCTAATTTGAAGTTCTTGAAATTTATGCTGAAAAACATCATATTGGAAGCTCGCTTTGTTCCTTTGTAGGAAATTGGTTTTGGTAAACTGGTTATTATATCAGCCTTTGGAGTTCGCCATTCATCCACCTTATCAGGAAAAAAGAAATTATTTGTGGTACCTTTCTTCTTCAAATAGTTGATGAGAAATTCCCCATCTTCTTCAAATTCTTTTTCAGCAAGTCCTATGTATACTGTAAAACTTGTTTTTTTTTAAGCAAACTTGGCCAGAACAAAATCTTCTTCGTGAATTTATTTATTCTCTCCATCATCAATCTTGAGCTCTTCAAAATCATCATCATCATCATCATCATCATCATCATCATCATCAAACTCAATTGTTGAGCTACCACTGTCATGCATTTGAAAATTGTCATTGTTATTTTCTTCAGAAAATATTTTTGATTTTGTCTGTTTCCATTTATTCTTTTTACTAATAAAACTTTTCAGGCCTACTTTATCTTCCATTGAAATTTTCTTTGCTATACTTTTATTCTTCATTCTCCTCAATTTCTCTTCTTTTTCTTTTGCCTTCTCTTCAATTTTATCTTTTTCAGGTGTATCAGTGTTTACACTCTGCTTGTTACTGAGCCTTTTTTATTTCTTATTGGGGTCCTGTCTTCTTTGAAGTTGAATATCTTGGATAGGGTCTAATAATTTCTGGTGTCAGTTCAGTACAATTATGATGACGTTTGTAATTCCCAGGAAGTGGAGGAATGTCATTTGATCTGCCAGGAGTGTAGTTTGATGGACCAGGAATGTTATTGACTGAATCAGGATTGTAGTTTAATGGACCAGGAATGTTATTTTGTTAAATTTGTATTTCTCAAGCTGCCTCACATAGTTCTCATGGAACTGTTTTAAATTTTCTCTTGTAAAATTTTTTCCTTTAGCAATACTAGTATTCTCTGGCTTTTGTAGTGATTAACGCTCATGCCTTTTCATGAAACACTTCAACCACTCAATGACAGCCAACTTATTTTGTTCCCACTTTGGAGGACAACAATTCAATTTCATAGCATATGAATAGGCCAGCTCCCTTTTCTGCATGTAGGTTAATCCATAATGCATTTCAGCACATTTTAATAAATATTGTTCTAAATGGGACTCCTACTCATTTGTGAACACTTGACTGACTGTGTATTTTGAAGAGTAGGCAAATTTTCCTGGTGCTGGAGTCTTCAATCGATTATAAATTGTAACATATTTTACCTTAAACTCCTCTGCAGCTTTTCTGAGGGACAAACCTTGCCTAACAGCTTCACAGGCTCTCTGGAGTGCAGCTTCATCCACTTCTTCTCTCTTCCTCACACGATTTCTCACCATTTTCAAGTCTTGGAACAACAAACACAGTTCAATGTCAGTAAATAATTATAATTAAATGCATGAGGCTTTTATAAGTGAGGAGACCCTTAGGGATAGTTTCATCTTGTTGTAGGAGCCATTTTTGTTATAGGTATAATAGTTCAACAACTTCTTGGAACCGACTGGATTGCAATCACAGCTGGAGCAAAAACAAAATCTGAATTTTATGGAATCATGTTGTCTACAAATGAAAAGTAAAAAATGTAACTCACCTGCTAACAGAGAATCCCATTGATATATATTACTAGATGCGTAACTCCGGGATCCGCTGTGAAGACACAGCGCTAGCATCGCCCGCTTCTAAATCGGGCAAAACCACGAAAATTTGTATAGCGGTAATGGAATGGAAAAAACCCGTATTTGTCAGAGCTAAAATGACTTGTTTTGAAATGATTTTTCAACATGATTATTTCATGTAGTGATTATGGATGTACCAATCAGTGCAAGTCTGGTGGAAATATTTATTTTCAAACAAGTAATTTTATCTTTTTATTGTCTATGTGTGAGTGTAGCTTTACAAGAATGTTTTCTGCTTCCTCACTTTTATGGGTTTTTTAATTGAAAATAATGTACTACCATATTCACCACTTCAATCTTGTTCTTATAAGCATTAATTACTCGTGATATACTATACAGTAATTTATTAAATAACTATTTTAATCAAGCGATTTTGCTTGAACTGCAATGGCATTGGTGAGCATTCTTGAGCTTCTCAATATGAATTTAAAAAGGAGCCTACTGAATTTTGAAGCATGCGGTATCTAAATATATATATTTATTTATTCATACAGTACATTTATACTTCCTTTGGTGTTGCAGTTCCATAATATTACTTTCTCACTTGATATTTAAACGTTAATAAAATAGAGAAAAATCTTCACTAAAGAATTTAACATTTACATACAGTATTTGTGTGACGGCAATTTCGCATTGCTGTAATGCTACCTCAGACAAAACTGGAGGCCTACTGCTGAATCAATCAAGTTTATGATGTTTTTTATAATTCAGTATGTCCACAAAATAGCCTATTATTGAATTATAAGAAAAAAAACAAAAAAAAACATAAATAGCCTATTATTGTTATTTTAGTCAAAAATTTGAAAAAGCTAGACTTTGATGTTTTCTCAGAATAAAAATCATATATTCGAAATCAGGGAATCACAGACCACAAATAATATTACTCTAGAATTTTTTCTTCATAAAGATTGAGAAAATTTGCTTATGAAATTTTGGCCGCCATCTTGGAAATATTTCATGAAGCAAGCGTTTTTTGAGGTGCGAGAGTTCAGATTCGGATTCAGTGCGTCAAAGTACATAGGTATATGCTGAGAAAAAAATTACTGTATGTTTTTCCTGAAATCACATACTTATGATACTGCTTATACTGCTCTGAGTTTGAAATTGACTTGAGCCAGAAAAAATCTGGAATGTTAAATTATTACTACTATATGTAAGACAAAATCATGGGCTATCTTTCAAAAAAAGAATTATTGAAATCCATCAAGGGAATTGCGAGAAATCTTCAAATGAAAATGGACTTTTTTCCATAAGAGCATGTGTTAAATTTGAACTTTTGCCCAATTTGGCCTTTTCCCGCCAGAAAAAAGTGGCTTCACTATGCCATAGCCTTCAACGTTAGAGTTACGCATCTAGTAGTATAAATTATATCAATGGAGAATCCAAACACCACCAAACAAGTAATGGATGTTCAATGCAGTGTAGCCAACCAAATAATGCATTCAATTTTGCAGTCAAATACAGCAGAGAATGTATGAATGTGTTCAAAGCTTCCCATGTTTAAAGGTGCCCCCGCTCCCCTACAGCTCTTGAAAATTTCATTCAAAGTGCGGGTTTTGGGGTACTCCCCCGGAAAGTTTTTGAAGATATAATCCCTCTAAAACTACATTTTTATTGTTTTCAGACATCTGTTTTTACCTTTTTTTTGTCAAAAATTGACAAAAGCCTTGTTAAAACGCCATCATTTTTTTATGGGTCTCTGGCGGGAATCCATCCCCCTGTACCCTAGTTATGCCTCAGTTCATCCGTATTTGTTAAAGTTTTCTTGCAGACGTGGTGATGAACCTCCTTAGAGAGAAATTAATGAATAAAACAGGGTGAAATGCTTAAATTGTTAGGCGTTATGTATTAAAATGCCAATGCCAATTAAATGTATGTCCAGCCAAAAAAGGGCTTTGAACAAAAAGTGGTGTAGTTTTGATTTTGGAATATGTTATTGGGTTAGGGCCCTGATGAAAATGTTTTTGACCGGGGGGGGGGGGGGGGGGGGTACGATTTTCCTCCCGATTTAACTCCTTAACGGTAGATCCCACATGACAAATCAAAATTTAAAGAAGACAAAATTCCCTACAATTTTTTTCGCAAGTCCAACGGGTGGCGAGTTACAGTGGACAAAACGTGTACAATTTTCAAAAAAATCGTCCATTTTTTTATGGTAAATTTTGTAAAAATGAATTACATTGTGTTATTTTTAACGGTTTTCCACATCACAGTAACATTATATATGGCGAACTGTACTTCAATGCGCAACGATTACAGAGAAGGCCTTGCCTTACCAATCGTGATGTCACGATAGGGGTGCCAGCCGAGGGTTACGTGCCAGCTCCTACCTTTCACGTCTGTCTACTACAATACTACTCATGATTCTTACCTTTAAGGAAATCATTAATCTTGATTTTAAATGAGGATGAATTTGTTAAACATTCCTAATGTATTTATCAGCCTTGAACAGCTACTAATTATTTTCTTATTCAATTGAAAAAAATAAAAAAACAAAAAAAATGGGACTTATTCCAAAAGATCATCATCTTTTTAACGTTAATAAACTTAAATAACGAAACATCAAGTAAAACTGATAATAAATAAAAGAGACAACTTTTCCTACCATTTAAACCCACATTTATATTATTGATAATTAATTTCTCATCGTTAATGTTACTATAAGTAAATAAAGCTGAGATTGCAGCTTAAGACATTAATAAGTGTACATTTTTGGCATCTCTCTAAGCCAAGAATCTTTTAGCATCGGATATCAACTCACTTGTTTCCATAAGCACTGGAGTTGTAGGACATGAATAGATAAAATGTCATTTGGCAAGAGAGAAAAATAGATTAACCAAAAGAATAATAATTGTTTATGCAAAGAAACTAAAAATGTCAACACCCTGACCAGACGAAATTCGTTAGGACCTGAAAAACACGAACATAACACCAACTGAGATTTTTTGTCGAAAAATATTCAGACACAAGAGGTAGACAGTAGCAGCCAGAGTTACAGAGCAGCCAAAAGAAAAGCAGTTCCGGCCGAAGTGGTCGCAAGAAAGAAAAAAGCTTTCTCAGTAACTACTATGAAAGCCTATGAATAATAAGAGAAAGCCAAAAAATTATTGACCGTGTCATCTCTGCTATCGTCTTCCAGTCAGAGAGAATTCACAAATAATGATAATGATAGTAAAATAATAATGTTGATTGGGACTAAATATTACTATTTCTGGTTATGGAGTTTAGATTTTCTTAGAATAAACATACAATCAAACAAGAATCAGAATTATATAAATTTTACAACAAAATAATAAATGAAAGCAGGAATTATGCGGTCTCAAAGAGATCATAGATTATCACTATCTTCGTTGGAGCTTGATGCAAATAAATTACTTAGTTCTACTTTGAAGGCATGAAGAGAAGAACTCTTCTTGTCTCCTTCCTAAAATATTCCATTATTCTTCACTCTAATATTTTTTCTCTTTCCCAGTCTAGAATGATATGATGAGAAGTGACTTTTATTCCTCCATCGCTCCATGTTCCTCTTTGTACCATGACTGGATAAAACCAGTTTCATCAGGAGAAACAAAATACGTTTTTGAAACCGTAGTTCGGTTCTAGATTTTAGACATAGAAAAATGGCCAAAGTTTAAGGTGTATATAAATAACCTACTCGTAGTTAACTCATACCGTACCTTAGTTTTATAGCTTTAATTTCTGAATCTAGGACAGTCGTGAGCTGGGCTGGAAATAACTGGATTTCTTATTTAAATAAAATTTGAAAACTATAAAATGTTTCGTTGCTCATTAAGTAAGAGCTCTCGGTTGTAAATTATGGCACCTAGTGCAATATTCTCATATTCATTTGGGCGAGTCTCTATCATTCAACGTTTTATCTATTTTGCTGCAGCAACTGTTCAGCTCATTCCTATTTAATTCTATTCATTCCTTACAAGCCAGACATTGAAATTTACTATAAAAACAATCACAATATTTTATAGTATATTTTAGATCAATATCAATCATAAGAAAAGTTCCAATTTAAATGTTATGTTTTTCACCACTTTACTTTCTATGAGGCTCACGTTTCTAAAAGCGTAATATTTAAAAAAAAAAATACGTATTATGAATGAAACTCAGCAAATATTTTCATTCCACTAATACAGTGTTGAACTTGATCGGGCGTATATGATCCAAACGAGATCATACATTGTAAATCGAAATAAATTGAGCGCCTCCTTCACCTACTGATGATGTTCTACCAAAAACCATCACTTAACTTATTGTTACGGGTTCTATGTCCAAAATAACGCTGGCAACACTTAAATTTATCACTCGCACTTTATTAACTCAAATAATTCACAACTCACACTGTTCAGTAATGTCTTACAGAAAAATAAGCAATTAAAAACAGATAACATGATATTGTTTAACTGATAAAGAGTTTTCAATAAACTGAACAAAAAATCAATCACTAAATGTCAAAAGGCCAATCTAATATTAAACAATAACTGTACAATAAACTGTCCAATAACATTCAAAAAGAAACGTCGAGGAAGAACAATTAACTTACATAGCACAAGTCCGTAATACAGTAATAGGTAAAAGAATTATCACTATTGAACTGTCAAGAGAATTATCACTACAGACAATAAAAGTTCCTTAGATGATTTGTAATAGCGCCAACGGGATTGTACTGTCTGTATTAATGGGAACTGTCGCTACTGCCACTTATCAACGTAGAACAATAACTGAACTACTTAACTGTCACACTTGTTTATCATGATGAATTACAGACAAGACTGAACTCTTTTACAAGAGACTCCCTCTATTTATATAAAATTTCATGATTGAGATATCTCTCGAATTTTCAGTCAACTTCTAAATAAATAAATCAAGGAAACTGGAACTTTCCACAATATTCGATAAGACTCCATTAATTTCTAATCAAACAACTAGAACATTCTTCAAATTACTAGGTAAACACCATAAAAGTGTCAAAAGCAGAGTAATTAATGGCTTAATAGTAAACATTTACATAGCAGATAACACCGAGAACCACTGTCTCTTCTTTCTTTTTATTCTCTCCAATTTCATATTCGCTACATTATATTTCGGATTCTTAGTTGATCTGAGAGGGAAATGAAAATAGTTATTTATGTTTTAAGAGCGTGAAGCGCGACTTTATCGCTCGAGCCAAAACATTTACTGCGCGACGCATAGCAGAGCGCAGTAATTTTGCGAGAGCGATAAAGAAGTTTCACGCGCAAATTACATACAATATTTTTCCTAAAACTGCAGTTCTGGATTCCAACACAATAAAAGCTTGTAGTTTGTAACATCACAGACCATGCGCGGATTTGGTTAGCGTTCGCCATTGTTGAGGTTATGTGAATTTCACGGATTCTATGATCCACCAATGAGAAGGCATCAAAATCAAAACAGAATCGTAAAGAAAACAGCTGGCGAGCGTAAAGTACTTTACCGCTTGCGGAGCAGTAAAGAGGTATTTTACAATTAGTTTCCAGTACGTAAAGAACTACTTTACGAGCAGTTGTAGGAAAATTCAATTTAAGTTATCAGACTACATATCAATTCCAATCATATTAATCATTTTTGTGTCAATATATTAGATTAAATAAATTTAGATTTTTTATTTTCACTATTATTTGGTAACATAATATTAATGTTACATAAAATGACAACATTATAGTCATCTATTAATAGTCATGACCACTATTATAATATTGAATACACATTTTGAAATGAAATAATTTATTATGTTAATAAAGGGCATCTTATGACCTCGACGACATTAAAACAAATGTCTGGGAGGCTAAAAGATCTGAATTAAGTTGCATAAGTTGGAACCTGAATTTAAAGGATAAAATATTGTAGCGTACTGAATTTTAAACCCTGGCCATTATTGAAAACAGATTGCAGCTTACTGTATCAAATCAATGTTTTATTTCCTACTTCCTTATAGCCTACAGATAAAGAGTGAAGTAAGCTACAAAAATTTCGTTATAAATTGGAAATTATAGTAGGCCTATTGTAAATTTTCTAGATAAGTAACTTTTTATTACAGACTAAGTAACATGCACAGCTAGGGAGCTAGAGAGTGGAGCTTTTAAGAAATATTATTGAGGCGGCAGCCCAAGCAAACTCCGCTTCGCCACTGATTGATCAGTAGACTATGGAAATCAGATAATTAAGGCCAGGCGCGAACCTGGAGCCTAATAAAGGGAATTTAAGCCCCCGCCAAAAAAAAAACAACATTAAAAAGTTATATTTGATCATTAATTGTGTCTTGTATGGGAGGTGAGCCGGTGGGATTGGGTGGGACCTTTACTTCAGTTACCCCTCCCACACAAAATAATATTTTAATAGTTGAAATCCCCTTCCCCTCCTAAAAATTTCTGGGTTCGCTTCTGATTTAGGCATCTACATTTGCAAAGCTTTTGCTCATTAAAAAGATTTTTTATAACGATTTTTCATATTTTTTGGTCATTTTCAGGTCACTGCAGACTATGGCGAAAACAAAGGAGAAGAGGAGTTTCTTTATGAGAAACCTGCTAACAATACTCACAGTGATCGGTGTCTTCTCAGGTGTTATAGTCGGTCTCATCTTAAGGGCAACCAGTGCAACAAAGTGAGTGCAAAACAATAATTCACAAACTACAATAAATTGAAAATACAGTAATTTCAATTCTCTATTGATATTGCTGTGAATGTGCTATATTCATACCCCAGCTATTGATACAATGCTAATGAGAACTGAAATTTCGCGATCAAAATCCAATAGTAAAAATTCAGATTTTTTGCATTTTGAGACACCGCAAGCGATTCCACTATTCTAACGCTTTAAAATAGTAGTGTCCCGATGGAGTCATAGACTCGTTAGACTGGGAGTCCGTTCACTGTTGAATGACTTTGTTACAGTGGTCTAGACTCTTTATCAAAACTATCAACCCCTATTGAGTGAGGAATGTTGGGCAAGTTTAGAGTCTAATGTTTAAAGAACTACTACAGTTATGTATTTGTATTAGAAATTTTAAAATATGAGTCTACGAATCCATCAAGAATGCTTCATATGCACTGGCCGCTACTACATTGATAATGGATGTGGTGTGGATTATAAAAGAGTGTTATTTAGATGTTATAGTGAGTTTATACTAGCAGATAGTTGGGTCTATTGATAGTAAGAAGTTATAGTGAAATTTTGATGTTTTGTTTATACTAAATCTAATAGCAATGGATGATCAAAAAGAAGAATGAAAGATCTATGCTATGAGATTATTTGTTCGAAACGTGTTGATGAGCAGAGCGTTTATCAACACTCACATGATAACATGACTTTTGAGTCGCCATTACATAGCAAGAGATCATGAAATTTTTTAAGGAAACTTTTGTTGAGAGTGTTTATTTCATTTTGACTTACTGCTACTCCTGCGATCACGGTTCGATTTCCGCTCAGCCTGGCATATCCTGTGTGATTATTCACCTCATTACCCATGCACAAGTCTCGGATTTATATGAGCATCATTAGCAAAAAATGAACATATTCTGTAGAATTTTCATAGCTCTCAATAAATTTCCGAAGCATCCTCCACATGATGGATTATTCAAGAATAGAAAGTTGAGAAGAAATTAAATTGTTGGAAGAGATTGGTCCTCATCCCAATAAAAAACACACATAAAAGTCTCAAATGAATCTTTTTTAGTGTCAACTGATAATATTTTGGGGGGAAAACTCTAATGCATTCCCTTTACCCCCCCCCCCCCCCACCCAACCACCATCACCGTGAATTCGCGTCTGGTTGTAGTAGGAGGTCTCCTAGTAGGAGAATGATCTAATCCCAAGTTGGAGTTTCTTTTGACAAAAAGAATGCAAGGCTATCTCTGACGATCTATTGTTTAGCTGGAGCCAAATGCAAGCATGTAGGCCTATGCGGCCTTTATCCATAGCAAAAACGTGTTCACTTGGACCGTGTAATGGAATTTATTCAAACGACCACTTGGCCAGCCTCTAGATGGCAATATGTTTAATCCATTCTAGTGTTTGAAACTTGCTTAGATTAATCTCAAGACTGTTCGACCAACTCGCAATTTTAATGGCATTTATTGGCCAGCCATTCAGTATTGCTGGGTAGTAAAGTTGAAATGCCAATTATAGCATCGTTTAGCTGGTCGGAACGAACCAATGAATGATGCATGCAGAATGATAATTCTGAAAAAATAATTACTGATCAGAGATTAACTAAATTTATTAACATTATAATACGGTATCATACGAATGTGGGAACGGCTGCGCGTTCTATAATAATGGGCTATAAACTTATAAATGATAATTCCGATAAAAGCTTATGAATTATCTTTGTATAATAAATATTTCCAGCCTTCACACTCCTAGTCTTTTTTTTGTAAATTACGTCTTGCAGACTCCAGTTAAGAGTATAAGACAAGTCAAGATCAACAATATTATACACTAGATACCATAATTACTATATCAGTTAGTTGAGGTGAGGCTTAATTTTGATGTGAAAGGAACTCTTGTACACTATAAAAAGCTTTATCAACTAAATAATTTTTCAATTGTTTTTTTAAATATTTCTATATTTTCAAGACTCTTTAAAAACTGTGGTAGCTTGTTGTAGAATTTCCTACCAATATAACTAGGTTTTTGTTTGAATAAGCTTCTATTGTGACTCACCAAGTGATAATCTCCTCGACTTCTTGTATTATAATCATGTACCGGTACATCAAGATTTTGGTTAATATCATTCGTTTTTACATATAAAGTAGCTTCATACGCATATAAGCAGGGTACAGTTAGGAGACCAAGTCTCTTGAACAACGGCCTACATGAAGCTAATCTATTTACTCTTTCTATACACCTAACCGCTTTCTTTTGGATCTTAAACACCCTATTAAGATTTTTTGTGATGAATTACCCCATATACTAAGATAGCATACCTAATATGTGACAGTAAGAGCCCATGGTAAGCTGTAAAAAGTAACTTTTTGTCATTCAATCTATCGAGCTGTCACAGGACAAATATCCCAGATGGAATTTTACAACATATTTCCTCATGTATGGAGCCCAGGTCAATCGTCTATCCAACAAAACTCCTAGAAATGCAATTTTTTCTTCCTGGTCTAATTGATTGTCATTTACAAACAAGTTTCTAGCCATATCTTCATCTAAGAAGATTGCAGTAGCTTTATCACCTGACTCTATTATATCTATTAGTTTTTCAACTAGAGAAACTATGGCTGTCTTTGTTGATCTCCCTTTATGGAAGCCATGTTCATCACAGATAAAGTTAGCTTCTTGAAGGTGCAGAAGTAACCTATTTAGTACTACTCTTTAAAAAATTTTACTAATTACATTTAGAATACTAATGGGCCTATAGTTTTCCACCTTTTCTCTATCACCACTTTTGAAGATTGGCAAGATCTTCACCTCTTTCAAATTATCTGGAAAAACACCTTGTTCTAATGAATGATATTGATCAGATGAATCAAAGGGTCAATTGATCTTTACCTTCTTTCAGAATTTTACTGGATACCCCATCCATTCCTAAAGTTTTTTTATTATTCAAACTATCAAAGAAATTTGACAACTCGTCTTGGGATACTGGATGGAATTTTAATTCGTTCTGAATCCCCTCAGTATTCCACATGTTTTCATCACTAATAGGCTACTTGTATTAAAAGATTTTTTAAGATTCTTAGCAACCAGTTGATAATATCTGTTAAAGAAATTACAAATGTCTACACTATCATCAATATATTTGTTATTTCGTTCTGGGGACTAGTATAAGCATCTACATTAGCTACTTGCCTATTTTTGTTTATTACATCCCACACTGCTGTGTTAAAGTACACACTATTATTCAAAATTTCAGCTGTTTTCGTACATTTCGCTCTTTCCACTTCTTTCGTATAGTTTTTCTTTAGAGCTTTGTGATTATCTTCACTTAACATATTTCTAGATAGTTTTAATTCATCATATGCATCTTTAGCCCTATTTCTTTCTGCGGGTATATCATCAGTTATCCACTCTTCAATTTTGTGTAATTTGTTTTTACAGGGACTTTTTCAACTGGGCAACTCATAGTAATATGAAACCTTGAAATATTAATGAAACTATCATATTTGTTATTTAAACTATTGCTATTGTAAACCCTTCTCCAGTTATGTTGTAACAGATTCTGCTTCAAACAATCGATATTCCCCTGTTCACATTGTTGAATTTCTTTCATTACTCTACTCTTTCTAATTGATTTACGACCTTGCAACCCCACCTCTAAGGTTTGATAGTTCCGATCAGATAGTTCTTGTTTTAGAGTAATTAATAAGGATGTTATCAGATCTGTCAAAGGCATTTGATTGTGTTAATCATAGAACTTTATTGGAAATACTGCAAAATGTAGGTGTGAATGGGGTTGAACTGAAATGGTTTGAATCATATCTTATTGGGAGAAAACAATGTGTAGAACTAACTACAGTAGTTAGTAGTTGGTAATAAAGAATAAATCTAATAAATTAGAGGTGCAAGCTGGAGTGCCTCAGGGTTCAATACTAGGTCCATTGCTTTTTTTGTTATATGTCAACCGTTTACCTAAAGAACTAATTAGTGGTAGAGCCCTCTTATTTGCAGACGATACATCACTCATTTTCAGCAATTCCTTTCTAGATAATTTAGAAATAAGTGCCCATATAGGTGTGCAGTCCATTGTCCAATTTTTAAATCAGTTGAAATTAACTATAAATAGTAAAAAATGCCAATACCTTCAATTCAAAAACAAACATAATTTAAATGAAGATAGGGCTATAAACGTGTTTGTAAATGACAATCAATTAGACCAGGAAGAAAAAATTGCATTTCTAGGAGTTATGTTGGATAGACGATTGACCTGGGCTCCATACATTGAGAAAATATGTAGTAAAATTTCATATGGGGTATTTGTCCTGCGACAGCTCGCTAGATTGAATGACAAAAAGTTACTTTTTACTGCTTACCATGGGCTCTTACTGTCACATATTAGGTACGGTATGCTATCTTAGTATGGGGTAATTCATCAAAACAAAATCTTGATAGGGTGTTTAAGATCCAAAAGAAAGCGGTTAGGTGTATAGAAAGAGTAAATAGATTAGATTCATGTAGGCCGTTGTTCAAGAGACTTGGTCTGCTAACTGTACCCTGCTTATATGTGTATGAAGCTACTTTATATGTAAAAACGAATGATATTAACCAAAATCTTGATTTACATGATTATAATACAAGAAGCCGAGGAGATTATCACTTGCGTGAGTCACAATAGTAGCTTATTCAAACAAAAACCTAGCTTATTCAAACTAATTGGTAGGAAATTCTACAACAAGCTACCGCAGTTTTTGAAGTCTTTAAAATATAGAAATATTTCAAAAACAATTGAAGAAATATTTAGTTGATAAAGCTTCTTATAGTGTACAAGAGTTCCTTTCACATCAAAATTAAGCCTCACCTCAACTAATTGAAGTAATTATGGTATCTAGTGTATAATAATGTTCATCTGACTTGTCTTATACTCCTTAACTGGAGTCTCCAAGACGTAATCGACAAAAAAAAAAACAATTATTGTTTGTGATGTTCTTGTGACTGGTATATTCATGAACTTTTAATTCCAAGTTATTCATGTATATAATATCACTTAAATCTTCTGTCATTTTATTCTGTGTTGCAAAGTCTGTATTGAAATCTCCCGCTACAATAACGTTTGTAAAACGAGTAGTAGTAATCTCTAAAAGCCTATTGAATAGTTCACAAAAATTGTTCCATTCTCCATTTGGTGACCTGTAAATACGTAACACTGTTACTTCGAAATTATTGTCGATTTTTACTCTCAAACCAGTAAATTCTAAATCCATTTCCACAGCAAATTTCTCTACATATTCTAAATTAAATGTTTGCATATTCTTAGCATTTTTAGTGAAGATAGCTAGGCTACTCCCCCACCTCAATGAGATGTCCTGCAATACGACGCTTTCAATGAATAGTCTGGAATATTAAGTTGTGACAATTCATCTTTTTTTAAACCATGCTCTGTGAAAATAGCTATATCAGGAGCGTCTTCTTTCAAAAATACTTCGATTCTATCTATTTTGTTACGAATGTATTGAATATTCTGATGGAACACAGTGAGTATACCGGTACTTCCCTATCATCCCTTATTACTTTATCGTTGCTTTTGCATATTGAAGTATAGATTTACTTAATCTCTTAGAATCTTGGGAGCCTATCAGATTGTTACAAGAGTTCCTTCCACTAATGCTATCCTGATTTTTTGATCGATTAACGTCTTTTAATACAATTGAAGATATGAATTTATCATTTGAAACTAGTTTCCCTTCCCGGTTTTGAGCCACTTTACTAAAAAAGGTTCGTTAGATGATTGTTTAGGAGAATTATTGACAGTAGATTGCAAACGACTTTCAATCAGCTCTGCCAGCCTATTACAAGATATTACTTTGCCAGATTGATTCAGATGTAGACCATGATTAGTGAAATTTTGTTTTTTCAGCCTTTCATTTAGAAAACAAATCCCCAATTGCTTAGAATTCTTATTTTTTAGGCTGTTGATTGTATTATGAATTGATTTATTTGTTGACTTTGCGCCGCTGTCGAATTACAACAGTCGAAATAGTGGTGACAAAAATCAGCTTTATTGGTGTAGATGTCAAGAATTTTAAAATCAAAATTTCAAGTTTAAATTTGTATCCAAATTGATTCCAATTTTAATTAGCTCTTTAAAAGACTTGAATAAATAAATTCTGAACACTTCTTTATTAATCCATAAAATAGTTCCAATGTTAACAGATAATTGACACACCAAGGTGTCAGCTATTGGTTCCTTTATTACCCTAGTTTCAAATCAAATAAATAATCTTTCAAATTTTTATTTTTCCAAATTGTTTTTACAATTAAATAAAATCTTTAAAGCAACAGAGGGGTTACGTCCCCAATTACCCCCCCCCCCTTGTTACGCCTATGATCTCTACCAAGCAGGTGCGTATTCACTGGGTCCATCAACAATGACTCGAGAGCTCTAGAGCGCACTATATGTGCCTGACCCAAAATGTGTGATAAAAGTCATGGAATTGAGCTATTCTTGACACCTCTCCTCAAAAAGTCAGTCTGGATCCGCAACTGATATTGAATCAACTCCATTTCAAATAACTTAGTCTATTCGTTCCCACAAAAACTTTCATCCATGAAATTCTCAAATTTATATCGTGTGAATAAACTGCAGAATAGTTGAATCAAGTTAGGCTAAATTAAAATTAGGCAGTTATAAGAAGACAGCTATGCAGTTCAAGCTATGGTATTTTGTATGATGATTGTCTTTGAGAGATTTAGAAGAAAAGCTTTTAGTTCACCTGTTTTTTTATACAGATTTCACTTATACAATTGAACTCTACTAGGTAGACAAAACCGTTGTAGCTCATTCAACTGGAAATTTGAATGTCACGAAACATATATTATATAAAATATATAAATATATAATTATTTGGAAATAATCATACATTATTTTTATAATTAAAATAATTTATTTTGAGTGGGTAAATTATGTGGTAGGCCTGTCCATGTATTATGTATCTTATGCTTCTTGTAGCATATACGATCTTATTTCCGATGGGGTTGCACACAGCAGTTGAAAGGTCAAATTATATAGATGAAAATAGATGATATCCGGAATAATACTAGGTACCAGTGCTACACTGCATTGACACTTCTGAAAGGATGTTACTTATGAAAGAATATCATGCATTTTTGTCAAGCTTTCACTTATTAAGTGACCGACAGCTCAGAGTGGAGCATTCACTGAATAGAAATAGGAGGCATTTTTTAAGATTTGGTCGTCTGCCCAAATGGAGTTGAAACAGGAATTTCATTGAGTAATAATAGATGTCAGTAGCCTATTGAATTTGAAATAGTATTGTCCAGGATACAAATGCACTTAACCGGTTCAAACTGACTTTTAAAGATTGATCAGCATTCAATTCAGCTCGGTCAATAAGGAATGAATTGTTGATGAATTTGAAATTCAGTCAGAGATTTTATTGAAATAGATTCCTCATTGATGATGATGATGATGATGATGATGATAATGATGATGATAGCCGGAAAGCTTTTAAGGCTGTCAAAGCCTGTTGTTTCCAAATTTGATTGTTTGTAAATAAATATCAATGGCGTGAACAACATAACCGTCAACTGAAACCACAGTCAACTCTTGATTTACCGCGAAAATGATGGGGAGTGTGATTGCGGATAAAGCAAAATCGCGGTTAAGCCGAAAAAAACCAAAATCACCTGCTGTATTACCGTGCTGTAGCCTACTTTAAAAACTAATACCTGTACTGTACAGTGTTACAGTATAGGCGTACATCTTTTTGTAAACCATTATAAGCCAGACTACTGTAACTTATTCAATAATCATGCTTGTGAATTATCACCTACTGTAGTGTATGCCAATAAATAATTATGCTCACAGGTGTACATTAACTCTTTTATTAGGTTCTTCAATTATAAACATTAACGTATAACATCTACATTTGTCAACACATCTACAATCCGCCATTCTCTGTCTCTGCTGCATTGCAGTCAACATTCCAACATTACACTTTCTCCCCTCTAATTCCCAAAATCCTCCCCAGATTTTTCCATCACTCAAGTACACACACAAACAAAAATTGTACCAAAATAAACACTAACTCTTATTCATCAAACAGTACAGTACACAAACAAAATTTAAAACTATTCTGGATCCTCAATCAACTAATAATAATATTCCAATTAATAAAATAATGATAACTAAATAATAGAAAAAATTCCTCAATCAACTAATAATAATATTCCAAATAATAAAATAATGATAACTAAATAATATTAAAAAAAAATCGAAAATCATTAATACTCTCATTAAAATCAATACAATCCTTTCGCAATAACTTGTAATAATAATTACAAGTCCAATTTAACCACTTGCTTCCTCTCCCTAACTGGGTACCTCCGTTCCACTGCTGACTGCACAACTGAGGCAGGCAATGAACTGGTTTGAGGAGAGGAAGGAAGCAGGTCCATGTTGGATGAAACAGACGAGGTCTGATCAGGTGGTACAACACCAGTAGTACCATCCACTGGTGCCCTAACATTCACATTCAAGTTCGGAGGCTTCAGCACATCTGTTATTACTGATGACTGATTTGACCATGCAACTCCCGCCTTATTCAAACCCATAATTTGATCCATGTGCCGATTCCAAATGAGATCATTGTTCAGTCTCACTAAATAAGTTACAACACTCAATTTTTCCACAATGACTCCTTCAATCCATTTATCTTTGCTTCTATAATCCCTAACAATTACAGGCTGCCCTTTTACAAATTGTCTAGTATTACTACCACCATAATTCTCCATTTGCCTCTTTTGATTGCCCTGAACAACTGTCTGCAAATTCGGTTTGATTAGATCAAAACGTGATCTCAAATGTCTATTGAACATTAATTTAGCTGGGCTCTCCTGAGTGGTGGAATGAATAGCATTCCGATAAGCTAATAAAAACCTATTAAGAGCCAAATCCACATTATCATTCTCCAACATAGCACATTTTATTCGTTTCTTAGTTACTTTAACACTATTTTCTGCTTGACCATTAGTTGCTGGTCTGAAAGGAGGCGAAAAGGTGTGCTGAATACCATTACTCTTGAGGAAATCATTAAACTCAATTGATGTATAGGGTGGTCCATTATCTGACACAATGTGTTGTGGTAAACCAAATCTAGCAAAAATCGGTCTTAACTTAGCAATAGTTTCCTTGGCAGAGGTGGACTTTACTTCTTCTACTTCTAGCCATTTAGTATGTGCATCTATTACAATCAAGTACAATTTAGAATTAATTGGCCCCAAAAAATCCACATGAATTCGTTCCCAAGGATTTTTTGGAAACTCCCAGACATGCAAAACACACTTAGCAGGATTTTGTCTTTGTGAGAGGCAAGGTACACAACTACTAGCTAAATCTTCTATATCTGAATCTATGCCTGGCCACCAAAAATATGAATGTGCCATGGCCTTCATTTTGACAATACCCAGGTGTCCACAATGCAGCTCGGACAGCAAGGATATGCGTAAACTTTTAGGAATAATTACCCTGTGACCCCACATTAAAATTCCCTGTTCTATCACCAATTCACTTAATCTCCTATAGAATTCCTCTATTTCTGAATCAACCCTATTCTCCGGCCACCCATACATAACATAGTTATAAACTTTGTTTAGTAAATTATCTTTTTTTGACTCTTGTTGAACACATTTGAAATCAATGGGTATGTCATTCTCTTTAATGAATTGTAAATATGTCCCCACATAATCGGAACCTTCTGATTCAACAATAAGGTCTTTCACATTTACAGGGAGTTGAGGCAATCTGCATTAGCATTCAATCTGGATTTTACATATTTAATATCAAAATCGTAATTAGTCAAAAATAATGCATATCTTTGTAACCGACTTGCTGCATAAGCAGGCAATCCTTTTTTTGAACCAAAAATTGACAGCAATGGTTTATGGTCTGTAACTAAAGTGAATTTATTACCATAAAGATACTGATTAAACCTTTTTATACCATAGACTATGGCTAAGGCTTCCCGATTGATAACTGAGTAACCCACCTCCACTTTAGATAGGGTTTTAGATGCATAGCTTATTGGCTTCTCAGAGCCGTCTTTTTGTAACTGACTCAAAACACAGCCCAGACCATAGGCTGATGAGTCAGTCGCTAAAATAAGTGGCAACGTTGGATCGTAATGAGCTAGTATAGGAGCTGATGTCAATTTATTTTTGATCAGCCTAAAAGCTTCTGTGCAAGCCTCTAACCAACAGAAAACATTATCCTTCCTTAACAATTGGTACAAAGGAGCAGCAATGGTTGACAACTTAGGCACATACTTACTATAATAGTTAACCATGCCCAAAAATGCTTTCAGCTGACTAACATTAGCTGGAACTGGGGCTTGGATAATTGCATCAATTTTACTTGGAGCTGTTTTCAGCCCCTCTTGACTTATTGCAAATCCCAAATACTCTACCGAATTTTTAAAAAATTCGCATTTTCCTTTACTTACCGTCAATCCATTTTCATCAAGTTTCTTACATACCTCATCAAGTCTAGCAAAATGCTCCTCAATATTTTTTCCACTAATCAGAATATCATCCAAAAAACAAATTACTCCTGGTATGCCTGAAAGAATCTTCTCCATTATTTGCTGAAATAATCCTGGAGCTGATGCTATTCCATATGGCAACCGATTATATCTATAGAGACCAAAAGGAGTGCTTACAGTACAAAATTGTTTTGAATATTCATCTAATTTTACCTGCTGGTAGGCTTGTGATAAGTCAATTTTAGTATATTTTTCACCTTTCTGTAACATATTAAATAAATCCTCAATTCTTGGAATTGGATGATGATTTACAATTAAACAATCATTCAGAGTGGAGCTACAAAAATTCGCACATATTCGTAAATCTCCATTCTTTTTTATAACAGGTACCAATGGAGTTCCCCATTCACTGTTGCTTGCTGGTGACAAAATTCCCTCACTAACTAATCTTTCAATTTCTTGTTTTACTTTATCCTGCAAGGCATAGGGAATAGTCCTTGGTTTCAAAAACTTGGGATATACTTTCTCTTTCAACTCCAGCCGAGCTGACTCACCCTTATAACATCCCAACTTATCTGTAAACACATTAGGATATTTGTTGTACAATTGCTCAATTAATTTTAGTTCTTGACCGGTATTGCCATTCGTTATTGCCACAGAATTTATATCTCTATTTTCTGGAATTCTAATTACAAGTTGTAATTCCCTGATCCAATCTCTTCCTACCAAAGGATTGGCCCCATTAGTAATTACAAATAAAATTAAATTTTTCTCAATACCTTGATATTTTACTTGAACCAATAATTTGCCTTTCGGTTTAATAGCCTGATTAGTGTATGAACTTAGAATTAAATCTGTTGGTTGCAATTCCATATGTGAAAAATTTTCCTTGTAACAACTTTCATTGATTACTGAGACACAAGCCACTATCAACTTCAAAATGTAATTCTTTATTCTCAATTAGAAGACTTATAGTTACTGGTTTCACCCTGGTCATACTATTTACTCTATTCTCCAATTCACTCTCTACTATATTTATAGCATACAAATTAGTCAAGTCAACAGCATTGTCACTCACTCCTTCATGAGGCTCCCTAAACCCGGAACTGTCTAGATTTGCTGAACTGTCAGACATATCTACATAATGTTGCTGTGAATTATACTTTGAATAATTTTTAGAAAAACTGGAAAGCTTGGATGACTTACCCCTAGCTGTTTCTGCTGACTTACATACCTTGGCTAAATGCCCCATTTTGTTACACTTGTTACATTTGTAGGACTTGAACCTACAATTGGCCACTCTGTGTCCTACTTTCCCACAACAAAAACATGATCCTGCAAATCTAACACTGTCCTCCAAAAATCGCCGCTGCTGCTGACCGCCACCGCCGCTACCTCGCTGGTCACTATAACGAGAGCTGGCGCCCCCGCGCTGATCCAGCTGTGCTATCCGTTGGGCTGGCGCCGATAATGTTGCCGCCTCCTTATCTGCCATTTCCATGTTAAGCGATATTTTAACTGCTGATTCATATGTCAAAGTCTCCTCCCCCAATAACCGCTTTTTAATAGCTTCACTGCACAACCCACTTACCAGTCTGTCACGAAGATAATCCGGTAAACTGTCCTTAAAGTCACAATTCATTGACAGTTCTTTCAGCTGCACAACATACTCCACCACTGACTCTTGATCGTGTTGGTTCCTCATGCTAAATTTATACCATTCTGATATCACCGAAAGTTTTGGATTCATATGTATTTCCACTAGCAGAACAATTTCTTTAAAAGTCTTTGAAACCGGTTTAACTGGAGCACACAAATTTTTCAACAATTTGTACTGTTTGAGTCCCATTACAGTTAACAGGGTTGACACTTTCTTGTCCTCTTCAATATCATTTGCATCCATGAAAATTTCCATTCTTTCAATGTAAGATTGCCACGATTCTTCACTAGCATCAAATGGCCCCATATGGTCTATCAAACTCGCCATGCTAACAGTCACTAAAACAATACAGTTCTCAAACTCAATGACCACAGTACATAAAACACATCACCATTAAACAATGCAATAATCCTACTGTGGAACGTAACCGTGCAGAGAAAGTTCAAGAATTATAACCAACAATCCCGCATAATAAACATACGTAAACAAACTGCCTTCCCAGTTATCATACAAAATGGCCGGCTGTCCTTCCACAACCAGTGACGCTTTCCGAAATATCACTTGTACACGTCCCTAACAGCATTAGTTAACTGCCGCATCCACTTTCTCGTCGCCAATTGTAATGTATGCCAATAAATAATTATGCTCACAGGTGTACATTAACTCTTTTATTAGGTTCTTGAATTATAAACATTAACGTATAACATCTACATTTGTCAACACATCTACAATCCGCCATTCTCTGTCTCTGCTGCATTGCAGCCAACATTCCAACATTACACCTACATTGTACTGGATTGATAATTGTTTCACACACTTTCACTGTTTATCCTTTATATCATTAATAGCTAATTTTTGTTCATAGACTGTAGACAGTAGACAACACAAAATGCTTTCTTTTCTCACTCATTTCTATCACTATAAAAACCAAACCACTATACGAAAACTAAAACACTAGTATGAAAACTGCCAAACCGACTCGAAAACGAAACTAGAAACCGTTTTATTTACAGTGTCTCATTTCCTTAAATACTTTCCGTAAAAGATTTTCTCATCATTTAACCATATTTTCCGCGTTTGGCAAACATAAGACTGAGAAAATTTTGATAGGTTTTTGAGACCTCTAATGATTTGTGATGTTTTCCATGGCGAAATACTTGATGAACATATAATCCAATATCAAAACTGACACTGTATTTCTATATTATTTTCACTCACTTATACTAGAGATGCTGGAGATTCACTTCACTTCTGAAGAGATGTGACATTTCACTCAGGCTGACGAAGCTTGTGGGTCAATTGGAGGAGGGGGCTCTTATGCCTCAACTTCGCCCACAGCACTTTTATTACTTGTAAAGTGCACAAATAAAAGCCATTTATCTATCGGTCTATAAGTGAGTGAACTCTTAAGCCGCGTTTACACCAAGTCTTCCACTAAGTTTTCCACTAGTTGCTTTTTCTATAAAATGCAGCAGCTTTTTGAGTCTTCCACTAGTGGAGAGACAAGTCTTCCACTAAATTCTGGTTTCCCACAGATTGTCGATAAATATCAAAGAAAGTTGACAACTAAAAGTGGAAAACTTGTTGCTGCGCGCTTTGCGCTAGTGGAAAACTAGTGGAGAACTCTTCCACCTTCACGCGCCCTGGACGTGATCAAGCTCTCTAGTTGACTTTGACAGTATTTGACTCCGTGAAATACATATTTTATATTCAGTCTATTAAGAAAAGGAAGAAGAACAGTAGAAAGAAGGAGAAGTTAAAAAGAAAGGAGGAAGAACAGTAGAAAGAGAAGTTAAAAAGAAAGGAAGAAGAACAGTAGAAAGAGAAGGTAAAAAGAAAGGAAGAAGAACAGTAGAAAGAAAGAGAAGGTAAAAAGAAAGAAAGAAGAATAGTAGAAAGAAAGAAAAGGAAGAAGAACAGTAGAAACAAAGAGAAGGTAAAAAGGAAGAAGAACAGTAAAAAGAAAGAGAAGGAAGAACAGTAGAAAGAGAGAAGGTAAAAAGAAAGGAAGAAGAACAAAAGAAATAAAGAAGGAAGAAGTTTTCCACTTGTTGCTCTAAATTTGAGAACAACTTTTAGTCGACAACTTTTAGTAGACAACTTTTAGTCGACAACTTTTAGTTGACAAATTTTAGTCGTCAACTTTGGTTTAAACGCACCTTAATGATTGGTAATAAAAGATCTTGAATGCTGGTTTGTAGCCTACCAACCTAGATCAAGTCTGAACCTGGACCACCACTGTTTATTTTGCGTTTTCGTTTCTGAAAAACAAGATCAACATAATCTTGGATTGTGATCCCAGATACCAAAAGGCTACTATAGTGGATTAATCCTGGTTATTATGTTGCACCAGCCACAATTATTATGTACTTGATCTGGGGAAATTAACAGCTGAACCCAGATTGAAGTTGATACCTCAAGTGGTATCAAGTTATATTCTTGGGGGAAATTGGTGGTAAGGGAGTAAATTTTGAATGTTATCGAATGTGAAAATTTGTAATAAAGTAACCTTCCACTCTTGCATCAGCTGGTACTTGGCGGGAATGCCATGGTCGAAACGATGGCTAGATAACAATGATAGCATCAGTTTATGATTAGAATAATAATTGACTCCGCCTATTATGGGATATAAATTTTGCAATATTCTATTACATTGGCTATTTATTTAGAATTTAGATAGATAATAAATTTGTTTTGTTCATACAATTAAGAAACAAATGAATAGAAACTTAATTGCAGTCCAGGGAGTCATGTTCCCTAAATTTGGTAATTCGTGATGTGTTAGAAAGGAAGGACAACCTCACAAAAACAGATCAGCAAAATCCCATTTGTTACCACCCCCCCCCCCCAAAATATGTCATTATTTTTTCATGTATTTTATTAATCCTTTTTGCTTGGTGATCTCTGAAGGTGTTTAGTTGTGAAATCCCGACTTGTCTATTGCCAAGTCTATTGGCTTGACTATTTTATTGGCAAGAGCTGAAATAGTTTTTAGAGTGGTTTTGCAGCCTGTACGTTTGTGTCGCTGCGTTTATTCCGATCAAGACATCATCAGGTGGAAATTATAATGGACATATTGTTGACATTGGGATTTGGATTTATTTTCTCAGTGTTTGGTGTGGTCAGTTCGTAACATTGCTGCACCAAGAGACATCTTCATCTACCCTGTCTGATAGTATTTGTGGTGGAGAGTGTTGCGAGATCCTCAGGCCTTAGAGTGAATCTTTATTTTTATAGGGTCATCATATCACTTCTACAGTAATGTGTAACTGCTGGAGATCTGTCTAGAGCAGTAAACCCAAAGACTTTAGGCAGTTAGGTAAATTTATTGAAAGCAAGGTCTTGAAGAGAAATAATTAATTTTCCTAGTTTCCTAAGACTTTCACAAAAGAGCACGTTACAGTATATAAACTCTCACTTATTTTTCCTTAGCAATTTTTTCAATGATTGTTTTTTTAATATTTTTCTTGTAAATAATTTTCTCTGCTCTCATATTTTGAGTAATTTGAGGAACCAGTAACTTACCACGTAACATGCTATTCAAATTCCATCATCAATAAAAATAAAAGGGAAATTATAAATATATTTATAATTAATAACATATTGTTGCAGATGGAAACCCAGAGAAATAATGTACGTGAACTTCCTGGGGGACATGTTTCTCCAGATGCTGAAAGGACTTATAATTCCGCTATTGATGGCCTCAATAGTATCAGCAATTGGCTCTCTTGATCTCAGTCTATCAAGAAAAATAGGAGCTAGAGCAATTGCTTATTACATGACAACAACTGTTGTAGCAGTAGTTGAAGGAATCATCTTGGTGTCCATTATAGAGCCAGGTAAAAGCTCCAAGCCAGACGTTGATATGACACCAGTCACTGGAAGGAATGTGACAACCGCTGACACACTGCTGGATCTGATTAGGTAAGATAATTTGATAAGACGTTATCTACACTGATCTTTCAGAGGCCTTTGATATTATTAGTCATAGATTTTGAACCCAGGGGATTTCCTGGATCTTCAAAGTGATTTTGACAATTTATCTAGTTGGTGTGTGGTTAATAGACTTAAAATGAATGTAGCTAAATGCAAATCTTTAAGTTTCACCCAACAGTTAGCTACTAAAAGAAATATCTATAGCATAAATAGTATTCCAATAGAGGGAGTAGAATTGGGCTATGGAAACGTAAAGGGCCATGATATCTGACTTTTCTAGTCTCCATCACATGGTCCCCACAAGTATTATACTTCTGAGCATGATCGACATAAATACCCAGGTCATGGGTATTTATGATTTTCTTTGCTCTTAGTAAAGATTTTATTGAAAATGACATAAACAGTTAAAAATAAAAATTATTATTTAGAGAGAGGAAAATTTTATTTAATATGTGTAAACTAACCCAAAGAAATAATAAAAACTCAGTCTGTAGGATGGTAAGATTCAATAACAATTTTAAAAGGATTTATGTTCAAGATATTTTGTTTAGTACTAAAATAAAACATACTTAAACTCATACAAAGCATAACTTAAACAAACATAAACTCTACTCCACAAAGCTTTAAAATTAAATTAGACCAAAGTCAGAAGGAATTTTTCAAAATAGGTTTATCCAGATTGGAGCTAAGAGGTTGCCTCTTGCACTGAATACCAGCATATTTATCTACATTGAACATTTTTATTACTTTTGATATTATTCCTGCTTATCAGTTAAGCCTACTTCCAATTTCCAATCCATTTTCTAAAATAAGAATCATAACATAACATGTTATTACTTTTGATATTATTCCTGCTTATCAGTTAAGCCTACTTCCAATTTCCAATCCATTTTCTAAAATAAGAATCATAACATAACTTAATAACAGTAGAACTATTTTTCTAATGTGGTGCTGTCTTGACTTCATGTCATAGAGAATTTTTAGTTTTGGGCATTCCTGAGTTGCATCACTGGCTTACTTCACACCTGCCTACCCCCTCCCAACCCACAAGTCTTTTGTTGTGTTGTGTGACACAGTCTCACCAGTAGAATTACTCTTATTTACCTTGTTTCTTCTCTTTATGCCAATTTTAGAAACAAAAAATCCTGTTTATTTAAAAACTTTGGGTAATATTTAAAAATAATTACTCATCAATCACCATCATCCAACTAATTAACAGGTCTCAGGTCATTATAGACTCAGGTCTAAGACCTATGTGGGCATCATCCTCAAAAACGTCATTGAAAAAATATAAATAAGTTGTTATAGATTAACTCAATACATCATGCATTGATAATAATAACATATTCAGGGGTAAACATCAATTAAACTTGCTCAATTTCATAAATACCCAAAATTACTGTGTTACCAACACAGAAAAAAATATTTTCTTCTCAGTCTCTTGATCTTATTCTAATAAAGGGTTATTAAAATTCCCTTTTGCAATTTGCAGTCCCATAGTCTTGGTATTTTATTAATATAGTATATTCAGCATACACTCCATATAGCCACCTATATCAGCCAGGTTAGGTCGAATATTGTGTTGTACAAATTTTAGGTTATTATATAATTATTATTATTTTATGTATATATGTGTACTGTATTATGACGTTATTATAAATTAAATATCAATTTTATTAATTAGTAATCTTCTATAGAAATTGTATTAGTTCCATAGTAATAGTTTACAGTATTTAAATATACAACATGCAATTGAGATGTTGCTTCACCCACCTTATAATCCTTTCAGGTTATGTACCTATTCCAAATTCAGTTTAGGCTCAACCACTGATGATGATGCCATGAGCATTGAAACTCGAGTTTAGTTTTTTTTTTTTAATAATAAAAATAATTAATGTGGAATAGACAACATTTGTTTTATTCATTCACCTTAATATGGAGAAGTTCCACAACATTTCTGAATCAAGTGTAAATTTTAATAACCCAGGATATCTACCCCCAAGATTCAAATACCCAGGTATTTTGCATCATCAACTGTATACATATATATTATTATTCTTTTTGCTACATAAGTTGCACTTTCTATACATGTATTTTGTATAGGAGCTAACATCTTGCCTACATAAATAAATAAATAAATGATGGTTTAGACGAAATATTATGTAGAACTTCAATGTTCAGTTGCACAGAACTTTTATGTCTTTTGGTAACAACTATTTTGATTTTGATAATGAAATTTTAAAACGCTTGAACTCATGCTTCCCTGAAAAAGATATTCTGCATAGATAATATCGTAATGGATAGATAATTCCTGGAAAGAGATAATATTGACACTGACAACAAACTCTTACTGCTATTTATTTTAGAACTATAACTACAAAATATTATGGTAACTCTCACGGCTATAATATATTCCAAGTAAGTTGCAGTAATTGTGAAGGACTATGCCTTCAACATTTCAGAATTTTCAAATAATTTATTTATTCATCATTTCATCATTATTCATCTTCATCTCATTGCCCCTCCTTACTTAGTTTTTTCTGTCTCTTCTTTTAGATAAGATATTCTTTGGAGTTTCCTTTCAAGATCATTTGCAAGTGTATCATGCCCTTAAATTTTTCAAATAACATTATTTCCGAGAATTTCTTCATTTCTCAATATTGTTTATTTTTAAGTTCATTGTGTTCCTTGTGAAACTTCATAAAATGAACATCTTTTAATTCTCTTTTCTTTTTTCCATTCTTTTTTCTCATCAAATAGGTACACAATTTTAATAAAAAATAAAATCAAATATCACGTTTAAGAAATAATAATATTTACATTATAAAAACTTACGTCTCCAATCCTTGTACATTCTCGCAGGTAACAGGTGAGTTGTTACCAGGCCCGGCCGGGGATTTTATTTTAGTTTATTTTTGGCTATCGTTCATGAGATTTTAATTATTCGGCGATGTTTTTCCGTGTGCGTGTGTGTGTTGCTTGTACTAGTGGTATAATATGGTGACAGTCAAACCAGACTGAGGATGGATTTCCACCTGAAGATGACGCTTTGAAACCGGTACGAGGATTGGAGACGTAAGTTTTTATAATATATTTAATATTATCTATCCAGAACTGAGGATGGCAGTTGCACTGCTGAATAAATAATAATTTTATAAAATTAGTGAACTGGTACTTTACCGTATAGTTATTTCTTCTTTACATATTCAGAAGTAAAAAAGAATTTTTCACCTACAGACAATTTATTTCTATATTTATAATTATAATAGGCTACTGATGAAAAATCAAAATAGACTAATACATACTGGTAATAAAGTCCTAATCACCTTGCCAAACTTTTGGTACAGTACTGATAACAGTACCGTTGTACCTACCGTAGATCTAGATTGTTCATGTTTGCTTATTTTCTACAGTGATCATTATTAGTTCATTGTTAGCGGTTAATAATATTTTAGAAAAGTGATTGTAATAATAATTTAATCATTAAGCTCAAAAATTCATTGTTAACTCTTTCAAAATAATACATTTATCCCTCATTCATATATGTTTTTATTATTTCCAGGAATATGTTCCCTCCAAACATTGTCAAGGCATGCGTTTCACAGGTAAATTCAATGTGACAATACTTATGGATTATCTAACTTACTGAAAGAAAATACTGAGATTAAACTTGATTTATGTTGTTAAACTGAATGAAAGATTGATTTCCCTGCTAAATTCAAAAGATGAAACAAAGGTATTATTTTAAGATGAATTTTCAATACATATCCAACCATCGTTGAGTAAAAAGATTAGATTCATGTAGGCCGTTGTTCAAGAGACTTGGTCTCCTAACTGTACCCTGCTTATATGTTTATGAAGCTACTTTATATGTAAAAACGAATGATATTAACCAAAATCTTGATGAACATGATTATAATACAAGAAGCCGAGGAGATTATCACTTGGTGAGTCACAATAGTAGCTTATTCAAACAAAAACCTAGTTATATTGGTAGGAAATTCTACAACAAGCTACCGCAGTTTTTGAAGAGTCTTGAAAATATAGAAATATTTAAAAAACAATTGAAGAAATATTTAGTTGATAAAGCTTTTTATAGTGTACAAGAGTTCCTTTATTCACATCAAAATTAAGCCTCACCTCAACTAATTGAAGTAATTATGGTATCTAGTGTACAATATTGTTGATCTGACTTGTCTTATACTCCTTAACTGGAGTCTACAAGACGTAATCTACAAAAAAAATCAAAAAACAAAAAAAAAATCGTTATAATTTATTTCAATTGAACAACACAGAATTTTTATTCTAAATTATTGTTCAATGTATTAGTCTATTTCCGTAGAGCTATTGAAAATGGGAATGATAAAATTAGAAAGTGGTAAACAGAATTGTACAGAAAATTATTGAATATTTGGCTGGAGGAAGTAGAAGCTTTTACGCTCAATTTACTGAGCTTTTAAAGCATCTCCAAGCGCCTTAGAACTTTTTGCATATTGACAAACAGGATTTTCGTAATGCGTTTGCAATGGAGTTAGCCAATTTATTTTTTTCATTGCGGATGATGCCCACATGAGTCTGGAGACTTATTAATAAATTGTTGTTAGCCTTTATTAATGCTTTATACTATCCATTTTTAGGTACGCGCGTGGTATGGTAATTATCATGAGGCTTACTACTCTGCGAATATCTCCATTTGTCTATTAATTTTTATAACTCCATAATTTAATAGAGCAAGGTTGAGCTTCGCAACTCTATTGTGTTATGTTACTGGACCATCGTTTCCTTGTCTTAGACCTCCAGTATGTTGGAAATGTAAAAAATATGCAAAGCAGCGAAACCAAAGGAATTGAGAAAGTTCAACCTTACCTTTTTCTACTCAAATTTGATTTTTTCAATTAGATTTTGGGATTTAGATAGTTAATTTGTTTTGCATATGGAGAAAATCAATAGAAGCCTGTTTGTATACAGATTTGAAATGTTATAAAGGAATCCACATTATTTGTATTATTACAAAGGAGTTTACTTATTTAAAATTAAGGAATGCATTAGTAATCTCGACCTAACTATTAGATGTAATGCTCAAAGTGCTTTGCCTGTTGTGGTGTAACTTATTTATTTATTGTCTGTATTCTTCTAATAATGATTTCTGCACCTGTTTCAGTATCGAACTGTGATCAAGCCACCATTGAATTATACTGATGGTAAGAATAATTATGAAAAAAATTCAGATAAGGCTAATAAATATAAGGTACAGTGGTTAAATCTTGAAGTAACTTATATTATCGGAATTAGAAATGGATTTTTGAAATGGATTTTTTGAAAGAATAAACCATAAATTAAAACTAGTTTCAACTGATATTCGATATTTATGTGGCTTAAGCCACATACTTTAAATGGTAGCCCACCACACAAATACCCTGCTATTGGAAAATTATTACAAAAGTAGTGGCGAATTAAGGATGGTGCCCCCCCCCCCCCCCCCCAGGCCAAAAGTTTTGGAGTCCTTATACTTACACCGTTTTCGAGCTATATTTATACAGAATGTTTATAAAAGAACTCCGGGGTTTTGAAAATTCATAAATATAGAAGATACAAAAATGTAATTAATTTCTCCAAAACGATTAGCTCATCAAGTTTTACTCTTACCAATTGAGAATGTTTTCATCAACAGTTGGCAGCGCTGTGGAGCATTGACCTTAAAACAACGTAGTGTAGTGGCAGTCAGTGACTCAGTGCCGTCTGGATTGCCATGCTATGGCGAGGCTGCAACAAAAGGCTCAATGCGTTATTTGGCTTATAGAAACTAATTCTGTAATCAGAAATAATTTATTGCAGAATTTGGGGTTCAGAGCCACCCCATGAGTTCATTGAGTATGAATGTGACATGCCCAAAGTGAATGTTTGATGTGGTCATGATAGAGTCATAGGACCTTTAATTTTTGTTGAAAGGAATATCGATGTGATGTATAAGTTTATTCAACCCTGCAATTGATATGAAGCTTGAACTTAAGTGTTGGATTTTTGTATTTGGGGCTAAACAGTAGGCCTAACATACAGAAACCTAACCTAAAAGACGTTTTTATAAGTTTCTTGGATCCTTTCGAAGCCAATAGTGACATAAGATTCAGTTTCTTTTTATACATTATGAATAAATACAAAATAATACGTTTTCCACACTTACCTTGAACGAATAATTAATTGTCCTTAGTTTGAACTCTGAAGAACAGAACAAACTAATTTCTCACATCACACTGCCAGAACAACAGTTCTTGAAAATTGACCTCAAAAATACACTACTAACGAACTCAAACTATAAATATATTGAAAAGATAATTAATATTATACATATAATGAAATTAATGTACAATAATTAAATGATTTATTACAACTAAAAGCAAGGGCAAGATCGAACAGAGCAGAAGTAGAAGCGTGTCTGTGTCTGTGTGTGTGTACTGTCTGTGCTGTGTGTCTCAAAGTCGAATGATCCCCAGAATCGTGGAATGGTGGTAGCTTGGAAAGACAGACTCTAAATCAAAATGGACGACACCTTTATTCTGCACCAGCCAACTCACTACCTTCGTTCTAGGAAAAAATTTCTCTGGGGCTGGGGAAGTTTAAGCTGTCTAAATTGTAAAAACAACTGAGATAAATATTAAGTATTGCCATGTAAATATTTAGTCAATCTCGAATATAAATAATATATATAGTATATGTATAGCCTATCTTAATACATACCATATACATAACATTGACTTATTCTGTACTCATACCAGAATTTGTAATAGAAGCATAAAAGGTTATAAATGCATTCTCCAAGCAAAAAGGCTATTGCTTTTCACTTGTTTTAGTTTTCTCAAAATACTACAATAATTTCATGAATGTCAACCATGATTCGTCGAATTTATATATACAATACATTCCAGATTCACATGACCTAAAATTGACCTATTGACTTAAACTATACGTATACTATACGGTTTGTGCTGACTGGGGTCTAGTGTGACATGTTAGAGGAATATGTTTTTCCTCAGTGAAATGACATTGAGATGGAGAAGGATCTAGTCCAGTAGAATTTACACATAAAATTATAAACTTCAGTATGCGTGTGCGTGAGGCACTTGATGCTCGTCTCAGCAAAAGATGGATTGGAAGAGAAGGACCTATTCCACAGACTCCAAGGAGCCCTGACATGACTCTATTGGATGTTTTCTTCTGTGGGCATATCAAGAATCTTGTGTATGCAGAGAAAATCCGTGATGTTAGCCATCTCAGGGAATGAATAATGAATTGCATGGAAACTGTCCCCCCAGACATTCTGGCCAGGACATAGGAATAAGAGATTGAATACCATTACGATGTGTGCCATGCCACTAATGGGGCTCATATTAAACCGTATTAATATGTTTAAAAAAAAAAATTGAAAATATATATAACCTTTCCAAAAATGTATAAAGCATCTATATACGTTTTTTACTTCATTAAAATATTATGCCTTAACACCCCGGAGTTTTTTAATAGACACTCTGTATATTTATATGAATAAAAATGAAAATGAAATTTATTCCTCCACAATTATTGTGATACATAATTCTCAATTTTACAACACAGGAATTTTTTGGACACATTTACCAAAAACGTGGCCAAAGCAAAAAACAAAACTAAAACTAAAAAAAACAAAACTAAAACTAAAAAAAAAAACACTTGAATAGTGAGTCCAAACTTGCATCAATTTAAAAATAACTCGCATTCCATGGCGTCTGTGAAATAAAAAGACCTACAACAAAATCTTAACTCAACAAGAATCTAGGTGGTTTCGAAAATTATATAATAAATTGAAAACTACAATTGCTCAAGAACTAGATTGTAATCCCCATTCACTATACTGAGAGTAATCATCATTGACTATGTTAATGAGTAATTTAAGAAATTTAAATCTTGAAAAGTGAAAAGCCAATTCCTAAGCTGCATTAAAAATAATTTTATATTTCCAGACGATTTAATATATAACGGCAGTTGATTAAAATATTTAGGGGCAATATATTGAAATGCCTGCTTGAATAGAGATTTATTTACTTTGGGTAGCCTGAAAAACCTTTGTGAATTTCTTCTCATCTGGTGAAACAGATTTTCAGTGCCAGTATTGCCACTCATCCTGATGAAAAATAATTTCAAAACTTTAAAAACAAACAGATGATAATGGCGACATACCTTAATGGAACAAAAAAGCGGGAAGGAACTTTCTCTCACATTCTTCTTTAATATTATCTTTATATATTATAATAATATTAGTTGATAAAGCTTTTTATAGTGTATAAGAGTTCCTTTCAGATCAAAATTGAGCCTCACTTCAACTAATTGTAATTGTGGTAACTAGTAAATAAGAATGGCAATATTGTACGTAGGCTATAATATAATTGTTGATATGACCTAATTAACCTCACTCTCTCCTCCTCATGGTCTTCCACTTCATAAGCCTTACTCCGATCACAGTTTTTCTCCTCCTCCTCCTGCCCTATCTTACAGTCAGCAAAGCAAGAAATTTAACAAAAAAAAATTCTATTGCTGGTACCATAAGTTAATGGTATACGGTATATGTCTTGATTCACCTATGATTGCGAATAAACAAAGTCCTATTTGTTACAGATCTTTACCAATGGGACATAACTGGCGAATACACGGATGGATCCAACATCCTAGGAGTGGTTGTATTTGGAGTTGTGCTTGGTATTGCTATTGGACAACTAGGTCCAATCGGCGTTCCATTGTTGAAGGTGTTTCAGTCTCTAGGAGATGTAACAATGCTTATGACAACTTGGGTGATATGGTGATTAGATTATTAACACCCTACACATAACATGATGAAATAGCATTAAAAATTGTACAAACTTCTGAAAGTATATTATTCAAAATTCATGTCAGGAATAGGAGTAGGATAGGCATAGAATCACTTGAAACAGAACACTAAGCAAAAGCTGGAATCTAAAACTGACTCATGATGTTGCTCATCAAGTTAATAGTTTACCATAGTTATATTTAAAATATTTTTCTATATATAATTAGTCACTTATTAGTTATTCTGAACCTTCATCTGGTTATCTGGAGTGAATTATTTAACATGACACTTCTCAATTAAAAAAATTAATTGGAAGTGATAAAATTATTTACGTTACTAGAAGCAATTTTCTGTGACCATTGATAGTTTATTTATACCCTCCAGGTCGCACAGTGGTAGGCTACGCCAATTATTAATAAAATTGGGTAGTCTATATTGTTTTAAAAACTTGTTCGATTTTTCTAAGATGAATATTATTATTCAGTAAATATTTGGAAAATTATCAAGACAATACTCGATTTTGAAATCGAAGCTCAAGCATCAATATAAATGTATTAAGCACTACAAAACTTCCCTGCAATATGCTATATATAATAATATAGAAGTTACCTCATTATTTCGCCCACAGTTTAAAAAAAATATTGTCTACTGTACACAGCAATGTCAGAAAATGTCAGAGTCTGTAGAATTCCAAAGATGCGTGATTTTAAAAAAACTGCAGTCTTCGGTATTATATCTAAGTTATATACTAATAAGAGAGAGTAGGGGTGTTTGTTTGTGTGTGTATTTTATTCCTCTTACGGATGTCACAAAAACGGCAACGATTAGAAACACTAAATTTAGCACGTATTATTCCTCTAAACTCGATTCAGTGCACCTCAAAACCCGATTTTTTATTTTCCTTTGAGACTTTTCAAAATTAATGTTTAAAACTTCAAAATTCCACATATTGTTATTGTTGTTGTTGTTGTCCCAGTGATAGATCGTATGATAGTCATCATTATTAATTGTCGTTCATAGTTCTGGTAATAAGGATTTTCAATGCGATCTGCCGGCTCAATGGATAGCATGCTTGCATCTCACGCGGAGACCCCGGGTACAATTTTCTGTAGAGCGAAATTTTTTATCACGAAAGATAACTTTTTGTTGTAAATTAAACGACTTGGAGTCAGTTTTATATTGTGAATATATAATAAATGTACTCACATTACGCCGAACGTTTTCAAGGTATTGAATCTCATCTTCAACGCCTTTTGAAGATGAGATTCATTACCTCGCAAAAAGTTCGGCCTAATGTGAGTGCATTTATTATAATTATATTCACAATGTACAGACAAAACTCTAATTTTATTTATATTCACAATATAAAACTGACTGCAAGTCGTTAAATTTACAACAAAAAGTTAACATTAACAACGCAGATCGTTATGGAACAAGAAATCCAAGAACAAAAGATAATTTTAAAATGAGTTTTCTATTTTTTTAACAAGTGTGGTTGAAATTATTCAATTAGCGTCATTTTTTCTCATACAGTAGTTTGATCTGAATTCTGTTTTATAAGAGAAACTGTTATACTAAGAAAAATTATTATTCTCATTCTAATCAGCATAATAAATCTGTAGCTTTTCTATTATTACCTCAATGAATATTTTTATTTCAACTCAATTCATTTTATTGTTCGGACTTTAACGGGGATTTTAGGAAATTATTTTTCCCTATGATATTATTAAAAATTAATCAATAAAACACATGAAATTCGGTTATTTGAATCAAAATTTACTTGGATTAGGCTAATAAACGTGGAGGATCTGATGGATTAATTATTAAATTCAACTCAATTCAAAATAATTCAGGCTTAAACGGGGATTTTCCAGAAATGATTTTCTTAACAATTATTTAACTATTGCAGTGGAATCCCGATAATCTACATGACTAAAAATGAATGTTTGTATGTATGCAGGTCTGTATTTCCTATTTGCCTTCCTAAACCTGATTGCGATGAAAATTTGGTAAATTTGAATACATGCAGGCGAGAATCACTGAGTTAGTAAAATATACCGAAAAAATTAGGAGGGGGTCCTAAATTTGAGAATTTTATCTCTCTACTGCATCATATCATAGTACTGTACTACCCTATCATATCATATAATAGCTCATCCTACTCATGTTTCCAAGGCGCATCAAATTAAAAATCACGTAAAAAACCTGGAAACCCCCAAAATATTTTTAGCTTGAGGTGCCAAGGGGGTTCTAAATTTGAGAACTTAAAGTATCTACTGTATATTATCGTAAGATATCTCATTCTACTAGACTCACCAAGGCGGTTGAATTCCATATACCACATGTTGAATTTTAAAAAATCTTGGTGTCTAAAGTTTAAAAATTTTCAACCCTAAAATGGTGAGGGGGAAAATACACTTTTTAACGGTGCATCCTTGGGGTGCATCTCAACTATTTAATGTGAATTAGTTTCATTTTACTCAGCCGATAAAGGCGGTCCAAATCCATAATATATATTATATATTCATTCCACAGAACTGAACATTCATTTTTAGTTATAAGGTTCAAGAATAATAACTACAGTACTGACTTAAACAACAAACATACCTAAAATCCCGTTGCAAAGCACGGGTAAACCGCTAGTTATGAATAACTGAAATACACTTTAATTTTTTCAGGTTATCTCCAGGCGGAGTATTTTTTCTGGTAGCTTCAAAGATTCTTGAGATGAAGAGTTTTGTGGAGATGATGGAGAAGCTGGGATTATATTTTGCAACAGTGCTTTTCGGACTGTTTGTTCACGGCTTCGTTGTTCTTCCTGCCATCTTCACTGTGGTTACAAAAAAACTTCCATTCAGGTTCTTGGGAAACATGAGCCAAGCGCTCATCACTGCTTTTGGTACTGCGTCCAGGTGAGCAAAGTACCGTAGCCTACTTGAATATTTGAAAAAAAATTATGAATATTTATTTATTTATTTATTCATACACGGTAAATATTATAGCTTTGTTGTTTTAATTTAATCGAGAAATAAAAACATTATTGGAATTCACATGTATTATTTAACATTCAAATAAATTCAATCACATCTAGATTTTTGATCATCCATCTTTTTAGTCCAACATCTCAACACCGACTAAAAAACTATTTCACCAAAAACATCTGTACAAATTACCAGCTGTGCTATTTTGATAATTTATGTCTCACACATAACAACACTTCCCCCTGAGACATAAATCCATCAAAATCAAAACATTGATTAATATAACAAAACAAAAGAAACAAAATTAAATTATCAAAACATTACATCACAAACTTTGGAACAGATCAGAAAAATACAAACAAATTAAATTATCAAAACATCAAATCATTACATCACAAACTTTGGAACAGATCAGAGAAATACAAACAAATTAAAATTCTGCATTAAACAAAATATTCTCATTTTTCATTTCTAATACCCAAATACAATCTGATATATTCAACTTTAGCTTTAGACAACGATTTTGTCAAAATATCTGCAACATTTTCTTCTGATTTGATATATTCAAAGTTAATCAATCCATCCTCAACTAAACTTCTTACAAAGAAACAATATATCTCCATGTATTTGTTTGTTTCAGTAATTATTTTGCTTTTACTATTACTGATAGCTCCTTGATTGTCAGCAAAAACTGTCCACGTTTTAGGTAGAATGTCTGATAAGCCTACTTCTTCAATAAGATGAGAAAGCCATAAAATTTCTTTACATATTTCACACTGTGCTCTGAACTCAGCCTCCATAGTGGATAAACACACACGTTTAGACTGTTTCTTGGTTTTCCATATCACTGGAGCTCATGTTTCCATAAAGTCATGTTTAGATTTGTTATGCTCTCTAAATACAATCTCATTATTTGCATTCTCAACACAATCATTAGCCCAATGACCAAACTTACCGCATTTAAAACATTTAACCTTATGACAATGTTTAGCAATATGTCCCACACCTTTGCAGAAAAACATCTCTTACTGTCGACCTCATCCGAGTTTGTTCTTACGTTCTTAGCAACGTTCTCAGCTCGCCTATTTCTATTATTCTGCTTTCTGGTTGGAAAACGCGTCTTCTGCCCTGCATGATGTCCTGTGGAAGTCAGCGCTACGTCTTCATCTGCATCGCGAATTTCATTCCCTTCTTCTAACAATCGTGCTTTTACAAGTGTAACCGTCAAGTTTTCTTCTCTTCCCAATTGTTCAATTATATTTCCATAACGCTCAATAGGTAATCCTAACAATATTAATCCAGCGATCTGTTTATCTGTGTATGTCCATCCAGCTTGTCGTGCTCTCTGGTACTGATTTTGAATTTTAGCAATATATTCATGTAGCTCTTCCTTCTGTTCTTTCTCAATCGAAAATAGTGTTTTAAATGTCTCAATCCTTGTAAAAAACTGACTTTAGTATGAATATCCTCTAATATTTTCCACGCTTCTGAAGCTAGTTTACTTTCACAAATATCATTCAAATAGTTATCACTTACACTTTTGTATAAAAAGGAAATTGCTTTTCTATTGAGTCTCTCTTGTTCCACGTTTAACTGACCGGTGAAGCCTGGTTCAATCGCATTCCAACAATTTCATTGAATTAACTCAGCCTTAACTCGTAATTTCTATGAGAAATAATGTTTACTGTTCAACATAGATATTCCGTTAATTTTATCGAATTCAGCCATTTTTCAATATTAAAAAAGGTAATTATTTAGTATCCGAACTTTTCGATTTTTTCAACAATTTTTTTTTTGTGACATCTACACACCCCACAAAGCAATAATCCGTTGAAATTTTTTGGGGGTCGCGTCTCTTTTACCCAAAAATTCAAATTTTCGAAAAAAAAAATTTTTTACAAAAATTTTATTTTTCATTTATAAAATTCATAATTTGCAAACATATTATGAACTCCCAACCATTAAACCATATAAATCAAATTAATATCACATATCTGAAGAAAACTAAGCTTACTAACCTTTCAATACTTCGGGGGATACAACTCTGAATTGAACAGAAAAACTTCCCGGCAAAATGAATACCAGTCAACCACTGTTGCTGTCGAAATTCCCAGCTCTTCACAAATAAATATTTGTCGGGGTGGCTTTAGGTGCAAAAGTATTGACACCAAATAGAAATATTTTTCTATTGGGAGTCTACAATTGTCCAAGAACGAGCCCACCCTTGCCCAGCCAGTAAAGCCACAAACCGCAGCCGCCTTCTTCCCAATTCGAATTTTCTTTTGACAACGAAATTTAAAATTTGATTTATTCACAATCAACTCCGCACCACACTTTAAACATACAGAAATCTCTTTAAAAACACCATGCCTGAACAAAAATTCAATCACGTCCTTTTCGCCAAGGCGTATAGATTCTAAAAATTTTAGTTTGCACTCTCTATCACACATCTCACGTAATGAATAAATATGAATGTATATCTTCCATGTGATCTAACAATAATTGTCGATCTGACCAAACACAAAATCTTTTCATTTCAAAAAAAACATATGTTATCAAACTATTATATTTTTGGATTGAATGGTTACTTCACCGACCTTGCTAAGCTCTAAACCAAACCTAACCTAACCTAGCCTAGTCTGGCAGTGTTACAGTGTGTTCATAGTATTCATACGCGGGAGAAAAATAGTTCCATCAGAAAACTCTAATTTAAATGCCAAATAAGTGTTGCCCCCACAAAATATCAGTGTATTATTACTTACTAGTGTGTTTTGAGTGTGTGGGGAAAAAATTGTTGGAAAAATCGAAAAGTTCGGATACTAAATAAATACCTTAAAAAAAGTTCAACTCACCATTTACTATCACTAGCAATCCAATCAACTCAACAATGCACTTTTCATGTTCATATTTCCCGACTTAATAATTTCTCTTGTTCGTGTCTGGGCACCATAACCTGTTGTTTTAATTTAATCGAGAAATATAAACATTATTGGAATTCACATGCATTATTTAACATTCAAATAAATTCAATCACATCTAGATTTTTGATCATCCATCTTTTCAGTCCAACATCTCAACACCGACTAAAAAACTATTTCACCAAAAGCATCTGTACAAATTACCAGCTGTGCTATTTTGATAATTTATGTCTCACACATAACAACAAGCTTAACTAATATTGGCATGTTAGCAGCTGCATGGATTTGTCTCTCGCAACTAATACTAATACTACCATACTACTAATCATGGTAATTATTGAGTATCCAAACTTCTCGATTTTTCCAACAATTTTTTTTGTGACATCTACAAACACACCCCATGAAGCAATAATCCGTTGAAATTTTTTGGGGGTCGCGTTTTTTTGCACACAAAAATTTAAATTTTCGAAAAAAATTTTTTTTATGAAAAATTCATAATTTGCAAACATATTATGAACTCCAAACCATAAAACGATATAAATCAAATGAATAATAACATATCCAGAGAAAACTAAGCTTACTAACCTTTCAATACTTTGGTGGAATGAATACCAGTCAACCATTGTTGTTGTCGAAATTCCCAGCTCTTCACAAATAAATGTTTGTCGGGGTGGCTTTAGGTGCAAAAGTATTGACACCAAATTGAAATATTTTTCTATTGGGAGTCTACAATTGTCCAAGAATGAGCCCACCCTTGCCGAGCCAGTAAACCCACAAACCGCGGCCTGTCGCACTTTTTTTTGACAGCAAAATTGAAGATTCGACTTATTAACAACTAATTCTGCACCACACTTCAAACACACTCTAATCTCTTTAAAAATATCATGCCTGAACAAAAATTCGATCACCTCCTTTTTGCTAAGGCGTACTGATTCTAAAAATTTGAGGCGTTTCACGTAATGAATAAATTAAAACAATCAGCTCTAACAATAACCGTTGATCTGACCAAAAACACAAATTATAGCATTTCAAAGAAAACATATGTTTTCGAACTATTATAATTTTAGATTGGTTGGTTAATTAACCTACTTTTCAGTTGCTCAAATCTACCAGTTGACCGACCAAAGAAAACTAGATGATTCCACCTAACCAAACCTAACCTAACCTTGCCTAGTCTGGCAGTGTTACACAATATATGCTTTACTTCTTTCGTAAAGTTTCGTTTTCGTAAAGTTTGTTTTGGTCGGTCAACTGGAAACGCAACACATTTGACAGATGGAAGTATTCATACGCGGAAGAAAAATAGTTCCATCAGAAAACTCTAATTTAAATGCCAAATAAGCGTTGCCCCCGCAAAATATCAGTGTATTATTACTTACTAGTGTGTTTTGAGTGTGTAGTGAAAAAATTGTTGAAAAATTCGAAAAGTTTGGATACTCAATAAATACCCTAATTATACTCTATGCTGTGAGATTTTCTCTTACTTTGTCATATAAAGAATTACTAGTTTCAAGTACACCATAGACTTCTGCACACTACCAAGAATGAATTGACAGACTCTATACTAATTGATCCTATTTAATAATAAAGTGGAGAACATCTCTCTCCTGCCGACCTTCAAGCTATCGGACTTATCGTGAAACAGATAATTCACTCGGAAATCTCTCCCTCTTTCAAAAAAGATTTCAATTCAATTAAAGACTCAATTGATTTCATTTCAAGGGAATTCAACGATTTTAAAAAAGAACTTGTATCTCATAAGAAAGAAATTCAACATCTCAAAAGTGAAATAAGTGCATTAAAAATTGATAATGAAAAATTAAAATCTGAAATTTCTAATGTGGAAGAATATACTCGTAAAGAAAATTTAGTTGTAACTGGGATCACCGAGACGCCTAATGAATCTGTCTTCCAAATTTTCAATAACATTTCTTCGGCAATTAATAGTGATATTACCTCACGAGACCTTAGTACAGCACACAGACTGCCATCGAGAGTTAAAGACAGTATTAAGCCGATTGTGTTTCGCTTTTTGCGTAGACAAGACAAGGAGGCGTGGCACTTGAATTTCAGATCATGTGCGAATAAAGACAACAGAGAGGCCCGGGTATATCATCAAAATCCATTTCCCAGTCGCTTCCCGAGAGCAGGGTGCTCACTTTTCAACATCATTCACCGTCTGCCATGGAACTTTTCCGTGAAGTTAAAAAATGCGCAATGAATAAGAAATATAAATTTGTATGGATTTGAGACAGCAACATTCTGGTGAAAAAAGACGAAAAAAGTAAAACTGTTGTAATAAAAAAGGAAAGCGATATAGCAAAATTATAGAGTGATACTAATCACCGGTACTTCAGACTTTTATTTTTATTGTGAGTGCAAAATTGGATCTGGAACTGTTTTTGTCGGATGAAAACATAAACTTAGACATTCTTTGCTTTACTGAACATTGGTTGAAAGACGAAGAGTTAGAGGTGTTCTCCTTGCCCAATTATGTTTTGAGGGCTCACTATAGCAGGAGGATAAAAGAGCGCGGAGGTTCATGTATTTTCGTTAGCGGGAGGTCAGTTTCCGGTTGCCGTGATAGAAGGGATTTGACAAATTTGGCTCTCGAGAATTCATTTGAAATTTCTGCCGTTGAACTCAAATTAAGAACTATGAACGAAAAAATAATAGTTTTATGTGTTTACCGCACTCCAAATTCTGACATCAATATCTTTATTGAGCTTCTTAGATCTGCACTGGCTAAAGCGATGAAGGATAAAGGAAAAATTATATTTCTTTGTGGAGATTTTAATGTGGATTACTTAACTGATAGCAATAACAAGAAATTACTCGAGAATCTACTTAAAACATTCAAACTAAGCAAAATAACGGAAGGACCAACGCGAATTACCCAAAGATCGGCAACAGAGATTGATTATATTATTACAAATTATTCGCCAACATTGTGCCTTTCTAACACTATTCCCTGCTCTTTCACAGATCATGAGGGCGCTGAAGCGTCCCTCATGGTCAGGAAATCAAACAAAGAGAAAAATAACTCAACTAAATTTTCACAAAACGGGAACAGAAAAACTTTTCGCGTTGTTAACGATGATAACATAAATGATTTGAATCGCATTTTAAGTGGTGAGTCTTGGAAGCCTGTTTATGAAAGTAGAGATCTAGAAGAAATGCTTAACAATTTTATTTCAATATACCTTCAACATTGTGATAGAGAAATCCCTAAAAAATCAATTAAAAAACCAAGTAATAACAAATTATCATGGGTTACGCAGGGTATAAGAATATCAGGAAATAAACTAAAAACCTTGAACTTGTTGTTAAAGATTGATTCCACGCGTGACTCGACGATTTCCATCATAACTGAAACTGGATTGGCCTATTTTAGTCTAGAGTTATATACTAAAATCTACAAAAGCATTTATAGAAAATTATTACTTCGAGCTAAAAAATTAGCAGCAAATGATTTTATTAATAAGTCCCTAAATAAAACGAAGGCCGTTTGGAGATTGGTCAGGTCAGAGTCTGCTAAACACTCAGATCTTCAACCCGAAATCAGCATTTGTGATAGTCTTGGCTCAATTACGACTCAAAAATGTGCTGCTGATTTATTAAATAAGTATTACATAAATATTCCCGCTAAAATATCTCACACAATATTAGAAAACATAGAGAATGATAATTATATCAATTTTTTTAATGTCACTGTTCCACAAGTTTTTGATAGGACAAATCTCAATAGCTTTAATTTGTTAAACTGCCAAGAGCTCTATACATTAATTCATTCCATGCCAAACAAAAAATCATACGACACTTTCGGAATATCCAATCATTTAGTTAAAAGAACGGCTCTGCCAATTCTGGAACCCTTGACATATATTTTCAACGCATCACTAATGAGTGGAACGGTACCTTCAAAGCTTAAATTGGGTAAAGTGATACCGATATATAAAAAAGGTGACCGACAGATTCCCGAGAGTTTCCGACCTGTCAATAACCCACCAGTCTTCTCAAAGCTATTAGAGTATGCTGTTCTAGATAGGTTGAGGGCCCATTTGCGAAAGGAAAACATTTTATCCCATCGACAATTCGGATTCAGGCCTGGTCTCTCCACGGCCGATGCACTATTTAGTTACATGGATGGTGTGCTTTCGTCCGTGGATGAAGGGCACAAAGTATGCGGCCTGATTGCCGATTTGTCAAAGGCATTCGACCTCGTCAACATTGAAATATTGTTGAACAAGTTGCGATTCTATGGCTTGAGTGACTCAGTGTTAAAATGGTTCACTTCTTATTTCGAGGAGAGATTTCAAAGAGTTGAATTAGAATGTAATCAACAGGTCTATCATTCTGAATGGTTGAAAACAAGATTCGGCGTTCCTCAGGGATCGGTGTTGGGGCCGGTTTTGTTCCTGCTTTATATCAACGATTTACCTTCTCATCTTGATCCCGCAGAATGTATCTTATACGCTGACGATATTAGTGTTATGGTAAAGAGTGAAAACCAGTTAAATATGAAATCAAAATGTGAAATAGCTCTTAAAAAACTTGATGATTGGCTCAGGGCGAATATGTTAGTTCTCAATTACAATAAAACGAAAGAAATAAGCTTCAGATCAGCTGAAGGAGCCACACTTGAGATACAAAGTAACATAATTGAATGTGTTGATGAAATTAAAATACTTGGTGTAGTGATCGATACTAAACTGTCTTGGAAGCCTCACGTAGAGTATCTCAAGAAGAAATTAAATTCAGCAGTTTTCGTACTCAGAAGCGTGAGATCTATACTGAATCTCCATAATATTAAAGAGGTTTACTTTGCCTTGTTTCATTCCCTTATAACATATGGAATACCTTTTTGGGGAAACTCTACTGAATCGATTCAAATTTTTAGAATGCAGAAGTGGGCTATAAGAGTGATGGTAGGCGAGTCATTAAGAATAAGCTGTCGCCCACATTTCAAACAGTTAGGGATTCTTCCTTTACCAAGTGTTTTCATTCTTGAAACTATCTGCATTATTAAAAAAAACGAAAGTAAATTAATTAAAGGATCTATGATTCATTCATATGAAACAAGGCAGCGAAATAGACTTCGTGATCACTCTCATCGAACAACTCTTTATGCTAAGGGTGTCAAGAGCTTAGGTATTCATCTCTTCAACATTTTACCTAGCCGTTTTAAATCACTCATATTTAACAAATTCAAGATTGAGTTGCAAAAAGAGTTTAAAAGATTCTGTTTCTACTCCGTTCAGGAGTATATCGATCATTACGCCAACATAAATTAATAGTTAGAATAAGTTCATAAATTTGACAAATTTAACATTCTTTTTTTTTTAATACGTTTGACAAATCCAAATACCCCTTTTATAGGAGGTCAACGGATGCTCCTTATATCTATCTATCTATCTATCTATCATTAGTTGGTTATGGATATTCGTGACTTATTTGATGACTTGGAAAACATAGATAGTAATAGAACTGTCAAATTGAGTGATTTTTACGAGGTGAAACAATTTTTTTGCAATGATTTAGATCTAAAACTCTTTCATTTAAATATTAGGAGTATAAGGAATAATTTTGATGAACTGTGTATTCTTTTGTCTGGACTTGATGTAGCTTTTGATATTATAATTTTAACTGAGTCCTGGCTCACACATGATACAACTGGTTTCGATATAGCTGGCTATAACAAAATCATAAAGCCAACAAAATTTCATAAATGCGACGGCATTGTAGTACGGTATACATTAAAAACGAACTCAACTATAATATTTTGGAAACTGATATTGACTATGCCAACGGTTTGAATTTTAAATTAATATTAACTTTTCATGTGAAATTTAACGACTTGCAGTCAAATATTTGTTAAGAATAAGTATAATAACTCACTTAATCTAGCCGAGTACTCGGCCAGATTAAGTGAGTTATTATACTTATTCTTAACAAATATTAGACTGCAAGTCGTTAAATTTCACATGAAAAGTTAATATTAACAACGCAGTTCGTTATGGAACAAGAAATCCAGGAATTTAAATTAATGTATGAAAATTTAGAGTTTTATTGCACAGCTATATATAGGTCCCCAGAAACTGATGTAGTAAGTTTTGTGGATGCTCTAGAGATATTTTTGAGTGAAACTGCTAATTTCGAAAATAGAATAATTATTGTTGGTGACACTAATATTGATTGATATTCTGGATAAAATTTTGACTCTTGTAGGACATAGATTTTTGGATACTCTATTTGAATATGGCTTTGTAAATTACCTTTACGGCGGTACTAGATGTACTCCTTTGCGTGAATCGTGCATTGATCAGATCTTTTTAAAAAGTCAGCTTTGTAATTTTAGCGCAGCTATCTATAATTGTGCAATCACAGATCACAATGCAGTGATGTGTTGTTTAACTCGTAAGGACCGATTGTCATGTACTGGTGATGTTGATTTTAATGTACAAAATGATTCAGATTTATTATTTAATGAAGATATTTTTCAGTCAAAAATTGAAATTGAAACATGGAATGATGTTCTCCAGGAAGATGATCCAAGACTAGCTTTTTCTTTGTTTTATAATAAACTACGTTTATTATTTGGTTCTTCAAAAACTGTTAGGAGAAATAGTAGTAATAGAACGAAGAGAATCAAACCCTGGGTGACTAACGGTGTACTCCGATGTATGAGACAGAGAGACAAACTGTCTCTTAGGGCTCGTAAACAACCATTTAATATACAATTAATAAATTATTTTAAATTATATAGTCAAACACTAAAGTCAGTTTTGCGCTCTGCAAAAGAATATTATTTTAAGAATAAACTAGTTGGATGTAGAAATAGTCTAAGGGCTGTGTGGAAGGTTATAAATGAAGCAACAGACACCAGTAGTAAAAATGATTGTTCGATTACAGAGTTGGTTACCAGAGATGGTCGTATTTAAGATCTAATCAGAAAAATGAAATAGCAGAGGAGCTGAATGAATATTTTGTTAGTGTTGGTAGAAGAATTTCCGAACGAATTACAAAGATAAAAGACAAGAAATTTAAGTACAAAACTAATACGGTAGATCGTTTTGTAATTCGTTTTTCTTTGCTCCTGTCATAGTTGAAGAAATTAATGATTACCGTATATTAGAAACTTAAAGAAGAAAGTGGCACCAGGCTCAGATGGAATTTTTTCTAAATGTTTAAGTTTAAATTCCCAGATTATTTCAGTTCCTCTGACTCATGTAATAAATTTATGCTTTCTACAAGGAGTTTTTCATGATGAGCTGAAAAAGGCCACTGTTGTCCCCTTGTATAAGAGTGGCAATAAGACTGATCCAGAGAATTATCGCCCTATCTCCCTCCTTTCATGTGTGTCTAAGGTGATTGAAAAATTTGTGAAGACCCGCCAGGTAGAGTACTTGGAAAAATCTGAGATTTTATCTAATTTTCAATTTGGTTTTCGTAATGGTATAAGTACTTCTGATGCTGTCTATAATGTAACTAAGAAAATTATGGAATCAGACAATAGAGAAAAATGTGTAGGAGTATTTTTGGATCTCCAAAAAGCCTTTGATACAGTGGATCACACTATTTTGTTTAAAAAATTGGAAGATATTGGAATTAGAGGTGTTGCTTTAGGGTTATTTAAAAGCTATCTTAGTTGTAGAACTCAGGTAGTTGGGGTTGATGGGGTCATGAGCTCAGAGTTGGGGATTTCGATGGGTGTACCACAGGGTACAGTTCTGGGTCCTATTTTATTTTTAATTTACATTAATGATTTACTTAATATAGAACTTGAGAGTTGTTCTTTGTTTTCTTTTGCTGATGACACTGTAGCTGTTTTTTGGGGTGCGACATGGAATGATGTTTTTCGTCGAGCAAATGAGGGTTTGAAGGTTATAAAAAATTGGTTAGATTTCAACTTAGTTAGTTTAAACATTAAAAAAACTTCAGCCATTTCGTTTTCTTTGACCTCGGCAGGTCTGCCACATAGCAATGGTGGTATAGAGGATGATTTAGCTTTTCATGAATCCGGATGCAGTGGTAATGGATGTCAATGTCCTAAAATAAAATTTAAAGACAGTACTAAATACTTAGGAATAGTTATTGATAACCATTTGAAATGGAGGGACCAGATTTCATATTTATGTTCCAGGTTGAGGAAAGTGTTATATAAGTTTGTACAATTGAGAAATATTTTTAATGTTGAGCAAGTAAGAATGGTGTTTTTTGCACTTGTGCAGTCAATTGTGCGATATGGTGTAGTTGGCTGGGGTGGATGTGGTATTACAATTCTCAAGCCTCTAATATTATTGTACAAGAAAATTATCAAAATATGCTTGAAAAAGCCGGTCAGGTATCCAACAGATTTGGTATATAAAGAGTTCAATGTACTCAGTATTGAACAGTTGTGCGATTTTGATCTGGCCAGTTTTGTCTATTCACAACGCAATGAATTCCCCATAGCCCCACTTCACGGTTATGATACCCGTAGACAATCCGAGAGATTCCTGTTGGAACCACGTTGTAGAACAACAGCTGCCAGTGTTCATGCAGCATAATTATAATGGCCCTAGACTTTTTAACCGTCTGTTACTTGAAATCTCTGGGTCACCCCAGTCCATTATGGATTATTATTATTTGTCCACTCACAAATCATTTATACAGTGTCTTCGATTGTTTTATCAAAGAGGCTAGTTCAAAGTGGACACAATTTTCATTATAAATAGCAAGATTTATAGTGCAGGCAGGTAATGGAAAAGTACATACTGTAATTAATTCCTATAATATTATTGTGTTAAAATTTATATTTTCACAATTTTGTATTATAATGAAGATTCATCCATTTAAAATAATAATAGAAAACTAGACGTCTTTTTTAGGTATCAATTTTGTTATTATTTTGCTTTAAATATTCAATTGTATCTTTCAAACCAATAGCCCATACTAACATTTATTTTAATATACTAGCATTTGTATAATGAGCAGAACAGATATGTTTTTTCAGGTTTCTTGTAGTATACATGTTATTTTTTAATTCAATGTCTTATATGATATTGGCATTTTAGAGATGCACCATCCCTCAGCACAAGCTTTGCTTAAAGAGGGATGTAACAATTATTTAATTTATGATGTTTTATGTAGATATTCATTATTATGATAAGAAGTGATGTGATTTTTGTTTGAATATATGAATGTTTTATTATGTATTGTTGACAATAAATAAATTGAATTGAATTGAATTACAATGATCCGTTCATGTGGCACACTCTTAGTAGCGGATCCAGAAGGGGCTACTAGGGACTCAAGGCTAGAGCTCTATAAATACTAGGTACATGCAGTCGCCATTTTGTTTGACATGGCTAAATTCAAAGTTATGCTGGAATGGGTATGGATGATTATAGACAAAAATATATTGTAATCAATGACATGACAAATAGTTAACTGGTATTTCCCTTCTACACATATTTTTAAATCATTAATAAATCATTTGAGAAAATTTCCATCAAACTGGATCTTCTGAATAAATGAATTATCATTCATCTAACAACTAACTCCAGATTCCAACATTACTTTTATGGTAAGGTATGTTCTTTTGGATGGAGCAATAAATTGTAGAATTTATCAATTGGTTGAAAATTAATTAATGCAATAATTCTTTTTGTTGATTTCTTTTTCCAAAAAAAAGGTTGAAGTAACATTTTTTTGGTCTCTATAGGGATGGAGCTATGTATTCACTAATTTAATCCTATCCATTTATTTCGATCTTTCATTCTTTTTTTATATTCTTATCATTTATAGTGGATCCTCAAAATGGCCGATTTTTTAAAAATGATTACTAAGAGGGCCCTCAATAATCTCCCCTTGGCAACACACCCAGAACTCCACACTTATTGTAAATTTGTCACAATAAATAAACTCAAAAATGACTGCCATGGTAGAGCCCAAAATAACTATTTCAGCAAATATCTCAAGAATGGTTTGGTCTTTGAAAAGTTTTATTCCACTAAAATTGTGGTTCTTTTCATGCTGATTAATTTACATATTAAAGTTTTCTCTCTCACATGTACACTCTGAGAGAGAAAGGACTTATTATGACAGGGCCAATATTTTTTGGTATACACAAAAACTGTTATACAGGTCTACTTCAAAACTACTTGAGATGAAAAGGTAAATTTAGTGCCAAGTTGCAGAGAACTAAGCTATCCCCAGAGGCATTTTTTGAAAAGTGCTGATTTTTACCTAATATGGCGGTGCCAATGATGGATATACAATAAGTTTGACAGCATGACTGTTATATATGTAAATTAATCAGCATGAAAAAGATACAATTTTTGCTATATATATTTTTAAAAAAACTCAGCCGTTCTCAAGATTTTGACCAAAATGAAAATTTTTGGCCTCATCACAGTGGCCATTATGGATTTTTGGGCATGTTGCCAAGATGAATTGATCGAGATTTTTAGGTTATGATTGAGGGCTCATTTTAATTTTAAATATCATTTTTAAAATTCGACCATGTTGCAATCAAGTTGAGGTTTATCACTAAAATGAGTCCCCTGAATTTGTTTTAGCCTGCCTGCACATTTTCTCATTTATCCTATAGCCTCCCCTTGAAAAAATTTCCTATGTCTGCCCCTTGGTTTACTTTTGACCTTGGCTTACCCACTAAAACAAATGTTTCTTGTTCCACTCTCTGGCTGCATTAGTGATTATGTATACATACTAATAATCTTGAATACCTCCGAGCTACCGTACTTCCTGCGTTCAGGACTGTATGTGGGTGACCTATAACATTGGTAAAAATAAATTGACTTAAGCTTATATACACATGAGTCTAGAATAACTTGAATTGCGATTTTAGAGGATTTTTTCAAGATTTTCCCAGGGGTGGGCACCCAGCTCCCCTTTTCCTGGAGGGTATTCCCGGTGGTGTGGCGATTCAAACCACAGTCATTATTGTGGCTTTTCACACCACCCAAATTTCAAGCATGGCGATTCACACCAACAATACACTGGGTAGCCTACTATTGCTCTACTCTGTTACTTGTATTTGTTGCAGTGAACTGTTACTTAGTAACGATTATGTGTTGAAAGAAAATAGTTTAGAATTTCAATTTAGTTGACAGAGAATAGAATTTTTATATTCTAGTACAGTTGAACAGTACAAGTCTTGTATTATTTTACTGTACACTGAAAATTATTCAATTTAATCTGGTAAGATTATGTTAGGTTGGATTAAGTAACAGATTGGAGCAATAGAATAATAGTATACAGTTGGTGTGAATTGCCATGCTTGAAATTTGGGTGGTGTGAAAAGCCAAGATTATGACTGTGGTTTGAATCGCCACGATGTGAAAGTCCATGGAGCCGTTATTCCCTCGGTCATCCTGGATATGACTCCACTGACCTAGCTCCCCACTGATGAAGTTTCATCTATACAAATTTGTGTAAAATCAATCACAATTAATCACTTGAACCATAAATAAGTACCGGCACCAATATTCGATCAAATTTTTATCAAGAAAATATAGTTTACAAGCCATGGTTCGCCAATGCTATAATTATATAATAACATTACATCTCCATATCACATCTTCAAATTGAATAAAGCAATCTGGTAATGTAAACTCTGAGTAGACTACACTCTGGTAGATATTAATTTCAATACCGTTTTACATTTTTTCTTGAATTACATCGGTATAGACACTTAATGAGTTTCGCATCACGTATCTAATTTAGCTAATCAATAATCACTTTTTGTTCTTTGTAGTCTACAACAAAACAAATGATAGACCAATTATTATGTTTGTATTAACTTTTTGAAATATTAAATGGAAATAATCGTACTAGAAAACAGCAAATAATTGTAAAAGCAACAGCAAATTTATAGATTGCAATCTGCAGGACGTTTAATTAAACAAGAAAAACCTAAAATTAGCTTACTTTTATTAATTATTGTATAATAATTATCTTTGTATTAGAGGTATTAAGTGTGAATGATTGTACTAGCAAGCAGCAAATAATTCTAAAAGCAAAAGAAAATTTACAAATTGTAATAGGTTTGATACAAATTACACAGACATACAGAATGCAGTGTAATTGAATAAGATCAAAATGTATGATGATTGAAAAAAATGTTCTGTCTGAAGCAACACAAATTTGTTCTTATTCAATTTATTAATGTACTGCATGTCGGTAATTCTTGAAATGATGCACTTTACTGCATGAAATCATTTACTTCGCAGTTTGTCAAGAGTCATGAAATATCAAGTTTTATAGAAATTAAAATGACTTGTAATCCCATATATTAATTCTCATCTTTGTTTCAGTTCAGCTTCGCTACCAGTGTCAATGTCTTGTCTCGAAGACCTGAACAATGTTGATCCAAGGGTGTCTCGATTTGTAATGCCAATTGGAGCAACAATAAACATGGATGGAACAGCTCTCTATGAAGCAGTCGCAGCTCTATTCATTGCGCAGTTGAGAAGTGTTCCTCTGACATTTGGAAATATTGTAGCTGTGAGGTAAGACTACCGTTATTATTATCATTTGATTGATCTGATATCATTTGAAGAAGGGAAAACTTTATTACTAGTATGACACACGAGCCGATTACGAGTTGTAAAACCTCATGCTAAAATTACATCTCCTTTATATCATCCATGGTAAGTTTCACTTTTCAGAGCATGTCTACACTACTCTCTGTATGAAAAATAATTATCACTGCTCCACAAAAATGATACGGCAGACCTAAGAGAAGTGTACCCAGCACCCAGAATAATGTCGTTTGAAAGTCTTGCAAGAGAGTCTTGCTTTCACACAAGCCCGAGAAAAATATGGTATCAAAAACTTATAAGCAACCAGAAACTAATAAGAAACAATTCGACCAATCCAACACAAACCCAAGATATTTGTACCTGAGTAGTTTTTCTAGAATAGGATAGGCCTACAGATCCAGACATTCTGAAAGGCATCCTCTTTTTGAAAAATGATTTTTAAATCTCAACAAATTCATAGACTGTAGCCTAGAAAAATAAAGAGTTTTTATTGCCCACATAAAAACACATAGCTTTTTATGGTAAATTCAACAACTTTCAGTAGATTTTAATTGAGAATAAATAATAATTTTACTCACTCTAGTCCAAATGTTTTCGTGTCATGGAGACTCATCTTCAAAGGAACAAGAAATCCAGAAACAAATAACAATTTTTGCATTGACATGGTCAACTATATAAGATAAATATTTGTCAATAATATTACAGATCACAGATTATCACAGATAATGAATGTTCCAATTATTATTAAAGCTCAAGTCCCGAAAATTCATCTGACCATAAATAATAGGATAGGCTACTAATAATTCCTTCAGTGTTTTTTTTTTCAATTGTTTTACTGATAACCCTCTATTAACCACTGGTAAGGCATGTCGAATTTTAGTGTCATCAATTTAAAGCTTTTTACAGTCCTAGATAATGCTTATTAAATATTTAGTATTCAAGTTACCAGCCTGGGTAGTCTGAATAACGTCGTGAATGATGTACATATCGCCCGTCGTTCTCATTAATTGAGACAAGTCGTAACAAAGTAGATGTATTGGAAAATCTATCTAGCGGGTAAATTCATGGTGAAATAGCCCGTCTTGTAGCATAATTTTCCCTGTTTTCCCCTGAGACAAAGTCATTCAAATGTATCTTCACATGCACTCGACATAAAAATACATTTGAATCCTCTTTTTATGAAAGAGTCGATGTGACTTCTCCAGCCCAGGCCAGATTCAAAAGTGATGCCAAAAAATTCAATATGTAAACAGGAACTATTCAATAGAATTTTTTGTCATTTGGGCTTAAATTATTCGCATTTCAACCAGTCCTGTATTGAGGTAGAGCAAGTGTCTAATTTCATTTTCAATGACAGATAACTTCTACCGTTAACAGAAAAGGCCAGGTCATTTAAAAACATATGAGAATAACTGGATTTATCATTTAGTGTAGTAGGTAGGTCAATTATTTATATAAATAGTAAAAAATATAGGGCCAAATACAGTTCCTTCTAGAACAACATGTTGAACAAACTTGAAACCAGACATAGCACCATTGAAAATCACAACTTATTAGTACCGGTACCTGTCACTCAAATAAAATTCAATCAGTTTAACACTAATGTAATGAATATATTAACTTTTCATGTGAAATTTAACGACTTGCAGTCAAATATTTGTTAAGAATAAGTAGTATAATAACTCACTTAATCTGGCCGAGCGCTTTCGAATCTATGAGATCCATCTTCAGAGGCGTGGGTTCCTCATGTCAGTTGGATCATGTCAGTGGATCATGTCAGTTTTTTGGTTAGAAGTGTTGTGGTCTTTGTAAAATGTGATCAAAACGTTTGTGAGATTTAAAATTTAGTTGTTCATTGAGAATGTTTTGTTTATTGTGTGTGGTGTGTTTGTATATTTCAAATTGTTCCAAGGTGTTGAGTTCGTGTCCTTTAGATTTTATATGTAGAATGTGTATGTTGGTACTACTAAAATTGATTTTTTGGGAATATTAATGTCAGATTCGGATTTAGCGCTTTAAATTCCATAAGGAATAGTTGAGGAAGAATAAATGCCAGAATTCACCAAAAACTGAGAGAATTTCAAGTATTTTGGACGCTATATTGGAAATATCTTGTGAAGCATTGATTTTTGGAATCATTAATCTCAGATTTGGAAGTAAACGAAAGTTTTCTCTAAAAAATATAATTGAGAATGACTCAACATTCTACTTATTACTACTTGCTACTTATTAGACATATATACTGGACAAACTACCATACAAGAAGACCACAAATGCAATATACTGTCACAAATGACAAATTAATGCTTGAATAGTTGTAAATGACTGTGACATAAGATTTCAAATAATTTGAATTTAATGGTAATACTGTTAGCCTAGCACCTACCAAGGAATAATATTCATCAATTCAATTTCTTCTGCACTCCCACAGTATAACAGCGACCATGGCCAGTATTGGAGCAGCTGGTATTCCGCAAGCGGGACTTGTAACCATGGTGATGGTGTTGGACACAGTTGGCCTTCCAGCTCAAGATGTCACACTCATCATTGCTGTTGACTGGCTTCTGTGAGTCTCTTCCAGATATATCTTTGAATAACAAAAGATTATTTCTCAAGTTGGTCTTGAATGAAGTGACAATTATTTACCAAACAGCCAAATATATAAGCCTGCAGTATAATCAATTATTAATTTCGAATTCCTCAGTGCTATAATTTATACTGAAGACTTCTGCAATGGCTTATATTGACAACAATAACATTGAATAGCAGTGACTAAAATTTTGTGTAATAGATTTCCTCATCGATTAAATTTAGATTAGTCTCATCGATTTCCATTAGCTATTCAATGTTGTTGTCAATAAACACCATTGCAAAATTCTTCAGTATGATTGATAGCACTTTGAGGATTTCGAAATTGAAAGATTATTTCTAGTTATATCTTTCAAAATCTTAACGACTATTTCAATAGATATCTTTCAAAAACATATAAAAAAAAAGTAAATTCGTATGGCTTTTCGTGGTGGGGAGACCCCTACGGGTAGTTCCACCTCGCCACTTTTATAACGACTGCTTTTTTTTATGCAACCGGGACCGACGGCTTAACGTGTCCTCCGAAACACGGGAGTGGCTCGAGAAAAATATCTTGTACTCAACTGGGATCGAACCCAGGACCTTTGGCTTATCAGACCAGCGATAAGCCAACTCGGCTACGCCGACTCCTCAAAAACATATATTTCTTCAATAACAAAGAGGTTGTCAGTGCAGTGAGGACTATCATATCAAACATATTCTTCTAAAAGTGTTGTAAGATTAGCCTACTTAATAATCAACTAGTCTAGTTATTTTCTATTAGACAAATATTGCAGCCTATTAGTTTTGCACCTTGTTTTCTTTGTTTGTTTTTATGGAAAAATAAGTACAGTACGGTAATCATTCTCTTATGTTGTGACTACATTTGAAATAAGCAGTATAACTGAACAGTTTATTAAATATTCATAAAAGTTACTTGCATACTAGAAAATATAAAATCGAGTGAATAATAACGTATCAATATTTTTCTCTGCAGTTGAAAATTTTAATAATATTTCTTTCTTTGATTTTTAGTGACCGATTCCGAACAACAATCAATGTGGTGGGTGATTCTCTTGGGGCGGGCATTGTCAATCATTTGAGCAAACGGGAACTGGAGGCGATGTCTGAAATGCCAATGAATATGATTGCCTCTGCAGATCCAGATCATGTGGACTCATAAAGTCCACATTTAACATTTCAACTTATTCGTTTTGTGATGAAGGAACAATAATATGTGTTCAACAAAATATAACATTTCTAATAAGATCTAATTTCCAAGGTACAAACAAGGAAATGACAAAAAATAAACAATAAAAGTGAAAATAGCGGGTTTACTTTTAAAAATAGAGGTTGATGCAACTGAGCTTTAAATTTTTGCTGTAGAATAATTATTATTACTTGTAAGCTGAATGTTGTTGAAATATTATCATTGTACTCAAATTCCATTGAAAACTTTTCTAAACACGAAATTAAATCTAGCATAAATTGCTGATTAAGAAAATCAGATAAAAATTATTCATCTTTACTGAGTTTCAACAACATAAAAAAATTCTTAAAATAAGAAAATACTCCTTATATTTTTTTCATATTCTTTTAATTTACAAATCTTGTTAAAGTAAATGTTTCAAAAGCTTGGCCTGAACTTAATGGTTCTACAAAAACAATCGTTTCTAAACAAAACCGTGAATGGATTGATCAATCTCAAAAATAAATAAATAATTAAGATTTCTGAGTGCCATTATTATTTTAATGAGAGAGCAATTATGAATTGCAAATAATTAAAGAATCTTTACAAACTTGCAAAAATGCTGAAATTAAGTAAATTGCTTTATGGCATTTATTTTGAAAGAACTCAGCTATGATTTATAAAATTGTAATGAAAATATTCATTTTGAAGGTAGCCTACACACTTTATTATATTGAAAGCGGCGAGATACAACAATTAAAAAAGTTCTTTTGTCAAGTAGAGATTTTCTGGGGTAGCCTACTTTTTATCCATTATCATTATCATAGTGATAACACAAACATTCAATCATGATATGATTGGTCAGTATATTCCATTCTATTGAATGTGGGAAATTGGAGAAGTAGTTCTGTATTCAATATTCTAAACTTGGATAATCTATTATGATTGCTGGAATCTCCAGAAAATTTATCCAAAAAAATCTTTTGTCAAGTATAGATTTTCAAAAAAATTTGTTCAAAGTTCAAACAAATATTTTCTTATATTTTGAATTTCAGATGCCCATAAAATTTTCTATTCAACCACGCTTTCTAATAAGCATTTAACAGATTTCAAGTTGAATCTGGAATTATTTCTGTCGTCTAGTTTGTAAATGGATAATGAAAAATTATTATTGCTGCAATCTAGTATGGTAATAAATACATGTTGCAAATAATGCATATGATTCTGTGGTTATCTGGAGAAATTGTGTCCAGTCATTTATTTTTGATGTGCTATTCACATCAATAGTGATACTCATGCATTATTTGTAAATTCATAAATTAATGTAGAGATTCTCAAGTTGTTATTATTTTTATGGCATACCGTATTCAAATTGATGAAGACATGCTTTGAAATCATAGGGTACAGATCAATAAGCAACTATAATTTCGTACTAACATAAAACATAAGGTTTATGTTACCATCATTAAAATTAGTTCTATGTATGATTGCATTTAAGTACTTTAGTACAACTCTTATGATGATATTATTAATTGTAAGGCATAGCCATTTTTAATTATAATTAGATAAACCGAATTTCAAGATTAAGAATAAAAAATTAATACTAGTCAAAACCGATAATTCCAATTATTTTTTTCCTCTTTTGTCTTCAGTTTAGAACAATTTAGGTCTGTGATGTTTTCCATGACGAAATACTTCTAATATTAAAATCTAATTAACAATCTAATATTAAAACTGACACTGTATTTCACTTTTAAATAATGTTTTACTCACATATATTGGAGATGGTTGAGGAATGCATTTCACTTCTGAAAAGAAGCTTCATCAGCCTACCGCCAGGGGTCATGCTTTGTTGAAGTTAGGGTGAGCAGCCATTATGTAGTTAAAAATTGCGTTTGATTTGAATTGTGCTTGGTCATTGAGTACGTTGGTTCTATGTTGTTTATGGTGTTTGAATATTTCATATTGCTCCAGTGTATTTAGTTTGTGGCTTTTTTAGAATATGTGTAGAATTTCTACAGATTTATCACACTCACATATTTCAACAAAAATCACACAAACTAGCTTACATCTTCCACAAATTCAACAAACCAGGAATATATAAGCTCAAATGCAACACATGCCCCAAGTACTACATAGGACAAACAGGCAGATCATTCAACACAAGATACAAAGAACACATCAAAGCACTACATTCCAACACTGACTCAACATTTGCAGATCACTTAATCAACACTGGAAATTCACACAATAACATCCAAACTGACTTAAAAATCCTAAACATATTCCAAAAAAGCCACAAACTAAATACACTGGAGCAATATGAAATATTCAAACACCATAAACAACATAGAACCAACGTACTCAATGACCAAGCACAATTCAAATCAAATGCAATTTTTAACTACATATAATGGCTGCTCACCCTAACCTCAACAAAGTATGACCCCTGGCGGCAGGCTGATGAAGCTTCTTTTCAGAAGTGAAATGCATTCCTCAACCATCTCTAATATATGTGAGTAAAACATTATTTAAAAGTGAAATACAGTCAGTTTTAATATTAGACTATTTATGTATTTGAGGTCAATTTATTAGGTATGGTACTATTGATCATGGTGATATTGTTACAGGTTCTTTCACTAAAATAATGCTGGCAACATTTGCCAAGCACAGCCTGCCACTACAATTAATGGTAATCACCTTTCATAGAAATAGCACTATGTATGAGTACACTGTAAAGAAAGTCTACCACTGTCACTTATCACATTAACATTTAAATGAAAACTGAACCACTGTTTGCAAGGACTACTCCTTAAAAAATATTTGAAACTATTTCAGGAAATTAATTGTGGAAAATAATAACATAATCTTAAAAATTCTGGAAAATTCTCAAAGACACTAGAACTCACCAGACAAATAGGAGTGAGAAAGACAAAAACAACAAGAGTCAGTTTACAATCTCTGTTTAGCACATAGCACATGCCATCAATGAAAACAGAAGCATTGTTTACAAAATGAGAATATTGTTTGTCTTCCATCTTGTGTTCTTAACACTACCCCCACCATAAGAAATTGTTCTATCCCAGAGCAATGGCACATTGGATGGTTGATGTCTGCCTTGGCCACTAGCCAAATCCTCCTTGATTCTCCAAGGCTTGTAGATGCAAATGGTGATCTGGATGCCAGTGGATTGAAGCACTTCTTCCAGCATTGGCTTCAAAATTGCCCAGTCCAAGCCATCATAACCACTTCCAAGCCTTGGTATACCAAGTTTCCTCACTCCTAGCTGCTGCAACCTGTCCCTCATTTGAACCAAGCAAGTCCACAATGTGTCATATGATTACTGATCTCAGGCTGCCCCTTTGTCACCAGGTAGAAGAGATGCTGACCATGCTGCTATAGATGAAGAACATTTCATTCTGCTGGTCCTTGCTGTTCCAGGTCTCTGAATTCACCTAACCTCTTCCTGAAGACTAGCAATGCCTCAAGATTCTGCAGTTGACAGATCCCTCTCACTTGTCTGGATCATTTTTCCTCCAAGAGCTGGACTGTAATCATCAGCAGACCCCTTTGGGGTCTTTTTGCACTGAACCCAAACTGCTTGTCCTTCCTTGTTACTACCATGAAATGGAGTTGAATGATTGAAATGAACTACTCTTGGCTTCCCTCTAGGAGGATTCCTTATCTGGTACAGCCTACCACATCATTGATCTTAGTCACAACCTTATAAGGCCCTTCTCATGGTCCCCTGCTTGGTATCCACCTTGGTCAGCCTTGATGTCATACCTCTCCTTCATCTTCAGGCTTGCTTCATCAAAATTGTTGCATACTTTCTCATGAGTCTCATCCATATGCTTCCTCAGTTGCAGTCATCCTCCACAAATGTTTCACCAGGCTTGCTTCCAAACTATAGATCACAGGGTATAGCCATAGATCTCTATCAAAGATAATGTGAGCAGGTATTTCCTTTATTGTCTCATTGATGGATCTATGATATGCCATAAGAAAGAAAAGGAGATACTGATCCCAATCATGCTGATTGTCAGAAACCACCTTCCTCAGATATTGCTGCATGGTCCTGTTTATTCTCTCTACTTTACCATCTGACTGTGGCTGCAGTGGAGTGGTCTTGTTTTCCTTATGCCCATCAACTCACACATTCTGCTAAATACTTCTCACTCAAAGTTTCTCCATTGATTGGAGTGAAGCTCCAATGGGAACACCAAAACAACTGAAGAATTGCTTTAACACATCAGTCACTGTGATTGCTTTCTTTAGGTATGGCATATGCTTCAACAGAGGTGTAACATCAATGTATTCCAAAACGCTGGGCGTTCCCTGTTCTAAAATTGCATCTGTAGAATACAAATAACTCTTGTATTCTGTTAAAGGAGAAATGTAAATAAAATAATTATATGAATAAATTATTTATTCATAACAATAAAGTTAATAATCAATGTCTAGACACATTCATCTTGCATGCCTTAGCTGTTGATGAAAGGTGAATAGTGAGTCTCCTTGAATATGTCTAGTTGCCATGTTTCATTCTGCCTAGACTAGTCTATACTAGCCCAGCTAATGCTGAATGAAGTGAGCATTCAAGCAGTAGATAGGGAAACATTGCTAGATGGGAACATGCACACATTCATGTAGGTCATTCCCCCTGTAGTGTGTGGTGCCACATGCCAGTCTGAATGCTGGCATAAGCAATAGTTGTTGCTTCTAGTCAAAATACTGTATCAATTTTAGCCACAAAGCCAAGGAATTTGTGTTGATTTTTTTGCTTAGTGTTGATTTCTTCTGTGAGTAATTGCATCATTCACCTCATTGCCCACTCACAAGTCTCTGACTCATGTGGGCATCATCAGCAATAAAAAAAATGCATCTGGCTTCAGAGTGATTGTATGCTTGGCTGTATAATGATTAATTGATGACTCTTTCAATACATTCAATAAGAATAAATGATTTTTTTCTTGCTAAAAAAATCATTGAAAAATATATTACCATGCTAAAACTTAGATACTAAATAATCCAATAAGTTAATGAAATTATATAGGCCTATGTATATAATATTATGATAAATCCTGGTATCCCCATTATAAAAGCATATTCTACACCATTGTGCTTCAAACCACTTACTGAAATAGTCCATGGCCCCTAGAATATACTTGTTCCCTTCATTGGTGGTAGGAAAAAGTCTAGCAGTGTCAGTAGCAACTCTCTCAAATGGTGTTCCAACACTATAAGTCTTCTTTGGTTCCTTTTTCTTCCTCACAGGGTCATTTACTGCTGCACAGATTATGCACTTTCTGCACCAATCTTTAACATCCTCTCTCATCCTTGGTCGATAAAATCATTCTCTAGCCCTCTCCACTGTTTTGTGAAGACCAAGATGTCCTACAGATTTGCCATCATGCAGACTCCTCAGCCCTTCCAGTACACATGATTGAGTGGGACAATTACTTGTCTTCTGATCCCCCTGCTGCATTCTCAATCACCCTTTTCAGTACTCCCTCATCTTCAATGACTGAGTTCCACTGGGCCCAATAGGTTTTCACACTTGGTAATAGGGCTGCCACTCCCTGCCACAATGGTATTCATAATCCAGAGCATTTCCAAGCCCAAAGGTATTTCACATCAGGACCTCCTGGTCCTTCTGGAGCTGGTCACTCCTCCATAAATCAGCAATCACTTTTGTCCTTCTTGGTATGCCTTTCTGGCTTTACATGTGAGCAGTGCTTGTAATCTTTCTTGCATGGCCTTCTTGAGAGTCCATCTGCATTCCAATGACTGGTTCCTGCTCAATGAACTGACTCAAAGTCATACTCTTGAAGTCACTCAATCCAGTATGCACCTGCCCTTTAGGAGTCTCAAACTAAAAGAGCCACTTCAGGGCTGCATGATCTGTCCTCAGGAAAATGTGTCTTCCATATAGGTACTTGTGGAAGTGCCCAACTGCCTCAACTACTGCCAACAGCTCCCTGAGGGTGACACAGTAGTTGTGCTCAGGTCTTGATAGGACCTTACTGAAGTATACAATTACCTTCTCAATTCCTTCCTGCTCTGGGAAAGTATTCCTCCAATGGCTACATTGCTAGCATCTGTGTCTGGGATTAATTTTCCTTCTGCTTTTGAATAACCCAGGATTGGTACCAGTGGCGTAATGTACACCCCCGCAGACCCCGTGGCGCGGGGGGGGGGCGGGCTTTAAGGGGGCCTGGACTGAAAATGTAATTTTTCAAGAAATGGCCCATGCCCAGACTGATTTATATGTATATTTTTTAAAATAAATAAAACTAAAACTGAAACACTGAAGAGATGAAGAAAGCATGAGTAGGCTAAATAATGCCATGTCATTGTTTATTGATTACTTTATCAATTTGTAAATAGCTTAGTGGAGGAATTCATAAGCTGGATGTTGTGGCTTCAGGAGATTAAATGAAGAGATAGCAAGGACAAAACACTCTTCAAACAAACCTTTCTATAATGTTATAAATCATGAATAAGGCTATGTCACCACTGTGCAAATATTGGAGAAAATTAATTATTTTCCCATTGAATTGTTTATTAGCATACGAAGAAATGGGAAGTGGGGGGTTGTGTAGAAATCAGTCAACATTTTTCTTCATACAGTATTAAATTCAGTCTCTTTTAAATCATCCAACTAGATGCATGTACACGTGTCTGGTAAATTGGCCTAGAACCCTAGAGTAAACTTTGTGAGTGTCATCGTGATTGTGAAATTTATTATTTGGAGTGACATTTTTTCTGTTCTATTTTTCAACATGTGTGATTTTTTGATGTCATACTTTCATTTTTTAGTTATTTCTATTTTTTATCGACTTGTACATTTTTAAACAATATTTAGAAGGAATATTTAAACCCTTGATATATCGAATTAATTACGTGGCTAATGAATAAGTATATAAAATAATAGTTGGTTCAATTGTGCCAGTTCTCCCAATGCAGTAGAATTTTTTTCTTATACTGTAATAGTATCAAGTATAAGTAGTTACCGTTTTCTCTCTTCCGCCAGGAAATTTCTTGAATTTTCTTCTCTTTTCCTGACTTAGTAATTTCACCGTAAAAGTGCCTTCTTATTAAAATTTAACCTGTGCCCGTGTGTGCGAACAAGGCGAATTCTGAGAGAATACCACTTCTGGGAAAAGGTGCTAGCAAATGGGGATGTGAATGTGGATCCTATGGAAGACCTCAATTTCAAGGTTTCTATGAAGTTAATTATTTATAATAAAATCAACTCTCAACTACTTCCATCTTTCAGGAACCTGTAGGCTAGAGCCAAAATCATTAGACTAGTCCCCCCCCCCCCCCCCCCTAGAAACATATTGAATTTTAAAATTTAATACAGGAAAATATATTTTGTTCTTACATAATTATGATAACTGTCCACAAAATATGCAAGTTTTTCAGGGGGAGGGTGGTAATGGTGAGGGAGGATATTTATATGATTTTGAAGAGAGGGGCCCGGAAAATCGTTTGTGGGGGGGCCCAATTGGAAAACATTACGCCACTGATTGGTAAATTTATCAGCACATGCCTCAATTTATCAAATGCTTGCTGACAGTTTTCATCCCAAATGAAGCTACTATTGTCCTCAGTCAACTTGGTCAGGGGATTTGCAATATTGTAGAATCCTTTCCCAAACTGCTGATAATATGTACAAAGACCCATAAAACTTTTCTTACTTCATGCTTATCTTGTGGGACTAGCCATGTTGTAATAGCTTCTATATTCTCTGGGTCAGGGACAACTCCAGAATTGATACCACATGTCCAAGGTAGTTGACTTGTCTCCTGAACAAGTTGCACTTTTTTGGATTCAATTTTAGATTTGCCTGCCTCAGCCTTTGAAAAACTTGCTCCAAGTTGTGTAATTGGTGACTGAATAACTTTTCCAGAACAATGATATCATCCAAGTAGACCAAACAGGTTTCCCAAGATAGCCCTCTCAACACATTTTCCATGAGCCTATCAAATGTAGCTGGTGTATTACGTATAGTCCAAATATTATTACCTTGAATTCCTGAAGTCCTTTCCAATTCAATTGATAGTGCTGTTTTCTTCCTGTCTTCAAACCAACTTTCCAGTAGCAACTCTTGCAATCCAATTTTGAAAACAATAATTTGCATCCTTCAAGGCTGTCTAATGTGTCATTACCCCTTGGCAATAGATAACTGTCCTTGTTGGTAACATTGTTCAACAGGCAAATGTCAATGCAGAATCTAGTTGACCCATCCTTTTTCTTGACCAGCACCACTGGAGACACCCAAACACTGCTTGAAGGTTCTATGATTTCATCAGCCTTCATGTCCTTGATGACTTCCCTTGCTTCTTTCCTCTTGGCTAGTGGTAACCTACATAGATTCTGTTGTATGGACCTAGCATCACCAGTATCTATTGCATGCTGTACAATGTTTGTTCTTCCTTTTGGCCCAGCACCAATTTTGAATATATCCTGGTACCTATAGAGAATGAGTCTCTCACTTTGGCAGCTGTTTCAGTTGTAAGATCCTTGCAAGTTTTAGTATAAAAATCCTGCAGTTCATCTGGAAGACCCTTGTTGACTGGTTGAGACTTCTGGATCTGTCTTATGATTGAAGAGGCTGTTGAACAGTGTCCAAGAGTGATTTTGAAGTCAATCACATTCATAATGCACACAGGGAACTTGCTGCTGGTCAGGAATAAAGTTCTTGCCACTAAGAATCCTTGATGCAAGTTATCTTCTTGTCCAGCTGGCTCTAGTAGTGCACTCTGTCCTTCCTCCATGCCATTGTCCCATGGGCTACAACCTGACTCCTTGCTGGTAAAATAATAAAATTCATTAGTAATACTCTGCTGTTGCTTGGCTTCCCTGGGTAAAGTATGATCTCTTCTTCTCCAATTACAACTGTCTTCTTATTCAAGTCCAACTTGAGTCCAAACTTGTTGAAGAAATCTATCCCAAATATAAAATCCTCCTACTATATGCCTACTACTATCACTTGATGTCTGAAGTTACTGTCTCCAATAAGGAGGGTAGCATCTGTCTCCCCAAAAACTGTAGCCAAATCCCCTGTAGCTGTATGGAGTGTCCACCTTGTTGGCTTATTCTCTTATTATCAATGACTGTGCTCTTATTCAGGATCATCATGATAGCTCCTGTGTCAAGAAGTGGTTGTCTTGCTTGTCCATTCACAATGCAATCTATATACAGACTAATTCTTCTGCCAGTAAGAGATTCTGCCTCTGATTTCCTTACTGGGGCCTTCTTCTTGTGGCTTGACAGCTGCCACTCCCTGTCAACCCTTTTTAGTATACCTGCTCCTTCTTCCTGGTTTGACTATCCACTTTTACTCCTTACATGTCCAGTCTTACCACATGCTCAGCATCAAGTCTCCTTCTTCCTGGATCTCAACTTTCCCAACACCTGTTCAACTCTTTTCTGAACAGTGCTTGCCACCATCATTTTAGCTTACATAGCCCTTACCTTGGAATGGCCTGGTACTGACTGCCAAACTGCTTCAAGCTCAAATTCTTGGGCCAAAGCATCATTCAGCGTTTTTGGTCTGGTTAGTTTGATAGACTGCTGGGTCTCTGGTATCCTAAAACCATTCAAGAATTTCTTCATCACAAAACTTTTATATGTTTTGTTATCAGCAGATGGATTTGCAGTCCTAAACAAGTCGAGCAATATCAGTCTCAAACTCTTGCAGTGATTCATTAGGTCTCTGCACCCTATTATTGAGCTGAGATTAGTATAACTGCTCCAGGTGTTTGTTGTCAAATCTCATCTCCAGGCGTCTCCACAGCTCATTGAAACCCAACTTCTCAGCTGATGGAATTGGATGAACAATTACCAATGCTTTACCTTGGGGATTCGTCCTCACAACATAGACATGCATTTGTTGCTGGTGACCACTCCTAGAACACTGCTGCTGACTAAAAAAGTATTAGGAAGTCTTCAAAAGGTGTATTTCTATCAATAGGTTGGCTAAGACCAGTGTGCTTTGATAGAATAATTGACTGCTTATCTTCCTCCTCCACTGCCAGCAATGACTCTTCTAAGTTGGCTATTTCTGGGAAATCAGAAGATTTATTCACTTCTTCATGGCTGCTTAGTCTCAGCTCCACACTCCAGCTTCTTCAGTCGATTTGTCATGTTTTAAAATCTTCTTTTATATTTTTAAATCTTCCTGCAATCGATCATCCATGGTCTGCAAATCTTCCTTCACTTTGCTGACTTCTTGATTCACAGAATCAGCAAGATTTTTAACCTTTTGCCCTCTTCCTCACACTCAGGTACCCCTTTATCATCCTTTCTCACTTTGCCTCTCTTCATCTGATGGAGAGGAACTCTAGTCCTAACTTCACCTTCCCATTAAAATATCACATCAGATTCATATCTTCAATAATTACCATATTATCAATAAATTCTTTATACCCTACATCATTTTAATTTTTTTATGATTTGTATATGGTACTGAGTAAGACATTCTATAACACACAATGATTTTCAAATTTCATATAAAATAGCTGATCAAGGTATGCAAAAATAAACCCAGGTAGCAAAAGAAATTGAGGAAAAATTTCCAAAAACTTGCCATGACAGCTTGGAACACTTGCCTCAATCTTTCCATTTCAAACAAGCAAGCTTGTGAAAAGCATGTGGCAAGCTTTCTAGTTTCCAGTTGTAACACTTGACACAAGCTTTCCTCAACAGTTAAAGGAAACCTTGAACAAAAGGCCTCAACCAAGCTTACCAGGCAAGCTTACAGAACACTTGAAAAAACATTTGAGACAAACTTAGCCACACATGCTCTGAGCAAACTAGCCAGGAATGTCTAATATTTTGTTAAAATCAGCAAATAAAAAAGCTGCGCGTAATTTAATAACAAAAATATACATGTATTCTATTACAAATGAATGCAATTACAACTTGTTTGTCCAATAAACAAACAAATTGTGATTGCATTTTAGTTTTGAACTAAAATGAATAAAAAAAAACACTTTCAAGTGGAAATTATGGCTCATGTTATGGCGTGACGGCCGCTTCTCTCTGTTGTCAAAAGCATCATCAGACGACCCACAGTGTACTGTACACTACATCTTGTTTCCACTAATATAATAAAAACTTAAAATACACTTTTAAGTAGAAATTATGACTCTCGTTATGGCGTGACATTGTACAGTACACTGTGGGTTGTCTGACGATGCTCTTGACAACAGAGTGAAACGGCCGTCACGCCATAACTTGAGTCATAATTTCCACTTGAAAGTTTTTTTCAAGTTTTTATTATATTAGTGGAAACAAGATGGATCTTCAACACCATAAAATGAATAAATATGGTTAGGAAATAAAAATATGGAGTTGAGTTTAAATAGTTTATTTTTATGCTTATTTCATTCATGTGAATGTATTGTAATCCATCAGTTCTTTAGTGGAGATCCTCTTGCAATACCTGCCTCCTTTCTATTAAACAACACTTACTTACCTGATACAATTTGGTGAAAAGAACTTCGATTAAAAGATAAACAACAGTGATGACTAAAACAGTGTATCCAATAACAGTACACATAACCAATAACAGCTACAATCCAGAACCACGACAAAATGGCACGAAGGTGCTAAACGCAAAACGCCTAGTGAGTGAGGTTGGACACTTCTAGCGCTGCAGTGGAGAATCAGGAGAGTTTCTCCTTGATCCTTGAAAACTGTCAGCTAGCTTGTCCAGCTCTATGAATGGAAGGCCTTCTATGACAAGCTTTCCACAAACATCTGACAGACTTTCCAATGGCATACTTTCTGAGGAATGCTTGCCTCATGTGTTTGGCAAGTTTAGTTAAAAACGTTTTTCCTGCTAAACAAAGGGTAAGGCTTTCTGTAAGCTTACCTGCTACCTGGGAAGCCAATTCTACAAGAAGAGAAAAGCCGGAAGATAAGATAGAGAATAGGAAATTCAGAGAATTGGTACCATACCTAATAGACTTAATTTAAGCCAGTATTCATAAATTATGAAAGAGAACATCAATGAGTAGTGGTTGATTCTTAGCGCAGGCGGATTATTGCTTGTTGGTTGAGATAATAAACTATCATCCTTTCCCCCCCCCCTACTCCCCTCCTACCCTTCCGTTCACCCTTCCTTTCAATTTCACTTCACTCTCGAGTTTGTTCCTCGACTGTCAACCTCGTACCGTGTTGCGTTCCGTTCCGTGAAAGTATTAGTTATTAATATACATATATGATTCAAAATTACATACATTTCAAGAAATCTACTCATGCCAGAAGACGTCAACTTTACCACCTACTTACAGTCCACATTGAAGTCACCTTTGGTAAGTGATAGTTTTATTACTAATTAACTTGCTGTAGTCTGACTGCGTTGTTTCACTGTTTTCTTAACTGCACCCTGGGTCCTTGTGGCTCAAGGACAGGAAGGGATAACCATATTGTCCTCCGTGTCCGGATCAAAGCCTCATTTCCAGAAATTTGATAACTTTATTAGTTTAAATTTCAATTTGTAAAGTTGACTCATGCACTGAGATTTCATGATCAATCCCGTTTCCTTAATCCTGTTGTTGTATCCCGCAACCTTATCTTATCTGCCGATAGTCTACAATGGCAACTGCAAAACCCGAAGCTTTGCTAAGCATTCGTTTGAAAAAGAAAGAAACTTTATTCACCCGTGTCCAGCAAGCATACGACTTACTGAAAAATATCAATGATTTAAACGTTCAAAAACAATTCTTGATTAGAAGTAGGTTCATTGAAAAAACAGTTAGTGAATTTTCATCATTGTTGGATGAAATAAATGAACTTTCTATTCAAATTAATCCTGATTTTGAACCTGATTATCAATCATTAAATGCTATAGATAACTTAGCTTGTGCCATAATTGATTCTCGTGATAGATTACTGCAGAAACAAGAGATAAAAAATGATTCTTCTCCATCTACTCATTCACCACGTTTAAATATGATATTACCTCCTGCAGAGATAAAATCGTTTGATGGATCTGACATTTCAGACTGGCCTAGGTTCAGAAATATATTTACATCTTTGATTTTAAATGATAAATATTATTCGTCAGTCCACAAGTCTCATATCTTACATAATTTGTTATCTGGTGAAGCAGCTAGAGTAGTAAAATCATTTCAGATTAGTGCTGATTTTGATTTAGCATGGAAAGCCCTTTGTAAACGCTATGAAAATGATAGAGTTTTAGCAAATTATTATATGAATGAGATTTTAAAAACCACTAGTGTCCCAGTGAAACCTTCTTTAAAATCTCTTGAAGATTTTCTCGTGAAAGTTGGTGATAGCATCACTTCATTAAAATCGTTGAAAATTCCTGACCTAGGAGATTACCTATTGTATTCGTTAGCCATACGACAATTAGATAAACAATCTTGTGAATCTTTTGAAATTGTAGTAGCAGATAAAAGTTTTCCATCATGTCAACAGCTGATTGATTTTGTAAACACAAGAGTTAGGACATTCCAATTGTCGGCGTCTGATGCACCGAATATGAATGTGACTAAACCAGTAGATAAGATTAATAGTAAAATGAAACCGTTTCAAAAGAAAGTTGTGTTATCTACTCAGGTTGACAACTGCTTTCGCAATGCTACAAATAATTCAAAATTCACTGATCGTTCCGAACTAAATTGCCCATTATGTTCAAAAAATCATATGTTGTCGTTATGCCCTGTGTTTTTAAAGAAAGATCCGAAAGATAGAAATGAATATATCAAATCATTGAAAGCGTGTTTCAACTGTTTTTCTAAATTTCATCTTGTCGGCCAGTGTAAGTCCAAACCAAAATGTGTGTGTAATCGTATGCATAATAAGTTATTGCATTACCCACGTAGCAATGATAACAGTAGATCGTGCTCTCCAGTTAGTTATCAGAAGCGATCGGATAACAGCCCTAAGGCCGATTTAAAGTTGAAACCAAGTGATTCAATAACTCAAACCGATCCTATAGCTACACAACATTGCGGTATGACTGAAAACGTTATTAATCCTTCTATTCAGTGTATTCCTAAAACGAGTGTTGTTTTAGGCACAGCTTTAGCTCAAATAAAAAGTTCTTCTGGTTCGTTTGTTAACGTTCGTCTGATTATTGATTCAGGTAGCACTACTAATTTCATAACAAAAGATCTTGTTATAAAACTTGGTTTATCTGTTCAGGATCGCAGACAAAATTTCTCTGGTTTAAATTCTGCAAGTGTCGGAAATTCCTGTGGCGTTGTAAAATGTTTATTAAAACCTAAAGGTTTAAACCATCCTCATGTAGAAGCTGAAGCTTATGTGATTGATAAAATAGTTGGGCCGTTAACCCCCGTGTATCTGGATTCAAAGATTCAAAATGAATTGAAAAAATTCAATTTGGCTGATCCCATGTTCTATGAACAGCGTTCCGTTGACCTCCTATTAGGTTGTCAGTTATTCAACAAAATATTAAGTCATCATAACCAAATTACATCTGAAGAAGGTGCTTCGTTTTGCGTTATACCTTCCGTGTTTGGTGATATAATTTTGGGTGAATTCCCAAGTTGTTCCGTGACCAATAACCAGACATTACCTTCGTTATTGATACATCCCGATTCTGAGAACTCGTTGAATAGTTTGGTTCATAAGTTTTGGGAAAGTGAGGAAATTTCTAATGTTAAATTTCCTAATCCTGATGACGAATTTTGTGAAAAACATTTTGTTGAAACTCACAAACGTGATCAACAGGGAAGATATGTTGTCAAGCTCCCGTTCAAGGTAGACACAAAAAATCTCGAATTTTATGAGTCACATGAAATTGCGTTGAATAGATTTCTCTCGTTAGAACGTCGTATGTTGCGTGATGCTCGCTTAAGAGCTGACTGTTTATCGTTTATGAAAGAGTATCGACTTTTAAATCACATGGAAATTGCTAGAAGACCTGGAAAATATTTCATACCCTATTTTTGTGTATTCAACCCTTCATCACCCACCACAAAGGTTCGTGTTGTCTTTGATGGATCAGCAAAGAGGGGTCACGTTTCCTTGAATCAAGTCTTACACTCTGGACCGACGTTGTTAAATGATATTTGTGATATTTTAACTAGGTTCAGATTGCATTCATTCGTTTTTACATGTGATATTACAAAAATGTACAGAGCTATTCTTGTTAATGAAGAAGATTGTTCGTTTCTTCATATATTGTTTCGTGAAGATCCTTCAAAGGATATTGTCGTCTATGAGTTAAAAAGAATTCCATACGGTTTGAAACCCTCGGGATTTCTCGCTCAACGTGTATTGATTCAATTGACAGAAGATGAGGGAGATAAATTTCCTTTAGCGGCGACCGCAATTCGTGATGAAATTTACCATGATGATTTTCTAATAGGTGCTAGCTCGTTGGAGGAAATGTGTGAAATTAAATCACAACTATGCAATCTCCTGAAAAGTGCTGATATCAAACTGAACAAGTGGAGTAGTAACTCTCCTGAATTCCTGAAACGGGTTCGTTTGGAAAACAGTCAAGTTCCCTTTCATATCAGTGATGAACCTAATTCTAGTGTTAAGGTGTTAGGTATTATGTGGAATCCGACTACCGATTGTTTTCAAATTAAAGTTTCAGTTCCGGAGTATCATAAGACAAACTCAAAGCGCAGTGTCTTGTCTGTAATTGCTAGACTGTATGATCCACTTGGTTTTATAGCTCCTGTTATTTTCAAAATGAAATGTTTTTTACAAGAGCTATGGAAATTACAAATTTATTGGGATACACCAATTCCTGATGACTATAATGCATGCTGGAATAAGTTCATGGAAGAGCTTCCTGCTCTTAGTTCAATTTCAATTCCTCGTTGCGTTTATGGTGATGCACTTTCGTGTCAAATAGTAGGATTTTGTGATGCATCTCAAAAAGGAATATGTGCTTGTATTTATCTGAGAGTTGTTTTCTCAGACTCTGTTGTTAAATGCTTTCTAATAAAAGCAAAAACTAAAGTGGCACCGTTAAAAACACTTTCAATTCCACGTTTAGAGCTTTTAGCTGCGTTGTTGCTTTCAAAATTGTACGTTTCAGTGCTTCCTAATCTGTCTAAAATTAATCGACAATCAACGTTTCTCTTCTGTGATTCAACTATTGTGTTAGCTTGGTTGCGTATACCACCCTATAAGTTGCAAACGTTCGTTGCAAATCGTGTCGTGAAAATATTAGAATTGACTAATCTAAATGATTGGAATCATATTGGTACTGATTTCAATATTGCTGACGTGGGTTCAAGAGGTATTCCTCCTCAAATGTTGAGTTCGTTAGAAGAGTGGTATAGAGCTCCAACATGGTGTTCAGAGCCGTTATCATGCTGGCCATTGTCTTCCGTAACAATACCCTCTGAAAGTCTACCTGATATTAAAAATAATCAAGGTGAAATTGTTTTGAATCTTACCGAAGATAGTGCCGTTATTCAAATAACTCATTTCTCCTCATATCTAAGAATGTTGCGTTCTTGTGCATATGTTTTCCGATTTGTCAATAATTGTAGAGCAAAAATAAAAGGTGTCTCTCGTGAAAAAGGAGTATTAAGTGTTAAAGAGTTGAAATCCGCACAAGATTTCTGCGTTAAAATCGTTCAAAAGTGTCATTTCAATCGTGAACTTACCCTTCTGAAAGAAGGAAAGCCTTGTGATAAAGCCTTTCAAAAGTTGTCTGTTTTTTTGGATAGTGATGATTTTATTCGCGTTGGTGGCAGACTTGTGAATAGTGATTTGGAATATGAAGCTAAGCATCCTCGCTTGATTCATAAGGACAGTCATTTTACTAAGCTCATTATTGAATATTATCACCGCTCCTATCTCCATGCTGGACCTAGGATTGTGCGTGCTCTCATCCAGCGTTGTTTTTGGATTATTGGAGCCCATAGTGTAATTAGACATGTCATACACAATTGTACTCGTTGTCGTTTATTCAAAGCGAATACTGTTGAACCCGTTATGGGCGACTTGCCCCGCTCTCGTGTCGTTCCCACGGCACCCTTTTTCAAAGTCGCTGTCGATCTCGCAGGTCCCTTCGTAGTTAAGGAGAGTGTTCGGCCTAAGGCTCACACCTACAAGGCATATTTCGCTCTATTTGTTTGTTTAGCGACAAAAGCTTGTCATATTGAAACGTTAACCAGTTTGACGTCTGAGGAATTCATTGTCACTCTTCATCGCTTTGTGTCGAGACGTGGGTTACCTCAAGAAATATTCTGTGACCAAGGGACGAATTTTAAAGGAGCTGCACGACAATTGAAGGAAATTACTGAATTTTTGCGAGTTTCTGAAAATCAGACAAAAATTATTGATGATATGTCCAATAAAAACATCAAATTCCAGTTTAATATCCCACATGCCCCATTTATGAATGGAATTTGCGAATCCAATATAAAAAATGTTAAATATCATTTGTTCCGTGAATTAGGAAACCATACTGTTACAATTGTTGAGTTCACCACTATTCTCACTAAAATTGAGGCGATACTTAACTCAAGGCCGTTGTATGCACTTTCATCGTCACCCGATGATTACGCTGCCTTAACTCCTGGACATTTTCTTATCCATCGCCCCTTGTTGGCTGTTCCCGAAAATGACTATACTGACTCCAATGAACACAGACTATCTCGTTGGGAGAAGGTGAATCGCTTCACACAAAGGTTGTGGAAGAGATGGGAGAGAGAATATCTCCACACTCTTCAGCAGAAAAATAAGTGGTTTGAGCACGACTCTAACTTACAAATTGGGCAATTAGTGTGGATTAAAGAAGATAATTCAACGCCCCTATCATACCCATTAGGACGCATTGCAAGCGTCATTCGCGATTCTAAAGGAGTTGTTCGCTCCGCGTACGTTAAAACCAAATCAGGAGAGTATGTTAGGCCGGTTAGGAAACTAGCCCCAATACTCCCAAACTAGTGTCTCTTTAACCCCACGTTCCCCCTCCCCTTTTTTCCTGTTTTTCCTTTATCTCAGTGCATTGTGTGTTTTAATTTTTTAATCCTTTCGAGTTTTGTTTCTTGGATTGAGGCAATCCAAGGCGGGCGGAGATGGTTGATTCTTAGCGCAGGCGGATTATTGCTTGTTGGTTGAGATAATAAACTATCATCCTTTCCCCCCCCCCTACTCCCCTCCTACCCTTCCGTTCACCCTTCCTTTCAATTTCACTTCACTCTCGAGTTTGTTCCTCGACTGTCAACCTCGTACCGTGTTGCGTTCCGTTCCGTGAAAGTATTAGTTATTAATATACATATATGATTCAAAATTACATACATTTCAAGAAATCTACTCATGCCAGAAGACGTCAACTTTACCACCTACTTACAGTCCACATTGAAGTCACCTTTGGTAAGTGATAGTTTTATTACTAATTAACTTGCTGTAGTCTGACTGCGTTGTTTCACTGTTTTCTTAACTGCACCCTGGGTCCTTGTGGCTCAAGGACAGGAAGGGATAACCAAGTAGTAAAATCTTTAAAACTACCATACTGGAAAAACATCAAGTTGAATGAGTCTCAATAACAAACGTAGGAAGATTACCAAAGTGAATATCTTCTTGGTATTGAGGTAGATATCCATAAAGAATAAGACGTAACACCAACTGTAATTATTTGAATATGAGATGTGTGTTAATAATTAAAGTGGTTGAGACTTGAGACATTTTTTTTCCACTGAGTAAATTTCATTGTGAAATCGTTATTTTTCATAATAATTCATGACAGGTATTATCAAAAGGTTTTCTCAGACACAGATTTCACTTAGAATTTAAATAAAATAAGTGTTGGCTATTAACAAATTGATCAATAAACAATTCTAATAGCGTGATGGCTCATAATGAAAAATAAAAATGATACTAAAATGGTCACTGCAATAATATGCAGCTTAGAATGGCACCAACTTTAGTTTCAGGTGCATCCGAAACATGGTACACTTTCAATAGGTCTTTACCATCACCGCATTGATTTTTTCCAATTTAAAAAAATGTATCTCCCCTAGAATACAATTAGAAAGCTTACAGTGCAGAATCCAAAACTAGATGACCACCATTGCAAAATCAAACATATGATGTGGAATGGTGGTATATTGATCTTCTGTGCAGCACCCTGTGCTAAGTTGTCGAACAGTAGAATTGTGCTTGTACTATTATAAATTATGTAATGAAGCAGATGAGTGGATGAGCAAAAGCATTGCGCCGCCAGCCCCCTGCTTATACTACACCACCCTTCACCCCATCCTCTTAGGTCACGCTTTTCGCACCAACTGCTTAATCACATACCGTACTATTAATTCCCCTCTACAATGCGATGAGTGTGCCATTGTTGTCTGACAATATGTTGTGTTATAAAACTATGCCAAAAATTACACCTTAAAAAAGTAAAAATTTTAAGATTTCCATTTATACATTGTTTAAAGAAAATAAACTGAAATCCTTAAAGTATGAAAAATTTTATAATATTTTACAATCTCCGACAAACCAGTCAATATTTTTTTTATTGCGGATGATGCCCACATGAGACCTATGCGTGGGAATGGGTGAATGATGAGGAACATCCATGGCTGAATGAGATTCAAACCAGCGCGAATCTTAACTAATCACAGACAAGTGAGCTACCAGAGCTGGAAAACTGGGGAAACTGGAGCTGGATAGATGTGGATAACCGAGGTAAAATTCATGGAAATTACCGTATGTATTGAATAAATTACCAGTCACTAATTCGCCTTTGTAAAAAAATTAAAATAAATTAAAATTTAAAAAAAAAATTTAGATAGTGATGACTGATGAGAGAGAAAATTAATAGATAATAAATCAAATCAATGAAAGCCTTTGACAATAAATTTTAATTAAAAACTGGCATAAAATTAGTCAACAATTATTATAAAAATATACAATCAATGCATTCTATAGATAATAATTTATTACAAGAAATGCTGTTACAAACTACTTCATAAAAAAGTTAGCAAAAGGTCACATAAACGCTGAAACATTTTTACATTCTTATTAATTATTGCACATCAACCATAAAGAATTTTATTGCAAACAAAAAAGCAGCCTCAAGGCAGCCATGATTGACATTGGAATATTTTTTCATTTAGTAGTTTGGAAGAAATAAATGTTTGAAATCTGTTTATACATTTTCGTAGCCCTATACTAAAACCAGTGTGATCATATCGTATACAACTCTGGGGTTTAGGGGTGATACACAGAATAGCATAAAAATCTTAGCACGCTTCCAGAACAAGAAGAACGTCATTGATGGTTCTTGGTGTGTGAGGTATAAAATGTTATTCTTGTATTTCTTGTTCCATAACGATCTGCGTTGTTACTATTAACTTTTTGTTGTAAATTTAACGACTTGCAGTCAGTTTTGTGATGATTTTTAGAATGTCTATTATTTCATTTATAGGCCTATGTTCAGTAGCTATGTTGTGGATAAGGATGTTTTTTTATTTTTATTGTTTCGTTTTTTTGATGAGGTCGCTACTGTTGGTATTGATGACATGGGTGAAGAAAACATTGCAAAACACTTGATAAGTGGTTTTAGAGGATCAGGAATTTCACCTCTTGACAGGGAGCAAGTACTCAGAGGCTTCCTAGTCGATCTAAGGAGAACGAAGGAGGAACCCTTAATGACTCTAGAAACACTTGGGCTGCAACTTTAAAATCCTAGAATCCTTCCTTGATAAAAGCAGAGTTGAAGATGCTACACAATCAGCCAAAGAAAGGAAAAAAATTAAATGTACCACCTGGTGTAGGTGTACAGCCGGATGATATTATGATGGAAGACAACTCTATTGATGACCCTGCAAAGCCTCAGCCAAACACTTCAAAGCAAGCTTAAGAGAAAACCCGTGTTTCAAAAAGAGCCAGGAAGGACAGTTCTGATTCTAGTGACAATGATGAAGTATTCTCACTGCAAGATTCAGATGCTGAACTTGTTTTGATTGACTTCACTGACTACAATTTTGAAGAACCCATACCTAAGAACGTCTACTACAAAGCCACGAGGACCACAGTGAACAAGGAGGAGATTACTGGTAAACCAGATATATTTGTAATTGAGAACTGCTATTTGATGAGGAACCAAAAAAGAAGCTGTACAGCAGTTTTATGCCAAAGTGATAAATGCATCACCAGGAACAAATGAGGTGTCAGTTAGTTTCTTAAGAAAAAGTATGAAGACTGCAGGCAATGTTTTAGTACTTCCTTACAATGCCGATGAAATGGATGTAAATATATCAAATTATTAAAGTTGTTCAGCCTACAGATGTTAAATTGATTATTTTTAGTCTTCAAAAACCTTAAAACATATAAAAATGGCAGTAAATAAGGGTTTTTCATTAAATTCGTTTTTTTTTTAACATAAATATTGTTTATTTTAGCCCTGTGTACAGATTTAGTTACCCCAGCAGTGTTTAACTTAGGAGTGTCAACATTTATTTATCATGCCTGGTTTTTCATACCCCGTTCTAAGGGGAAACTTAGGTCTCCATGTTTTAAATTATTTTGACAGGTAAAAAGTTTTTTAAATTAATTTTTTGGTATAGAACAATAAGTCTAGATACAGACCCAAGTTTTACACTAAGTTTTAAATCTGTAAAATGATTGGTCTAGATTTATCAGGTTTTTAAATTTCAAAAGTGGCCTGTTTTACAGTGACTATTTTTCAAATGACTATACTGACTATCAACCATTTTTTAAGAGAATTTTTTCTAAACAGAGATTTCAACAAATTTTTTGGATCCTACATTTACATCTACCCAACATGCCTGCAGGAGGAACCATGTCTCGATCTGGTAAATTGCGTAGATTTTTTTTGTATCTGGACAAAAAATTCAGACAGTATTATATTCCTACCAACAATGTTAGTGTTGATGAAAGCACTGTGGGATTCAAAGGTAAAATATATTTCAAGGTTTATAACAAGGACAAGCCCATTAAATGGGGTATTAAGATTTTTGTTGTCAGTGAATCAAGCACAGGATATATTTGTTGCTTGGAGCCTTACTTTGGAAAACAAGCTACTGTTCTCATGGATCATCCAGACACCGGTGTAACCAGCAGAATAGTTCTACACTTGGTGAAGAAACTTCAAGAAGATTATGAAAGTGTTGAAGGAATGCCCATTTTTACTGACCGTTTTTATACTATAGTGAACTTGGCTGAACTTATAATGTGAACTTGGCTGAGGTTCTTTATAATATGAAAGTCCACCTTACTGGAACTATAATGCAAAACATGAATAGATTACCACCACAAGTGAAAGTGACCAAAAAGAAAAATGCAGTAGGCGATAAGTCCAGAGTTTTAAAACGAGGGGAAATAAAATGTTTCAGAAAAGATGACAGATATTCTCTTCCTAATTTGGAAAGATGCAAATAAGTGACAATGCTCTCTACTTTGTATGACAACTCAGTTGAAACTGTAAGAAGAGTGAAGAAAGCAGGAGTAATTGAAGATGTGATGAAGCCAACTGTTGTATGTAGATATAACGAATTTATGGGAGGGGTTGATGTCGCAGATTAATACATATCAACTTATGCTTTTATAATGAAGTCATTGAAGTGGTGGTGCAGTGTTTTTTTTTTGGGGGGGGGGCTAAGCTTCAATTGTAAATTCATTCATCCTATTCAATGCACAACATCCTCAAAACAAGAAAGTGAGACAAAGAGCCTTCAGAAAGCAGGTTATCAAACAATTAGTATGGTAGGAAATGTAAGAAATGCCAATAAGAGAGCTCGACCATCTGAAATACAAGCAGAGCAACGACTAAATGGGAAGCTCTATGTCATGTATCCACTTGATGCCAGGCTAAAGAAGGATTGTGTTGTATGAAGTGAATTTGGTGTATGCAAATTCTACAATAACGTGTGAAAATCTGCCAGGTCTTATGCTGTGCTGGACTTACTTTGAAATATTTCAAGAACTAGATTTATATAAAAAAAACACTGAAAAATGTTGATTGGACAGTTGTTTTTTGTCAAATCTCAAGGTTTTATTGAATTGAACAATATTTTTAAAATGTGAATGTTCACCAGTTTTGTCATTTTATTCTCTCTCCATAAAATATAACATTAATACTATTGTGTTCAAATTTATTCTCTGATTCTAAATGATATTATCTAGACCTAGACCATTATCTTGTTTCCATATTTCTCCAGAAATCGTATACATGTAATTTGTTAACAAATTAGTGAAGCAAGCCACATAGAACAGTGGACAAGCTCACTGAGAATTGACCATGGCCAGCATTGCTGGCCGTTCGACCTGGGAGGCTCAGTACGGTACTGTGTAAACAATGACAAGCTAAGCTTCAAACCATAAACTGGCTAGCACTGCTGGCCAACCGACCGCAAAGGGTTTTAAGATCATCCAAAAGAAAGTGGTTAGATGTATAGAAAGAGTAAATAGATTAGATTCATGTAGGCCGTTGTTCAAGAGACTTGGTCTCCTAACTGTACCTTGCTTATATGTGTATGTAGCTACTGTAGTATTCATATAACTTGGCAGCATGTAGCAGATGGGACATGCTATATCTGAACCCAACATACTGCTGCCAAGTTATATGAAAACTACAGTACTTTATAGGCTATATGTAAAAAAGAGTGACATTAACCAAAATCTTAACGTACACGATTATAATACAAGAAGCCGAGGAGATTACTACTTGGTGAGTCATAATAGTAGCTTATTCAAACAAAAACCTAGTTATATTGGTAGGAAACTCTACAACAAGCTACCTCAGATTTTAAAGTTTTGAAAATATAGAAATATTTAAAAACCAATTGAAAAAATATTTAGTTGATAATGCTTTTTATAGAGTACAAGAGTTCCTTTCAAATCAAAATGAAGCCTCACCTCAACTAATTGATATAGTAATTATGGTAACTAGTGTATAAGATAGTAGGCCTATAATTGTTAATCTGACTTGTCTTAAGTTATATATCCATTGTTATTCATTGTAGCTGACTCAACATTAGAGATAGTATATAAGCTCTAGTAATTAATAACTCTTGTTCTCATTCTGTTTCTTGTGTTGTTACTATGCCAGTGTGTGTGTCAAATAAATCTTTTTAAAAACAATGTCACTGGTTCCTTTAATTTAACTGGCGCCCGTACAGGGACTGCAGACGTTTCGGTAAAAGTTCAATTACTTTTTTTTTGCGACCAACTGTCTCGAATCCAAAACGTGAGTTCAACTCTTCATCTGTGGCCCACTCTCATCACCCTGGAACCAGCTGAGCATTCTTCAATCCTGTTACAAGGAAACGACACCTGGCGGTCCACAACTAACAGACGACCCAGCTGCACAGACTCATCCACAGACGAGGACCAGGAAGATCTGCGTAAGCTCTTCAAACCTGTTGTGAGTACCAACCAAAAGAACTTTATCAAGCCCTCAAAACTTCATCCAGCCCTATCTTCAACTTCACCAATTCTAAAAATGTCACAAATCGCAAAGCCAATTCCTCATGAACTCTTGAGATACATACCTCATTATGATGGTACTTCTCACAAATTGCATCAATTCATCTCTACCTGTGAAGACCTTTCAAATGCCTACTGTGCTGAAAACGTTCAAGAAAAAGACTCTAACCATTGGATTCTTTTCAAAGCTGCTTTGTGCAAACTTGAAGGACCAGCCGAAGCAGTAGCATTCACAGGGGCGTCATTTGGGGGGGGGCAGGGGGGAGCATTAGCCCCCCCCCCCTGATTCCTGGGTTACAGAAAATATGCTGTACTAGCTAATATACAAATAAGCATTTTATCCGGTCAAATGTTAAAAACTTAGCAGCAGAGTAAAAATCTTTGTATTCTTGTAATTTAAAACAAAAATATTAATTTATTACACTATTTTCACTCTAAAAACATGAGTAATATTTATTATTAAATCTAGTGCAAAGTACACTTATTGGTGTACACATATAGGTCTAAATAATAACGGCAGAGCCAATATATTCTTCTTAGTCTGAACGTCAGACGTCTGAGCTATCAGAATTTTACCGGCTTATTGTATAATTTATGTGGCAACACTGGCGGTTACATGGTTTTGTCACTGACTCACCACGTACTACCAGGTATTGTGAATGTTTGTTTACTCGACTGCGCGCGCCCTGACCGTGCATCTGCCCTCCCTCTTCAACCCCCTCCACATGACTGAGTCATCAGTCATTGTCTAATTTTAACTTCTGCACAGGAAACGGGAAAGAGAAACAAAGCACAAATGAAAGGCTAGCAAATTTTATAATGTCAAACCCTGTTCAGTTTGGTGAGGGAGTCCGGATCGGTATGTAGTCTCTTGTTTGGTGTCGTACTGGTGTTTCTGTTATAGTGTTACTTGTTGTGAGTTATTTTGGCTACTTGGATTAATTATTAGTTATTTGTGTAGTGAGTAGTGTATAATAGTATTTTTACAACCATGGGTTGGCAGGACTGGTCTGCCGGTGTTTGTTTGTAGTGTAGCCTGTAGTTACTTTCAATTTGTTTACAAAATTTCTAAATATTTAGTTACTTCCAGTGTTTCAAGTTTGGTGCTGGTGCTGTGTGAGAGAATAGTGTGTCTTAAGAGCTATTGATATTTTCATTTACATATTCCTGTTGTTCAAAGTGATCTACAATTGATTTTCACTAATCATAACCTCACTTCATACCGGTTAGTGACTTGAACTTGATTCCCAGCACTGCTTGTCATCGGCTCGTCTGAGCGGGAAAGAGGTCAGCTGTTTCCACTGATAATAACTCTGAATTTTTACTGTCTTGAGCTAAGAGACAACAATGATTTGTTGAAGTTAGTGATAACTCTGTTATATATATATATATATATATATATATATATATATATATATATTTCATTCTTCTTTCGCCTATCTATCTTCAGATTCTGAATACCTTTTAACCCTCTCTAATCAGGAGCTCCCTTTCACCTCGCCTTGATAGCTCTCTTGGCAATCCCCGCTCTCTTCCACCCCACCTTTTCCTAATCTCTGCACCCTCTTCCTACATATTCAGATAATAGGTGAAATTAACATGAAAAAAGGCGATAAACCAGATATTAGGTTGTTTTTTCGTTCAAAATGTACTGGTGTTCAAGATCCGGGAAGTGTTCAAGAAATAGTGACAGAAGGTTCTGTAGAACATATGGATGATTCATCGACCCAGAAAGAACCTACACCTTCGTGTTCGACAACATGTACTGACAATCTGCACATGTTGTCATTAAGTTGTAACCCTCAAGAGGAGCCAGTCCAGCCCATCACAGATTTTCCTTCTGAAAAAGGAAGGAAATTCTCAGTCCGCTACTACAAAGCACATCAGTGGCTAGAGTACTCTGTTGCACAAGATGCATGCTACTGTTTCCCCTGCCGACATTTCGTTCCTTCAACTTCAGTCCAGTCGGGAGAAACTTTAGGAAACCATACTTTTATAGATAAAGGTTTCCGGAAGTGGAAGGATGCTACAGCCCTGTTTCAACAGCATGAGCGCGCAGAAAGACATAGGAGCTCAATGGTAGCTTGGGGCGAACTGAAGAGCCGAAGTTCCCAAAAAAAGGCCACAGCTTCTTTGCTCAACTCACAAAGAAGTGTAGAAATAGAAGAAAATCGTAAACATTTGAAAATGTTGTTAAAAGTGACCCGGTTCCTAGGTATGCAAGGCTTGGCATTCAGAGGGCATAATGAGAAAGATGAATCGTCTAACCGAGGAAACTTTAAAGAACTTCTAGATGTCATGACAGAAGATGATAAAAATATGCAACAGCGAATCCAAAGGAGATACGGCCACTACTCTTCTCCTGAATATCAAAATGATTTCATTGGTGTTTTTTCTGCACGAGTTGTTAAAAATATATCTGCAAAAGTTAAAGAAGCCAAATTCTTTTCAGAAATGGCAGACAAAACCAAGGATTTATCAAAGTCTGAGCAGCTGGCAGTTCTTGTCAGATACATTGACAAAGACAACAAAATCAATGAAAGAGCCCTTACCTTACACCACCTAAAAGATTGTAGTGCAGATACAGTCTCAAAAACCATAGTGAGTGCACTTACCAATGAGGGATTGGACTTGAACTTTTGTGTGGGACAGTGCTATGATGGAGCAAATGTCATGAGTGGTTTGACTGGTGGAGTGCAAGCTAAATTGAAGGAACATGTGCCAAATGCTACCTACTTGCATTGCCATGCTCATAGACTAAACCTAGTTTTGGTCCATACATTACAAGGAAATGATGAAATAGAGGACTTTTTCAGTACTGTCCAGAAGTTGTACAACTTTATATCAAATAGCTCCACCCATCATGAGCTTTTTGTATCAGCCCAAGAAAGGCTCAGCATGCCCGTACTACATCTGGAAAGAACAGTTCCTACAAGGTGGTTTTACTGGTACAGCTCTGTAAAGAAGGTCAGACAAACTTTTCAAGCTATTTTGATTGTGCTAGATGAAGGAAAAAAGGACAGATCTGAATCACTTGGTCTAAGTGTGCAAATTCAACAAAGCAGTTTCATATTCTATCTTCATGCAATGAAAAACATTTTAGGAACCACACATATTTTGTCCGAACAACTGCAAGAAAACGATTTGGACTTGTCAGCTGCAGTTACCCTAATTGAAGCCACTCGTAAAAGATTAGTTGATACAAGAACTGACGAGGAATTCAACAAGATTCTTGTCAAAGCAAAATCTTCAAGTGAAAAGTGTGGGATAGAGTGGTCAAAAGAAAAGACAAAGAAACGGAAAACAGCTATCCCTATGAAATTTCAAAGTGATTTGGTATACTCCACAGTGGGACAAAACCAAAGAGATGCTTCAACTAGTGAAGAAGACCACCCTGAAATCAAAAGAGTGTATTTTGAAATCATCAACCAAATTATTTCAGAGTTTGACAGACGTTTTACCAATAGTGACTTTGTCTACTTAGCAGCAAAATGCTTCAAAAAGGATAGTGAATCATTTCTAGAATATGACAAACTCAAGCCTTTCTTGGACTACTATGATCAGTTTCTTGACTTGGATGTAATCCAACTACAGTTGCCACTTGCTAAGGAACACATATCAAGTGTTTGTTTGGAGGATAGTGTTCTGTCATTTTTGAATACTCTAAAGGTTCTTCCTGTGGCATACTCTGAAGTTATTAAAGTTCTGCAATTGTTTGCGACTTTACCCATCACAACTGCTGGGAATGAAAGATTCTTCTCTGTCATGAAACGAGTGAAAAACTTCCTAAGAACAACAACCAGCAATGAAAGACTCTGCTCCCTGATGTTGATGACAGTGGAACGAGAAGAAGTAAGAAATCTAGACCTTGATCAATTGGTGAACGATTTTGCAGCCCTGAGGTCACGACGGTACCCATTACTTCATTGAAGGTTAGTTGAAAAGGAAATGTACTAAAAAGAAAAATATAAATGAAGAAACCATGAAAATCTAAACTGAGTGTTTTTCTTAGAGTTTATTGTTGTGACTTTGTTTATGTTAATTATTTAATTTTTCAGTTTTGTTAATCCATTCAGTAGTAGGCCTACATATTGAGTTTACATGAAATAGTAGTTTATGTTATTAATTTACTTTTTCAGTTTTGTTTTGTATGATCAACCACTTACTTCTTGTTTATATTTATATATACAGCAGACTTTTTTAGAAGCATTGTTTTTTCATTTATTTTTATTAATTATTAACATTAATATTATAAATTCAGTAGTACACGTTTATTGATACATGCAGACTTTTTTATAAGCATTGTTTTTTCATTTATTTGTATTAATTATTAACATTAATATTATAAATTCAGTAGTACACGTTTATTGATTTACATAATTTGTTTTAAACATTGTACCAGTTTAATATAGTTAAATTGAATCTTTTGTACTTTTATGTCTAAATATTATTAATAATAAAATTTTATATGTTTTTAAGTACCTATTTAAATTCATGTGTTTTATTTCATATTTGAAAACCAAAATGAACTGATAGAAACTATAACTTAGGTCTAAATGTTGTATGAGAGAAATTGGCCATGAACCTCATAACAAACATAATATTAATATATCATGGAACTATTGATCACGTTTATCATGTCACATTTATCGTTTTTTATCTAAGAAGATGACTAAACTTACCAAAATGTTATTATGATTCTGTCTGTTGTCAATAATTGTCGTTTTGCATTAATTTTCTGCATATATTTAAGGAAATTTTACTCATAATTTTGTTATAATTCAAAGTGCATTTGACATTTAAAATAAGCTTAAAACCCTCTTTTTGGTTTCAAAAGTGCTCAATTTTCCGGGGGAGGACCCCCGGACCCCCCTCTTTGGTGGGGGGTATTCCATACCCCCCACGCCCCCCGGTGTGTGCCCCCCAAGGTTTTGGTGAAATGACGCCACTGAGCATTCAACAACAGTTGCTCTACAATAACAGACTTAATAAAATCATTGAAACAAAATTTTTCAGACAATAGATCTGTACCTGAACTCATTGCTGAATTAACTGTGATGAAATCTTATCAAAGGGAGCATCCTATTGAGTTTTTTAATAGACTTAATGAGAAACGTACAAATGTAATTACTAAGTATAAGATAGAGGGTGTTACAGGTGTATTATTAGAAAATTTGATTTGTCAATCGAATGCCACACTTGTGAATACTTTTGTGCATGGTGTTCATCCTACATTAGGTTCACATTTGCAAGTACTACAAGTACAAGATTTAGATGATGCTCGGAACAAATTAATCAATGATTGTAGCATTGTTTTACAGCAATTGCATTACAAAACCACAATTGAAACAATGAACAAGGTAGACAGCAGAAAATTCTCAAATAATTCAACACCTTTTAAATTTCCCAATTACGAGCCAAATTTTCAAAAACAATGGCCACAGGTCAACCCTTTTGAGCAAACTCAGAGACCCTACCAAGGTAGACAACAATTTTCACCACAAAACCAACAACAATCGTTTTATCAGCCTAAATTTCAAAACGCTAGCCTCCCTAATTCAAATTTTAACATGAACTTTCACCAACCAAACTTGAATCAAAATTTCCAACAGCAAAGATTTCGGCAACATTACTCTCAGCCGAACTTACAGCAAGCGACCCGAAATAATTCCAATGCTCAATGGAATGCATTGAACACAGTTTCCATGCATACTCAACGGTCCAATCCCACCCAAAAATTAACGAAATTACGATCTCCATACGAGATCACTTATATCGAAAATGAAAATTCCAAATTGAATCAAATAGGAGCAATGCAAACTCCAATTGACTCATTAAGGTCCGATCCTGCTCAACAGTTTACAACATTCGGATCTCCATATGAGACCACCTGTATCGAAAATGAAAACTCTGAATCGAATCAAATAGGAGCGATGCAAACCCAAATTGACTCATTAACTGAGGCAGTGAACAAACTAACTGATCATTTTTTAGGGGAAAGCCACAACTTTCCGAAAGGCCCACCATATTTGATTTAAAAATAATGAATAAATCATTACCGTACTTTATTGATGGATCAAAAAGAAAATGGCTTGTGGATACAGGATCTTTAAAAAACTACATTAATCCATCAATGGTACCATCCGATGTAATGCGATACAAAGAAGACTTTATTGTGAAAACGCCTAATGGCGAAAGTAGAGGATCTGAATACATTCTACTAGACCCGGATAATATTTTTTCAACAAAAGATAAAAAAATTAGGTTGTATATATTTGATTTTTCCACGAAATATGATATGTTATTAGGTCATGAGACTTTGAGTAAGATTAAAGCCAACATAAATTTTGATAACAATCTATTAGAATTTGAGAACGGTTCACAACAACTCTTATTTTCAATAGATAGTACCGTAAAGAAATACTGCTTAAACCTGGTTTTAATGTCGTAACCATCCCTGTTAGGTCGATCCCTAATAATGGCATGGGACTGATTAAATCCATTAGTAATGATAAGTATACTGTTCAAGAAGGTATTGTAGAAATCAATGATAATGCGTGTAAATGTGTAGTTTTTTCACATGAGCTTCTGACAATTTATCTGGAGCCCATGGATGTAGAAGATATAGAAGAAATTATTGAGCCAAATCAATTCACTACCAATGTTAATGATAATCTTGCAGCAATAATAGAAGAAATACCAAAGCTATTACGAACAAGTCACATGAACGATGAAGAAAAACGTAAAATAATTAATTTAGTTAGGCAGTTTCCTGAAATAATAAAACGAGACAATGATCCCTTGAGTAGTACGAATTTGTTATTGATGATCAATACCAAAGACGATCTTCCCGTCTACACAAAAAACTATAGGTACCCACAGATTTATAGGAAAGACATTGAGCTCGAAATTGACAAACTACTACAAAATAAAATCATTCAACACTCCAACTCGCCATACAACAGCCCTATTTGGGTAGTTCCCAAAAAGCCAGATGCATCAGGCAAGCGGAAAATCAGGATGGTTATAGATTATCGTAAATTGAATGATAAAACTAATGATGATGAATTTCCCCTACCCAAAATCGAAGATCTGTTTGGAAAAATAGGCAGGGCTACATACTTTTCCGCCATTGACCTGGCTTCCGGTTTTCATCAAATCCAAATGGATCCACAATCCATCCCTAAGACAGCTTTTTCAACAGAGAATGGGCACTATGAATTCCTCCGTATGAGTTTCGGGTTGAAGAATGCGCCCCCCACTTTTCAGAGGGCCATGAACATAATTTTTTCAAGAATGACAAACGTTTTGGTTTACATGGATGATATAATAATTTTTTCTGATACCCTAGAAGAACATCTAAAACATTTGAAGTCAGTCTTTACAAAACTAAAAGAGCATAATTTGAAAATCCAACTTGATAAAACCGAGTTTTTCAAGCGTGACTTATTGTATTTAGGGCATATCATTTCAGAAAAAGGAGTAATGCCTAACCCCGCTAAAGTAGAAGCCATAAAAAACTTTCCAATCCCTAAAACCGCTAAGGAAATCAAACAGTTCCTTGGGCTGACTGGTTATTATCGTAAAATGATAAGGAATTATGCAAAAATAGCTAAACCACTCACTGCTGCCTTGAGAAAGGATGTAAAAATCAATCCCACTACTAAAGAATACAGGGAAGCTTTCGAAAAATTGAAAATAATTTTACAAAACAGCCCCATTTTACAACTGCCTGACTTCTCAAAACAGTTTATTGTTACCACAGATGAAAGTAATTTTGCGATTGGAGGGGTATTGTCCCAAAAGTTTAATGGTAACGACCTCCCTATAGCCTACGCATCCTGGACACTTAATAAAAGCGAGATTAACCGATCAACAATAGAAAAAGAGCTCCTTGCTATTGTATGGACATGCAAGCACTTTCGGCCATATTCATATGGACGAAAATTTTTGATTCAAACAGACCACAAACCTTTGCAATGGCTTCGGAACATAAAGGAACCCAATTCTAAGTTACTCAGATGGAAGTTACTTTTAGATGAATTTGACTTTGAAATTATTACGTACAGGGAAAAACTAACCATGTGGCGGACGCGCTTTCCCGCATACCTTCACAACCCATCAACTTGATGGAAAACAGTGATACTGAATTTCTTAGCTTTGACGATTACTTTCTTGGCTTCAACGATAACCTTCATGGCTTTGACAACATAAACATAGACGATTTAATTCAGCCCAATAATAACGATGCCCCACCACCGATAGGTGAAAATAATGATTATCCTCACAAACTTGACGACATTTTGAACGATTTAAGCCCATTCAACAGTCCAGATGCAGGTAGCAATGTTATGACCAATCCCATGTAGCATGAATGGTTGGACAACGGTAGGAAAATGGTAATTTTGGTAGGGAAATGGTTGGTTGTCATGCCGACCGTTTTCCAACCTTGGGCCACTGTTGGGATGGTTGGCTTCACCAATGGTTGGGAGATCAACAATTACCCATCATTGGCCCATGAGCAATTAAGACACAATTTCCCAATTGTTGGAAAATCACAATATCCCAACATTGGTTCTTTGATCAATGGAGACTGAGTTCCTACAGTTGGCAAACCACAATATCCCAACATTGGCCCATGGTTGATGAAGATTGAATTTCCCAACAGTTGGTTAACCACAATATCCCAACATTGGCCCTATTATCAATGGAGACTGAGTTCCTACAGTTGGCAAACCACAGTATCCCAACATTGGCCCATAATCAATGAACATTTGATATTCAACTGTTGGCAAACCACAATTACCCATCATTGGCCAATGAGCAATTAAGACTCAATTTCCCAACAGTTGGTTATCAAAAATATTCCAACATTAGGCCTTTTATCAATGGAGACTGAGATCCTACAGTTGGCAAACCACAATATCCATACTTTGGCCCACAACTGGTGAAGACTTATTTATATCACATCAGTTGGTAGATCACAATATAAGGTTTTTAATGTTGAATAAATAATTTTCATGGATAGATGAGCAAGTAGTAGAGAAAACCCTTGAAAATCGTTAGTATAATAGGAGACAACCTATCATTAATTGTGAAGTTTTCAACCGATTTCCAGTTGAATTCTACTATAGCCTACCTACCTACCCAGTTGGCTTCAAATTTCTGGTTGCAATTGATTTGGTGCGTTATTCTGATGACAAAACCACAAAAATGTTGTTGCACTCATCACTATATTGTAGGCTAAATTTAAATGAAAGATTTAGGCTATCTCTGAGGTGATCGTCATCAAACATACACACCTCACAAGTTATTTGATTCACAATAAAAATATCCCAAAGTGAACCCCAATGTCCATGTAAATTCGGAATTCATACTGCCGGCACACAACATTTATTGTAGGCCTAATTCTTCAACGAGGCGAGGGTCCACGATCGAATGACAATAATAATGTTAATCACAATTACTATGATGCTAATGCTACTACTCAGACTCAAGATATAGAAAATAATTATGTTAGTGCTTGTAACTCCGATTTCAATATGGATGATTATCTTATACGCTGGAATGATAACGCTAAACATTCTAATGCTCATCAACCCACTCAGGAAACTAATGATAATGATTTATCCATTCATAATGACAACGAAAGCCTCGTGACAATTCACTCAGCGGAGAGCTCAAATGAACAAATCCAGCTAGTAGATGACGATAGAATATTGAACATTGAACATAATCAGATAATTATTGAATGCGGGAACAAACCACCTAACTTTCGAAAAGTTTTTGATAAAAACAGGCTTACTTTCTATTTTCAAAACCCACTAGATTCTGAGCACATAAACAAATTTTGTTTAGAATATCTCAAACCGAATACTACGTACGGTGTACATTGTTCGAAAGAGGGTTTATTGAGTGATTACTATGAATCAATGTTTAACAATTTTGCTGAAGTAATCAAGAGGAATTTCAATTCCGTGAAGATTAAACGGTTTTAAAAATTTAATCTTGACATTACTGATCCCGAGGAACAAACCGAAGTGATTTCTAATTATCATACTGGTAAAACTTATCATAGAGGAATTTCAGAGAGTTATTCTCACATTCGACGACGGTACTATTGGCCTTCAATGATGCGTGATGTTACTGACTTTATAAACAAATGCTCCATATGTTTGAAAACTAAATACGAACGTCACCCCATTCGTGCAGAATATAAAATATCCCCTACGCCTAACAAACCCTTTGAAAAATTACAACTTGATACCTTTCAGTACGACAAACGTAAATTTCTATCAATTAGGCTATAGACTGCTTTTCGAAACGACTCATGGTCTACCCTCTCACGAGTCTCAATCAAATTGAGGTAAAAGACTGCCTCTTCGACTATTTTTCTCTCTATCCAAGCCCCAAGATCGTCCAGATGGACAACGGCCGGGAATTTGACAACGCTGGTTTGCGCGATTTTCTAAAACTCTATGAAATTGAACCCTACTATGTTACCCCTGGTCATCCGGACTCACAAGGGTTAATCAAACGAACTCACTCCACTCTAATTGAACTTCTTAATTCTATCCAGCTTCAAAATAAAAATAATACCACTGAAACTAACATGAAACTGGCCATGATTGCGTTTAATAACACACTCAATTCCGCTTTAAAAATGACACCAATGGAAATATCGTTCGGTATCTTTGAAAATCCAATCCTGAATGACGCTTCGGATCAACTTATCACTGAAGAGCGCACCAAAGAGTATCACGATAGATTGCAGCTCATACATGGGTTGGTGAAAGACAAGATAGAGTTAGAAAAACAAACCAGGACAGAATTATTGAACCAAACTAGAGAAACGCACGTTGAAATCCCCGAAACCCCTTTCATTAAAACAACTTTCAATAAAAAGAACAAACCGAAATTCTTTCCAGTAAAATATAATACAGAACAAAATGTTGCTACAAATCCCAACGCAATTCACAAACGACCTTTTAAAATCCATCCCAATAGGATGAAACGACCACGGAAAACAGTTAAAAAGAAAAATGCTAAATTTGTTTCAGGACAAAATGATCCTCACTCTCCTGTTGCTGGTCCCAGCAGTGGCGTATAAAGTAACAGTCTTGAGCCAGTTCGAGTACGGAACTCTTTCGTTATAAATGACTCATACACATATACATGCACAACCAGGCCCGTAGCTAGGCTGGGGCAACCGGGGCATTGCCCCGGGGCCCCCGGCCAGGGGGGCCCCCAAATGAAGGTGGAAAAATCGAAAATGAAATTAAAGTTTATGTGAAATTTATTGATTACTGTAGGGTCGTAGGGATATTTCATCGAATCATCAAAATGTCTTTATAAAAAAATATTTAAATAGCTTTTCAATATAAAATAATGGACAGATATTGTTCTCACAGAGATTTCGTAACAAAAATAGACAGACTATCAATCAGCCTGTCAGTTGTCACGCAATTAAAGAAATGCAGTTTGCACTTAGTTCACGTTACTCCCCCATCCCCAACAGTAATAAACTCGTCCTGACGTCGACGTGACGTAGACGGCTCCGTCTGCCGACTGCCTCTGCCACAGCTGACAGACGACAGTGAGAGTGACTACGACTAGTGAGCTAGTGACAGACAGCCCGGATAAGGTTATGTTATGTTGATGGTAAACTAACACCAAAAACTGACGTTTTGGCGTTCGTCCGTTACTCGTTTGTTACGGTGTTATACAATTTGTATTCTTATTCTTGTATTTGTTAAAATGAAAAGAAGCTATCAAAGTGGGGCAAAGAAAAGGCAAGACAAGAAGAAAAGAGAAGAGGATGCTTCAAAGTGTTCTTCCACCCTATCTGCTTGGTTATGTCCTACTACTAGTACTACTACAACTAAAAGTACTAATGTCACATCTACATCTAGTACTGAAACTAGACCAATAATTGGTGAGTGGTTTGAATTTAGATACGGTATTTAGGCCTAATTAATTAGCTTGGCCAATAACTATATAATTAATATCTTAAAATTTAACTATGTTAAAATTAACTGTGTTAAAATTTAACTAGAGTTTGAGTGTTTGATTGAGTTTAGACCACTGTGTCTGACTCAGACTGCAATCTATTCTAATCTAATAAGCAATGTTTGTTTGTGAATTTATCACTAGTCATAATATATAGGCTACATATTACCTACTATTGTGTAGTGGTCATTTAATTTTTTATGTGATTTTTATGATTCCTTTGGTTTCTACTTCTTTCTGTGTAGGTATTTTATTTGTTTATACATGCACAGCAGCACAGCATGAATATCTATCATAGTAATTTTATATCTTTTTGTGATAATATGATGTAAAAAATGCACCACACTCGCTTGCACATTCATTATTTATGAGGCCATGTATCTACTCTACTGTATAGGTACATCAGCATCAGCTAGGCTGAGCTAGGCTATGTACTAAAATTGGGCTCGGCAGATTTAGTCCTAATAGTATGTTTTTCCAATGCAGGTGAAAGAGGTTTTGTTATATCTTTACAATGTTATTAAAATTGGCTTTAAATTATATGTTATATGTAACTTAATGTTATTTTGACTTGCTATTTTTTATTGCAGCCTCAGTCCCAGGAAATGAGATTGAAGAGGAAGTTACAGCTCAAGATAACGCTGAAGAAAGTATTGATGAAGAAGTAACATGCCTAGGGCTAGGGCATCAACAAGAAAATTGTGCCAAACCTCCAACAAGTCCTACGTCAAGCAGTGAACTGATCGGCGTAAATGATCAAGTAAGTAGACATGCCAAGTACAGAATACTTATATGTTATATTATATTTTTCAACATAACAACATATGCTGTTTTATCGCCCTAAACATGGAATCCCTACGATAAAATATTCCATGGTTACATGGAAGTAAACAGTATTACTTCCATGTAAACATGGAATTACAGTAAGTCCCTATTGTTATGATCATGTTTGTAAGAAAAAAATACTAATGCATTGCAATCTACTTACAGGTGGAATGTAGCCGGACGAATAAAATTAATGAAACTTGTTTAAACACCGGAGAACCCCATTTTCCAGACCAGATCATCGATCCAGAGGTGAAAAAACGAATTATTGAATTAGGACCCTATCAACCAGTTGGCCCATTTCCATATGATGGAAAACAAGGTAGGTCCTTTTCAGACAATTATTTTACCCTGAAGTCAAAGTCTGGGCTCAAACTGAAAAGAACTTGGTTGTGCTATTCGTCCAAATTGGATTGTGTTTATTGCCAACCTTGCTGGTTGTTTCCCCAGAAAGGACCTGTAGGAGGATGGGATTCAGGATTAAGGGACTGGAAACATTTGTCTGATCGCATAAAGACACATGAGAATTCACAGCACCATGCTGATTCCTGCTTGGTTTATGAGCAATGGCGACGTCATGGCTCAATAGACGATGCACTAGAAAAAGGTTTGAAGGAGGAGCGGAATTTTTGGAGGAAAGTTTTGAAGAGGGTCTTAGATGTCTCCCTTATGTTGGCAACATGCAACCTTCCTTTTCGTGGAGACAGTTGGCATATCACTGATAGAAATAAAGGTAATTTTCTATCATTGATTGAATTGCTGTCAAAATATGACACTATCCTAGAAGATCTAATTACAAGGCCAAGTGGTACTGTTAATTATCTCAGTCCAACAATTCAGAATGAAATTATTTCTCTGATGGCTAGTGAAGTGCTTAGTGGAATTAAAGAAGAGCTTTTGAGTGCACCTTTTTTCTCCATAATTTACGACACAACACAAGATGTAAGTAAAGTAGATCAGCTAAGCGAAGTTTTTCGCTATGTAAAGATTGACCATGACCAACTCGGAAAACCTTGTGAGTTGAGAATTTGTGAAACGTTTACATCTTTCACAGCAGTTACTGACCAAACCGCTTCGGGGCTAGAAGACGTCATCATAAAATCAATTTCAGAAAAAGGCCTTGACATAACAAAATGCAGAGGACAAGGATACGATGGTGCATCGGTCATGAGTGGTGTGTATAATGGAGTACGAAAGAGAATCCAAGAACTTGCACCCCATGCCTATTTCATTCACTGTGCCAGCCATAATTTGAATCTGGTTCTTAAAGATGCCGTTGAATGCAATCGAGAAATAGCACAATTTTTTGAGACGGTGCAAAATATTTACAGTTTTTTTGGCCACAGCATTGTTCGGTGGCAAGAACTAAAAGTCGTTTCTGGTTGTACAGAGAATCCGAAGGCTCCTGGTCCTAAAGACAAGGTAACATTAAAGACTTTAAACCCTACACGTTGGGCAGGGAGATATGAAGCTGTGTACGCTTTAAAGGAAAGGTTCGGTGATGTAATGAAAGCCTTAAATAAAATAATTTTGACAAGCAAAAAGCCAAAGGAAAGGAATGAAGCTGAGGGGCTCAAAAAAAGGTTAGAATCTTTTAGTTTTGTTTTGCTCTTGACTGTCCAGTGCAAAATATTAGGGGAAATAAACATTGCCTCAAAATCCTTGCAAACGGAATCTATTGATTTAATGACAGCGTACGATCTCCTAGGCAATGCTTTATTGAAAGTAACCGAACTTCGTTGGTCCTTTGAAGAAGTCTGTAGTGAAGCAGAAGAAGTATGTTCAAAATGGGGGATTACGATTACCCATGAATTTATTGGCCAACGTGCAAGAAAGGTAAAAAAGCACTTTGATGAACTTTGTGAAGACCAAAGACTGACAGATCCTAAAAGCAATTTCAGAGTGACAATATTCTTCCCAATGGTTGATACTATAGTGTCACAAATTGACAACCGTTTTAAAGGCATGAAGCAAGTGATTGATGCCTATAAAATTGTTCACCCTTCTTTCCTGGCCTCATGTTCAGATGAAGAACTGCGTTGTGAAGCTGATAATTTTGTAAGCAGATTTTCAGATGATGTAACGCCATTGTTCAAAGCTCAGATTTTATCAGTAAGGAATGCTTTTCAATCCAAATTAAAGGATTTCAAAGAAGTAAAAGAAGTTGCAAATCTCCTACTCATTGAAAACAGTTCCCTAGCATCAACCTACCCGGATGTACTAACAGCATGCTTTATGTACCTCACAGTCCCTGTGACAGTAGCCAAAGCAGAGAGATCATTCTCAAAATTAAAACTCATCAAAAACTACCTGCGAAGCTCCATGTCCCAACAACGTCTCACTGATTTGGCTCTTTTGTCTATTGAAAATGACAGAGCCCGAAAAATAGATTTTGACCGAATTATTGATGTTTTTGCTAGTGTCAAGTCAAGAAGAAAGTCTTTTTAGTAAGTTCAGTTGCATTCTCACTATCAAACTAGTTGGGCAATTTTAAACTTGAGAATGAGTGGGTATTACCACCATTGATCATATATAATTAATGGTATTACCAGTATTACCATAAACACCATAAATAAATATACAATTTATTGTGTATTCAAAGGTATTACATAATTAATGATATTACTTGTATGTTTATCTACTAAACTACATTGCTTGGATGTAGGCCTAAGAAGAGACTAAAAAGTTTTAAGACATCAGCACTTATGTCTTTATTTATTTATTATCTATTGTGAATAAAATTTGAAAAAATAATTATGTTTTTCATTTTCCTTTCAGCACTATAAATAGAATACCAATCACAATGGTAAGCTGAAAAAATAATGGCTCTAAGAACCAAACTAATGGCACCAGGGCCAGGAGTCATACAAATTTGCATATAAAATCATTACCAGTTTATGACTTACAGTAGAAATTTGTAAACATAGTTTAAGCAAACAATTAAGTATTATAGATTTAATAAGAAAAAAAGGTAATAATAATAATAATAGGATAATAATAAAAAAATGCACATAAATTCTAAGCCTAAAGATCCAATTACTGTATGCTTATATCTATTAATTAAAAAAAGTGCGAAATATATAACAAAGGGGGGCCCCGAATGGACTTTCTGCCCCGGGGCCTCCAAGGGCCTAGCTACGGGCCTGTGCACAACATAAACATTACACGACTACATGTGGAATTAACACATATTGAAGACTCTGTGAACATTTTAAGAGCTAAGGATAGTGATAAGAATCGTTCTAATATTTTATGTTTGTATTTAGATGATATTAAGTTGAAATTTGAACACATCTATATGAATACTTTTAGAGTTAAGAGAGGTCTAATAAACGGACTTGGTTCCGCAATAAGTTGGGTTACAGGAAACATGGACGCTGATGATAAAGCAAAATACGACAAAATATTAGAAAAAGTGCAAGCCAACAAATATCATTTGGAACATAACGTTGAGAATCAATTGCCAATCAATAGAAACTTAATACGCAAATTTAACAATGGGATCGATGTCATTCATGCCAACAATGACAAGCTCAAAAACTATTTCAATTCGATTTCCAGTCAATTCACCTCAATGGAGCTAACTCATCAAAATTCTTTCTTATTCAATACTTTGACTCTCATAAAAAATAAAATAGACGATATTGCAACGAGCTTAGAATTTTGTCGACTTAACATAATCCACTCGAGCATCCTGTCTCGGAACGAATTGTCTTTATTAATTCGTTTGGATAAATCGCCTCTCATTTCTGACGAACCTGAAATTTTGTGTCTGTACATTGTCATGTGAAAAATGAGTATATTACTTACTTTATACAATTGCCTTTGTATTCTCATGCCTATGAGACATTTTTTCTCCTATCTTATCCAGTTGTCAAAGGAAATGAATTGAGAACAATATTGTTGAGCATCCATCTTTCTTACTTCGAAAAGATAACTCATTGTTCACAGGAGATTGTTTATTACTAGGGAATAATTATTATTGTAAAAATATGTCTGAAGTAATTAATAAATGTAGCCTATAAGTCAACTTTTAGATGATAAGGAACTTCATGATTGTAAATCTTTAATTATAAGTGAGTCTAAACCTTTTATAAGGTACATTCCAATCATAAATAAGTACGGTATTTAATGTTCAATATTACCTCTAGCACTATTAGTAAACAGAATCAAAACATTACAACTCATCCACGAATGACCCAATTATTGAACCTTGAAGAATCAGAAAAACTGTTCAATTTTCAAGAACCATACGTTTATTGGGAAAGCATTGTAACATTGCCCTCAGAACCACCTGCAAAAACGATACATACAAGTTACAAGTCTATCTTTTGACTTGATTCACAAAGCTAATGTCAACATCGAGCCGTTAGAAATTTTAGAAGACTTCACAGCTGAAAATAGTTACCTACACTATTATATTATCCCAATTGGACTCTTTTTCCTATTAATTATTGTAGTTATATATCAAAACAAACGTAAAATCTCATCAAAACTTTGTAATCAACATATATTTCTGATAAGGAACAAGTAGATTGTGCTTCAGGTGGACCGTAACTTCCGACCTGAACAAATTTTTGGACTTGATTTTTGTTTGTTAAGGAAATAATTTTTCATTTATTTTTATATATTGTGTAGTGGGTAGTATGGATTGTGTATTTCAAAGAAGTCTTGTTATTGCATAATTTTGGAGGTCTTATCAGTTTTTGGTCGCTGAGGACAGCTCCAAACTTGGGGAGGGAGAAGTTTTTTTTTTTGAGGATGAAGCCCACATAGGTCTGAGACCTGTGCGTGGGTAATGAGTTGGATGATGGTGATTGATGAGTTGGACCTACAGTTTTAGGTGGGTTCCGAACCACCGGGAAGTGATTTTACAGCAGAGAACAGTGTCTTTTTTGCTGGCCAGTTATATATCCATTGTAGCTGACTCAACATTAGAGATAGTATATAAGCTCTAGTAATTACTCTTGTTCTCATTCTGTTTCTTGTGTTGTTACTATGCCAGTGTGTGTGTCAAATAAATCTTTTAAAAAAAATGTCACTGGTTCCTTTAATTTAACTGTATTCAACTGTATACTACTGTATTCAAATTTATTCTCTGATTCTAAATGATATTATCTAGACCTAGACCATTATCTCGTTTCCATATTTCTCCAGAAATCGTATACATGTAATTTGTTAACAAATTAGTGAAGCAAGCCACATAGAACAGTGGACAAGCTCACTGAGAATTGACCATGGCCAGCAGTGCTGGCCGTTCGACCTGGGAGGCTCAGTACGGTACTGTGCAAACAATGACAAGCTAAGCTTCAAACCATAAACTGGCTAGCACTGCTGGCCAACCGACCGCAAAGGGTTTTAAGATCATCCAAAAGAAAGTGGTTAGATGTATAGAAAGAGTAAATAGATTAGATTCATGTAGGCCGTTGTTCAAGAGACTTGGTCTCCTAACTGTACCTTGCTTATATGTGTATGTAGCTACTGTAGTATTCATATAACTTGGCAGCATGTAGCAGATGGGACATGCTATATCTGAACCCAACATACTGCTGCCAAGTTATATGAAAACTACAGTACTTTATAGGCTATATGTAAAAAAGAGTGACATTAACCAAAATCTTAACGTACACGATTATAATACAAGAAGCCGAGGAGATTACTACTTGGTGAGTCATAATAGTAGCTTATTCAAACAAAAACCTAGTTATATTGGTAGGAAACTCTACAACAAGCTACCTCAGATTTTAAAGTTTTGAAAATATAGAAATATTTAAAAACCAATTGAAAAAATATTTAGTTGATAATGCTTTTTATAGAGTACAAGAGTTCCTTTCAAATCAAAATGAAGCCTCACCTCAACTAATTGATATAGTAATTATGGTAACTAGTGTATAAGATAGTAGGCCTATAATTGTTAATCTGACTTGTCTTAGACGTAATCTACAAAAAAAAGTTCTACTGTATATGTGAATGACATGCCGTGTAATTGGACCCTCAGCAAAAGGATATTTTGCTGATGATCTGACAGTTTGTGCAAAATTCAACTTGGCACTTGGTAGAAGCAGTCCTATAGAAGATATTACACTAGTGATTGAGGACTGGTGTAATGAAAATTTACTGTTGAAACACTGGAGTCGGCGTAGCCGAGTTGGCTTATCGCTGGTCTAATAAGCCAAAGGTCCTGGGTTCGATCCCAGTTGAGTACAAGATATTTTTCTCGAGCCACTCCCGTGTTTCGGAGGACACGTTAAGCCGTCGGTCCCGGTTGCATATAAAAAAAAAGCAGTCGTTAAAAAAGCGGCGAGGTGGAACTAACCGTAAGGGTCTCCCCACCACGAAAAGCCATACGAATTTACTTTACTGTTTAAACTAAATTTACTTTGTTTAAAATTACTGTGTTTAAACTAAATTTACTTTGTTTTAAATTTTAAACTGCGTTTAAACTTTAATTTACTTCCATTCGGTTTTCTAAAAACCGAAATTTGGCACTTTCAGTTTTTTGTCTAAAACTCAAAAGCTATCTACTGTGTTTAAAACATTGTTCTATTTGAAATTGAAGAATACGATACTCTACGTCAAATGATGTATAACAATACCAAATTGGTTAAATTGTTCATTCAGAATCAATTCTCAAAAATTTGGTATTTTTATCCCCTTTGTGAAAAATTTGTCTCCTCCCATGTTTCGATGCAGTTATCTTGTAAATACTCACTCCAACACATATAAGTTACAAGAAAGAAGTTGTAGATCATTAAATTTACTTCAAATTAATTTTTTTTTGCTTATACAATTTGCCTGGGCTAATTCCATTTTTTAGAAAAAACATGATGCCAATTGCTGACATTTCATAACTAAATCAAGTGCATTTCCAGTGTAATACATTTTTTTATAAGTGGTGTTGCCATCTCATCTTAAGAAGAAATAGCTACTTTTTTGACCAATATTACTACAGTATAAGCTTGACTCAAATCAAAGATCAACTCATAACTCCATAACATTTCTTAGCCATATTGTTAATCAGGGGCGGCTCCAGCAAGGGGGCAAACAGACACGTCTCCCTGTTAATTTGTTATAAATTGCATAATTATTGAGTATACAATAATTCCACTATATTTTAGATTTTCGTCTTTTATTTGTATTTGGCAATAGTAAAGAGCGTGTTGAAGTATGGAAATAGACGGTACGAGAGTTGAAAATGATCAGCCAGATCACAGTACAAGAAGTGATTTTCAGCGAGCCTTTGTAAACTTTGATGGGCATTGAGTTGGTCTTGTAGGGACACATCCTCTAGCATCCAGCCAGTGCAGTGCTGCCATATCGAAAATGCTATTCAATAAAAAATTCTCCACGAGAAATGGCTACATAAGCCTGGCTGTAACATTTATGCACTCCGGCTGGCGGCCACAGCTCTACAATGCATGCGCCAATCATTGGCAATTGACATGAGGCGCCAATTATCTTCAAAGTTACAGTTTGTAAGCATGAGTTTAGTTGAATTCATTGGTTGTTTATAAAATTGCGAGTTCAGTTGTGGTACGTGGAATTTGCCTTATTTTTTCAATCATCAACTTTCATGTGTCCATTCAATGTGATTAATATGAGCTGTGATTAGTATTAGTTGATAGTATTCAAAATGAACTCAGACTTTCAATTGGGCGAAAATTAATTTCTAAATGTACAACTTCAATGAACTTGTGATTAAACATTTTGCTCCTGCTAAAAGCCGTTACTTTTAAATCATATTATGTTGGTTAATCAAACTCCTAATAACTTTCTGATGATTTAGGCTATTAGGTAGTGTAAATATATATTTTATTGTCCAATTGACCCTATATTTAGTGTGCCTCATATTCAGTTTTTGGACCAGCTCATTAAAATAATGCCATTTTTTTCAAGTACTGTACCGTAAATAGATAATGATATTGGATTGGATGGTAGTGGATTATTAATAACAATTGAGCGAAACACTCATGAAAGTGAGGCTTAGTGAGAAATAGGATAATCTGGTTAATATGCTGTATTCAGAGCCGGGTTTCGAAATGAAGCACTCCTGCACTGTATTGATATGAATTGAAATGAATCACTCATTAATTTTCGTACTTTTCACAATCACTGTGCAATCAAACATTTTTTTAAAATAGCCTTTAGTACATATAGCCAATATTTAAATATATTTTTTGAGTTATGGTGAGGGGGGGGTAGTGTCCTCCTCAAATTTCTCAGTCAGAGCCGCCACTGTTGTTAATTATGATGAATGCACAACAACACAGGAATGGGTTACACTGATAGACTTTTCTGCATTTCTCTATTCTGGATCGCCTCCACGTTGTTGCTTTGTGATACTCTGCATACCTCTGGATTATGCAAGGTCGCCTGTAAGGTCTGTATGAAGACCATTATACTTTGGGGGGGGGGGGGGTTTGGGATGCCTTAAAAATGCATTAAAAAACCAGCTTTGTATCAATTTTTGTCCACCAAAAATATAATTTGCCTGGGCTAAACAGAATATCAAAGATTTTTTATACGTACTACTGTAAGATTAATGAGCAAATTTTTTCTGGTCTATATTACTAAACTAAACTTAATTCAAAGAAATCTTTCTTGGCTAAAGAGGTCTCTTAGCTACATCTATTTATATGTACACTTATGTTTGCACTACTTAGCTGGGCTTCACTCAATCACTGCTCTGCTTTTTCACTGGACACTGGCACTTTGTGGCAGGCATTTTGTTTGGAATCGCGCGGGCTCCAGTGGCTCCCCTACCTGATATCCACAAGCAATATGATTCTGAAGAATTCAATGCAATCTGCCACAAAGGTTTATTATCTATAAGATATGAAAGATTTTAAATCTTTATACTTATGCTGACGAGAAACGCCTTTCCAATGAACATGCTCACACATTTTTATATTTTATATCTTGCAAAGCTTCTTGGGAACACTATAAATAATATTTTAATAATAGAATAATCATAATAAATGATAATAAAATAACAATTGAATTTTATTTATAAAAAAAAATAGAAATGAACCGAGTAAATGTAGATTTCAAATAGTTGAAAAACTTACATTTGCTAAGTAACAGATAAAATCAATTTACAGAAATAACACCGATTGAATTTGTCTACAATTTTACAAAAAACAAGGACTGCAGCAGAAAATCGATGATGCAATGATGATGTGATGCAATAAATTTTTCTGCCAATATCGGTCTCGTTTTATAATGTATTTTATAATTGTTGAAAATGTTACTTATTATAAGCGCAAAACAGATAATGAATAGATTGCAGATTAATTCATGAATATTTATGGAAATTGACAGAATGTAAGATCAGCCCCATGGCTGAATTAGTTGAATTTTGGTATGGACTCAATAATATTATAAATATATTATAGATTCACGATCATGGTACCTATGTTGGAATAATATCACACACTAATAATAATATCATAACACACGAATTTCAGACTGATGCTTCAACATTTTTTTAGTAAAATTTGAATAAATCAATTATTCACAATAATATGAGATATATTTAATAGTTTAAAATGAATAATAATAATAATTAAATAATTTGTTAAGCTAAGTGTAACGTCTATGTTGAATCCGATTTGTGTTTATGGTACTTAGCACTTCATCACACGTTCAAAGCTGTATACTAGACTTTATTCATCACAGATTATGATCATAATTTTCAGATCAGATTTTTTTGAATTGCAGCTATTGAAATGTGATCTATTGTCGGGCAATTCAATTAATTTGGAATTTTCCGATTTTTTGGCGAGTCATGCTTGTCTTTTATGAGTTGATATGAACTCTATTTTTTACAATTATTTAAATTCACAAAAAGATTCTTACAGCAATAGCTAAGATTTTAAAAGCTTAATTATCGCTAACACGTGTCCAAGAGCCTAGTGAATAGCCTCAAGATCCACTGGATTATATTGCTATAATGACAATAAAGTTTGAAAGAATTTTAACGTTTCTACTGCACAAGATTTCAGTGCTTTTTGCTCAGTTTCACCACCACCCACAAAACACCAACTTGGTGAAGAATAAAGCATTACAGATTTCAAATGACCAGAATTTTGAATAGATGGCATATCTTCCCAAAACATTTCTATGTCTAAGCCCTCAAATAATAATAATAAATATGAGTAAGGATCGTCAATTTCTTCTATATTCATGCTTTTTAAATTTGCAAAATTAGGATGAATAAGGAAAGTGTTAACATCAGAGCTTACAGTGTGGTAATCGCTTATTCTTAATCCTAAATTTTCTACTATTGGTTTACTTTTTTGAACTGAAATATATTTATTCTTGACTTCGTCAATCTCATCTTTGTCAGGATTGTTAATAGCCGACGCAGTCTCAGTGTTGGACGGCTTACCATCCACCTCTTCTTCAAGAGCAGCAAAATCAAGGCAATTATTGAAGTATTCTTGCAATGTATCGATCATTTGTTTAGAAGATTTGTGTTTAGCCTGCTTCTTGGTTCGCGCTTGAGCCACTTCTTTTAGATTTAGCACACTACATTGTATTGTGAATGTCTTGCAGTGTGGTGGTCCCTCTTCGCCAATTAGTTCATAAATTGGTTCACTAATTCGGTTTGATGTGCAGAGTGCAGTAAGCGTCCCAACAATATTTTGCTTTACAACGTCCTGGTAAGGTGACGCCACTGGAATATTTGCCTCATCAACAACAATTTTTTCCACTTCCTCTGTTCCGTTTGTAGATACTCCGTCATTTTTCAACTGGTTGAGTGCATTTTGAGCAGCATCGTGTTTTGCTTCTTTTTTGGACTTGCCAATGCCATGTGACACTATATCACCACACTCCAGGCGGTACTTGAAAATGGGATTATGGCTGCCAACGCCGTTCACAATCAGGTTGTAATAAGGTGTGATACCTTTAACTACAAACAGCTCATGCAATGTTGATACTGGTGTTTTGCTCGACATTTTTGGCTGACAACTAAAAAAAATATATATCTGGAAGCAAGTTAAGGAAGCATCTTTCTGATTTATACACAAAAAACGCTTACACAGTTTCCATACGTTTTAATACAATAACACTATGAAGTACAATAATGAGAAATTCAAGTAAATCAACCATTTATTGGATGGAAGTAAATGAGAATCAAAAAATTACAGAACCTGATTGTGGGACCAGAAGGAAAGAAACCAATCAGAAGTCCAAGGATGATGTAAGAAAAATATATAGAGTGACAGGACTGGAGAAGGAGCAACAATGGGATGGAAATTATGAGTTATGACAGGTATTGTTGAGCTGAGGCTTCCAACCCTGCGACTGAGAAGGGGACAAAAAAATCTGTTGGGCTTGTTTTCTTTTTACAGAAAAATATCGATTTTCTTTTTTTTATTGCTAATGATGCCCACATGAGTCTAAGACTTGTGCGTGGGTAATGAGGTGAATGATTACACATGAATGCCTGACGGTAGAGCGGGATTCGAACCCACGACTACTGAAACGACAGTAAGCTGAAGTTGCGACGTAGCGAAGTAGCTTTTTATGTGAAGCTACATAAGTTTAGTTTGTAATCTGTTGTAACTTATAAACATTTGTGACGTTTTGTTTTTGTTTTTTATTCCTGAAATAAATTTCTTTCTTCTTTCATAAAGAATTAAATTACCCTTAGTCAAGGACGTAGCCGAGGGGAGTCCAGGGGGTCTGGACCCCCCTCCAGAAATATTTCATTCATTGTATTTTTCGTTGTTTCAAAAAATAAATATATTTAGAATTTGTAAAAAAAAGTACCATGTGGATTGAGTTCAAAATCGGGAAAAATGAGAAATCACAAATAATCTAATCTTTGACAAGAGTCAACAAATGTGCTCCAGACATCTGGCGCTAGTCAGTCACAGAACTGGTGCCCGATATGTCGATCCTCAGAACAATGTGCATGAGGACTTTATATGTTTTTCAAAAGTGAGTGATATGGCTTCTGAGGGTGTTGCAAGTCTCATAATTGAAGAGTGTCAAAATCTAGAGCTAAATTTAAACAATCTTGTTGGGAAAGGCTATGATGGAGTAAGTACAATGAGTGGGATATTTAATGGTGACCAGGTTATCCAAAAGCTTAATTTGTACATTGTGCAAGCCATAGACTGAATCTTGTACTTTCTAATTCCTTCAATAAAAGCAGTAGGATCAGAAACGCACTGGGAACAATGACTGAAATATGTAATCTTTTCAGATGTAATTCTTATGCTGGTGATGTATTGAGAGCTAACATTCAGAAGTAAGCACCAGAGTCCAAAAAAACGAGACTATTACGTGTCTGTGAAACAGGATTTATAGAACGGCATGATGCGGTCATGGTTTTTGTGGAACTTTTAGAAGCAATTGTCCAAAGTTTGAATGAACTACATCTCAAAGTGACCGTTCAGTTTCTATTAAATCTATCTGTTTTATAGCATCCATTGAAGAAAGTAGTTATAATCTGTCAACATCTAATGAACTACAATTTATTCTTGTCAAAATACGTAAACCTTATTTTTCACTTCTGGACCCCCAATTGAATCGTTCAGGTAAGGTGGAATTGGTGGATTGTGATAATGATCATTTAAACTTAGCTGAGGACAAGGATAAGTTTCATGTTTCCAATTTTCAGGATAAACTTGGATTCAATCCACGAAGTATTTCCAAGAATATTGAAAAATGCAAAGGACACATTCATGCAAGTGTAGACAGTGGACATTTTGACGAAAACAGTAAAAATAAAAAACAGTGACGAGTTTAAATAATGCATCTTAATGTGGGGTCATTAGCTCATAATGTAGAAAAGGTGCAGATAGTTTATGGAAGATGAAGCACCAGACCTTTTCTTGATTAGTAAGTAGGCTAACTTCAATCAGTCTACACAACTACTACTTTTTAAATTACTTTAAAAGACATTATATGAGAAATGGAAGGGTAGCGATACATAAGAATGCCTCAATACAAATTAAAAGTTTTAAAGTTTTGAAATGGGAAATAAACTCTCTGAACAAAAGTTTTTTTTAGTGACGTGATGTCAAAGTTGAAATGAAGAAACAATGTATAATTTTGTCTATAATCTGAAGGAGCCCCGATTCTAATGTAGATATACCCATTGAAAAGTTAAAAAACTACCTGAAAGCTATTGAGCCATTCATAAATTCGCATAGAACAGTGCCTTCAAAGCCAATATTCCTAATAGAGATAGAACGGCAAATAGATTTTAATAATTATTGCCTTCATTGTGATAAATTTGTACTATTGTAAGAATGATTTTCACCTTATAACAATAGTAAAATGATATGTGCAGGCTAGGAAGAAAATGAACAGGGACCCTCGTCAAAGACTTTTGCTCTGTTTCATATTACTTATCATCAACTTCTTATATTATTTATGCAAATATAGGATTGAAATAAAGAACAAACATATGTAAGCTGCTTCTATAAGTTGTTCCATGTCAATTAAAACAAAATTACCTATTGATTAAAGAAAACACATCGCACGTGTAACCCAGAGCAGGCAAATTGGTTAACAATCCTAATAGCGGCTCTTACTGGACTGTCGATAAGTTGAGTTAGCGCATGCGCAATATGAAACGTAGGCATCAGACGTTTAGAAAATCGCCCCCGGAGCGAATCCAAAACATCTGCCGACAGACGGATGTCTGTGTGCGTTGCAACATTTAATAAACTGGGGAGCGATTTTTTATCCGTCTGTTGCTGTGTGCGTTCTGCGTTGGCCTTTACAGATAATAAACGCCTCCTTCAAGCATGGTGTTTGTCCTGATGGCTGCAAAATAGCCAGGCTCAAGTCTCTTTTTAAAAAGGGGATGAGACAAACCTGAACAACTAAGGACCATCTCTCGCTTACCCGTTATTTCTAAATTGTTAGAGAAAGTAAATGGAGATCAGCTGATAGTTTACCTGGAAGGAAATGATACTCTATGTTATAAGCGGTACGGTTTTTGCCGGTCAATGTCTACCAAACTGCTCCTAATAGATTTTCTGAATCACTGCATTGATGCAATGGAGTCTGGAGAGTCAATTATTATATACTTTGCTTTGCTGAACTCTCTAAAGCATTTGACTGCGTGCATGTGGAGTTATTAATAAGAAAATTCAAGAACTCTTGTTTGGGGTGCACTGCGTTGAATTGGGTAAGATCTTCTTTCACAAATAGATATCAAATAACGAACCACCTCAGGGATCCATCCTGGGTCCCCTGTTATTCCTGATATGCATAAATGATATCACACGGTCAGTCCTGAATAAAACCTATATAATTATTTTTTCAGATGACACCATTCTAGTTAAAGAGCAAACACTTGAAAAACCTTGAAATAGAATAGTTCATGTGTATTGTTCTTCTGCATTACCTTTTAGATGTTCACGGTTTTTAGTTCTTGAATTGATTCTTATTTTTGCTTGTTGCTCCTCCCACCAGAGGGCATGACTTGTTACGGCCTTCAGCCAATCACAAACCGTCAATGAAGGTCAGCCTATCCGTTAGCCAATTCTCCATGTTTAGTATATATTAAGCTACTCTGTACTTTAGTTTTAGTTATGTTGAGATTGATAATGGAGTAACATCCGAAACTAGCCTCTCACTTTTTTTAATAATTGTGGTTGTGACAACTTCGTCTTATTTATTATTCATGATGAATATCACCCACATGAATACATTTAAGCTATATTAGAAAATTTTCACTTGATTTGATGAATGAGAGATATGCTTATGAGACATGACAAAAGAAAACTTTTCTCAGTAACATACGCTGACTATATTTGGAAAAAACCTAACTTACCAAGCACTGCCAATAGATTTGAGGGAGACAATTGAAGTGAAGGACTTCAAACGAAGGATGAAAATAATTTTGATAAGATGTTTTTACAGCTTTAACGATTTTTTTAAAGCATTGATCCAATTAGAAAATGATATTTTCCAAGGGACAAATGCATATTGATCGTGTATCTTTTCTTAAAATAGTGTCTTGCAATTTCAAGCACTTTGACTTATCTGACGCCGGTTTCAGGCCAACCAGACGCAGGCCTATATAAGAAGCTTTGTCCAACGTAACGCATGGCAATAACGTTAAACTGGCGAACACGAACTAAAACTTAGTGTAAGTGTAGGCTAGGCTGCTGCAAAACGTCTAACCTCGCTGCGAAATACAAATCAGCAAGTTTCTGCTCTGCAACCTGTCTATATGTTTTTAAAGTCGTGACACATGTACGGGTAATTATACAGGGTGATTCAAAACTAAACAGCAATCTCTCGGGAGCTCATTCTATAGCTAAAAATAAGAAAAAGGTTCATATAAACATATGCCTGAAAACGTTTTGTTAGTGAGTTACGACTAGTGGAAATTTCCAACTAGAACTCAGTACCCTCGGTGAAGTAAGGCCGTATAAAAATGTTTAAGGTGGTTATAAAGATACAAATACTATTGTTTCTTATGTTTTTTTTATATAAAACATTGATTAAAATTGGTTCCAGAGCTGTAAATGCAATACTTTTAGAGATATCTTACGTAAAACACAAGAATTGGAGAAAAGAAATAACACATCTTTTTGTTTAAGGTAAGATTACTTTCATAAATGGTAAATAGAGGTGTATTTTTTCTTGATTAAATTTGTAGAAAATTTAATTCTGAAAAGAGTCATCTAGGCCTAAATTACTTGGGAAAAAAATGAATAATAGATATTGAAATTTCGCTCTATTTAAAAACAAAACCGATGCACATGAAACGCATATTCTTAATAACTGCATAAAATATTAACTAATTTAGGTTTGAGCTAAGCTCCCAAGAGATTGCCGTTTAGTTTTGAATCACCCTGTATAGAAACGTCGTTACTTGTTGAATATTGTGGTTATTTTTTTTGTGACATCTACACACCTCAGGAAGCAATAATCCGTTGAAATTTTTTGGGGGTCGCGATTATTTCACAAAAAATTGAAATTTTCGAAAAAAAAACATTTTTTATGAAAATTTATATTTTTATTTGAAAAATTTATAATTTGCAAACATGTGATGAGTTCTAAATCTTAAAAAAAGTAAATCAAGTGAATATAACATTTCCAAAACACTACCGCCCCCAAACCCAGTGCGCGCATAACCAAACCTTACCTAACCTGGCTAGATGTGACTGAACCACCTCATACCTTTATTATTTTGATGCATAAAAAACATACATCAAGCTAATTTACCATTAAACGACATAGATCAAGTGAATTATCACATTGCCAAAATACTACCACCCCAAATGCAGAGTGTGCTCCGCGCGCCTTAAAAAACCTTCCATGGGTGCTTAACAAAGCTAGATGTGACTGAACTAACTCACAAAAGACCTAACCGCGCGCCTAACCTTTGCTAGCTAATCATTAACTTATTTCACTGTTAATTAATTTAATCACTTCACACTTCACACACGCTATAACTTACCACACAACAATAACCATTTCACACACACACACACACACACACACACACACACACACACACACACACAAAACAGACTCTTACATCACGACAGACAGTACAAGAATTACTAGGTTTCTCTGTATGTAACTATAGCCTAACAGAATTCCCCCGGAAATAATTAAAAGCAAAAATGAGTTTTTTTTGTTTGTTAAGCTTTTCCGCGGATACTACTCAACCGATTATTATAAAAATTTTTACTTATATTTTAAGAATATTGCAAGACAGGACAAATTTTATTTAAAAAAAAAATATATATTTTATTTTTTTTTAACATTGTAAAGACAATTGATTCTATTCTATAGGGAAATGCAGCTGATACAGATCAATACATATTTTCCAATTCACTAGAACTGAAAGAAGGCATGCCTCAAAGCCGTGCCCCAAACAAGAGTTATTATTAATTTATTAGTGAGTCAGTTGATTCTCAACCTTGAAGAACGTCGTTATTTTTGACACTGCGGCTTTTCACAAATGGAAATGTGATCTTCCCCCTAAGAAAAATAGTACCACTGGAAAACTAAAATTTTAATGTTAAATAGTCATTGCCCCCAAAAAATTACACTATTATTATTCAGTAAGGCGTTAGGTTGAAATAGGGAAAGTTTTATTGGAAAATTTGACAAATAATGTTTCTATATAAATACCCATGAACGCATTCGACAGTTGGATAATTATATAGAAACGTTACTTGTTGAATTTTGTGGTGATTTTTTTTGTGACATCTACACACCCCAGGAAGAAATAGTCCGTTGAAATTTTTTGAGGGGGTCGCGATTATTTCACAGAAAAATTGAAATTTTCGAAAATACATTTTTCATGAAAATTTATATTTTTAATTGAAAAATTCATAATTTGCAAACATGTGAGGAGTTCCAAATCTTAAAACAATGAAAACCAATTGAATATAACATTTCAAAGACACTACCACCCCCAAATGCAATGCGCGCATAACCAAACCTAACCTAACCTGGCAAGATGTGACTGAACCACCTCATACCTTTATTTTGATGCATAAAAAGCATACGTCAAGCTAATTTACCATTAAACGACATAGATCAAGTGAATTATCACAGTGAGTCAGTTGATTCTCAACCTTGAAGAACGTCGTGATTTTTGACACTGCGCCTTTTCACAAATGGAAATGTGATCTTCCGCCTAAGAAAAAAATAGTACCACTGAAAAACTTAAATTTCAATGTTAAATAGTCTTTGCCACCAAAAAATTACACTGTATTATTATTCAGTAAGGTGTTAGGTTGAAATAGGGAAAGTTTTGTTAGAAAATTTGACATAAAGATAATTGTTTAAATCAAGTACTTGCCGAATAAAACGAAAATTGATCACACTTAACCTCAAACTCACAGAAAATAGAAATTACATCGCAACTGAAGATAAAGCCATTTACAATCGTAGTTTAATCATTCCCTTGCTCTAAAAATTTTTTCAAGCGAATCAACTGAATAGTAATGATCAGAACAATGTTGGAAAATGATTAGTGGCATGGTGAAATGTCTTGCACAGCACTACTCTTTATTTCTCCAACACAGTACTATTTTAAAAGCTAAGTTACTTGCTGAAAAAGCAAACAATTGCATGAACAGAATACAACCTCTCCAAACAGTGCATTTGAAAGGATACTTGAAAAATTTTAAAATAAACGATGACAAAGATGTGAAATCGCTGATGAAAGACAACTTCACCATTCGATAAGAAGTTCAGACTAGAAGATAAGAATTATTCTTTGTTTATCCAACTACATAATATTCGGCAATATTATGCTAATAGTCAATTAATTAGCTAATATCAAATTAACTGCCAGCACTAACTCAGTAACTTTTCTAGTATTTCAGAATTTCTTTAGCCTGTATCCATCCACATCCATAGTCGGGTGTCGGGTGTATACATAAAAACATAACATACATAATTACATACATACACGGCTCACGGCTGACTTCAATAATTACTTTCAATTCAATCTATGGTACTACTACTACAACCATTGATCTATGGTACTACTACTACAACCATTGATATATACTACTAGATGCGTAACTCTAACGTTGAAGGCTATGGCATAGTGAAGCCACTTTTTTCTGGCGGGAAAAGGCCAAATCGGGCAAAAGTTCAAATTTAACACAGGCTCTTATGGGAAAAAGTCAATTTTCATTTGAAGATTTCTCGCAACTCCCTTGATGGATTTCAATAATTCTTTTTTTGAAAGATAGCCCATGATTTTGTCTTACATATAGTAGTAATAATTTAACATTCCAGATTTTTTCTGGCTCAAGCCAATTTCAAACTCAGAGCAGTGCATAAGCAGTATCATAAGTATGTGATTTCAGGAAAAACATACAGTAATTTTTTTCTCAGCGTATTCCTATGTACTTTGACGCACTGAATCCGAATCTGAACTCTCGCACCTCAAAAAACGCTCGCTTCACGAAATATTTCCAAGATGGCGGCCAAAATTTCATAAGCGAATTTTCTCAATCTTTATGAAGAAAAAATTCTAGAGTAATATTATTTGTGGTCTGTGATTCCCTGATTTCGAAAATATGATTTTTATTCTGAGAAAATTCGGGAATAAAAGATATTTTAATAAAGCAAACATCAAAGTCTAGCTTTTTCAAATTTTGACTAAAATAACAATAATCGGCTATTTTGTGGAGCAGACATACTGAATTATAAAAAACATCATAAACTTGATTCAGCAGTAGGCCTCCAGTTGTGTCTGAGGTAGCATTACAACAATGCGAAATTGCCGTCACACAAATATGTAAATGTTAAACTCTTTAGTGAAGATTTTTCTTTATTTCATTAACGTTTAAATATCAAGTGAGAAAGTAATACTATTCATATGTATTATCTTGCTGTGCAGAACTGACCTTTTTGAGTCGCGGCGGACGCGTTTCGAACTATGTTGTTCTTCTTCGGCGCTTGGTTGCAGACTGAGTAGTATGTAAGGTCTGGTGGTCATAGGAAGGTAGTGGGAGGAGTGGATGTGGTGGGGGAAGTGAGTGTCTACATAATATTATGGAACTGCAACACCAAAGGAAATATAAATTTACTGTATGAATAAATAAATATAAATATATATATATATTTAGATACCGCATGCTTCAAAATTCAGTAGGCTTCTTTTTAAATTCATATTGAGAAGCCCAAGAATGCTCACCAATGCCATTGCAGTTCAAGCAAAATCGCTTGATTAAAATAGTTATTTAATAAATTACTGTATGGTATATCACGAGTAATTAATGCTTAAAAGAACAAGATTGAAGTGGTGAATATGGTAGTACATTATTTTTAATTAAAAACCCCCATAAAAGTGAGGAAGCAGAAAACAATCTTGTAAAGCTACGCTCGCACATACACAATAAAAAGATAAAATTACTTGTTTGAAAATAAATATTTCCACCAGACTTGCACTGATAGGTTATCTATAATCACTACATGAAATAATCATGTTAAAAAATCATTTAACATCACAAAACAAGTCATTTGAGCACTGACAAATATGGGTTTTTATCATCATATCCATCAGCTATTAAATACTGTTGTCAATATCCGCCATTGCGGAAGTCTTAAGTATAAACTGATAGCAATTAAAGGAATTCGAAATTAATAAATTCTGTTTAAGTAAATTTGTCAGTTTGTTCAATTGTCAGTAACTTCGAACTAACTTCATATTTTAATTTTGTGTTGAAATATTATTTATTGTCTTAGAAATTCCATAGTATGGGGATGATTCTGGAAGATAAATTTTTAATATAATTCGGCTTGGTATGCCGAGTTGCTGTAGCACGGTCGGTCAGTAACGTCCTACTCGCTACTCGCTTAGCGAGTAACTATCCCAATGTAATCAACCCATTACTAACCGACCGTACTACAGCAGCTCAGCATACCAAGCCAAATTATATTAAAAACATTATTTCTAGAATCACCCCCATACTATGGAATTTCTGAGACAATAAATAATATTGCAACACAAAATTAAAATATGAAGTTTACCAACAATTATTCAATGAAATTTCATGAAAACAATATACAATATATCTCATCTGAAGTGTTATGCTGGCAACCTGCGTGATCAAGTGTCGGCTTTGGCCACAATAATATTGTATTTTGGTGTTGGTTACTCTGCCAGCGAGTATAAATGTGACCAAATTCAAAGTAGACAGGCTCTCAACTTTGAATTTGGCCACATTTATACTCGCTGGCAGAGTAGCCAACACCAAAATACAATATTATTGTGGCCAAAGCCGACACTTAATCACGCAGGCTGTCAGCATAACACTTCAGACGAGATATATTGTATATTGTTTTGATGAAATTTCATTGAATAATTGTTGGTAAACTTCATATTTTAATTTTGTGTTGCAATATTATTTATTGTCTTAGAAATTCCATAGTATGGGGGTGATTCTAGAAATAATTTTTTTAATATAATTTGACTTGGTATGCTGAGCTGCTGTAGCACGGTCGGTTAGTAACGTCCTACTCGCTACTCGCTTAGCGAGTAACTATCCCAATGTAATCAACCCTTAACAGCACCAACTGGACTTCTGTTGAAATCAGCTGTTGACCAACTCGTCGACTTAGGCCTGGTTCACACGTGCTACAATCGCTCTATTGTAGCCAGAGCAATATTTAATTTTATTACAGTATTATAGGGTCGAATACATTGGGATAGTTACTAGCTAAACGATTAGAAGTTTACCTAAACCATAGACGAACCTTACTATCCCTGATCAATGACATTATTTATGCATTTGAAGAGTTTGTGGGGAGTGTTGCGATCAGGCCGATGAGTGGGGGGATTGCGGAGTTGCCAAATCGTTGGCCGCGGTCTTGTTCAGTGCTACCTTGTTACAGACCGTTTCAAAGTGCATGGCGTCTCGCTGGTGGCAGGGGAGGCAGTGCGAGAGAGACAGAAAGTCTTTCCCACCACGCTTCTCCTCCAGCCGTCAAGTACAGTCGCATCAAATACACTCACTGCTGAACTTTTTAGCATTAGCGGACTTAGGGAATATTTGAACTTGACTGTACTGCGAGGCAGCTGGTACAGTAGTGGGAGAAAGCGCTCAGCGCGCATGCTCCATAGAGACGCCACGCACGGTGAAACAATCTGTACTAGGTGGCACTGCCTTGTTTGAGGAGGCCATGGATATTCGCATCACTCACGCATGCGCAGTTTATCTTGAATCGTTGAGCAATGACGTAGAGCCAAAGACATTGTAATACTATACTAGACCATAGCCTCCTAAAGACAAGGCCCCGGCGAGAAAATTGTCAACGCCGCTCCTACAGCAGGAAGGAGGCCGGCTCTGCCAGTAGCAGACAGTGCTCGTGTAACAAACACCTCATGTTCTCAACTTGTTATTCAGAAATTAAATTGCTTAACAAATTTTCTTGTCATGCTATTTTAGTTTTACGTAATTTACTGTTATTTTGAATCAGCCAAAGATTGGAAATGGTTATTTACAGCCTAGACAGGGAAGGAGTGTTACCATCGTACAGTAAACCTAAATTAGTTGAAAAATGAATTTCTGGATCCATTACTATCTGTGATGTTAAAATTAGGTATCTCACTTCATTATAGCGACTTGCAGTCAATTTTAAAAATGACAAAATTAAAATCGTTATTGTTGATCGTTAACAAGTCGTTATAATGAAGTGAAATACCTAACTAAATTAGTTGTTTCCTGGACTGAAAGTACACGTGTGATGTTGATGGTTCTAGTAAAGTGAAATGACAATATTTTGTAATAGTGCTGTAAAAGTAATATAGCTTGGTAATGGCATTTATTTTTCAACAAATAAACATAGTCCACTATAAGCATAGGCCTATTTTAGTTTTGTTGTAGCCTACTGTACACACAATTTTATGATCAAACAACAATATTATAAAAAACAACAAATGAAAAAATTACAGTTATGACAAAATTTCAAGTTTTCTCTTACAGCTACGATTGATAACTTTATGAGTTCTTTAAAACTATCTTTCTAGCTAAGTCCAGATTACTAATACCACAAGGTCTCTTTTCTTTTAAAATATAAATACAGTACTGTATACACAATTTTATGATCAAACAACAATATTATAAATAATTATCACAAACTACCACAAACTAAGAAAGCAATCACAAACTACCTCACTCCTCGTTTGTGTAGTACGCTCTTTGGACTAAAACATAGCGTTGAGGTCTGAAGAGTCACCTACAGTCGAATCAGCTATGGTACTATATACATACATAGGTGTATAATATTAAAATATTTTAATAGGTGTCCAGTCAGCACGAGGAACAGCATGAATCCACGCTTTTCTTTGTCTTTGTCGTTCATCTTTTGGAAACTTGAAACAAGGGACATCCCCTTCCGTTTTAATTTTGGAATCGTAATTGCTTCTGCACCCAGAAACAACACATTTCTTCGGCATAGTTTCACAGAAAACTGTCAATCAACTGTCTGAAAACATATTCAAAATAGTCCAAACAAGTGAGCGCGTACTGTCAGTCCATTGCTTTGTATGGAACTGGAGGCTTGTCGCCAGCCTCCTTGCGACGTTGCCACTTCTTCAATGCCGCGGCCTTGTCTCTAGGAAGCTATGACTAGACCCACTCGTAGCGTTAGTGTAGCACTCCAAATTGAACGGCCTGAAGTCGGCCATATTGGCGTCAACATCATTTGCTTATGTTTGCGATGAATATTTTATTATTAGTTCATCGACTCATTAAATTTATATAATAAATTCACATTCTTCACATTCTTGAAGAGATTTACCTTCAAAACGATATCTTTCAAATTGCAAAAGCAGTTGTTGACTTGTACTTGACAGTTAAACTTAGCCACATAGCAAAGTCAAAGAATAGTTTATTGCATAAGGAATCTATCAGGCAGCATTGCAATAAGACAGTACTGTTCATGAATCAGTAAATTGTATTTAATACCTTTTTAGGATCAATCTAACAGTGGTTTTAGTCTCTTCAAATTCTATTTTTAACAGTGTTTTTTTTTCTATTCGATCTAAATCATTAGCTATAGAACAAAATATTGAAGCATTCTAAATTAACTGGTCTTGTACAGCCCATTATACACTGCTAGTCATGTTTATTTTTATAAATTATTTGTGATAAGCGATCATGGCTAAGCCAAGCACTTGAATAGTCTCTACTACCTTGGGTTTCATTTATTCCAAAATTATCCAACCTATAAATAATAGAAATCACGCCTGAAATAATATTATAGATGAAAAAATTAAGTTAGTTCGAAGTTACTGACAATTGAACAAACTGACAAATTTACTTAAACAGAATTTATTAATTTCGAATTCCTTTAACACTTAAAGGAATTCGAAATTAATAAATTCTGTTTAAGAAAAAGTTAACTTATTGTGCCTTGAGTCAGTCAAACTAGAGTCTTAGAATTGAAAGCTGTGTTCATAAAATATTATGCATTATAATAATATTATTTTGAGCTTGTTCTATTTTTAGTGTGTATACACTAAAGTTTTATATGTAGACTCATTGATTAAATTTTATTTGAATTGTCAAAAGTTGACCTCTGGTCCTTTTCAATTGAATTATAATTCATTAAAACTTTGCCATTTGTCACAATTTCCAAAAGAGTTATATGGAGATTTGTTAATTAGTTGCAATAAATATAGTTCTAATAGCTAAATAAAGCATGAAAATTTTAGCATTTCAAGTTTCATTTCTTGTAGATATTACATATTATGCATTAGTTACCAATTTTATGTTATGATTTATTGGTATTCAATTATTATCAGTCTGTTGAAGTACTTTCTTCTATTTATTTTAGCATGATTAATATACAAATATAAAATAATCTCTTTTATTGAAATCCCATTTACCCACAGTAATGTCAATATTATATTATACAAGAGTACATTAAATTATTTGTTCAAATTGTAATTTTAGGTTTATTTACTTGGTCATAAATCTATCATAATTTTATACTTTAATTCTAGTAGGAAAATTTTATTTTAAGTTAATGTCAGTTTTACTTGTAGATCTTAATGAACTGCATTATTTAATTACAATTTATAATCAAGTTTTCTGTATAAGTAATGGAAATGTTTTTACTGTGTTGATTGATTTTCATAGGTTTAATATTGTGATTAAATTAGTAGTTTACTACATGAAAAATGTAGAACTGGTAAGCTTATTGTACGATAATAATAATTATTATTATACATTCATGTATAATTCTTATTGTTTTCTTCATCAACAAGACCAGATAACTGAAAAACGATCATACCAATTAATTTTAATTAACATGAGGCCTAAATTTAATGTGCAAAAATCCTACAAGTACAATATTTTACAGAATCGTTTATTCCCAAATGAGTTAATTAGCATTCTGACTAAATAATTTTGTCAGGCGTCATAGTTGGCTAGATATATTTAAGCAGCTCCCACAGTTTGTGTCTCTGTTGAAAATATTACTTGGAATTCATTTAGAACAGTGCAGTCATCATAATATTTACGTTTTTAACGATTTTAGACTGGTTTTCATCAAGATAATAAAATAAAATGCGTTTTCTAAGAACACTTATTCACAACTCTACATAGTTGTATACACTAACTAGCCTTAAAATTCAAAAAGAGCGCGTGAAGTTGACGCCAATATGTCCGTCAATGCTCTGTTCAATTTGCATTGGGCGACGACTGAGAATCACATACAGTTGTAGGGCCTTGCGTAGAGCAATCGACGATTATGGACGCTGTTAGTGATGACGTGATCCGTTGCTAGGGAGCCAGTTTTGTTTCCAAACAATGGTTGCTAGGTGTCTGTTTCCATGTTATTTATATGGGCGTAAAACAGTGTCTCAGATTTTTATCAAAAGCAATAAAATTACAAATTTCTAAGAGTTTTGAGTCCTTTTTTCATGTACCAGGATACCAGAGGATTGAGTATCAGGCTTTTTTCAGTTGTGATATTGGATAATAGAACTATTTTCATAGTATTTTGTTCATAGGTTAGGCGTACAAGTTAGGTGTAGGCTACGAAGCATTATACGATTAGACTAAAAAGCCAATTTATGGCCATCAAATTAGGAGAAATAGTGAGATATTTTGGGGGATAAACCAAACACGGTAAAATGTATAAAATATGATGGCAAATTAAAATATTTGGAAGGTGTAGTGCAAACAAGTATGTGCAACAGATCATACAATGTGAAGGTACCGTATGTAATAACCTATGACGCTAATGGGCGTATAAAACAGTGTATTAGGTTTTCATCAATATGTATAAAATTAAAATTTTTAAGAGTGTTGGGTGTATACCAACTGGACTATTACCATCTACCAACTCGATTCCTAATCATGTAAACTTGATTCTAACTTCCACCACATCCTCCTTTTATAGGCTTCAACGAATTTTAATATTAAACCAAATCTTTTGTATTTGCAGCTAGGCTAGCTACAATTTAGTCTGGTCTACCAATACTTTATAAGCACTCTGTTCATGCCACTAAGACTAATTGCAGCATTATTCTATAGAAGTTAAACAAGTGCTACCGGTATGATTGATGGTAGGTACTGGGACTTTTGCACAACTCTTATTATTATGCACGTAATAGCCCCGATGATTTGTGTGGTACAGGTAGCTGTAAATGCAATGTCTGCATTTACTAGTGGTTTTAGGTTGCTTACACAGTGGAGCATCCAATAATCGATGACAGTCACCAAAACAAAACCATTCACTTGCTGCGGAATGGTGGTATTCACACAGCTCAATCTGTTATACTCCATTAAACAGCATGAGTTTGATTTTGCGACAGTAATTGTTATCAAGTATTGGATGCTCCACTGTGCAAGCACCTTTAGCCAATGTTGTGATAAGTTAGTGCCCATCAAAATATGTAGGTGAATTGAAATGCGACTGCTAGAGTTTGTAAAGTGCAGAATTCAAAGTTATTTACATCACCCTTGAAGAAATATGCAACATAGTGTTAATTTTTACAAAGTATTATCAGGTTTCACAATATTCTACTCACCCATCTAGTTTCGTGGTCACTACTTTGGTGTCAAGGACCGTTACAATTGCTGGTTGATTTTATTCTAATTATGAACATTTTCAACCAGTTATTTGAAGAACTCAGTTGAGTGTTGTTTTTGATGACATCCAGACTACATTTTCAACAAATCTATGCTATTTATTGATAGTCTCATTATTGAAAACCTCATTAATGTAAATAAAACTATTAACTTTTTATGTGAATTCAACAACTTACAGTCAAATATTCATCAAGAATAAGTAGAATTTACTTACTCTGTAGGCCGAGCGCTTCTGAAAATGGATCTCAAAGATTCGAAAGCGCTCGGCCTACAGAGTAAGTAAATTCTACTTATTCTTGATGAATATCTGACTGTAAGTCGTTGAATTCACATAAAAAGTTAATATTAACAACATAGTTCGTCATGGAACAAGAAATCCAGGAATGTAAATAAAACACTGCTGAATGATGTTGACTTATATAACACTTACAATTTACTGAGAAATAGTAGGTTTCTATTAAAACTGTGTTAGTTATCTATTAATACAAATGGTGAGGTTTGTACAAAACATTCTATTGAGTTACGGTGCTTGCGCAGTGGAGCATCCAATACTCACTAGAATATTTTGTTAATGTTGAAAGTTCAACAATCATTCATTTTTTTCTTAATTTTTCTATAAATATTCTATGAATACATAGACAATTGAAACAGTTCACACAACGAAATTAGGCTGCTCTGAAAAATTACGGTGTTGCCAGCAGATGATAGCAGAGAATCACCAACCTCAATGCTCGAATTGACCACACTAATTATACCACACTTGCCTAGTCTATGAGTCTGATAAGGCTAGCAGTCATATATGGTTTGTCACCACAGTCAGTTGTATTTGCTACACTGTAATTTCCTTGAGCCGCCTAAATTCGTGGCATGAAGTAGACGTTATAATGTATAGTTGAAGCTTTCAAAAATTCAAAGTTCTAACTTAGAATAAATTTATTTCACACTTTATCTTCACAGTTTTATTAAACACAATCGTCAAAAACAATAAATAATTATACATCAAAGGAGCTAGGAATGAGAGAACTACTAAGGAGCAAAAAGCATTCATCTGTGTTCAATTCGAATGTTAATCTATTACTTAAATAAGATATATGAACTGTATTTTTGGTAACTGCAGACCAACGAATGTGTAGGCTAGATGGCTCACTATCTGCTCTTCTGGAACAAATATCTTCTGAACAATAACATTTTTTTAGAGAAACCCACATACAATTAAAAATATTTAAGGAAAACTAGGAAGTAGGCACAAGTTACCATAAAGCGCTATATAGGCTAGCGATGTTTTTGTTTGAGTTACAAGTTGGTAAAATTCACTTTTAAATAGGTGATCACTGTTTTGTATTTCATAATGCAAAAGCACAATACAAAATATGCATCAACCCCATACGAAGTACAGGCAGGCTGATTGAGTTAATATTTTTACAAGTAAGGGTAGAAATGAATGAGTACCGTATCTGAATAATCAATTCATCTATCACTGCCATCCGTGATGAAGTTGGAATGTTATGTTAGTCCAATATAGAATCAAATCATCTAATAATATACTAAAATCTTTATTGATTAGCGCCTTTCAATTTACTGACACACAGATCAATAAAACTTGGGTAATGATCAGGTCGAATAACTTAACATGCAATTAATTGGCTTCTATTATAGGAAATATACAAGATGTACAACAAGTCATCAGTAGTTAATTAATACGAAATTGCAACTTTGTACTTGAAAAGGAATCAACCGAAAACGTTTGTGTTTAATTTAACAAGCTTTATGGACTTCATATCACTTGAAACGAAAGAACAATAACATAACCTATGCATGTAGTACCTACCTGATTGCAGCGATTCAGCTTTTATTTTTGTTGGGATCATTTGGAAATCTATAAAAACTGCAAACCGTAAACTCGCGGTAATGTTTTCAATCAGGGAGAAAGCACATAACCATTTTGTTTGATTATAAATCGCAACTAAAAATTGGTCCCATGCATTTTAAATGGACTTATAAAGCTGTATGGAAACATGTAATGGCGGATTGGGGCTTGTGACGTCACACTAACAGCGTCCATTCACTGCGGTACAAGAAACGCAATAATTTAATGTTTATAAATTCAATAGAGTTGTGGAACCGATAAAATTTTTTATTGAACGACTGAGAAACCGGGCATCAGATCCATGAGTGAAAAACTAAAAAAAGCACCTAAACTGAGCCCCCCTCACCATTGCTCAGCAGCAGGTCAGTTTCTATAAGGCAGCAACGGACGTAAATGACAAAAAAAAACAGATTCTGTGCATGTACAATGGTGTTTTCCGTTTCCCGCTGCTTTAAAACGTCTCTAGGAAAATAAAAATCTATACTGTTTCACAAATAAATTGAATAAATCAGCATTTATTAGCATGCATTCTAGAGTACCTCTAGAAGGCTTTGATTTATCGCTTATCCCGTTCCATGCTATCTATGCTATCTCCTCTCATAGCTTTTGCACTTACCATCGCGTTCGCTGCTTGGTTGCTTGCTGCTTCGCTCCAGTTTCGGCAGTTTCCTTTCCAGTTCCAGTATGAGTATTCCAGTTCAGTGAGTTATTGTATGTGTTATGGGATGTGAATACCAATTACCAGGCCAGGATTTGTATTTTCCAGATTTGATAGACGAGTAAACAAACTGACTGGATTGAAAGTGTTTTGTAGAGTTGAATGAGAAATTCAAAAATTTATGACGATTGTTCAGCAATTCAGTTTATGTTTATAGTATTGGCTCCAAATTACGTACATGTACATCTTTTACGAACTTTTTTATTCTCATGAAAACTTTGATAATAACTTTTATTTACAATGACTGTGCTGCATACTCAATATTATTGATGAATAGAGAATAGGTAAGTTTGTTTATTCTTTCGCTTGTTGTTCAACATATTCTTCTGCTACTTCCTCTTTTAATGCTTCCATTCGAACTTCTTGTATGATTTAGTAGGTTATTCTTATTGGACCACTTTTTATTTTAAAACAACGTTTACGACACGACATTTTCAATTTCGGTTTTGGTCTTCAGTCAAATAGTAGGCCTAGTGAATTGGCTGATTATTTGCTGTAAAGACATAATGTTAGTAGTAGGCCTAGATGTATTATCTTGTGGGGTACAATCTAAGCCCTGACATTCGGTATCTAAGTGTCATGTGTTATATTTCAAATGATCAAACAGATGATTCATTTGGTTGCCATGGAATCATAAGAAACTCTTCATTCGAAGAATGGACTAGTTAACGCTATGATGATTCAATGTTCTATTAATTATGTTCTATCATTTCATCAAATAAAATACAAATTCAGATACAACAAAGTGGCGACGAAGTAAATACAGACATCGTAGAGTGCAATGAAGATTAATATACTAACGAACTGTAAGTAATAAATTATATTTATATTTGTCAAGATGGACGAAAATCAATTCGCTGCGTTGTTAGCAGCTCTAACAACGAGTAATGAGCGTATTGCTTCATTACTTTCACAATCGCAATCGCAACGGGCATCAACCAACATTGCGAGCAGCAGTAACATGATACTGTTGAATAATTTTGAAAATTTCAATCCTACAAAAGAGACTTTTCGTCAATATAAGAACCGATTTGAAAACTACTTACGTATGAAAAATGTTTTTGAAGATAAATCTATGTGTGCCACAATTTTGATAAATTGTATTGGCTGTGAACACTATAATTTACTTTGTTCATTGGTGGCACCTAGATTACCTCCAGATATGACATACGACGAAATAATTATTGCCCTAGAAAAACATTTGTCCCCAGCACCTAATGTTATTGTTGAGCAACACCGGTTCTTGTCTCGTTTCCAATCAGAGAAAGAATCCATATCTGACTACATCACATCGTTGCGCACATTTATCTCAACTTGCGACTTTAATTGTGAGTGTAAGACATCAGTTGCTAATTTATTCTTGCGTGCTCAATTTCTTCGTGGACTTAGGAGCTCACATATACGAGAACAATTGCTTATTATTCCAAATCTGACGTTTGAAATGGCAGTAGAAAAAGCCTTAATAATTGAAGCTTCTCAGGTAGGCAATCAAGAGCTGTCGCAACTGGGTTCTTCACAATCAAGTGTTGAATCTATCAATAGAGTTTCGCGGCCATCTAGTCATACTACACCAAAACAGTTTAATTCGAATAATTATTCCCGGCCTACATTAAATCTTCATGAATTAGGTATTGAGAATATGTGTTTACGTTGTGGTCGATCAAACCATATAGCTCGTGACTGTCGCATTAATACCAGTAAGCTACAGTGTGACTTATGCCATCGCAGGGGTCATGTTGCAAAAGTTTGTATCACTACACTTGAAAAGAATAAGTCAAATGAAAAGGTACAAGCAGTTGAATACCAACATGATGATTATATTGCAGATATTCAACATATACATGATCTCTCTAGGAGTAATCGAATTATTGACATATTCAGTGGAGCATCTTGTGCAATCGAGAATGCTGGGAAATACTATGTGGATATTCATATTGAAGATCAAGTACAACGCTTTGAGGTAGACTCTGGCGCAGGTTACACACTCTTGCCAGAACACATCTATAATAACCTTGGTTTAAACAACAAACTGCAAACTACAAATATAAAATTTCGATCATATACTAATAGTATTTTTGAACCATTGGGTTTTGTGCAAGTTCCAATTCAATACAAAGGTATGAAAACAACGGATGTAATGTTTATAGTACAAAATAATTTTACACCCATACTGGGTCGAACTTGGATTCGCCGTTTAAAAATCAACTTACCTGATCTTGATGAACCTCAAACCCCAAACACTATGGAAATCAATTCATGCTCAATCGAAGATACTATCAATGACATTTTCAAGAAATATTCTGATATATTTGAACCAACAGTGGGCTTAATTCCAGGGTTTACATGTTCATTGAAACTTAGAGATAAGGCAAAGCCTGTGTTTCTAAAGGCACGTAATGTACCTTTTGCATTGCGTCAAGCTGTTGATGAGGAGCTTGATGTCCTGGAACGTGGTGGCATCATTGAGAAAATAGACTGCACTGATTGGGGCTCACCTCTAGTTGTGGTGCCTAAGCCAGATGGGAAAGTGCGTCTGTGTGTGGACTATAAAATTGCTGTCAACCCTCAATTACAAGCAGCTCACTACCCAATACCAAAGATTGATGAAATACTTCACAACCTTCGAGATTCAAAGTTCTTTTGTACACTAGACCTCTTCAAGGCCTATTTACATGTGGCTGTTGATGAAGATAGTAAAAATGTACAAACTATATCAACACATCGTGGTACATTTCGTATGAACAGATTATCCTTTGGGATAAAATCGGCACCAAGTGAATTCCATCGTATCCTAGATCAAATACTTAATGGACTGGTGGGTATCACAACTTACTTTGATGATATTGTTGTACATGGACCAACATTGGCAGACTGTATACAAAACCTAACCTCCTGTCTTACACGACTACAAGAATTCAACTTGCACATAAATAAATCAAAGTGTCAGTTTTTCAAGGAAAAGATTTCTTATCTTGGCTATATTATTGAGCATAACAAGATTTCAAAATGCCCAGACAAGGTAGCAGCAATCATTCATGCCCCTCGACCAAAGGATGCTGTAGGGGTTAAACATTTCTTAGGTCTGATTACATACTATTCCAGGTTCATCCCAAATGCATCAACAAGGACATATCCATTGAGGTGTTTATTGAAAAAGGATAAGAAGTTCCAATGGTCACCCTCCTGTGAGTCTGCTTTTGTCAACCTGAAAAATGAAATTGCAAGTGACAGAGTATTGATGCCATTCAATCCATCTTTACCTATAACTGTAGCATGTGATGCCAGTCCATCAGGAGTTGCAGGTGTTCTATCTCATATAGTAGGAAATGTTGAACGCCCAGTAGCATTTGCATCCAGATCTCTGACAGTAGCAGAACAAAATTATAGTCAGTTGGACAGGGAGGCACTAGCCATTAAATTTGCAGTACAAAAATTCCACTCATATATTTATGGAAATGAATTCACACTTATCACAGATAATAAACCATTAGCAAGAATTTTTCATCATGACTCAAAAATACCATCTATGACATCTTCTAGACTACTTCGATATGCTGCATTTCTCAGTGAATATAACTATAGAATCCAAGACCGAAAAAGTGAGGAACATTCTAATGCTGACTATTTTTCAAGGGCACCTCTAAAACTGAGAGAAAGTAACATTTTGCAAGATGATGACATCATTCACTCTCAGACAATTAATCAAATATCAACAGCCACCATAACAAGTGAAGTGATTGCTGCAGAAACCAAAAATGACTCTGAACTATTGTTGTTAAAAGGGGAATTACTATCTGGCAAATGTTACAATGTAGAATATACACTACAAAATGGAATCTTATTCCGGGGTCACAGGATAGTAATACCAAAGAATCTTCGTTCCAGTGTTCTAGATGAACTTCACCATACACACCTAGGAATAGTGAAGATGAAAAATCTTGCAAGACGATACTGTTACTGGAAAAATATTGACAAAGATATTGAACATCTTGTCCGGCAATGTAGGAGCTGTGCTGAAATTAGATCCAGTCCAACGCCAATTTCCAACCATCACTGGGAGGAGCCAGCATCTAACTTCCAAAGAATACACATTGATTATGCTGGACCATTTTTAGGGTATTTTTTCCTCATTGTGATTGATGCAAAATCCAAATGGCCAGAAGTCAAGATCCAGAAAGATTCACCTACCAGTACATCGACAATACGGATGCTCAAGGATATTTTCAGCATCCATGGGCTACCACAGATAATTGTCTCAGACAATGCAACAACGTTCACAAGTTCTGAATTCATGACATTTTGTGAAATGAATGGAATTGTACAGAAGACAATAGCACCTGGACATCCAGCCACAAATGGCTTAGCAGAAAGGAATGTACAGACACTTAAACAGAAATTGAAGTCCATGTCACATGAGACTATGTCCATTCATGATAAAGTAAGAGACATATTGTTCCGTTACCGAGCTACACCTCTGCAAACAGGGAAGTCTCCATCTGAACAATATTTGGGACGCCAAATAAGAACTAAGCTCGATTTATTGCTTCCTCCAGAAGCAGCACCAAAAAACAAGACAATTTTGCCAGTGAAACGCCAGTTAAGCGTGGGAGATCGTGTGCAGTCTCATTGGTACACTAACAATAAAACAATATGGAAATTTGGTTGTGTTAAAAAACGATTGGGCAGCCTACACTATCAAATCGAGTTGGATGAAGGTCGCCTAATCAAGAGGCACATTGACCAACTGAGATATTGTGAAGTGAAACCGAACAAACCACAAACAACACCAAATGTGAGTGATATAGAGGCTAACCCTAGGAATACAGAAAACTCCTATGTTTTCCCTTCAGAAATCAGAGTTGAACAGGATGGGGACCAACAGAACAATAGACCAATAGTTATACCAGACGTTGAACCATTGATTCCACTGGATGCTGAACCAATACAGCAAAACAGACCAAGACGTCAACGCCAACCTCCACAATATTTAAGAGACTATATTACATAATTGTTGTTATAAAGTGCTATGTATACTTAAATTTATTTCTAAAATAAGCGTGGGAGAGTGTCATGTGTTATATTTCAAATGATCAAACAGATGATTCATTTGGTTGCCATGGAATCATAAGAAACTCTTCATTCGAAGAATGGACTAGTTAACGCTATGATGATTCAATGTTCTATTAATTATGTTCTATCATTTCATCAAATAAAATACAAATTCAGATACAACAATAAATTTTTTATTTCAATGTATTCTTCACTCAAAAATACAATAAATTAATACACATTTTTACATTTAACTTATACAACGCGTCGCTCTAAAATTCTTTGAGTGCGCACCCAAAGAGCGTCAGTCAACGTAGAAAAAGTTGTCTGACGTCTTTCCAGCGCCAAATACCACGCCCGACGATTTTCAACTTGATGCGCGTCTCCGATACGTTGTACAAAAGATGTACGTAAATACATAGATTCCTGGATTTCTTGTTCCATGACGAACTGCGTTGTTAATATTAACTTTTCATGTGAAATTTAACGACTTGCAGTCAATTTGACAATACATAGATTATTGATTGATTGATTTGTGTCTGATCTTTGAATTTGTGGTTTGGGCTGTGGTGCACATGGGCTTCTGTCAATAACTTGTTGTTAATTGAATAACTTGGACGTTTACGATTATGTGAACACGGGAGAGGTTACATACTATGATTATACTCATTTTCAGGTGGATATCTAGTCGGATAAAGACATAATTCACTTAATCGCGTCATTTTTAAGAGAAAAGCAATCTCAGTACGGTACAAGAAAAGTTAGCAGTGACCTTGCGTTTTTTAGCAACTGGAGACTCTTTTACAAGTCCAAGTTATTTGTTTAAGATTTCAAAATCAACAATATTGTTGTACCAGAGGTTTGCGATGCTTTCATTTCTCTCCTACAGGAAAACTTGAAGGTATATAACATAGTAAATAATGTATTACCAAAGTATGCCTTTCATTTGTGAAAAAATAGTTTAAACATTACATTATGGTTTCTATTCAATAATAGGTAATTATCTAATTAAACATTGAAAAATGTAAATTCATGAACACACAGACTTATCAATTAAAGCTAAGTGTCGCCCATGGAACCTTAATGGGGTTCATATTTACTTGAATAATAAGAAATTATAAATCATAAGGTATTAACTTTTTGATGTTGAAGATCCATCTTGTTTCCACTAATATGTAATATAAACTTAATAAAACAACTTTTGAATGGAAATTAACTCACGTTATGGCGTGATGCTCTAGACAACAGAGCGAAACGGCCGTCACGCCATAACGTGAGTTAATTTCCATTCAAAATTTGTTTTATTAAGTTTATATTATTAACTTTTTGTTAATAACTCTGATGTAAACCGGCCTTAACTTTTGTTGATAACAAAAGTTACCAACATATCATTGTCTCTTTGATCTCTACCGACACTCTGTGGATAACAAAAGTTATGTTATTAACACGGCTTTTTGGCGTGTTATCAACAAATGTTACATGAAATTTTGAACTCTTTATCAATGTTATATAACTTTTTGTTGGTAACACGTGTTAATAACTCCGGTGTAAACCCGGCTTAAAGCGTGCATTTGGGGCTTAGAAAATGACTCACGCTCTGAGAAGTTATATGAGTTGAACAGCAGCAGCATGTTTTCAATTTTTCTTTGTAACCATTTTTTTTTTTTTTGAAAATTCAATTCCCAATACATATTTGCCTAAAACCGAAATTATATTAATTGACTCAACAATAAAATCATTCTAAGAGTGAATATAACAATTTGCTATAAGCCTCTATTATAAATAAGAGTAATGGCCTACTAAAAATGGAATGCAGGATATCATTCAATTATTTTTTTAATTCTAACCTCTCGAATTATATTGGGGGATCAGTCCAAAAAAATCATTTACATTTTCATGCCCAGTTAGTTATTGTTTATTGGTATTCGATTTGGTTTTTCTATTCCAGTTGATTTGTAAGAGAAAAAACGAATCTCACAATGCAGCGCAGCATTGGAAAGCGAATCCGTATGGATGAGCCACCGCCTCCTGAATATGACACGAGCAGTCCAATGACACCGATGGACGGCAGCGCTGCTGACTCACAGGAGCCGTACACACCATACACTCCCTACACAAATCAGCCAGCCACACCAATGAACACAAGTGGGTAAGTAATCGCTACTACTTGTGAAGTGAAAAGTTTTCGCTCACTACTGAAGTTATTTCACTCATTTGTGAAGAGAGTGACACATCTCAAAAATCTGTATTTTCAGTTGAGCCATTTAAAGATTTTGAAGTTCTAAAATTCTATAACAATATATTTTTGAAACTCTTCTTGGTGTAGTATTAGAAGAACATACTTTTCGAAATATGGTTAGAGTGCGATAATTTCATTATGGATTATAATGTGGTCTTAAAGACCCCTAAAACCCTTCCGACTTGTGACACTCTTGATGTCAAATATCTTATGTTAGCAGGTACTAAGATGTGGCATTATTGTTGATGGTCAAAATCTATTTCCTCAGTGTAAGCAGGTACTAAGATAACTTGTGACATTATTGCTAAGACAGAATCAATTTACTCAGAGTTGTGTCAGGTTAGGTTAGGTTTATTCAATCAGGAGAAAATTCTTATTCAAAGTATTAATAATAATGAAAATAAACTTTAATGGTGCTGCATTATTTCATCAAAGGCAATATTGAATTGTTTAATTTATAAATATAGAATATTAAATCCATATGGAAAATACATTCAATAGTTCATGAAAATACAATTAATTTAATACAATGTCAAATTATAACATTTTATGAAGCATTTATTTTCGTCAACAATGTCATACGTTAAAATGACACGATATTGGTCATAAATTGGAACAAGGTAAGGCGGTATTCTCGCAACTCTTAACAAGTCACTTTTTCAACAGGTGCTGCACAACTAAAAGTAAATTCGTATGGCTTTTCGTGGTGGGGAGACCCTTACGGGTAGTTCCACCTCGCCGTTTTTTTAACGACTGCTTTTTTTATATGCAACCGGGACCGACGGCTTAACGTGTCCTCCGAAACACGGGAGTGGCTCGAGAAAAATATCTTTTACTCAACTGGGATCGAACCCAGGACCTTTGGCTTATCAGACCAGCGATAAGCCAACTCGGCTACGTCGACTCCGCTGCTGCACAACTGAGTTATGAATATGCAACTGACACTTAGCTGAGAGGGCAAAAACAACACAAGATGCTCTCGCTTGACTAGTTGTGGAAGTTATGTCGTTCTACCAGTAGATAGTTCTCAATAATATGATTCATTTTGAACCATATGCCAAATTTTGAGTTATGTCACTCTTTTCGCAAATGAACGATTTATGTTCATGATATTGAGTCACTAATCTCATTTTTGTGTTGCCTCTTGAGGGTGATCTAGATGCTACATTTTGTTTTTCGTTTTCAAGCCGGGTACACACTATATCACGCCCTGGCCTGCATTTGATATGGGTTACGGCTAGGTTTAAGTTCTTGAAGAATTATTCTATACAGTTTTATTAAAGTAAAAATGATGTTTTGTTTCGCTGCAGTTGTAATTTATTTAAAATCTTGAACTTGTCTTAACCTATATCAAAAGCCAATGAAGGCGTAAAGTATTGTAGATATTCGTCCTTCCGTGTTTCAGTTTAATTTAAACAATATTATAAGTGATTGAGCAAGAAAATTTAACATAGCTGAGTTAGAAGGTAGATTCGGTGCGATGAAAAGAACAGCTAGTACAGAGGGCAGACAGTTTTTGGCGAGGCTAGAGCAAAGATGTGTCAACCGATCGTATAGAATTTCTAGTAATTGTGAGTGTGTGAGTAAAAGTGAAGCAGTCAGTTGAAATGCGGTCAATAATTGTATATAGGTCTATCTCCTTTCAGAAATCAAGCCATATGTAGTAATATAGTTTACTGTTAGTAATGCAGCGTAAATTATTTGATTACAAAGGGGTTCATCACCTTACGCTAGTTGTGGCTACCAGCGAAATGAAATACATAATTGAATTTAGAGTTAACTATAGTTGCTATTCAGGGTGTTTCAGAATTAGTGTCGAACATTTTAGAGTATTGTTCCTGGATGATAGGAGACTACAGATGTCGTATTTAAAGTTTCCAAAACTCAGCGGTTATCCTTAAGGCCCGGATCCACCGGAGTGCGCAACTGTGTGGCACAGTGTTCCTTTCCGATGTTTCGTTTTGGTGTAGCAGGTACCGCAAACATGCACAAAGTTCGCACACTCCAAGCGGTTGTTGACGAACATTTTGCGCTGAACTTATTTCAAGGTCAGCCTGCGCTCACAATGTTTCCAACAATATTTTTGCTTCCGCTACCAGACCGTAAACATTCTGTGTTCGCATTCACTTTTCATTCTGTCTACAACTACTGTATTGCTCGGTCCGCATTTATAATCGCTCATAGTTTAACTTAAGTAATTTTGTAGATTTGAATTTGATTTTTTGATTGATTTGATTTTACATGCATTGCAATATTTTAGTAGAAAAATTAAAAAGTTCAAGTTAAATGAAAAGCATAAAGTTGTTAGATTGTGGTACCAAGTGAAATCACAATGTATGAATAGTGCCGTAGCAGGTATCTGTTCAATCAGAGATAAGCTACGAAACTCCCGGGCGCTCTTTGTAAGGGTGACCGATTGAATTGGGATTGGCCAGCACAAAAGACTCTTTCTCTGCTGTAAAATCAATTCCCGGTGGCTCGGAACCCACCTAAAATTGTAGGTCCAACTCATCAATCACCATCCTTCAATTCATTACCCACGCACAGGTCTCAGACCTATGTGGGCTTCATCCTCAAAAAAAATAAATATTGTTTATTACAACCAATATTGGGCTGCGTGTCATTCCCTTGTCTCCATTAAACCTTGAATCGATAAGCTACCTACCTTTTTTGTGAAATTTTAAATTATTCTACTGAGAATTTTCTATACAGAACTAATTTTTATTCACAATATAAATTCTGCGTATAGATTGAAAGAAGGGGTGGTAACAGGCTTTTTTTAGTTTACTTTGGACGTTATTTTTGAATCAATAAGCATGAAGCGAATTTTACAAAAAAATGTTGACATTTAAAAAAAAGATAAGTTTAGTGATAGTGAAATTGGGTATGAAAGTAATCTGGCAATGTTTATCTTCAATTCAAAACCATACACGCATTTCTAGCTTGAAAAATAATGTCTGAAAGAAGAAACTAGACTATAAAAAAGTGCATGCTCTTGTGCTTTTTCAAAGGTAGCTACTGTAGAACTCTAACTTTGTTTTGGAGTTAGCAGGTTAACACTCATTACACTCGGTTAACACTTTGGGCCAGTACAATCTTCTATATAAATAAAATTAGAGTTTTGTCTGTACATTTATCAGAATTGTATATTTTTTTGTTATTTTTACGTCTTATACATTAAATAAGCCGAAAATAGTCTTATCTCACTTTCTGTCTGTCTGTCTGTCACGGCCCCAAAGGCATTTTACGCGGCCTTCTCCTCAAAAACGAGAGCATCGATCGGGATTTTAGTTATTGAACTGTATTGAAAACATTATTGACAATGTCTTTAGCTATAAAAAACTAAATTATCTTTTTTTTAACAGAGTAATAAACGTTTAAAAACCAAGTATTGTGCGATTTAACAACTGCAAGCTGCTAACAACTTCATGATCGTTGCTATCAAAAAGGCCGAAACATAATTATTTAGTGTTATTTCTAAACATAATCCGTACGAAGGACGGGCACAATAGCTAGTTATATTATAAAAATTCTTTAGAACAGCTGACTTCAAATATTAACTCAATTTTTTTTTAAATAGGCAGTTAATACAAAAAATGCCATCATTTGAATGCCTTATTAATTGAAAAAATGAGAGGATGTATTTTCAACTCTTCCAAAAAGTTTTTGGTTGCCTTCTTTTTTAAAAAGGTCAGACCCAAATACGCGGATTTTCCCGACGCTTTTTTCGTAATTTAGGTAAAATAATACACACAGCCGAGCTCAGAATTACATCCTCCTCCTGGCAAAGCATGTTGGATACTAAATAGCAATGAGCTTCAGTATTGATGTGCTATTTCTAGTATAGACATAACATGAATAGATTAAATTTTGTTACCAAGAGAAAACTTTTTCAATTTTTATTATTTTCAAAAAACAGCCACGACTCTTATTAATTTTAGGGTGCTAAACCCGAATCTGAAATCGAAATTCATCTATCTCTAATTTTACGCATTTTTGGGGTTGGGTGATTTTTATAAAAAGGATGATGGCATTATTGACCGGAAAGAAGGTGGCCGAGTCAGACGATCCAGACAAAAGTAAACAAAGCGATAAGAAGTTGAACTGGTTGGCGCCATACATCCGCAAACAATTCTTTGTGCGCGAACATATTGAGTGCGAAACAATTTTCTTTTGGTGTGGCAGGACTGTTCAACAGAGCCTTCGGAAACTGAAAGTTCACACAAAATGTGCAGTACACCATGTTGCGCACACACTTTTGGTGGATCAGCACCTTTATAGCAGCCATTTTGTTTTTTTCACTTGGGAATTTTTATCTGAAGAACGAAATGTTGTATTGATCTGAAATTTGGCATAAATATTTATGTTACAAAGACTCAACTTTAAAAAATGAAAAATAAAAATTTCGATGAAAATTTTCAAAATGGCGGTCATTTTAAATATTTGATGGCGAATTTCACGAAAACCGTTCACTTTACAGAACATTTACAAGAGACAAAAAAGTTAGCAAATTTTATCACAATTCCAACGATACCTTATTTATCAAGATTGGGCAAAGAATAACAGAGAAATTAATTCTTTTCGTACTGCATGACAACTTTTCACCATTTAAACATCAATGTTAACTTTTTTATAAAATTTTGAAAAAAGTTATTCTTGTAAGTTTTCTGTAAAGTGAACGGGTATCATGAAATTTGCCATCAAATATTTGAAATTATTAAATTATAAAAAATTTAACATTGATGTTTAAATGGTGAAAAGTGGTCATGCAGTACAAAAAGAATTAATTTCTCTGTTATTCTTTGCCCAATCTTAATAAATAAGGTATCCTTGGAATTGTGATAAAATTTGCTAACTTTTTTGTCTCTTGTAAATTTTCTGTAAAGTGAACGGTCTCCGTGAAATTCGCCATCAAATATTTAAAATGACCGCCATTTTGAAAATTTTCATCGAAATTTTTATTTTTTATTTTTTAAAGTTGAGTCTTTATAACATAAATATTCATGCCAAATTTCAGATCAATACAACATTTCGTTCTTCAGATAAAAATTCCCAAGTGAAAAAAACAAAATGGCTGCTATAAGAATAACCGCTGAGTTTTGGAAACTTTAAATACGACATTTGTAGTCTCCTATCATCCAGGAACAATACCCTAAAATGTTCGACACTAATTCTGAAACACTCTGTATATAGATCGCCAACAGCAAATATTGATTTGTTCCTGAATGAATTGAATCGTTGCTTGCAGCATTTCGGGAAAGATGATAATGTCGTTTTAACAGGTGATATAAACATAAACCTAATAACATAACAAACAAATACATGAATATAATGTCCATCAACGGGTTCAAATCATAAATCAATAAGACAACAAGAATGAATCATGTATCGATCACATATTTCTAAAAAACTCTTCATACAACCCTGAGAGAATTAGAGGAATAATGTTCAAAAGTACAATCACGGACCACTATAGCACCTGCTTAATTCTTGAAACGCCTGAAAAAAGCAAGAAAAATATAGACCTAAATACGAAGTGCAGAGAATCTATCAATTATAAGGCTTTATCAAGTAAACTGGGTCGATGTAATAGACCGCTAATGAAGCAACTAATATATTTTTAAGTCAATTAATTTCATACGTGCAGAATGTCACTTAGAAAGGAAATCCCACACAAACTCAAACCGCTTGAGAATTGGATAACTACAGGTCTAGTTCATTGCATACGTGTTAGGGACAAAATGCATAAGAAATTAAGTAAGCAACCGCATAACAGCATTTTAAAAAATGAATTCATAAATTATAGAAATTTACTGAATAAGTTAATAAAAATTTGTAAATAGAATTATTATGAAGAAAAAATGTCAGCAGCTAAAGGCAATAGTAAAAAAATTTGGAACTGCATTAATGAAATTAAAGAAAATAAAACCGATCCCAAAGTTGATTCTGATACTTTAAATAACTATTTTGTTAATGTAGGGAAAACTTTTGCAGATAGACTGGTTTAAAAAAAAAATTGCTTTGCTTATCGCGAGGCCGATGGCATATATCATAAACAAATGTTTTAGTGAGGGCGTATTTCCAGTGCATTTTAAAATAGCGAATATTGTTCCTTTATTTAAGGGTGGTGATCCGGACGACCCCTCCAATTACCGCCCAATTAGTTTATTGAGTGCGTTTTCAAAGATAATGGAGAATAGTTAAAGGTAGATTAATAAATTACTTTAAAAAATACAACATTATCAACTGTTATCAGTACGGCTTTCAAGAGGGGAAGAGCATGGATGACGCTATTTTAAAACTGACTAGTATTATAAATAATAATTTTAATGATAATAAAAAAACGTTAGGTGTGTTCCTGAACCTGAGTAAAGCCTATGATACTATACCCCATTGCCGGCTATTGCACAAGCTGCAAATATTAGACATTCGCGGCGTACCATTGAGACTATTTGCCGATTATTTGAAGGACCGCTCGCAAATCCTGACAATTGAAAACAAAACTAGTAACCTGAAATCCGATTACGGCTTGCCGCAAGGCACCGTATTATCTCCTATTCTTTTCCTCATTTACGTGAACGACATGTTCAAATTAAAAATAGATAATTGCGAAATAATCTCTTATGCTGATGATACAACGCTCCTCTTTACGGGTAACACATGGCCTGATGTAATAAAAAGAGGTGAGCTAGGCATAAATAAAATAAAAACATTTCTGGATAATCACACATTGACACTCAACACTAAAAAGAGGTATAAATTTAACTCCCCGAATTCCCCTGGGCAACCTAATATCAAACAATCTAACAATTCACTCAAAATCATGTAGTTCAAATGTAAATGATAGGAATTGTAACTGCCCAAAAATTTTAAGTTGCAATCTTAATTAAGTTGCAATAAAATTAAATTTTAAATAATTTTGGGATCTACACATCAATAATTTATGTAATAGATTAAAGTTTCTAATTTACAAGTTTTATAATGTTAGAAATCTCAAAAACTTCGAAATTTCAAAAATGGTTTATTATGCATATGCACAGAGTGTGCTTCAGTATGGCATCAAGGCCTGGAGTGGAGCGTTGAACACCCATTTAAATAAATTATTTATTATACAAAAATATCTTAATCAAAGCAATACTTGTTAAACCAAGGCGATACCCCAGTAATGCTCTATTTAAGGAATTCGATGTGCTAACAGTTAGACAACTATATATAAAAAATACAATTCTTTACATAAACAAAACTAAAGCTAACTTTCAACAACGTCAGGCGCCATACAGTTTAAGACCAACTACCATAACTTTTGTAGCAGATAGATCTAGACTGATAGTTGGTGATAGGCAATTCAATTTCACCTCCAATAAATTAGCTAACGTCATTCCATACCATTTCATCCATGATAAACTAACAAAGGCAATCACCAAAGAAATTCATAAATGGATCATTTCACACGCAGCAGCTATCAATATATTTTAGGTTCATTTGGTAACACTTCGATATAATATTAATATTTATATATCATATTAAATACTAAATATTTATACCGAAGTTTCTCCCAGCTATGTCATTCAAATAGATCATGTGTTCATTCGATCTACCATAGCATCATTTTTTTTTCTTTTCCATGTAACAACGATTATAATTTCCTTATTTTTATCAGTTTGTTTACTTCTTTTCATATCTAAGTTCAAGTTAAAAGCTACATATTATTTCTCTTCTTTCCTTTCTTTCCTTTTATATTGTAACAGTGATATTATTTGTCTTTATAATATAGTATTAATTTTTAGATTACCTGCGCTAGTGATGTGGGCTGGGCAAATGCCCAGTGGGCAGGACATTTATAAAAGGGCATTTGCCCGGGCATTTGCCCAAAGCAGTTTTAAGCGCCCAAAATCTGGGCATTTATGAAAAAGTGTGTTTTTTTACTTTTTACTATTTTTTATTGTTACTAGAGCTTCTAAAACATAATATAAACTATTAATTAAACGTAAATTTTGTGGATGAAATAAAAATGCCTTAATTTGCAGTTGTTCTGAGGGCATTTAAAATTAAGTGCTTAGATAAAATAATTTTAAAAGCAAAGGGTACTTTAATTTTTATGAATATGCCTTAATTTGTTTATTTGTTGATGTGTAGGCCTATAATATGTTTAATAAAAAAAATGTTAAAAAAACAATACCTAAGTATTGTTAATAATAATTTAATTATCCTGTGCAATTGTCAATAACACTTAATGGCAATGGTGTATATCTAGTTTGAATAAAACATTTGAAGTATTGAGTTAGGACTGCAGACTGCAGTAGGAGTTTGATATGGTGTGAACAGTGGGTATTGAGTGGTTGATAGTCGAGGGGGGGGGGGTCTGAGCAGCCATTGTGCTGTGATCTTGGAGTAGGAGTGGGGTGGGTGTGGCCTTGAGATTGGTGAGTCGTGAGTCATTCTAGCACCAGCCCCTATCAGTCAATAATAACACAAATAAATACAGTAAAATATAGTGTAAAAACACTAAGAAACTTACATTTTGTGAGCTGGAATATTTCGGCCGCTGTGCAAGCCTTTGTCAACCAAAACTGTGATCCTATGAAACTGTGAAACCAAACTGTGAAAGCTGTTTCCAGCTCACAAAATGTAAGTTTCTTAGTGTTTTTCAATCTATATTTTACTGTTTTTATTTGTGTTATTATATATAAATATATATAATGCATCTATGTACATACAATGGCTAAAACATTATTAATTTGTCTTTAAAAGAGATAAATGCGCAAAATGCCTGGGCATTTATGGGTTTTGGGCATTTGCCCGGGCATTTATATCAGGCATTTGCCTCGACTTATAAATGCCCAGGCATTTTACATCACTAACCTGCGCTCAGGCTTGGCCTTTGCAGGTTATTTTCCTTGAATTGTTATATTAAGGCATTATGTTTTATTTCATATTGATTACTGTTTACTTATGTATAACATAAAGGAAATAAATTTGAATTTGAAAAATAACAGAACAAGCTCGTCCCATTACATTAGTGTGTAGCTTTAAAATTGAAAAAATAAAATGTGGCTCGATCTCATTTCAAACTGTTATTGATGAAACGCCTGTAATTGCTGGTTGACAATGGATGCATTTCATTCATAGGCCCAACTAAACTCTACTTCTTAGTGTGTTTAGACAGTGTAGCATCCAATACTTTATAATAATCACAATCAAAGCATCAAGCACTAGTTGTGGAATGATGCATGACAGATTGGAGCAGTGGAATGCCGCCATTCCACAACATGTGTTTGATTTCGTATCTATGATTATCATCGAGTATTGGATGCTCCACTGCGCTAGCACCCACCCTAATTTATTAACGTGAAAGGCATAGTTGATATGATGTCCATCTAGTTCACCCCTGAAATATATCTACAGATCTAGACTTGCACTCATCTGGTACTTTATGTTATATTAGGTACATCTTTTACCAAACTTTTAGTTGTTTGAAAGCAGGAGAAGAAATACACAGATTTGAATTCCAGTCTTAGTCTTTTGTGTATGAATAATTAATTTGTTTTTGCAGTGAATTGTATGGTAACGAGCAGTACGAATCAGTCATCCAAAACCCTTATGAACAGCAACAACATTTGTATGAACAGCAGCACATGCAGTATGATCATCAACAACAGCAGCAGCAACCTAGCTATGAGCCGGTTGCCAATTATGAGCAGCCAATGACTCCAGTGAACATGCGCGGTCGCATGACAAGAGCACGTTTGAGAAGTAAGTACATTGTTGAATCATCTGTCAAACCAAAATCAATAAATAATAAATTCACCAAATGTGTATTATTTTACTAGTTACTTTCTAGCTTCCAAGGAAATTGAGTAATTGTACAACTTTTGAAAATAACGTAGAAAAATATTGTTTAAAAAATGATAAATGATGCACAAAGAAAAAATTTAAATGAACAAATTATAAAGAAGTCACTGAAAAAGTTCATGAAGTGCAGTTTGACAATGCAGTTACATTCAATAAGTGAAATAATTTACCACAAATTTGACATTGGCGTTGTGGTAAGCCGCTAACATATTGAAATCTCTACCAGCTGGAAAAATGGATCTTCACGGGAAGGAGAGACAAACCAAAGCAAACGTTTGCGTTTGTGTGAGTGAAAAAGTGAAGACTCATATCCGCTGTAGACTGCTCGATTAATATCTACCAGTTCACGCTGACTTCAGTGTCACAGTCGCAGTGTCGCACTGAGGACTCTTAATGCGGTTCGTTACCGGCTCTCATATATTGAATTGAATTGAAATCATCTTTATTCATCAAAAAATGTACAAATACATTTGAATAGTGTCAAATTACACAAGAATTAATAAAGTCACAACACATAATAATAGAAGTTACAATTTTGATAAAAACTAGATTCTAAAATCTCACAGTCAAATTGACATACTCCTGCAAGGAGTATAGGGATAGTCCCACCAAATATTCCTTTAACAGGGTGTCTACTGGTCGGGAAAAGGTCGGGAATTTTGAAATTTTCTGAATTTGGTCGGGAAAATAAGAAAATTGATTGTAACACATATTTTGACATACTTTTGTTAGGAGCGCATAATTAAATTGGCTGACATGAAACACAAGAATAATTCGATTTGTAGCTGGGAACAATTAGTCAATACATTTTTGCAATAGAATAATCAAATGCCATTTTCTAAATAGTGTGTGTTTTGCTATAGAACTGTGATTCCACATACCATTATTTCAATTTATTTGACCTTATACATTTTTGTCCAAGGTTGTAAAAACTTGAATTAGGTAATTTAAACAAGTATAACGCATTTTTGCAAGCAACTGTTCAGTCTCAAGCTATCTTTAATTTTTTTTAACATAAATATTATTACAAAGCCAAGTATGCGTGTTTTAATATAAGTAAACCTCAAATTGTGTGAAATAGCCCTCTAACACCTTCGATTACTGCAATTATTCCAGATGATAATGATGAATTACCAAAGAGACTTATAGAAAGGGCTCAGAACTCCCTGGGTTTAAAAATAATGTTATTTAAAAGATTGAAATTTCAAACGATTTTCTTAAGTACCGGTAAAATGGGGTGAAGTCGTACACTTATAGATGTTTTTCCCCAGAAACACCATAAAATGTATTCTTAAAATAATAAAAAAATCATAGTACATATTCCTTGATACTTTATCTACTTAGCCATAGTCATAAAAAACGTTTCAAAAATCCATGCTAGTTCTAAAAAAATTAAAAAAGTTTACGACTTCACCCCATAGGTTGGGGTGAAGTCATACACGTATTTACTTCACACTGTGTATGACTCTGGGCTAACAGAAGGTTGAAGTCTTATATTTAATTGTGTTTTTAAAAAGAAGAATCATAGTTTTCACAAAAAAATAATTAAATATCAGAACATATAACTTTTTATTAAAGCACTTTATCCTAAAATTAACCTAATTTAGTAGAAAAAAATTGGAAATTAGTTTTGCATTGAAAATAATATTCATGCTTATGGAAATATGTCGGTAATATAAATCTAACAAAATTTCTATGTAAATATATAAACTAACACATTGAAAATAATCTAATTACTTCACAGTCAAGTCATTATGTCTTTTAAGAAAATGCAGAATCCATTCTGTGCCTGGACTATTATTATTAAATCTTTTTTCCACTCTGCTGAACAACAATCTTAATATCCAAACTATGAAGAGGCTGGCCCCATTCTGCACACGTTGAAAGCACTTTTTTAAGTCTCTCTTCTTTCTCGGGTTTCAAAGCACTGTCCGTCGTATACACCTCAAGATGTTTTCCCCTTTTGTGTTCGCTAATCGTCATTCCAAGAACTTTATATTTTTCTGAAGCTGCTCGTAGAGATAGTTTTACATTTTTAACTTCAGCAATAGCTTTACGAAGGTTTTCTTCAGAGTACAGACGATTCCTCCGGCATCCACTTGGTTTATATTGTTGAGGCATTATGTACGACTTCACCCCACTAAAGTGCGATTTTGCAAATTAAAATTCATAAAGAACACAAATGAGCCTTGAATTGTTTGTAAACACACACAGAGCATCACAACACATCAACGAACAACAATAATGAAGTTTGGTTAGATTAGTCAAGTATGATTATTTGCATCAGAGAGGTTTAATCAATTTTTCAAAATTCCACCAAAATATTTAAAAAAATAATTTATAATTTACATTTTGTACTTTTTATTTATTATTTTTAAATGTATATTTAAAAAATATAAATCCAGTTTAATTTTAAAAAAGAAGATTTTTCTGGATTGCCCCAGGTGGCATGTAGCGCAAAATTTAACATGTGATGTCCTAGTGTACGACTTCACCCCAGGTGTACGACTTCGCCCCATTTTACGGTACAAGGTCTAAGTAAATTATTTAATGGCTTGAATTTCTAAACTGCCCTCTACTAATGTTAGAACAACATTCCTTAACAACTTGCAATATGTAGCTACTTGCTATTTTGATGGAGTCATCAGCCTACATTGCCCTGGAGTGGGTGATTTTCTTTTAATTGGCAGGTCAAAGGGTGACTGTTACATTTTTTTGTTGTGTTTTATAAGATTTTACTATTTTTTTTTTTGTGAAAAAAAAGAAAGCAGATGAAATGTTCCAATCTTCTAATTATTAGTGACCTCTTGTATATGCGGTGGCGAATCCACGGGGGAAGGGGAAATTCCTCCCCCCCCCCCAATCCCAAACGCAGAAGGAAAAAAGTAGAGAAAAGTAGAAAAAAGGTGGAATTCTTAAAGAATGGAAATAATAAAAAACAGTAAAGAAGTAGAAAATAGATGACAATATGTTAGAGGATAGAAATTGGTAGGACAGAAATGAAAATTAAAAAATACGAAAAAGGGTAAAAAGTTAAAAAAATAAGGATAAAAAAGTAGAAGAAAATAAAGGAGAGTTTTCAACGTTGCTGACAAGGGATGAAAATGAGACAGCAATGCCTAACCAACAATTGATTTTCTATTGCAAATTATTGTGTACTTCAGTACTTGGTCTAAAAATGATGTTAGTTCTGAAAGGTTTTTCTGGATTCTGCAGCTTATACATTCATAGCTGAGGACTATCATGGCAGAAAAAGCAGACTTGTTTTCTGAGCACTACTTTACATTCACTCAGATAATCACCCTAGAGCCTAGATCCTGGATCCTCAAAACGTTGTTGTACGTAATTTTTCTTGTGAATTTCATTTTTCATTAACAGTTTGTACAGTGGCGTAACTATGGGAAGGAATCAGAGGGATATTACTCCCCCCCCCCCCCGACAAAAAAATTAAATTTTTGAAGGCCATTGTGAGACAATTTTTGGCAAGAGTCAAAGAAGATGTCAGGAATCGCTAAAATGTGGGTTTGTATGAATTGTTATTTTATAAAACTTTTTCAAGGAGTACACCTCAATTTTTTGGAAATAAATTTTCAAGTATCCTACTCTACGTTACCCCAATCAGGAGCAGTGAGGGATCAAGTATAGAAAAGTAGAAGCTTCAAGTAATGTCCGATCTCCCATTGACAATAAAACAAGAACTATATAAAATTTGCATGGACCCATAACGTGTGTTGAAGTGTTAAGTTGGAAGAATTAATCCCTAGAATCACTTGAAATTTGGCTTTATAGAGGTAATTTTTAAAAAAATTTCTCGGGATTACCCCGAACCCCCGTTTTTGGAATAAATAGCCATGTATATTGCTTCAATTTATCTTTAGAGGACTACTACTCCAAATTACAAATTACGATTGTAATTATTGTACCGAGAGTCTAACTCTCCCAGCAACATCATTGGTCATCCTCCATCCTTGACTGACCCTGTAGTTATGCTACTGCTTTGTGTGATGTAACGATACACATTAAAAGAAGGTTATTAAAATTTGTGTTTCGTAATTTTTATACTTTCTAGGTCAAGTACCTCATAATGTAATTATTTTTTGAATAAATCTCTATTGTATATTGAACAATAATTTTATACCAGACAGTTGACAGTCAAGAGTCCCACATTTGTGGACTAATGATTTAGGGTGATCAATGATTGTTATCTGGGTGAATGTAAAGCAGGGCTAAAAGGGAACAATGGTTGTCCCTGGAAACCAGAACCAATGATAAATTTAAAAAGAGGACAAAGGGATTATTTAGAAGTAATTCTCATGTGTGAAATCTAGTTAGCTCCCAGGATTCATATTACAATATCTATTCATAGAATGTCATCTTTCAATTCAATTGATAGCTGCTGTCTCAACCAATAATATAATTTTTTTGTAGTTAAGTTCATATTATGAACATTTTATTGTGATATTCCCACTTAATGTTTATATCACATAAAAACGTTAAATTATGTGTTGAACTTGCAATTTTTGCTACATTGATTGCTCTATTTTTCACTCAGAAATTAACTTATATTATATATTATATTTACACCCATAAGAAAACGTTTCTGTTTTTTTGGCAGTATAGGACGTTGTAGAGGCATTTAATCATTTTAACCCCCCCCCCCCTTAAAAAAATCTGCTGCTGGATCCACTCTGTGTAATTGTAAGCACCCACATTGTAAGCAATCAACATTGCAGACTAATTCACGCTATCGGTGTTGCATCTGCCTCCGCTGTTCTTAGGTTCTCATTTTTGCAAGCCCGAGGAGTCCCTTACAATGTCTAGGTAAAAGAGTCTTAGTTACTACCACCGTTTATCAAAATGTTGTGGAATATATTGCCTGAAGTAAAATTGGTTTTGTAGAACTTTTGAGGTCGGGAATTTTGGAAATGTGGCCGGGAAAAGTCGGGAATTTACAATTAGCAACTAGTAGACACCCTGTTTAATTTCTTATGTATGTTGTATTCAACCTCCTCTATTTCCTGCAACTCTCTAGGAAGTGTATTGAAAAATTTTCTCCCCATAAAGAGTGTTTTTTTTTCTTATAGAAGTCCAATCTATGCCTCTCCGTGATCCTTCCAAATCTGGTGTTGTAGCCATGTGTTTCGTTTCTTGGTTCCGTTAAAGAGTATTTTTTAAAGTGCATGACTACATCAAAAATATATTGCCCATAGATTGTTAAAATACCAAATTGTGGAAAACGAGTTTTACTGAGACAATTCTTTTTAAATTCATTATTATTCTAAGAGCCCTTTTTTGTTGCAATAGTATTCTATCAAGGTTACTCTTGGTTGTGCTTCCATAGATCGCAAGTCCGTATGCCAGATGAGAATGAATTAATGAGTGGTACAGGGTTTTCATTGTCTGTATACTGCAGATATTTGTCATTTGCCGCAAAGCAAAAAGGCCGGGGGATATCTTTTTTACAACCTGAGAAACATGTTTATCCCATGATAAGTTGCTATCAATATCTAGGCCTAAGAATTTTGTGCTATCCACCAGTTCTAAGGTTTCGCCGTTTATTGCAACATTTAGGGACCAGTAATTAATTCTTCGCCTTGTTGAAAACGGGACAACAATTGACTTACTGGCATTTAAAAGAAGATTCCTGTTATTTAGAAATTCATTCACAGAAGACAGGCCAATAGCGGATGCTGCTTCAATCTCTTCAATGGATTCACCCGAGAAGATGATGTTAGCATCATCAGCATAAAGACAAACAGCAGCTTGCCCTCGGACTACCCCAGGCAACCCCTTGATGTAGCATAGGAATAATAAAGGACCCAATATTGAACCTTGAGGGACACCATATTTCAGACTCCTCAGGTCAGAGCGGTATCTGATTTTATATTGCAGCGCATGCGTCTCTTCAATATGCTCTATCTCGACAAATTGCTGCCTATCCTTCAAGTACGATGCAAACCATGTCTGTTCAATTCCATTTATACCTAGAGTCTTCAACGTATCTAACAAAACATTATGCCTCACACTGTCAAAAGCACGAGTCATATCTAAGAATGTGCCAATAACTTTCTCCCCTTTGTCTATAGCATTTACGATAGAGTTAATAAAATCGACTCCGGCAGTTATAGTTGACGTTTTTGAGCGAAAACCATGCTGCTCTTTGTCCAAAATGTTTTTTGTTTCTAAAAATTCCATTAGTTGCATGTACACCACACGTTCAATAATTTTAGAAAATACCGATAAAATAGATACTGGCCTATAACACGCAGGCTCTCCAACATCACCCTTCTTAAATATTGGAAAAACCCTGGCTACCTTTAAAATGTTTGGAAAATGGCCCGATATCAAGGAGGAATTTATTATATTTATTTAATTATTGCCGGCAAGACTTTTTTAACTACTGTAATTGGAATGTCATCTGGCCCTGAAGAAAGTTTATTTTCAAATGACATTATTATTTTTACTAGCTCAGATTCTGAAATAGTTTTGAATCTGAATCTCAGTGTGGATTGACAGTTTGGATAGATCGGGGTTTCAACAGGTTCACATCTATCTGGAATATTTGTTATGACAAACTTATCTACGGCTGTAACAAAAAAATCATTAAAAATATTACTAATAGTAAGAGGATTCGTTACATGACTTCCATTATCTATAACACTTATATTTGAGTTTTTCTTTTTGTTTTTACCAACATTATCGTTAACAGTCTTCCAGATTACTCTATTTTTATTTCTTGCATTGGCGACTTTTTTGTCAAAGACTTTTTGCTTATTTATTGCTATTTTATGTCTCAAATCTCTTTTCCTAGTTTTAATTTGATCCTTTAAGTCCTCACTCTTTGCATTTCTAAATATTCTCTCAAGCTGTAATAACTTCCTCTTTTTTCTAATGACGTCACTGCTCGAACATTTATCCTTATTTGATTCTTTCTCATTCATAAATATCTTTGGAAAATTAATGTTGAAATAATAAGAAATATTTGAAATAAAGACATTATACTTCTCACTTACTGAAGATTGATAAACTTCCAACCAATTGACGCCCTCTAAATCTTTAAAAAATATTCAAATTACAGTCGTCAAATCTCCTGCTCAGACTTCGTATTGTTTTTTTGTGAATGTTACTAACATTAAGAATTTCAAATAGCTGAGCATCGTGATCTGATATATGGGTTATAATGCCTGACACAAGTTCTCATCACAAATATTAGTAATAAAATTATCAATAGCTGTTTCAGAGGTTGTAGTTATTCTAGTTGGAAAATCGACCTTGAATGACATAATATACATTATTAGAATATTTTTGAACTTATGGTAAACATTATTCTTTTCTAGTACATTGATATTTATGTCACCGGCTAGTACAACCTTTTGTATTTTTTACACAGAATTTCAAGCAAGATTTCGAGTTTATCTAAAAATGAATCTAAGAAACAATGTTGAGGTGTTCTGTATAAACAGGCCATAACAAAAGAGAAATTATTAATTGAAAATTCGGTCACACAACACTCAAATTCTTTTTCCGTCGTTATCGACTGTATTGCCGGCAGTTCAACTGGCCTGCATCTTGAATAGATTTTATTACTAACTACAATCATGACCCCGCCTCCCACATTATTACTCCTAGAGAATTTAGAGCTTATAGTATAGTCGGGTATATTTAACAGCGCAGTTTCAGCTGCTGACATCTTGTGCTCAGAAATAGCTAGTATGTCAGGTTTCAGCTCCTCTAAATTAATTCTTAACAAATCTAAACGGGATGGTAAGTGCTGAACATTCTAATGTAAGATTTATATTCTTCCGATTCCATCCTGCGAGATACTTCTAGCTAGGGTTGAGTAGTTTTCACCAAAAAAATCAAGTAATACTGCGCGTTAATTGTGTTTCTGTAGTTAATTGATGTCTTTAATGTTTTTATTTAAAAAATTACATTCAAACGTCGTTATGCTGCGCGTTGATTGATTTGTTTAAAGTACATTCAAACGTCGTTTGCTGGCATTTATTTCACTGCATCTTCGTGACATTTGTTCAATAATAGTAATTATTACTAAGATGCGGCGATAGGATAATTAGTATTATTATAAATTAGGTATTACTTGATTTTTTCGAATACGATGTCTTCTATTGAAAGTGGAGATAAAGGCACATTTACATCCCCTCCAAAGAAATGCGAGAAGGCTAGTCCCTTAAGCAGGGTCTACACGCTAGGACTTATGCTAGGTTTTAACTGTACCGTGAAAACACAGTTGAAAGGTTGTGTGTGGACCGTAAAACTGACGTTTTGCGCGAACTGAATGAAGACGACAGTTATCTCGCAAAACTGATGACAAAGGCATTATTTTGACTGTCGGTTTAGCTGACCTTTGACAAGTCCTGACGTGTAGACACTTATTGCGTTTTAACTGTCAGTTTCTCCGCAGTTTTCAACTACTCGTTGCATAGGTTCTAGCTTCGCTCTACTCTTTCTTTTATTATTATTATTATTTTATAAGATATCATTTTTATAATTATTGGTGATACCTTAGATAATAGAAAGCAAAAGCCTATAATAAAAACTTAGAAAACACTTTTAAGTGGAGATTATGACTCACGTTATGGCGTGTCGGCCGTTTCACTCTGATGTTAAGAGCATCATCAGACGACCCACAGTGCACTCGTTCTTTCGTTTACTGTGGGTCGTCTGACGATGCTCTTAACATCAGAGTGAAACAGCCGTCACGCCATAACGTGAGTCACAATTTCCACTTGAAATTGTATTTTAAGTTTTTATTATATATTAGTGGAAACAAGATGGATCTTCAACATCATATAAAGCAATATGTTTCGCAGTCCAAACTTAGATAATTACGCCAATCTTCGTTTTCATCACACAATTCTCGTAGCAATGCAACTTGAGAATCACACAATTCTTGTAGCAATGCAACTTGAGAAAATAGTTTTCTTCTCAACAACCATTCCTTACACTAACATGTACTTATCGTACGCTCCATTTTTTTTCTTATTTTTACCCATTTATCACCCTCTCTTTTTTCTTATTTTTCTTCAGACACAAAAGAAACGCTGCAAGAAGTAGTAGTTCTTCCATGGCTGATGGCAAACTGAACACAAACGAAAAGAAAATTCTATTAGAAAACGTACTTTAAAACGTAATGGTGTGGACGCAAGTTTTCATAACTTCTTAACTGAAGTTTTGACTAACAGTTGAGTCATAGCGCAAATCCTTGCTGTAGACCCTGCTTAAAGGCGAAAAAGTATGATTTTAAATGCATAAAAAAGAAATTCTTGAGAGCAATAATATTAATATTACGTCTGTAGTGAAGAAAATAGTAACAGCAACTGCTTTTGTAGGGCTTCGGTTTATAGAGTTATAAAAGATTATTATCGGGCCAACCACAAACTTTCATCACCCAAAAAATTAAAACGTAGATTGACCATTGTTGATACTACAGATGAAAGTAATTGATGCTAATAGACGTAAAGTACATAGTTTCTTTTTGAATAATGAACTACCAAAAGTTCTGTCAGCTGTAAATGAGGACTCAACCCAACCAAATTTTAAAAGAACATAATTTGAAAAGAAGGTCTACAGCTGAAAAGATTATAGAACATTTGGAAAACAATCTTTTTTGTCAATATCAGTTCAAATAAAATACTATGTCGAAATAAAATTCTTCTTTATGGTGGCGAAGGTGATATTGTGGAAGGTATCCATAATGAATAATAAGACGAAATTGTCACAACCACATTTATTAGAAAATATTGAGAAACTAGTTTCGGTTGTTTACCATTATCAATCTCAATCAAACTAAAACTAAAGTACTGGGAAGCTTAATATATACTGAACATGGAATGATACTATTGGCTAACAAGTCACGCCCCCTGGTGGGACTCGTATTTTTGCTTGTTACTCCTCCCACCAGGGGGCGTGACTTGTCAGTCAATCACAACCTTTGATGAAGGTCATCCTCTTTCTTGCTTAGCCAATAGTATCATTCCATGTTCAGTATATATTGATAATAATAATAATTAAATGCACAAAAAATAAATTCTTGATAGCAATAATATTAATATTACGTGAAGAAAGTAGTAACAGCATCTCATATTAAGCTTCTCAGTACTTTAGTTTTAGTTTGATAGAGATTGATAATGGTATAACAACTGAAACTAGTTTCTCAATATTTTTTAATAAATGTGGTTGTGACAATTTCGTCTTATTATTCATTTCAAAATCAAATATTCAGAGTAAATTTATTTTTTTAATTACTACATCTAAAAAAATATGCAGGAACTAGTGATGGAAGATTCTCATTTAAATCACAAAATACGATCTAAAATGACTAAAATAGGGTAAAAACACTGTTCATCGACTAAGTCTGGTAGCTACAACTGTTGATTGTTTGACCATTGTTTACAATATTATCGCATTATTACCCGTTATTTGATTAGTATGCCTGTTAATATAACTTCAGTTGTGCTAATTATAATTAATTTCATCTTTACATAAATCAATTTCAAAAATATCAAATAACTTATTGTAGTGTAGACTACGAATGAAGGGTGAGCAATGATAAAGTTATAATATGAAATGTATTTCAACCTAATTTTTAAAAAATCATCCTTGTCAACTTGTTTGTTATTTCTGAACAAAATTTATCACCAACCTTCCTAAGTTATCAGGAATCGAATTCGATAATTAATAATTGCTTTCAATGAAAACAGCGGTTTCCAGCTCTGCAAGACAGGAGAGCTGAAAGATACCTGGACAAAAATAAAAATCAAAGCTGGATAATAAAGTCATGCAAAAAATGAGAAGAGTGTAAAGTGTGTTAGTAAAAATGTATAGAAAATGCAACAAAGACAAAAAAATTCAGCAACACTACTAGTGAGAAGAGAAACATTCTTTCTTTTCTTCAACAATTTTCTCCATGTTGAGCAAGTATGTCGATGCCATTCGAATACATTGGTCAAGATGGTCATCATTAAGTCTATTTCTAGTGAACTCCGACCATTTGTTAGGGTATTAATCACACTCAATAGGTCTACTTTTTCTCAAACGATTCATTTTAATAGACACCACAATTGTTTTTTATGAATAATAAATTCTATTTTATTCACATATCATGAATAAGACTCAAGGTTATAGGAATAATCATTAGTATTGAAGATCGCAAACCGGGCCGCGAGCTAACGTTACCGTGAGCTACTAGTAGCTCGCGTTCAATAGTTTGGTGACCTCTGGACTACAGTCCGGCGATATTCGTCTATCCGGTGTGAAGCCCACTTTATTCTGGATAGAAAATCAATGCTTCTCCATTTATTTATTTGCAAAACTCATATGGATGCATACTCGATTTAAACCCCAAATCTTGCTCCCCCATACCAAAAATGGTAAAACAAGTAAACTAGAAATGAGAACTTCATGAATGCTAACTAAAAAAATAATGATAATATGGTTGATTAAATACACGAGAATATGTGGATCTTTTTCTTCAATCTCTTGTACACTCATGTGGACATGTGATGTCTTGTACATTTCTCAATGTTGACACTCAGTTGATTCATCCTGCACCAGATTTTAGTGATAAGTCTTTATTGGTAAAGATTAAGTCACTATCGGTTGTTTAGGTAAAAAGTAAGTTGTTTTAGATATGAATTGTCGCTCTCAACCAATAATTATTGGCACTAATAAATTGATCGGTTTTGTTTTCAATTTTATCTGAAATCTTGTCTAAATGAAAATAAACAAATTCTCCGGGTGCTTCTAACAAAAGGCTCTCACGATTTTTTCGGTATCCTCATGCTGTTGCATTTCATTAATTTTAAATATTTTTTTCACAGATTTGAATGCTGGAAATCAGCCGACTCCACAACCAACTCCTGTACATTCTTCTGTTCCAAACAAGAAAATCGCAGTCGAAGAGAAACAGAAGAGAAAGCCATACATACGCAAAAACTTTTCAGAAAGTTTGTCTGAAGACGAAGCTTGCTTGTATCAATACATTAAAACTGGCAAGCTTTCTTTGCAGGTAAGAGTTCGATCACGCGAAACAAGCGTAAACATCCATTGACACAGGTCAAAAATACTTTTCATCAAGTAATATTTTTCACTATTGAGTCAAGTTGAAGGACTTTGTTGGTTTATCTCAATAAATTATTTTCAAGTTGGATTCTTGATTTCAATTATGAATCAGAGCTCGATGAGTACGGACGTTTCGGTTGTAATAAGATTAATTATTGACGGTAATCAACATGTTTTGAATTATTGATATGGCTTCATATTCCAATATTGTTATAATATGCTGTGAAATATTTCTGGCTCCTGTAGTCAATATTATAGTGTCCCTTTCCTAAAGTAACATTACTTGATTTCTGTAATGGCAGATAAAGCGGGCACAAGCAAAACAGAATTGCACTGAATTACACAGGATTGCACTTTACAGTTATTTAATTGCGGAATTTTTGCATAGCATAACCTTTAATAAATTACAGTTTATAAATTAACGCTTTCTTGTTTATACGAATAGAAATACCGGTTTATGCCAGTTAGCGATAAGGAAGAGCGAAATCAAAACCGACTGTTCAACACTGTCTGATAGCAACTTGAGACGAACCTTGCAAAGGTTGAATGGGACCACCGCTGAATGATGCTTTATCATTTGAAAAAAAAAACAATTATTCAAATCTGTTCAATAGTGTTTGAGTAATTGATGTACCAACATGAAAAAGATAAAAAAAACCAGGTCGAATTGAAAACCTCCTCCTCTTTCTCAAGTTGGTTGAAAACATGAAATTTCGTATTTTTCAAAATTCTAAAATATTTTGCTACTTTTCCTGAGTACCTAATTAGCAGATTAAATTTTTCTCCTAGCATAGAATTTGAGAATTTAATTTTGCAAATTCATTCAGCTTTGAATCAGATCGTTCATGAATTTCTTAAATTTCATGGTACAAGAAAAATTCAAGTTGGTACGTAATCAGTAGAGTAAATAAATAATGATAGAATTTTTAAAATATTCAAATATCTGAAATTTCATGGCATTCCACTTTTGTAGTGGGAATAAAAGACGTGCACGCTTGCATGTAGATTCAAATATTTTGTTTCCCAGATTTAGTATAAGCAAGCTTGCGCAAGCGTGCCCTTGCTCATGGGGAACAATGTGACCACCACCGATCAGTTACAACTTGTTTAATGCTATAATTATGCTATAATTATGCTATACTACCAAATCAAATCAAATCCAAACGACATTGAATTGAGCAACTTCTACCGCAGGTACAGAAACACTCTGACAATTTTAATAAATCAAACAAAAGAGCAATATTACAAGGAAAAATTGAATGAAGCTGGAAAAGATCATAAAAAAATATGGAAAGTGATTAGAGATGCCACAGATTCCATGCAAAATACAAAAATGAAATTGGAGAGTATAAAAATAAATGATGATGTTGTAACATTGTCAGAAAATCCGGTAGCTGTACTGAATCACATGAACGATTTTTTCTCCAATATTGGAGAGAATATGGCAAAAAAGATAGCAGACGATTTGGAGAAGTCGGTAAATCAATTAATTTCAGAAAATAAACCTATTACAAGAACTGTGAATTCCATGTATTTCCATCCAACAAATGAGCAAGAAATACTAGAGACTATTGACACCTTACGTAATGACAGTTCTCCAGGACTTGATGGTTTCAATAACAGGACAATAAAGAGTATAAAAGATTTTATTGCAAAGCCATTAACTCACATATTTAATTTAAGTTTGTCAAAAGGAGTGTTCCCAAGAGCTATGAAAGAAATATGTGTTAGACCATTGCATAAGGGAGATGATAAACTAATTGCTACTAATTATAGACCTATTTCATTAATAAGTAATATTTCTAAAATATTGGAGAAATTAGTAAAAAAACGTCTAGTAAATTACTTGGAGAAAAGCAACTTATTGTCTTCAAATCAGTTTGGCTTTCGTGAGGGAATGAGTACAGAGGATGCAGTTATTGAATTGTCAAAGTTTGTTATAAATAAATTGGATAATAATAAAAAATGCGCTGCAATTTTCCTAGATTTAGCCAAGGCTTTTGATACTGTAACTCATGGCTTGCTGTTGAAGAAATTAGAAGCTATGGGGATAAGAGGAATTCCATTGGAGTGGTTTAAATCGTACCTCAGCAACCGGCAACAAAAGGTCAAAGTAGAAAACCATCTAAGTGAAGAGAGAACTATAAAATTTGGAATACCTCAAGGGACTGTTCTAGGACCTATTTTGTACTTGGTATTTGCAAATGAGCTGTGCTCAATTCCAATTCGAGGGAGAGTCATAGCTTTTGCCGATGATACAGCTCTACTCTTTGAGGGGAATACCTGGGATGAGGTTCTCAATACAGCTGAAGCTGAAGTAACTATAATCAATAAATGGCTGAAGAATAACCTTCTAACAATTAATGCAAACAAAACTAAATTTCTAGCGTTTTCTTTAACGGATCACACAAAGCCATCAAGAACTTCACTTAAGCTGCATCAATGCACAGACATAAGCCAGCCGTGTGATTGTCCTACACTCCAAAGGATTGATAGAATAAAATATTTAGGCACAATAGTGGATGATAATCTGAAGTGGGATTGGCACATCATTCAAAATGTAAAAAGGATCAGAAAACTAATTTTCAAATTCTACCAGCTTCGCAGGATCCTGAACCATGAAACGTTAAAAGCAGTTTATTATTCGTTAGTAGAATCTATTCTAAGATATAACATAATTGTTTGGGGAGCTACAAATTACACTCATATTGAACCTTTATTTGTAACTCAGAAACGCATACTTAAAATAATACATTTTAAAAATAATCAGTCTCCAACAATTGAACTATTCAAAGAAAGTAGAGTACTCAGTGTTAGACAACTTTTTATTCAGGCAGCGCTCTCATACTTGAAGAAAAGACCAGAACAATTTAGATTTGTAGATCACATTCATCATACTAGGTTAAGAAATGTAAATATTGTTATTCCCAGAATGAACACAGCGTTTGGGCAAAGATCCTTTATTTACATAGCACCAAGAATGTATAACATTATTCCTGTAGATATAAAAGTAGAAAGAATTATTTATCGGTTCAAAAGAAAATTAATAAATTGGATGATAGATCAGGAAGTAACGCAATTTGAAAATTTAGTAAGAGTACATATCAATTAATTATTATATTTTTGTTTGCATTTATAATTTTCTTGTATTATTATGATGATATATTATTATCACTGAGTAGCTATTTCGTATAACTCTAGGTAATTTTTATTATTTTTTTAATTTTTCACATTTATTAATTTTGTTTAATTACATAATATGCACTAACATTTATCATAACATTTTAAACTACTAACTTCATTTTTGAAAAATGTTTCAACTATATATTATATAGCACTAAAAAAAAAAAAAAAAAAAAAAAAAAAAAAAATAATTATAATATTGACAGACTCATATACCCCAACACATAGTTTTTTATAGTGGGGTTTCTAAAGGTGTATTACTGACATAGAATATACTGTATTTATGAAGTTTAACTAAATTTTTTGTAATTATTATATTATTGATTGAATAAATTTTGATTTGATTTGATTTGATTTGATTTGTTTTATACGTTCTGCATCAGTATTATCGGTTTTTACGAGCACGCGTGCGCCACCACTTTAGTGGCGCAAGCGCGCGTTCATTTTCAAGCAGTATTCTACTGTATTTTGTCTTATAACTGAATATTTTTCAACATAAGATTCAACTGATTTAAATTTTATTTGCAGGTTGTTGTTGATGACTGGATAGAAGCATACAAAGGAAATCGGGATACTGCTCTTTTAGGCCTCATGCAGTTCTTTATCAATGCATCTGGCTGCAAAGGAAAGATCACTTCTCAGATGGCTGCCAACATGGAGCACGCTGCCATTATTCGTAAAATGACTGAAGAGTTCGATGAGGTCAGTTGCAAAAGTTATTATTATTACTTACTAACCTAACGCAAGCGCTATAAGCTCTCCTACCACTCTGTATCATAACCTGAAAAATTAACCTTAAATATAATTGGTGTAGTAGATCTCTGGTAAGATTGCGGTCATGGATTCGATTTTCGTTCAGCCTGACATATTTTATGTAATGATTCACCTCATTACCCTTGCACAAGACTCAGATAATTAACAATTATTTTGTGATGTGATTATCCACGGCAATATTAGTGTCATTATTCATTTTATTAAAATGAACTGTGAAATATTTATAGTTCATTTTTTATTAAATCTCAATTTTTCTCTGCAATAGTTATTCAACATTACAATTTATATAAAAGATTAAGAAAAGTAATTCCCACGTAGGCGATCTTGTGCGTTGTGTGGAATTGAGTCCATGTTTCAAGTGTCAAGAAATGAAGTGAGTTTTATTAAGTTAAATTGAGTTTATTCAGTTAAGGTGATTATTTTTGATAACTTGAACTAAGTTCGGCTCCACCTACTTTGTTACCAAGTTATTTAGTATAAATCATGATAATGTTGTATTGCATTGGGTTTACTCCTTCAGCCTGCAAATCACTCGTCCTGCTAGATATGTAAAGTAATGTAGATTCATAGATAGGGCGGTCAATAAAGACGATACGGTGTGGCGTGTGTGTATGTATGGCGTGGCGAAATTTTGTGATAACTACAGAGCATTGGATGGCTCAGCATGTATATCAACGGCCAATAAATTGCCTGAACACAAATTTATTCTCTTTTATGATACAATAAAATACTGATAACCACAATGTTACATTTGTTGAGCTGAATAACTTCTTGGTTTCCAGGAAAGTGGCGAATACCCATTGATTATGACAGGTCAGCAGTGGAAAAAATTCAGACAGAATTTTTGTGATTTTGTTGCTCTACTTGTGAAGCAGTGCCAGTATTCTATAATTTATGATCAATATTTGATGGACAATGTTATCTCACTTCTTACTGGACTTTCGGATTCACAAGTTCGTGCGTTCAGACACACAGCAACTTTGGCAGGTACGTTACTGAACTTTATCATTAACAGTAATAATAATATTATTTTCACGCTTTATAAAGAGTTATAAATATTTTCTATTGCGATCTTTTAAATTATAGATTAGATGAATGCTGTATGATCTATCAAAATTAGGAATGAGTGGGATGAGCTCTGTGCAAATTTTATTATTTAGAATGTAAAACAAGAAAATTCCGGTATCAATATCATTTTTTTCATTTGGAGTAAATCATATGAGCATGACTGTAATACTCGGGGTGTGATAATTTTGTGTTGCATGAGGAAATCTATGTAATTTAATCTTTTTACATTTTATAGAAATTATTTCTATCCATTCACACAAATCAGATAAAATAAAAGGAATTTATAAATAAATATATATAAAATCTCAACTAAAAAGAACAAAATAGTTTTAATAGATCTAAACCAAGACTACTCTACTCATAATATGCCATGACAATACAAAATTATAGAATAAATTTTGATTTATTTTATTAACAGTATTAAAAAATATAAAAAATGTCAACTCTTCGTATCACCATCATTGAATATTTTTTTCTGTTTGTTAAGTAACGCTTATAAAATACGCTTAACTTTTTCTCATAGCTATGAAGCTGATGACTGCTCTAGTGGATGTTGCTCTGGTGGTCTCAATCAACTTAGACAACACACAGCGGCAATATGAGGCCGAACGACAGAAAGCTCGTGATAAAAGAGCTAGTGACCGATTAGAATCTCTAATGGCGAAAAGGCAAGAACTGGAGGAGAATATGGATGAAATAAAAAACATGCTAACATACATGTTCAAGTCTGTCTTTGTCCATCGTTACCGGTAATTCATCTCATTTAAAATTCATAGAAAACAAATACTAGTATGGGAGAGTCTTATGAAGATTCTAAAAAATTCAGTTCTATTCTTGTTATGAAGGAAAATATTGTTGAAGGACAGTAAGCTGATAAATGCTGAGAAACTTGCTATATTTCCAATTGTGGATTCAGCCTTCTTATAAAGGAATAATAATCCTAGCGTTTACATTTCGGTAGCTTAAAGCGCAAAAATAGTAGTTGTACGAATAGTGGAATCTCCAATCACACAGAATGTGTAAAACTAGTCACAATAAGTTTTTAATTTTTGATCGAATTAATATCTAAGGAAATGAAGATACATTCAGATCTTTGATATATTTCATACTGCAAATTGTCATGTGCCCTTGTCTCTGATCACTCACTCATTCTTCCACACCAAGTAACTTCATAATCAGTAATTTTGACTCACATTAAAATTTTGTAATAGGAGCACTTTTGTAACGTGAGTCTGTTATTTCTTTACGTTCTATTGTATATTTAGTCAAGATGAATTAATAAAAATATTATCATCCTCTTTTTCTTTATACTGAGTTAATCTTGCTTACACGTTGTATTATAGGGATACTCTTCCAGAAATAAGAGCAATTTGTATGGCTGAAATAGGTGTATGGATGAAAAAATTTCATCAGAACTTTTTGGATGATTCTTATCTAAAGTATATTGGGTGGACTCTTCACGATAAAGTAGGAGAAGTCAGATTGAAATGCTTGCAGGTAAAGTATTTTTTACATTTTGTTATACGATGCTATTTTCCCCGTAAAGGTCAATATTGCAATACCTAGTATGGTTAATAGCATGTATGCCATCTTATACAATTTTTACGCAAGTAATTTTGTTTAAACCGATATTTCTAATAAGTCTTTGGTAAATGTTGCAAAACAATAATTTCTTCTCTCTGTATTAGATCTGAGAAAGGAGTCACAGTTATGACAAATATTAGAATTATTGTATGGGTAGGTCAATCAATCTGAGATATGCAAACTAGATATGAGGCGTATTTACTGGAACAGGTATTTTTACTGAGTATTTGAACGTACGGACTAGCACCTAGTATTTGAAAAACAAAATACTAGGTTTCAGATATCTGTGAGTATTTATAGAAACTAGTAAACTACGCGACTTCAGTACAATCAGTGACTTCAAGTCCCCATTCCAATTTTCGGAGTGGGAGTGGAGCTTTGTAATTTGTAGTTGCACAGTAGCTAATAGCTCATCTCTCATTATGGAACTATTCAACTACTCACTCACTCCTCTCTATTCACTATACTCGATAATAGGCGCATGCTTATCTCGCTACAGCTACAGCACATTTGAAAGCAACTCAATAATTAGATTCGTGCTGTATTTAACGCGAGTAATAAAGATTCGTGCTGTATTTAACACGAGAAACAGTAGTAGTACCAGTACGGTAGTTCTACAACGTCCGACGTGTACTCTTACTCTGGCGAACTGGCTAATATAAAATACTGGGAACGGGGAATTGGCTATATCGGGAACTCGCTGTATCTTTGTTAAATGTCCTATGCTTATAAAACTGTCCTGAGGAGGAATTCGGTATATGTGTCGACTAGGGGAATTCCCTATATCTGGAATTCACTGTATGTCAGCCGGAGGAATTGCCTATATCAGGAACCGGCTGTATCGTCGCTAGCTGGAACTCACTATATCTGACGTCACACCTACGTCACAGCACTCGCACGCGTACTGTGACAGCTCCATGTGGGTCTACGTCTACAGCGTCCTATGACGGTTCCACAGCTCCAGGTGGGTCCACCGATACGGCCATAAAATACCAACACCATTCATCTACCCCAGTGATGGACAACTCTGCCTGTTAGCGCGCGGCTTCCCACGCTCTGCTATTTTAAATTAACACAATTTAAATAAATAGTGACAGAGTATAAACGTATTATAACTTGGCCATTGTAAGCCAAATGCCACTGACTGACTGATTCATCACTATTTCTTGAAAACCATGCGGCTAGAAAAGTAGAAATTTGGTGCACATGTCCAGTTAAGATCCCCAAATGCATACTAAGAGCAGGATTTACCTGAAAACCCACAGTTGATTTTTTTAACTTCTTACCACCTTTTCCTAATCATTATTATTAATTAGAATTTATACTTACAACCAAAAAATAATATTTCTATATCATATTTTTTCTACAAGCATTACAAAAATTCAATTATTTACATACGTTTCTGAATACAATATAGCACAGCCGGCAGAGAGAAACTTGTGAGCTAGCTGCAAGTTCATTTTATAATACAATATTAATAGAAATACAAAAAAAATACCCTACAATCTGACTTTAACCTATCTTGTGAAGCCAGAAAAGCTAACTACCATTGGTTGACTGATCCACCACAGTTTCTCGAAAACCATGTGAAATTTCTAGCATTTGGGACCAAAAACAGCAATTTTTAAAAATTAATTTTATCACCGTTTCTCAAGAACTATGTGGCCTTATAAGTTGAGTATCCAGGTTCATTCAAGCCTCTAGTTGAGCAAAATTTTTACCAGGTGTTAAAATTTATTACTTTTAAAATTTTGTTGCGTATATATCTCCGCCTCCCATCAGTGGTTTTAGTTGGACGGCTAAAACGTGGGAAGCGATCCTGCTGGCTAGTCATATAATATATGATACAATGATATAGTGTACGCTGCACCGTCCTTGGAGGTGTAAGGGAGAATAGCATAATATAGAAAGTGAAGCAGAGTCATTGCAGCACAGGAGATACCATTTTCATTGCAAATTTCAATACAGTGGAACTGTAACATGCAAAGTGACATTGTTGAACTCAAACACTCGCTAGGCGGGTGTATGCATTTATTGTGGTGCATGTCCGCGACTAGAGTTGCTCTGTGAAATGAGGCTCTTAGGCTACTAACACCATTCCCTTTTAAAAAAAAATTTGTCCAGACATTTGCTAACAATAGCTAATGCCTTAGGTGCTTCATGTTTATAAATTGATTGGAATGATTCATTTCCCTCAAAATTTCTATCGTAATTATTCTCGTAATTTTCCAATATATTTATTTTAATAATAATTGTAGAATACTAAATTCAACAAGCCTAAAAGACTTATAGAATGGTCAAAAATGAACCATTTTGTTTTGTATTTTGGTAAGTTACTATTTCCAAGTACTTTTTGTACAAATAACTTGAAAAATAGCACTTTTAGAGCCGTACTATACAGAGGCACTACAGTCGCGGTCGCGCGTCACAATTTTTGGCCAAATTACACCAGCCCATGCTGGAGGGGGGTGAACATTTTAAAAATTAGAAAAATTATTAGATAGGCCTACATTAATAGGATAGCTGAACATTTTTATAAATAGTAGAGATAGGCAGTTGAAAAATAAATATCTCATCATATAAACAATCAATATGAGTCGCGCCGCGACTCAAAAAATGTTAGTTCTGCACACCAAGTTCATATGAATAGTAACAATCAGTATACTTTAGAATTAGATACTGCCATACAATAAGGATGAATATAGAATATGATGGTTGGTAAATGATACTACTACTACTACTAGCGGCCTGGCAAGGGGGCGGACCGCACCGCGTTCCAGCCCTAGGGAGATGACAAAAAGCTGATCTAATATATAATGATTATATATGATTGTATGCATATAATGATTATAATTTCAAAATTTGAATCAAATTATGAAAATAATATGATTTGTTAAACTTTTGTGCTAATATGGACTCCAAATAAGTGTTAAAAGTGAACCTATAAGTTACCAAATGATTCACGTGTTCTTCGAGGCTGGACCCAAACACTTATTAGAATTAATTTTAACCGATAATGCGGGATAAAATGAATGTATTAAGTGTCTAGAATCGCTTAAAAAGCGTGTACGATGTGATTATTTTCGTAATTTTTCCCCTAGGATAGGATCCCCGGACACCACTCTTATATAGAAAAGTTCAATAATTATTGTTTGTTTTCAATGCATTTTTCTCTCTTATGTTCTTGTTTGTACTTTCATCACATATATTTATTATACATATTATTGAACGAGCGTATTTAGTTCTCTGTTTTGACTCGTGACTCGAGGCTCGCGGTTTTGTCTGTATGTTTGTATGTTCGATAACTTTCGAACGCTTTGACCAATCAGCTTCTCATGAGAACATCCCATTCGAATATTTCTGGATTTTCCAATTAGACAGCTATTTTTCAAGAGAATTACGACATGCAATTGTATGGAGCCCAACCATTCCTGCAATTGCAGTTCGCAATTCAATTCAATTCGCAATTGAATTCTGAAGGAATTAAATTAGAAATTTTGTCAGACGCCTGGCCCGAGTCAATACTCTGGTTTATGAGTTTTTTCCTCACCTGGCAATATAATTAATTATTATCACAAAAGAATGAAGAAATTTAATTGAAAACACACTTAATATTTGAAATATCCCTTTAAAATGGACAAAAGTTCAATAATCTTTGAACTTGTAAACTACGTTTCTGACGTGAGAGATACAAATTAAGGATTGACCATGATGATGGTGTAATTGTTCAAGGTGGGAGACAAGTTGAAATAACGCCCTGGGACAAGGAAACTACATTTTTAAACAGTTTAATATAATTTTGTAATAGTTATATTTTAATTAATTACCATTTATTTGATTATCATTATTTGTTTTAAAACGATTTAAATATAATTTCTAACTAAGCCTAGTGTAGAAGTTATTTCCAGTGAAAATATGTTATTGAAAAATCTTCTAAAGGAACTCCATCAATTTCCATGTTTTCCTAGTAAGATTGGCCTATCACTAGCACTTTTCATTCCAAGTTTGAGACCTAATTATTTCAGTATCAACATTGATGAAGATAAAGTTGAGAATATTTGGAAATTTCTAGTTATAGGCCTATGTCAAAAGATATACAGTATAATAATTATTACCCAACCTTTAAAAATATTGATCAATTAATTACTCTTCAACTTTTATTCTTGTTCAGCTCGAAACAGGAAGTCGATAGTAATTTATTCAGGTTGACATTTTCTCAATATGTTAAGCAAGTTGTATTGAACCAGTAGTAGTTTCCAGACAATATTAAATTACAAAGAAGTTATTATTATAATTATTTAAAAATAGAAAACCGTTCCACCTGTAATACTACAATTTTGGTGCTAGAATGTTGTAAAATGTAATTTTTAGGCGATTATCTTTTCAACATTTTCCCGGGGGAGGACCATTGGACAACCTAGACGCTGGGGGGTATTCCATACCTCCCAGACCCCCTGGGAGGGCCCCGAAATCTCCGTCCCCGTCCCCCCCAACCTAATTGCCGTTCAAAGTCCTTGTTATGCTACTGGTTTTATTGTTGGAGGGGAATTAAATGTGAAGGGGCACTAAGACCAGAAATCAAACTCGTTTTTGGCCAGAACTAGTCAACGTGATTTGAGCATGGGTCATGCTGTCAACAACTGTCTCCATTCATGTACCTACTGTTTACATTGCCCAACTATGAGACGATTTACGTCTGAAAGAGATAATATGATCCGTACTCTATACCGGATTCATACATCTTAGATGTATGCCTTCTCGTAATTGTCACGGGATACTCTGCCTCATTTTAAATTTGTTATGAAATTTCTGACAGCTTTTTCTCAAATATTTCTCTTGATTTCATTACTAAAATAATATTGCAATAAATCTGAAGCTTCTCTATTCATAATAAATCGATTCTTGCATCTAGCCTATTATTTGTAAAAAGTTTATCCAATGAAATTTATCAATTTATATTTCTTCAAAGCAAGTTTCAAAATTCAGGTTGATAATTTTTCTATGTCCACTCTAATTTAAATATAACATTCAACAGAGTTTGACATTGTTATTGTGGAAAGAAGCTTGGAAAATTCATGAATAGGTTGAGTTATTGCACTGAAATTTGATGAGAACCAAATTTCTCAAGTTGTTTTACTGAGGACCTTTTGCTGTTATTATAAACGCTTCCTGGGTATAAAATGTTTTTTTTTTTTATTGTTACAGAATGACATCCTATTCAAGAGAACAAGTTGATAAGCAACTGAGATTTTATAAAATAACTATAATTTTCATAGCTGTTAATAATAACTAGTGGCGTATAGGGGCAAAAATCCCTGAATAAAAACACAATTCATAAAACAAGTCATATTATTATAAATCAAACGAACTAACAATCAAATTACCTATATGAGTCAGAATCTCCCTGCTACTATATTTGGTGTGTGAGAATAGTATTTTTGGTTGCTTTGGTTGTTGTTATTTTCAATAAACAATTTGATTCCTTTCAGAGATTTAACTCTGCTAAATGCAACATATAATTGCCCATGAGTAAATACTGGTTTACATAGGTATATCCCAGCTTTGGCCTTGGTAAGTAATACAAAAAGCTAGTCTGATTGGAAATTGTTTTCTTGACATATGGAAAGGCATATCAGGGTCTGTTGATATAAGCCCAATTCCTGGTAAAAATATTGCATTACCTTTCCAGATCCAGTTATTATTTCTAACTTTATGCACCTTCCGTAAAGGCCAAAAACAATTCGTCATATGCCATTGGCCAAGCCTGACCTGAGATTCATATTCCTTATCAACATCACGATAGCGCCAATTTTTAGTGTAATATGGTGGCAATCCTGATAGTGTGGTTGAGTTTAGATATTCTATTGGAATATTTAAAAGTTCAGTGGGTTTATCCGTAATAATTTTGTCCACAATAAAGTTGTTCTTTGCTCCTTTCTCCACGTTTTCAAGTATTACATTGTTAATATTATGACATTGTTCATTCAAAGGACACATCATTACGTTGTTTGAAAACATATTAACATTGTTGATAGTTATTTTTGTATGAAAAATAAAACTAATCATAGATTTATATCTGAGCACAAACTTTTCTGGAATATCTATTATATCAACTCCTCTGTCACTAGTTAGGTCCGTTATGAAGTTTGTTTTCTGTTGTTGAAATTATTAGCTTGTCTTCTTCAATGTGAAGAAAGGTAGACAAAACAAAAAATGTTTAGAACATAATTCGTCTGTCTAAATTTAGATTATACCCAAGTAATCCACATGTTAATATTGAACACTGACTTGAAGATAAAGCGCGATCACATAATATGTATTGATGTAAACAAATCAGACGTTTTTGACATCCAATGCTATTTTTATGGAGAACATTTTACATTATATCTCATTTTATATCAAAATTCTGGAAATTCCAATAGTTTTCCTGCCATCACGGAATAGAGTCTTTTAATTTGATCTCTCTCCCATCTTTTTACAACTTGCCAGACGCCCACAGTTTCGATGCAAAGAATCGCCTTACAAAATTAAATATTATGATGATGATGATAGGAACCGGTCTAGGTTGTTGTTGTTGTTGTTGTGGTGGGTCCACTTAGTTATCCGCCCACTTTGGCGCTGTCCACGTTCCAAGCGGTGGTAGAGTGGGGGTTCCACATATAGCGACTTCCCGATACAGCCAATTCCCGGGGAGTGCACATATAGGCAGTTCCACTTGCAAGCAGATATAGTGAGTTCCCGATACAACCAGTTCCCGAGGAGTACAAATAGGCAGTTCCACTTGCCAGCTGATATAGTGAATTCCAGATATAGCCAATTCCCCCAACCCTAAAATAATACTACCTAGTATTTTGGAACAGGTATTTGGGATATGTATTAGAACGTACTAGTACTAGGAATACTTAGTGTCAGAAAAACCTAGTACGACCCATAAAAAATGCAAACACATTGTAGAATTTTCCCCCACCAATACTATGAATATGTTTACTTGAGTTTGATGACAGATGATATTGCAATACCTATTGCAATTATATATATATATGATAAAATATCCAGGCTTTGCTCTGAAGTTGTCGAGGAAGGAATGGATGCTAATAATAATCTTTCTACTCATTTAAAATCTTCCTCTGAAGGCATTTTTAGGTGTAATTATCATCATCATCATCATCCTTGATCACCTTCGCTTGATTGCACATCGTCAATTATAACTGGGTCGGACAAATTTATTAAAATTAAATTCCTTAAACACCTTGGCTATTCATTTTTCTCTATTCCCACTTCTAACATTATTTTTTTCACCTCCGTTCAGTAAATGCATTTATTCCTCCATTTTTTTATATCGGTTAATTATTATTGCTGTTGTTATTAGAAAAATTCAATAATTTCAATAATGAAAAGCTCCAACAAGCATATAAGTTCACTATAAAAGCACTAGCCAGGAGGCAAGCCGCGTTACCAGGGAGCAGAAGGGAAACAGCAAACAGAATTAGGATTTTAGTGGGGTTTCACACCAAAGCTGGGCCGGGCTGGGCCGGGCCGGGCCAGTGGAATCCGCTTGCGCACTAAATATGCAGGATTTAGATGGGAGCATTCAAATACCACGCCGGGCGGTGCCGTGCGGATTTGTGCAGTCCTCCCTATGGCTGATTTGAGCGTTTTTGGCCAAGCGGATTCGCCTTCTTTCAGTTTAGTTCGGTCTTCCAACGTAGTGAGTTACGTAATATTTTGTATTTTAAGCGAATCGGCAATCGGCTTCAGTGCGAACGCAGGCAGATTCCGCTCGGCTCGGCATCGCATCCCTCCGCTCGGCCCGGCCCGGCGCGGCTTTAGTGTGTAAGAAGCCTTAGGCTTGAATGGATGAATAAAATGGATAAGTGGAGTAAAAAGGAATAAAAGTTACCTTAGAAATAATAAAAAACATTTCATTGTCATCTTTTATTGTTAACTGCATGCTTATTGTTAGTTTGAGTTTTGTTATATTTTCTAGTCTTATTGATAGTTTTATTGCGTTCTATTTAGTATTCTCTCCATCCTCTCCAGCTTTATCTCAGCAGAAACCTATGTGAGCTTTGTTACAATGTGAGCTTGTTTTTTGCATTTAATAATTTATCATGTTTTTCTTTTAATATAATTATGTAACGTTATACTTACTAATCATATATAATTGTTAACTTTTTCAATTGTTGACTGTGTTGTGTGGCATATTTTATATCATTATGTAAACTCAACTCATTGGTTGGTTAATCCGAAAGCAAATAAAGTAATAATGATACGCTAATTATTATTATTATTGTATTTTAGAAAAATAAATGAGTAGCGACCCTTAGTAGGCATAATTTAGTAAATTAATTATTAGTCCAGATTATAAGAATGTCACTGTAATAGTTGAATAATTGGGAAAAATATTTTTTTTAATCCTTGTTAAAGCCTAAATTATTGTTAAATGAGCTTAATTTCAGATTAAATTTATTATACTCTCCAGTTTTATCATTTAGCGCATTTTTTAATTCAGTTAACTTTACTTTATCAAGTAATGTTTTGTTATTAATTAATTTTTATTCAAATAAATAGGAAAAAATCATTTTATCTAATACCAGTTTACTGTATTACTTACTGTATGACGTAAATTTTAAATATTTATTGGTGATAAAAAACTATTTGAATTTTAAATTTATTTATTTGAATCAATTTTTTATTTTAATAATGTTATTTTCAAATCAATTTCATCAATTTAAGTGAAATTTGATTATTAATTTCAAATCAAGTAACTAAATTTATTATATTTATTCATTCAAGTGAATTTCACTTTCTATTATGTATTTATTTATTTACTAGTGCGCTGCTGTGATCTCAAAAGAAATTCTTGATTTTATTATTCGCCACCTCCCACTGAGGCTACATTTCAAATTTCAACCTTCTAGGGCTATTAGGGAACAAGTTAGTCCTAGGGCTCTTTCAGCTGATAAGAAAGGCCTCCTTAATTGTTTTCTTACCACTCAATGAAGGAACATTTCAATTTAAAATAACTATAAGGGTAGAAGTTGGTCCTAGGGACTAACAACGTTTTGCGCTTAATTTGATTTTTGCGCTTAGCATTTAGCGATTCATTTTCATTTATATAGAGGTTCATATAAACAGAAATATTATATTCTTCTCATTCTTAATTCAAATTAAGTTCACCTCATTGACTAAAACGGGACATTGCAGGCTTGTTTCATACATTACCAGCTTTGGGTAACAGATGTCGCCAACCCGGCATAATTACATTGCACCATAATTATGATTTCAAAAATCGGGTAGATGTGAAGCGCTCCATATGATATCAATGATCGGCCTGGTGAACGAAACCAGTTAGCGACTGCCGGTTAAGTGCGAAACTGTTCTATTCGAACAAAATTGAAATAAAGACATCGATGAAGGCTCATTTCTGTTTGATATCACGCTAAGTATTGGCCTGCTAAGGTATCCCTGCAAAACTTGGATGGGACCACCACTGAATGATGCTCTTTCATTTGTCCGAATTGCTCTAGCTGTTTTCGAGTTTTGCAACACATTAAGCGAATCATTTTTATTTATATAGATATTAATCTGATAAATTGAGAAACAATATTTGTTTCTTGTAAAAATAATTCAGGACCGTGTATGATGTAGAAATAGTAGAAAATGAAATTAACTCAATTTGCCTTTAAATAGAAAATTATTCCTCAGAATTTAGATTTGTGAACAAAAAGGTCATGCAATATGGAATCGAACTCAGGGATACCGCATGATAGCATAGCACTCAACCAATGTGGCTACGGCTGCATTGTGAAATTTGATGCAATTAGAATCATTTCAATAATAAAGCATTTCGGGAAACAGTTGTAAGTTACAAAAATTTTCTTTTAGTAGTGAAAATCTAAATGTAGTGGCTCATTTTGATGCTAGTTAGTTGGCGTAATGCGTTTTTCCAGTTTATGGAACTTATTTGACCAAAACATTTGATAAATCCCTCAAATAATTGCATTATTGTTAACTAAAGTCAATAATCATTTTATGACAAATCTTTTCAACGTTTTTGGCCACCTGCTCAATTCGTTTTAAGTTTAGATTAGGTGGTTCTGTCTTATGTTTTATCACTGTACTGTGGGTATGTTATACTCCTTTTATCAAGTGTGAATCAGAAAACCAATCGGTTTATATATATAACGCAAATAATCCATCAACATCTAGCCTCGTACTCTGACTCGACTCTTATCAATAGTGCATCTAGATGCGAGGAACCTAGAAATATTGGCCTACCTATATACTAAATTCCGTTCATCATTTTCACCATCATTATTCACGTTCATTATTTATTGACAGTGTGTGTGTTAACCTGAACAATTAAGTTAATGAGTTGAATGTCGTAAAATGGTTATCATTGAAGATGATTACAGATTGATGCAACAACATTTTGTATCAGTATGTTTCATTCGTTGTTAATGTCAATCTTATTTTATTATTTCCAGGCCTTGCAACCATTGTATGCTTCAGAAGAGCTCAAAGGAAAACTAGAACTGTTCACCAGCAAATTCAAAGACAGAATCGTTGCCATGACCCTTGATAAGGAGTATGACGTAGCTGTGCAAGCCGTTCGATTGGTCATTAGTATTCTCAAGTGAGCTTATTCAACAATCATTAGAATTTTGTTATTAATTTATCTTATTCTATTTGTCCACCAATTTTTTACCTTTCTGATTTTTTCCTAAATAATTAGAGCATCTACTCAAGCCTGCAATTAAGAGAACAATGTCGTGTAATTACATGTCATCAATAACAAAGAATAAGCAAAACTGTTCACTAAAATTAAATACTTGTTAGTAACAAGTGTAGGTGTAGCAAACTTGTCAGTGACAATAATTAAAACCACAACTTGAACGTCTGGGTACTGGGTTTAAATGGATTTTAATCTAAGCGAGATCTAGGTAGCAGTGGCTCTGAAGATTTTGAAGAACTAAATATAAATTCAAACGGAAAAGTAGTATTTTTGTTATTTATTATTAGTATTTATATTATCTTAATAATTTCCAGTATTAATTTGTCTAGTATAAGTTAAAGTATCGTAATAAAAAGCCAAATTCTAATTTCGAGGTAGGTTGTACCGATATTGAAGAATTTTCTTGAAATTAAATAGTCTGAAGTTGACAATAATTATAATAATTTGAGTAATATCCAACTAAACATTTCACTAAATCAGTTTAAAACAATTTTTAGATAGGAAAATGAGTCCAAACATGCCATCTAAATCTAATTGTTTAACAAAAACTCAGGTAACAACGCGTTCTCAGTTAATCAAAAGTTCACCACCAGCTCCCAAAGCTACTGTAGATGTAGAAGAAAAGGATGCTAAACTATTGAGTGATCACATCGAATTAAAATCAAAATTAGAATCGTCACTAAAAAATTCTGAGGAAGAACGAATAGGGTTGGTGGATCACATGAAATCTTTGGAAGTTATTGCAGGAAGACCACAAAACTGAAATACTAAATTTCACGAGTCAATGTAGGTCTATGTCAGAGGAAATTGAAAAATTAAAATAGAAAATAAACTTAGCTAATGTAAGATCTCAACCTCTGATCTATAAAAAAAATAGAACCTAAAAGAAATGGGGAAAACGTGAAAATTGGTCAAATTAAAACGTATAGTCAGGTTTTGCAAACTGCAACTAAAACTAAAGTGAGGGGAAATAACGATAGGAAAGTTAGAGCACTGCTCTTGACATCCAGTCATGGACGAGACTGCAGTGACCTAATGAATAAAAGATAAAAAAATAAGTATGAAGTTCAGAGCTTTTTCAAGCCAAGTGTATTAACGCAATAGTAGAGTCAGAAAGGAACAAACAAAAGATTTTGGTAAAAACGATTTTCTAATAGTACTGGGTGGCTCAAACAATATAAATGAACCTAATCTAAAACATATTTCTGAAATAAATGGAAAAATTAAAGAGATTGTGCCACTCAGTCAAAAAACTAATGTAATAATAAGTACAATTCCGTATAGGTTTGATAGGCCAGAGCTAAATGAAACCATTAAGTCAACAAATAAATCAATTCATAATACTATCAAAAGCCTAAAAAATAAGAATTCTAAGCAATTGGGAATTTGTTTCTAAATGAAAGGCTGAAAAAAACAAAATTCCACTAATCATGGTCTACATCTAAATCAATCTGGCAAAGTAATATTTTATAATAGGCTGGCAGAGCTGGTTGAAAGTCGTTTACTATCTACTGTCAATAATTCTCCTAAACAATCATCTAACGAATCTTTTTTAGTATTAGTGGAAGGAACTCTTGTAGCAATCTGATAGGCTCCCAAGATTCTAGGAGATTAAGTAGATCTACTTCAATATGCAAAAGCAACGATAAAGTAATAAATGTTGATAGGGAAGTACTCACTGTGTTCCATCAGAATATTCAATACATTCGTAACAAAATAGATAGAATCAAAGTATTTTTGAAACAAGAGGCTTCTGATATAGTTATTTTCACAGAGCATGGTTTAAAAGAAGATGAATTGTCACAATTTAATATTCCAAACTATTTATTGAAAGCGTCGTATTGCAGGACATATCATAGAAGTGGAGGAATAGGTATCTTCAATAAAAAAGCTAAGAATATGCAAACATTTAATTTCGAATATGTAGAGAAATTTGCTGTGGAAATGGATTTAGAAGTTACTGGTTTGAGAGTAAAAATAGACAATAATTTCGAAATAGCGGTGTTAGATATTTACAGGCCACCAAATGGGGAATAGAACAATTTTTGCGAACTATTCAATAGGCTTTTAGAGATTACTACTACTCGGTTTACAAACATTATTGTAGCGGGAGATTTCAATATAGACTTTGCAACACAGAATAAAATGACAGAAGATTTAAGGGATATTATATACATGAATAACTTGGAAATAAAAGTTCACGAATATACAAGAGTCACAAGAACATCACAAACAATAATTGATAACATCCTTACCAATATAGAGTACTCTAAAACAAGATTAGGCGACTCAGAACTATCTGATCATGACTATCAAATCTTAGAGGTGGGGTTGCAAGGCCATAAATAGAATTAAAATGAGTAGAGTAATGAAAGAAATTCAACAATGTGAACAGGGGAATATCGATTGTTTGAAGCAGAATCTGCTACAACAGAACTGGAGTAGGGACTACAATAGCAATAGTTTAAATAACAAATATGGTAGTTTCATTAATATTCTAAGGTTTCATATAACTATGAGTTGTCCACTTGAAAAAGTCCCTGTAAAAAACAAATTAGACAAAATTGAAGAGTGGATAACTGATGATATTCTTGCAGAAAGAAATAGGGTTAAAGATGCATATGATGAATTCAAATTATCTAGAAATATGTTAAGTGAAGATAATTACAAAGCTCTGAAGAAGAACTATACAAAAGAAGTGAAAAGAGCGAAATGTAAGGAAACAGCTGAAATTTTGAATAATAGTGTGTACTAACAGCAGTGTGGGATGTAATAAACAAAAATAGGCAAGTAGCTCATGTAGTTGCTTATATTAGTGTCCCCAGAATAATTATTGAAAATAACAAATATATTGATGATAGTGTAGACATCTGTAATTTCTTTATAGATATTATCAACTGGTTGCTAAAAACCTTCAAAAATCTCAAAAATACAGGTATTAGTGATTCAAACATGTGGAACACTGAGGGGATTCAGAATGAATTAAAAATCCATCCAGTATCCCAAGACGAGTTGTCAAATATCATTGATAGTTTGAATAATAGAAAAAAAACTGGGAATGGATGGGGTATCTAGTAAATTTCTGAAAGAATGTAAAGATCAATTGTTAGACCTTATGATTCATCTAATCAATCATTCATTAGAACTAGGTTTTTTTTTCAGATAATTTGAAAGAGGGGAAGATCTTGCCAATCTTCAAAAGTGGTGATAGAGAAAAGGTAGAAAACTATGGGCCCATTAGTATTTTAAATGTAATTAGTAAAATTTTTGAGTAGTTCTAAATAGTTTACTTCTGCACCTTCAAGAAGCTAACTTTATCTGTGATGAACAGCATGGCTTCCAGAAAGGGAGATCAACAAATACAGCCATAGTTTCTCCAGTTGAAAAACTAATAGATATAATAAAGTCAGGTGATAAAGCTACTGCAATCTTCTTAGATCTGTCAAAGGCATTTGATTGTGTTAATCATAGAGCTTTATTAGAAATACTGCAAAATGTAGGCGTAAATAGGGTTGAGCAGAAATGGTTTGAATCATATCTTATTGGGAGAAAACAATGTGTAGAACTAACTACAGTAGTTGGGAATAGTATAGTGAAGAATAAATCTAATAAATTAGAGGTCCAAGCTGGAGTGCCCCAGGGTCAATACTATGTCCCTTGCTTTTTTTTGTTATATGTCAACCGTTTACCTAAAGTATTAATTAGTGGTAGAGCCCTCTTATTTGCAATTCCATGCTAGATATTTAGAAATAAGTGCCCATATGGGTGTGCAGTCCATTGTCCAATTCTTAAATCAGTTGAAATTAACAATAAATAGTAAAAAAATGTCAATACCTTCAATTCAAAAACGAACATAATTCAAATAAGATAGGGCTATAAACGTGTTTGTAAACGATAGTCAACTAGACCAGGAAGAAAATATTGCATTTCTGGGAGTTTTTTTGGATAGACGATTGACCTGGGCTCCATACATTGAGAAAATATGTTGTAAAATTTCATCTGGGGTATTTGTCCTGTGACAGCTCGCTAGATTGAATGACAGAAAGTTACTTTTTACAGCTTACCATGGGCTCTTACTGTCACATATTAGGTATGCTATTGTAGTATGGGGTAATTCATCAAAACAAAACCTTGATAGGGTGTTTAAGGTCCAAAAGAAAGCGATTAGGTGTGTGGAAAGAGTAAATGGATTAGATTCATGTAGGCCGTTGTTCAAGAGACTTGGTCTCCTAACTGTACCCTGCTTATACGTATATAAAGCTACTTTATTTGTAAAAACGAATGATATTAACCAAAATCTTGACGTACACGATTATAATACAAGAAGCCGAGGAGATTATCACTTGGTGAGTCACAATAGTAGCTTATTCAAACAAAAACCTAGTTATATTGGTAGAAAACTCTACAACAAGCTACCACAGTTTTTTAAGTCTTGCAAGTATAGAAATATTTCAAAAGCAATTGAAAAAATATTTAGTTGATGAAGCATTTTATAGTGTACAAGAGTTCCTTTCACATCAAAATTAAGCCTCACCTCAACTAATTGATATAGTAATTATGGTATCTAGTGTATAATATTGTTGATCTGACTTGTCTTATACTCCTTAACTGGAGTCTCCAAGACGTAATCTAAAAAAATGCAATGCATCCCCAATTAAAAATCACAATAATATTGAAGTTGAACTTTTAATAATTTATTTTAGCATTTTTACAATACGCTTGTAACACAGTTAACCTTCATTTTTCCTAGGTAGAAAATAATCAGTTACTAAAAGGCTTTTGTTACAAGCCTTGTAAGCTAAATCAATTGTCAGTTACCTACTGATACATACCTATAATTACAAATACCGTACTTGTAGGCTGATTTGCTTGTAAACTTGTCAGAATTCACTAGTAATCACAAGTCAACCAGTATTGAGAAACATTCATAATAAAATGTTCTTACAAAACTTAACTTGTTAGTTATTAAATTTTGATTTTGTGAGGATCCCTAGTTAAAATAATATGAAATGAAATTATTAACTCATTAGTTGACTAAGCTTATTGACTAGGCTATGATGTAATGAAATATTGATTAGTATCAAATGTCAATTAGTCTATTGTGGGTTCCAATTCTGTCCTTATGTGATTCTTGAGGGAGCAATAAGGTTTGATGTTTAAATGGATTCCAATCCGGTTAGTTGAAGAATTTAAATTTTTGTATATCATTTTATTCATTTATTTTTGGGGATTTCTTTGTACAATGGTATACTGCGCCACTCGAAACCTAAGCTAGTATTCTGAATCTGTGGATCAACAAAGAACTCAACACTCAGACTATTTAGCTAAAATAGTAGTAGCTAGCTTTGGTTTTGAGGTGAAGCTTCACCTGTCTTATAAATTATCTAGCTTCCTATCATTAATCTGTGTGTTGGTAGACTAGAAAAGTATATCTTAAAACCTTCTCACTTTTATGTCATCTACTATAAGATTTAGATTGGTAGTTGACAGATCTTTCTAGGCAAATCTTGGTTGGTGCACTTACAGATTAACAGTGCCAAAGCCTCCAGCTGGTTGCTGATTCACATCTTCACTTCATTTTCATGATTATGATACCTCATGAAATGAGACATTTTGTGATATTGTACCTTGAGAAATACCATAATCTTTCATGTATTGAAGCATAGAAGCTCTCTTCATTGTATTGAAATTTCTTTTGTCTCATAGAGTAAAATAATTCTTGACTATTCAATAAATTTCGTTTTGAATTTCATAAAATTAAGTAATTAAGAGTTCATGTACTAATTAAATGATTGGGACTTTTAAATTACTTTAGTTTTTGTATAATGCAGGCATCATCGTGATATTCTGACAGACAAAGATTGCGAACACGTGTATGAATTGGTGTATTCATCACACAGGGCCGTTGCTCAAGCAGCTGGCGAATTTCTCAATGAGCGATTGTTTGTGCCTGAAGACGTAGTCGCGCCATCTCGCACCAAACGAGGCAAGAAGCGCCTTCCCAACACTCCCCTTATACGTGATCTTGTACAGTTCTTCATTGAATCTGAGGTAATTGTACTTGTCGTGATTGTCATTGAACAAACATCAGAACTGTTCTTCCTGTAATTAATTGTCGCTATGTGCTCTATATACAAACTAAATCTCTACTGGCATTAGTAATCCAATGTGATAAACCCAGACATGTATGGGCTAATATAATTCCAGTGGTGGAACATCGGTTTTTTTTTCGCTTGCTTGCTGATGAAACTCACATGAGTCGGAGACTTATGCGTGGGTGATGATTATACTATGATATTATGAATATTGTTGACATACAGTTTTAGATAGGTTCTGAACCACCAGGTAAGTTCTAATCAATCTGATATTGTCCAAAGTCTAAGCATTGTTTAGTTACTTGGGCCAAGTCTGGAACTTTTTTATATAATTTCCTGTTTTAAGCTACAAATCATACTGAAGTCTCTACCATTTCAAACATTAGCAACAGGCTTTAATAGCGTATAAAAATGCTTAACCCTTCAATATGTATATAAGAATGCCAGGCAAGCAACTCGCACTTGTTTTGCAAGCATCACTTCCAGTAATTGACAAACGTGCTTTGAAGCGATTGTAAGTTGACTCTTCTTGAATTGCTCTTCTTGAGTGTCACTCTCGCGCCTCTATTTGTGAGATTCAGTTCTACTGTTACCGAGAACCTTCCAGAATGTCCTACAAGATTAGGGCGAGTAGAGTAGAGCGGCCTTATTGTTATTTGACATTTTTCGGCTTACATAGAGTCAAACCATACAAAATTATTTTAATAAGTAGACAAACAAAAAATTTGCGGAATATTACGTCATAAAATTTTACTTTATATAAAATATTTGTTGCAATAGAAAATTGAAACCTTTTTGGATATTTAAGTGTAGTATTCATAGAGCTTAAACGTAGTCTCAATTCAAATGCTATCTAACATGATAATATTTGTGTTTTGGACCATGGAGATAATAGATATACAAATAGCATCTTCCAAAATAGCTCCAGTATCTTAGAATAAGAATAGGTAAATTTCCAAATGCTTTTAAAATACCTAAAGTTGTTCCAATTTTCAAATCAGGCCAAAAGTACATGACTTCTAATTTCAGACCAGTCTCTCTACTTTGTTCGGTATCAGAAATATATATATATATAAAAATGAATGTCTGTATGTATGTATGTTCCCTATAGACTTCAAAACTACTGACAGATCGGCATGAAACTTTGGGAATATGTTGTGTGAATATTGGGGATGGTTTCTGACCATAAATTTATTATAGGGGCTAATAATTATTATTAATTAATCCATTTTACAGACCTAACCTACTGAACTTGCCGGCCAAACAGCTTAAAGGAACAGCTGATAGAAGTCATCAGTTTTTAATCATATGGCAGGCCCCTTAGCGGCGTTATTTTCGCTGTTTTTGAACAGCAAAAGACTGCACTTTGCATGTAGGCTACCGTCGGAGCCTTGCAATATGTAGGAAACATACGACTATTATAAATAGGTATGATGAAATGTAATTATGCCAGGTTGATGACATCTGTTAACCAATGCAGCTATAAATTTGAAATGCAGCCTTAGCGGGAGGTGGCGAATAAAAAAAAAACTAGCTTCTACCCTGATAGTCGTAGGAGTTTTAAATTTGAAATGTTCATCGAGAGGTGGTGAGTAAGGTCTTACTGTGTAAGAAAACAACGAAGGAGGCCTCTCTGATCAGTTGGAAGAGCTCTAGGACTAACTTCTTCCCTAATAGTCCTAGAAGGTTGAAATATGAAATGTAACCTCAGTGGGAGGTGGCAAATAATATCAAGAATTTTTTATAAGAACGCAGCAACGCGCATTGGGCCAGCTAATAATTGATAAATGTGTTAAAATCCAACTAACTAATCACATTGAGCATGAAAAAATAATAAGTTTGGCTTTAGGCGGGGCCGGGACACTACACACGCGTTTTTTGAACTAGCAAGGTGCATAAGTGGAGAAGTAGGCAACAAAAAGCGTGTCTTAATAACATTCCTTGACCAGGCAAAAGCATTTGATTCTATTGACATGCAAAAATTAATTTCAAAACTTCGACAAGCCGGAATAGAATCCCTGGAGTGGTTTAATAGTTGGAAAACAAATGCATGGAAAACGGGTCACAGTTCTCGGACCTTGTAAAAATTAAAAGGTGGTTCGACCAAAACACACTATCTCTAAATAGAAATGAGACCAAGTGGTGCCTCGGCCGCTGTGCTCGAGCCTCTGGCTGTCACTCAGAGAATACTGGTCAAAGTAATTTTAAAGAAACCAATTAGATACTCGTCAGATCAGCTGTATTCCGACTTACAGGTTTTAGATATTCGTCAAATCTACTTAAAAACACTCCGAACGTTCATAAAAACAAACAAAACAAATATATTCACACATTTACAACACAGCTGACCTACCAGACACCGAATTAAGTACGGCTATAATTTCCCTAGATCAACTTTAACGAGATTAAATAGTATTACTTTTCTACTTGCGCACATAATATACCGCAACCTCCCGAATACAGTCATAGAAGCGGAGGAATTGGGGGTTGTGGTCTACAAGAGAAGGGTGTCTATTTGGCTTCGCTCAATTGGCCGGGCGGCTGCCGCAGCGTTGTTGCAATCACCCTACAGATGAAAGACCGACTGTACGGGATGGTGAGCTCGCGGTTTGAATTCAGCTTGCCAGTTTTTGTTTAGGCGTTTTGCGTGTAGATAAAAGTCGATTTATTCGACCTTGTTACGAAAGATAAGGTATTCTGAAACAGGACTTCATTTATAGAAGATTTATTTAATGAAGTGCTTCATTTTAAGCACTTACTATTTATATATTTATGTATAGGCCTATGTATGTATATGCATTGATTATAATGTCTTCTAGATTATGAGCTCTTTCCCCGCGCACAGATCAATAGTCCATGTGGGGAAATGTTTTTCCATTGATCATATTTTGTTATCTAAAATATGTTATTTTACTTGGAAATGAAGAATTGAATTGAATTAGTTTCTATAAACCTTGTACCATATACAATCAACAATTGTGTCAACTCCTTTGTTCTTAGTATTTCTATTAATACATTATACTGTATTTTCTTTTCCCACAGTTACATGAACATGGAGCTTACCTGGTTGATTCGCTTATTGAATCGAATGAGATGATGAAAGATTGGGAATGCATGACAGATCTGCTGATAGAAGAGTCTGGTCCCACAGAAGAGCCATTGGACGATCGCCAGGAAACTTCTTTGATCGAGTTGATGGTGTGCTGCGTCAAGCAAGCAGCCACTGGAGAGGCTCCTGTTGGGCGAGGTCCCAACCGGAAAGTGGCTGTAAGTATGGTTATTCATATTCTATCTGGTTATGTTGACGAGGAATTGGATAGATTGGGCTGTATGCGCAGTTGAAAACAATAAAAACCTCAGTTTTTATGTAAGGATGAGGATATTTCAAAGGTCGAGTACTGAAATAGAAAAAATGAAAATTTTGAGAAAAAGCAAATTAATTTCAGTATTCATAATGAACTAACTAGTGAATGCAATTACAGTATTTATTCTTCCATTTCTTTGCAACTGCTGTCACTTCTACAACCGTGTTACTTTTGGAACTACTGGTCGGAGAATCAAATATGACCACTCATTTTGTAGGAAATTCGATCGTCTTCATAATTATTGTATTGAATATATTTTCTCGAAAATACCATCTCAATCGAGATGATAGCAAAAAAAAACTGAAAAAAAAAATCCCAAAATGTTATGTGCTTTTCGTATTTTGGGAGCGAAGCAGCGCTTCCATGACTTGAAAAACTTGAAATTCAAATACAGCTCCCTGAAATTCATACGATATAGAATTTTCAAGAAAATAACTTTCATAATTTTGGGGAAGGTACATTTAAAGTGGATGAATACAGACTTTTATTATTAGAATTTTTTTAAACTATGAATCTATTCTCATCCCATTTTCATATTCTGACAAAACTGCAAGTTTAACAAAAAAAACTGCAAAATATTAACAAAACTGCAAAGTATCTATGAAAAATTTTGAAATTTTTAAAGATGAGCTTTTTGATAATATTGAAAAATAAATATATTTTTGGGGTTTTTCAGCAATTATCTTGTTACATATCAATGTAAAGAGCAAGAAAAATTCTGCAAACTAACCACTTACAGCTTCATCTCACCAGCTGCTAGAGCAATTTAGAAAATGTTGGAATTCTAATTTCTGTTTTTTTTTTTTAATTTCGAAAGGCAAATGAAATAAAAATCTAATATTGAGTATTTTTGTTAGTCTCATCACTCACTATGCGTTCACCAAATTTCATCAAAATCTGAGATGGTGAACGAAAAACGTGTGTTGATTTTACGTGGAATGAAAGATGTCCTCTTCCATCACAATATTTTTATTTTTTATTCCTTTTTGTGTTGCAAGAATAATTATTTCGGACATCTTAGGAGTGTAATTTGATTCTATAAACTTCTCTCTGGCCGACAGTATATTTCGAAATTGAATTAGATTCAAATTGTACTTGAGGTGGTTATTGAATCTTGAGTACTCACTAAAAAAGTAATTATCTAGTCAATAAACTCCTCTCTTGTCGAAGTATGCTTTGATATTGAAACATTTTTAATTAATACTTGAAATATGATTAATTGTACTATTGATACTTGAGATGTGATTGTCGAAGCTTTAGTACTCATCATAAATTATAGAAAATAATTATTCAGTCGTTAAGATTCTACTCCGGAAACTTTATTTTAGTGGTTATAGTCTTATAGTAAGACACCGGAGAAATCGGGTTATAACTGAAAGAATGATCTATTCTATTTTCTAAAATGGTAAATTTATATAATTTTAAAATGGTTAAACACAGGAGAAATAGTATTAAAATTGAATGACTTCCATTCCATACACTAAAATGGTGTTTTGATTTTTTTAAAGTAAGGTAATTGATTGGAATTCATCCCCTCAGGTATTATCAGTGAAAGAAATTAAACAAGTTCAAGATGACAAACAAAAGTTGACTGAACATTTCATCGGCACACTTCCAATTCTTCTGGACAAATATAGAGCTGATCCTGATAAGTTGGCCAACCTACTTTCCATACCTCAGTTCTTTGAATTAGAAATCTACACTGTGTCACGACAAGAATCTGTAAGTAGTATCATTTCTCAATTCGCCCTTTGAAATGCATTACACAGTTAATTGCATTTTCAAAATTATGAAAGATTTAGTTTGTAACTAAGTAACAATTTCATCGATGATTTGCTTGATTTATTATTACTTCTTTCTTCTAATTCCAAATTTATCCTTGAAATTTTTTTTATTGTTTTCGAGAAGTATGGGAGATTGCAAAAGAATGACCCATTTTAAAGGGATTTAATTACAAAATGCAGACACTTTCAAGACTCCATTCATATGAATAAAGATTTTATAAAAGATCAAAAGATTCAAATAAATGTTCAATGTGACTGCGACCAGAAACGATTTTTGGCGAAACATCGTCCCAAACGATTTTTATGCAGTCTTCGAATTCTTCCCAAACTCATAGCATTAACATTAATCTAATCATTATCTACAGTCTTGCAAATCACATCATTTCGAAGCTTGAGAAAAGTTCTAAAACATTTGCATTCTTGTGTATCTCTTATTCAAAGAAAAGGCTAAGAGAAAAACGAAAATTCCAAGCTAAAAATTTCAATTTTCATTTTTTTTTAATTTTATAACTCATGAAATATTTGTTTTGTAAAACTATTTTTAGACGAAAGTTGAAGAGAATTCTGAAAGGAACATTTTTATGAAAAAAATCAATTTAATGTCTTGGACCATTTCCGAATTGCAGTCGATAGAGTGGACTCTGCAATTAACTCTGAATATGTTGGCCAACATCTTGTTTTTTAGGCGATTGTGCACGAATTAAGCCTATCCCCTTCGATACTCTAATTCTGTCATTCATATCGAAGAGATAGACACCACTCTCATACTTGTATGCTCAAAGGGCACACGGAAGCCATATTTTGTAACATTTGCCCCAGGACTAGTGATGAAAATTTTATTAACGCTTGATTTTCGTTTGGGGGCGGTCACATTGAACATTTATGAATTCTTTTGATCATTTATAAAAGTTTAAAAATCGTTTTTTTTGTATGAGTGATCAAAAAATGTTGTAAGGTATCTGCGTTTTATTATTAAAACCCTTCAAAATGGAGACATTCTTTTGTAATCACTCTGTACATATTGTCTAATTTTGACTTACACAGTTATTCCGTTTAAGTTATCGTTGTAATTGATTGTAATTTTATGCTAAGTCTAGTTCAAATAAAATTACAGTATTTTGTTTTTTCCGTATTCATATTTTGTATTTGTGCTAATGTGAGCTTTTGTATGTAAATGATTGAATAAATGGAAAATCTAAACATTTGGATGGAATTAAAAATGTAATATGATGAACGTAAAAATTAATTCATTATTAAATATACTGCAAAATTGAACACAGTATATAGCATCTTTTTATTTCTCAACAAGCACTGTTGTTACAACTCTGATTTTGTCTACTTCTGCTTCCTTAGCAACCTATTTTCATTGCTATTGGTAATTTGCATTTCAGGAATTATAATCTCTTTCATATGAGATACTCACGTATATCTCTTATGTAATAATTGTCAGGATAGAAGTGATCTGCACACAGCTCTGGTCTGTCACCGTTTGCGTTGTGCTTACCAAGCCTATATAATATTCTGCAAGGTGATTTTGAAATAATATTGATGCTCACAACAATCGGATAACTAATGAATAATTTTAAAATGTCATGAAACGTTTAAATATTTGTAAGCACACATTGCTGTAAAAATTTAGTAAACCATACACGCATGTTATAGTGTTACAGTATTAACAAGTTCATAAATAGTTGAGAAATAAGTCATCAAATATAACTAGTTTCATAAATGTTCATTTTGAAAAAATCATTATTGCCAGGGCAGCCATTTGATTATCAGCCAGTTGAAAGGAGATGTGCAGGCAGGCCTCGAAAAAGATGGATGTGAAACGCCGTTTGAGGTTGCGACAGGCAATTTGTCCTTGTAAGAAGAAGTCGACGTAAAATCATCTTCTTGCAGTTCAGCAAGTAGCATTAGTTGCTAAAACTGTTTTCAACCTACGTTTATCACTTTTCACAGAACTTAGATTTGCTACTGAAAAAATTGCGAGGGATTGCTGAAAAGCACCATGATACTGATGTCCTTGAAACGTGTGCCAAAACTCTTGAAGTGCTTTGTGCTGAAGGAAGTCCCATCTATTCTCGATGTGATGTCCAAAGGTCCACAATTATAGACACAATTGTTAATAAGTATCGGGAAGCAATTGATGAGTGGAATTCTCTTATTGAAGGGGTAAGTTAATTGATAGATAGATATATGATGTTTATTGTTGTTAAGCACAAATATTACAATTGACATGGTCAAAGCAGGTAAAAAAGTGCAGTTATTTTACTGTAGCTATTTTGAACTTACTGAAAGCAACACTTCTTGAACTTAAAGACAGTCGATTTCTGACAAGTTTGAATTAGTATGCGACATTTTAATCTGTCTGATGTATAGTTTTGGAAATATTTAGCAACAACCAAAGAAAGTGCAAAAATTTTGAGGTTTTTCGAAAGTTAAGGGGAGGAGGAAGTAGCACAGGGGTTTTGATGGTGTAAAATTAGTTCCACACTAACTAAAATACACTCTTTAATAAAGTAGAATTTTTCCTTCTTTTAGGTCAAGTATTCAATTAATGATGAAACGCACATTGGTAATTTATATATGGCTTATAGAAGATGGTGTAATGTAAAATTTGCGACTAATAAAACATTTTTATCTGCAGTAGTTTTCGTTTTAAGAGCCATTAAAAGATGTTGATATATTCGAAAACAACGTAAAATTTGAGTAAGGGTCTCAACCAAATCACTCAAAAAATTAGTTACAGTATTTTTCCTGGCATTATTGCTTCAAAACCCCATAATATTAGAAAAAACTCTGCTGTCGAAAAATGTGCTCAGTTTTAATGTGGAGAGGGGTAGATTAGGAGGTAACCCTTGGACCCCAATTTGGAATCCCCTACTCATCAAGGCGATCCAAAATCATATGTTACATGTTGAATTCGAACCTTAATTTTGAATTTTAATCGAAATGATTTTTAATTTATGCTTCCCCTATATACTTGGAAAATGGTGTCTTTTTTATTTTAGAATAGCTGTAACTCGGAAACCACATGAATTAAATATGCAAAATTGGTCTCAAATTATAGCAGCTTCACCTTCCGTTTCATTGGCATTAATACCTTTCATAACACTGATTAGAAGAAACTAAACGTCTTCGATCCACAAACCGTTTTCTATTGTAATTCTAGTCTCTGTATTTCTAAGTATTTGAATACATTTGGTAGAAAAATAAAATATCAACTGAAAATTTGAATGCTATTAAACTTTTTACCTTGGCATGCCTCTTGATGCTAAGCTTCGCTAGAAGGAGCATGTTAAAAAAAGAAGAGCTTGGTATAAAGTACAAGAAATTCTACTGGCTTATTGGAAGAAACTCATCACTTTCAATACCGAACAAAGTACTCCTGTATAAACAAATATTCAAACCTTTTTGGACCTATGGTATTCAACTCCGGGGTGTGGGGGGGGGGTGTACCAAATAAAGTAGCATCACCATCATACAACGCTTCCAGAACAAGGTGTTTAGAAACGTTGTAGATGCATCTTTTGTATGTGCGGAACAGCGACATCCATAGAGACCTGGGAGTCAACCTGGTATCTTGCGAAATTTAGCGGTATGCAGAGAATCATGAAGCTCGGTTCCACCAACACAACAAAGTTGATACAATCCAGCTGCTAGACAATGGAGGATTGGTGCGGAGGCTTAAAAGGAAGAAGCCGTTGGAATTAGTGTAGTGCTTATTCAAGTGGTGTCCAGTGAAAAAGCAGAGCAGTGATTGAGTGAAATCTAGCTTTTAGTGCAGTTACATAAAATATCATTAGCAGTAAGAGATTCTAATGAGAGTCTCGCTGTATTATTTTGAGATTAGTAAGTTGAGATGGAACAAATTTGTTCATTAGTCTCAAGACTAGATGGCAATAGTATTTACAAGGAATAAAATCTTGTGCAGAACATTTTCTGGATCGCCCATTTACCAATAGAAGTAGATTCATTCAGGAGTGGTTTTGCATTGTATTTCAACTGGAGACTCGATTGGCGGCTTAAGATTCAATTTTTTAAAAAAAAGGTCAAGTTTTAAACCAAGTATTTGAAATTAATCTGATGGACATTTTGACCAAATATTTCATTTTGAAATTACTTTTAAAATAAATTTTTATTACTCTATCTCATTGATATTTTCCTATTTTCATCAGGAAGAAACGCCAGACGATGATGAAACCTTTAATGTTGTATGCAGTTTGAAGAAAGTGGCTGTTTTCTATTCATGTCATAACATTGGAAATTGGAATATATGGCCGCTTATATTCAAGGATGTAGATGAATGCAAAAATGGAGTTAAGCAAATGCCAGAAGAAGTGAGTAGTTCACAATAATTAATCTTCCCTTTAGTCAAGTGAAACATATTTTATATATTACTAGCCGGCTGGCTTGCCTTAACCATCTAGCCTGGGGGCTAGCCTGAACCCCCTGTGGGACAAATCTTTTACAACAGATTTCTATACAGATGCAAAGGGGAAAATTTTCACTAAAATTTCAACTTTTTGACCATGTAATACATGAGAACGCGAAAAAACACTAGGAAAACTTGAAACTTGGTCGTATTTTAGTGAAAATTTCAAAAACCATTCTCAGTATGCTTCTAAATCCAAAACTAACTTAACATATGTACCACATTTCAACTTTTTGGTCAATTAGTTGTAGCTAAAAACCACTAAAAACCGTCAATTTTGGGCGTATTTGTGGGAAGTTTTTAAACCCCGTTCTTGGCGCTCATCTAGGGCCTTGACCGAACAGGTCTACAAAATTTAACCATTTTGGCCACGTAGTTCTTGAGAACGCTTAAAAAATGCTGGGAAGACTTGGGTCTATTCATGAGAAATTTCGAAAACCATTCTTGGTACACTTCTAAATCCAAAACTTATCATTTACGCCAAATTTCAACTTTTTTGGCAGTGATTCTTGAAATCTTTTAAATAACGCTAGAAAACGTCAACTTTGGGGCTGTTTCTGGAAATCTTTCAAAATCCGTTCTTAGCACGCTTGAACGTCGGTGACTAGACATGTGTGTAACAAATTTTATAATTTTGTGACCGAGTGGTTTACAAGAAACTAATGTCTTATATATATATATATATAATTTATTTAGAAAATGGAAGAAGTTTTCTTCTTTAAATTGAACATGTTGGACGTGAGATTCAAGACAGTGTTTTATATATATATAAATCGCATGTTCAATTTAAATAAGAATACTTCTAACATTATATCAAATCAAATTTTAGTCATAGATATTGTTTGAAAATTAATTAGGAATATTCAATAATGCACTGAATCTCCGATCCCACTAGTCTCATATTTGAGTCTCATTTATTAAAGTCTAATTTGATTGATGATTCTATGTGGTTCGTTTGTAATATATTTCAGGCCATCAAATACTGTATATCGGCATGCTTTTTTGGAATACTATGGGATCTTCATCAATTGGAAAGATTGGCAAAGGAAAACGCTGCTGATGCTGCTACTGTTTCTGAAACTAAACAGCGTTTGACAAATTTCATGGAAACAATGAAAGAAATGCTAGTTACGAGCAATAGTCAGGTTTTCAAAGAAGAGGTAATTATTGAAAATCTTAATCTTCTTTTATAGTGTCAAGAAAAATTGTGTATACTGTCAAAGATTGTTTGATTCACTCTAATGTAATCCATTTACTTTACTTCAAATGGTTATTGGTAATAGTTTATTTTTTCTATCATTAGCTATGTGGTGCTTTCGGTTTTACTGTATATTTGAATTTTGAGATGGTATTAATTCCAATGATTGATGCTTGATGTGTCAGATTGAATAATATAGAATAACTCGCGAAAACTTGCGAAAGAAGTGTGAAACTCAGAAAAGGATACAGCTATGTTATGTTACTGTTCTGTACTATTTTGTTTCCAAGCTTTAATTCCAGCATCACATAGTGCCAAATAATGTGTTATGTTATAGCCGACATCCGTTGTTCGAGCGCCATCCAACTTATTGGAACCCGATGCTGCATCTTTCGACACGTTGTATAAAAGCAGCCTTATTATACTGAAATAAAAAACGCTTTATTTCACAGCTACTGCAGTCGCGGTCGCGTGCCACAATTTGAGGCTAAACTACACCAGCCGACCATGTGACCGAGTTCAACAATGTCAAAGAACATGGTCATACACTTTTATAAAGCCATCAGCTAATTTCTTTTAATCAAATTATCCGGCTGGTGTGATTAAGCATGAAATTGTAGCACGCGACCGCGACTGCAGTGGCTATGTATAATAAGGCTCTTAGCTGGCTTGTTTGGCTTGACTCACATGAACGAAAATGCCATAGTTTTTAATACAAATTGCCCATTTGCAGGTGTAGGTTAATAACAATTTATTGATTGATTATTTTCAAAATAAATAATGCACTTTTGAGGGGTTTTCTATCTTGGTGACTTTATCCTTCCCAATCCTATTCTCCTAACACCAAACTTTTCATGTTTTGAAACTTATTTCGTTAGCGAAGAAAGAAAGTTAAATCAACATTTGTTTATTAGTATGCATTTTCAGAATAATTATTATTGAGCAGTTGCCAATTACACAAACTTCTGTATTATTTTCAATAATGGAAAGGTTGCACATGGTCAAAATAGATTCAATGATATTTATTCATTTTCAATTTTAATTCATTCCGATCAATTATTATTCATTTATTGACAAGTCGATTTTTTCTCTAAATATGCTTTGCTTCCAGGCCTACCTTGTAATATGTGACCTGCTAGTCGTGTTCTGTAATCAATTGCAGACAAATGCCCAAGCCGTTCTCTCTGAACTGATCTACGAGGCTGATCGATCTCTACAAATAATGCTTAATGACTTTATTCAAAACAACGTCTTCACTTATGAAGATGAAGGTAATTATTATGTCTGGAATGTCTCGTCATTGAGCCAAAAGTGAATATAATCAGACATTTCTACTAGAAGATTTTCATTCTAGAGAATTATTCCTCGAATTCCATGGCATTTTGAAGCCTTAACTCACACTACTAAAGTCTGCCCGACTTACTCAGGGATAGAAAATTGAAGTATTCATGGGAATTTAGAGAGATAGTCAAAAGATAGTCTAAAGTATTTTTTAGAGATTATAAAAATGTTTTTAGAAGAAATCACATATTTAAAAATTCTTGAAACCATGCCAATTTTGCACATTATTAGCATCTGAAACTCACACACGTTCTTGGGAATATTACGTTCTTTATTATTTGAAGCACAATTTATTTTAAAAACTGACTTGTAATGGCCAATACGATTTGTAAAGAATAAATTGAAATAAGACAGCTGATTTCAAAATGATGGATTCTTTGTATAAATTTTAGAATGATAAATAATGGAATGTAGCACGAACATGTGGAGTGGTGTTGCACTTGAAAGCAAAATTACTTGTTAAATAGGTGCATTTTACATTTACAGTCGAATTTCAAAAATTCTAATGTATCGGGGCTGATCTATGTTTGGCCCCTATTTTACAATCTAATCTAAAAAATGTATTAATTGTTAAATTTATTCTTTAGTTTATTCTATAGTTTTATCATTTCACTATGAAAACGCATCTCACCCTCTATAGGTGATTGAAGTTCGAATAGGAATAAGTTCGAATGGTGAAATAATTGAAAATAAGTTCGAATTTCTCTTGCAATTGCCTCATCAGTTTTCAGCAGAGTGTTTTTCACTCAAACTACAATTCTTTGCTATTACATTATCAAGTATTTAATTTTTTACAAATTTTTCATCTTTACACTATTTCCAAGTTGCTCATCAATTTTACCCATTTCAGATGAACTTGACGAACATTCCAGAATTGAAGATCTACATAAAAGGCGAAACTTCCTTGCGTCTTATTGCAAACTGGTTGTCTACAGCATAATGCCAATATCTTGTGCGGCCGATGTTCTCAAACACTATGTGAAGGTAATCACATATTTATGAATTCCCATATTCCCCCAGTTCTCCTTTAGGTTTAATCAGAAGTGATAGCCGTGAGCCGTAGCAGGTATTTGTTCAATCAGATAGAGATAAGCTGCGTTCTCCTGGGTCTACTTTGTAACGGTGACCGATTAGATTGGCCAGCAAAAAAGACACTGTTCTCTGCTGTAAATCACTTCCCGGTGGTTCGGAACCCACCTAAAACTGTAGGTCCAACTCATCAATCACCATCATCCAACTCATTACCCACGCACAGGCCTCAAACCTATTAGGGCTTCATCCTCAAAAAAAGTTTTAGCAACATCAACCTGGTTTCTATTTAATTTCATGCAGATTGTGAGTCAATTGAAATGCGGCCTAAATAAAATGTAGCTCGTTGAAACTGAAAATAGAGAATTGAAAAACTATAATTTATCTTCATATTTTCACATCGCATTCATAGCTAAACATTTTCAAATAATCTCAGTTTTATCAAGCAAATTCCATTTCACGTGATGTGAGAGTTGAATAAACTATGTGGGGAAATTTATTAATTATTTCTGATAGCAATAGTAAAAAATTGAGACCCAAAAATGTAGTTCCCTACAAAACTCATAACATTTAGTAATAGCACTGCAGTAAAAAACAAGTATATTACCACAGAGATTTTCTTTACATAAGAAATAGTTTCCAACAATTACACAGTTCTATAGATCACACTAGGCGGTTTTAAGAAATTGTGGTGTTAGCAGATATGGGAGCATGCCAGCAGCTGGTAGTAGAGAATCGCCAATCTCAATGCAAGAATTAACCACCCTACTCTTACCGCGTTGCGTAGTCTGTAAGTCTGATACTAACAGCCATATCGTTTGTAACCTCAGTCAGGTGTTTTTCTACACTGCAATTTCTTCGAGCCGTCTAATTCCATGGCGTGAAGTATAGTGCATGCAGTTGTGTGATTCTTAGGGCCGTATTTATGAACGTAACTTGAAGCGTTCTTATCTAAGTACGACTTGAAAAGGCTCTTATCACATTGAACATGATCACAAGCGAACCTAAATTAGAAACATAATTTTATACACTAACAAACATAAATTGACATAGATGAAAAAATAAATATAATGCATTAACAATAACAATTACCACACCAATATTCTTTATACAGTATTAATATTTTCTGTTTTCGAATTTGAAAAATAATGGAATTTTGATGTAGTGTAGTGAAGTGGTCAATCTGACAGCAGACCAAAGAACTTCGCTTATATTACAGTGTACTCCAGTTACGTACATCCCAACCGGTTGAGGTGAGAAGAATAGTTTGCAGGTTAGAAGTCGATTTATATAAAGAATATAAAAATAGTTTTAATAGGTCAATATTATACAGTTGATTACATTTCAATGGTGCAAAAATTGAATGGGATGATTTTGTTTTATTTTGATGAGCCAGCGCTGTACTAAAATGAAGGCAAAATATGATTCAGCATAATATCAAGAACGGCTCCAAGATAGCCCTCTGCCTAGATTGGCTAAGAACGGATTTGAGATACCCATTTTAAGAAAGACGACTTTTAGGTTAAGAAGATCTTCAAGTGAGGTTACTGGGCGAGCTTACTAGCTGACAAGTCAGTTTACAAGTCGACCCAGCTGTCCCTGCCATATTTATTTTGTATAAATTCTTATATTAGTGAGAATTAATGATGTTTAATGTAAATTATTAGTGTTAAATTATTTACGAGGATTCAGGCCTTTGTTGGGGGAGCTGGGTTGGCGTTTAGTGTTACAGCTACTCGCTGGCTTGTCACTTCGTGAACTTGTAAGTGTAAGACTTACTGCCGCTAAGTATGACTTGTCCTAGTCTTTCTTTGATGAGAAACGTTTTAAATACGGCCCTTAGTGCTAATTCTTTTTTAGATGTATACCTTTTTATTTCATAAACTTTTTCCTCCAACATACTTGCTGTATTGTGAATTTTTAGAGATATACAGTCAAAACTATTGACTTACATTTCTTACTACTCTTTGACTTAGGGCCGGTTTATGAGCTCGGGATTTCATAGTCCGCGTTTATCGTTAACCCCGGACTAACGTAGACGAGGACTAAAAAATGGCTTTATGAGACAGAGTGTAGGCTAGTTAGACCACGGTTTATCTTTAGCCGAGCGCAACTTAGACTGAGGCTAAATGGCAGGGAATCACAGAGAATTTTTGTTGGGAGGTTGGCAACAGCCGCTTGGATGCATCTAGCATTTCACTGTCAGCAATTAAATATTCTTCGTCTTCATCATCGCTACCCTTAGTCATCTATACTATTATAAAAATGAGATGGTGTCTGTCTGTCTGTCTGAACATCCATCACGCCTAGAATACTTGACTGATAAAGCTGAAATTTTGCATAAAGATTGTCTGTATACCAAGGAAGGACATAGGCCTATTTAAATATTTCAATAGTTCTTATAAATAATAAATAATTGGTAAAATTACAGACCTAACCTATCAAACTTGACATCCATTGATTGTCCGAACAATAATGCTCCTATTTGAAAGCCATGTGAAGTTGAACATGCTAAAAAATTGTTAATTACGGAGAACGGCGCGTTGGTCTGTTGGCTAGCGTGCCTGCTTTACACCCAGAATTCGTTGGTTCGAATCCGACCGGGGTGAAATTTTTTGACAACTTTCAGCATTGATTAATATTGTATTCACATTCACACGCTTCAAAACGTAAGAATTCGCGAGTTCGAATCTAAGACGGATTAAATTTTTTTTGACAAGACTTTCAGCATTGGTTAATATTGATTATTATCCACACGCTTTGAAAATTAGTATTTTGCAGATTTCTTTTAATTTCCATCAATAAATCAGTTTCCGGTACCTTAATTTTTAAGGTACTATTGGAAGCTCTATTTTGAAAATTATTTAATTTTCACTTCATGTCGGGCTATTTCTATTATTTCCAAGTTTCAAAATAGTGTAGTTAATAGGAAAGTAAATATTCTATTTTCAGTTATTCTATTTTCCACCTCAAAAAAAAAAATAAAACTATTGTTTAATGTTTAATTTTATTTTAGTAATTCAATGTAATTGTAATGTAATGCAATTTAATGTTTCATGATATAAAACCTTCTACACCGACTTTTTTCCCCAGTGCGAAGCACGGGTATAGCAGCTAGTCAGTTTTATTAATTAAGTGTCGTGTTTTATTTATTTTATTGACAACTTTTCAATGGAAACAACAGGTAAAAACCCAAATATGTTTCCTTAACACAACAAACAATTCCAATACAATGCATATTAAAAATAAGAAATTAAAACTAGAAGAAATATAAAAAAAAGATAAAGAATTATCTATACTTAGAGTTACATAGGATATATCCTTATTACATTATTATAACACTATAAAGATAATGAAGATTATGATGATGATGATGATGATGATGATGATGATGATGTTGATTATGATGATGATGATGGTTTTGAGGGTCCTGTTTTCAAGTTTGTTTATTTAACGTATTATAGCGATCTAGATTTATTTAGCATAGTGTAATGTAATCGTATTAAATTTCAATTATATTTACTGAAAGCAGACCATATTTTCATTTTTCTCTTTGAAAAAAATGTTGGACTTGAAGAAGAGTTGATTTCACTCAAGCAGAATTAAAATTACTAAAAACATTGATTCTAAAACGACCAATAATAGAAAAAAGTGTACGATCAGAAGACAGAAGAGATGCAAAAATTGGCTTAGAGTGAGATTCTAGTAGAATTCAACGCTGCAGGGTTGAACACTCAAAGAGGTCTTGAACAGTTGAAAGGTGCATGGAAACGCGCAAAAAAGGATTGTAAGTCACAGAAAGGAGGAGCAAATTCCGGACTGGAGAAGGGCCTCCTCCATCACATGTGAGATGGATGAAATGTTTGCAGATCAAAAGCCATTGGAAAGCAATAAGAAATATACCAATTCCTTGTAAAAATTATCTCTCACTTTCTTATAATTTATGCACTGAAATTTTCCACACGTTCGCACAACTAAAGAAGTTGCTTCTATTAAGGCTATATCTTCATAGTAAATTCAATATATAACTATCACCTATATAATTATTTAATTTTTGGCATAATAGTTTATCGTTTTATTGTAAGAAAAGAGGGGTTCACAAATGGACCACCAAATAATATTTATTTATTAGAATGCCACTAACTTATCATATTTTATTGTGATAAATAATTGTAATTTATAATTTTTTGGTTGTTTGAGGTTGGTTTCTTGCATTTTCTGGCGTTAGTGTGTTTTAAACATCAGTGAAAAAAAAAATAATAATAATATGGCTTTGAGAGTAATGAAATTGTTCAGAATTCAAAGACGACCCTTAATATAACATTCGTTTTTGTTAAAATCGAAACAGTAACGAGTTAATGACTTAATCCCGGACTTAAACCTGCCCTCTAGCAGGTTTAAGTTGGAGATTAAAAACATCATATTTACGCCCAATATTATGTCATTTACGCTCGAACATCGACTCATAAGCCCACCGAGTTTATCTTTTAGACTCGAGTTGATCTGTTGTTGATCTCATAAAGCCAACTTTTTAAACTCGAGTTTATCCCTGCGATAATTGCCCGTTAATTGCCCAGCGTTTATCGTTTACGCCTGGGCTTTGTTAAACTCGAGCTCATAAAGCCAATTTTTAAACTGCAGCGCAAAAACCGGTTATTTCTAGAGTTTAGACTCGGACTAGAGATAAACCCGAGCTCATAAACCGGCCCTTAGTGTTTTATTGATATCATGTCTAGCCTTATAAAGGCGCTAAATTTCGGAAAATGCATTTTACATCTCCATTTATCATCTTCTGTTTCAGTCCTACAATCTATATGGTGATATAATCAAGACAACTCTTGGTAAAGCAAGAGAAATAAATAAAACAAATTGTGCTAAAACAATGATAACCAGTCTAATATCTCTATATAAAGACCTGCAAAAGGAGTCAAACATCAGAATTAATCGACAACTTGAGGAATTTAGTAGTCTGAAGGTAAGTGACTGATTTTCAAGAATTCAAAAAGAAATACAACTGAATTTTTTAAATAATTGTAATTTGATAGTAATACGCTCAGTGATAATGTAAAATATGATTGTTCTACTGAAATACAACTTATGAAAGAAAATTACGTCTTGAAAAATTGATGGAGTAAAAAGAACCTGAAAATATCGGGTTTTTATCAATCCTAGTTATGGAGTTTTAATTTTTGCTATACCTTACAATAACTGTTAAATCATTTTACTTGAAAGAAAATCATTAAGAAAGTACAAAAGAGTTTGAAAAGCCAAAGGATATTTCTACCGGAATGAAAATTTTACACCGATTCAGTTATGAAATATCCAGTGCAAGAATTTCACTGCATTAAATAGTGTACTTGGTGACGTGTTGTAGTAGTTAGTGCAACTTAGGGCTCTGTAAAAAGGAGGTATGCTCAGCCGCCATCTTGGTTCGTAGAACTCGATCGAAAAGCTTGAGTTAGATAGACGGAGTGGATGGTGTTTGAATTTTAAGATCAACTCAAAGTGCAAAATGTTTTACTGTTCAGCACTTAGCTTTCATTCTCATGTCCCTCACTTCATTTGTCATCTACTATGTCTATTATGCTCAGGGGTATGACAGAAACGTGTGTATTAAAATGCACAGAATAAAGTATTACAGAGCTGCTAAGTGTAGGTAATAAATATATTGATTTCTGCTTACTCCATTCATATCTGAATCCTCATATTTACCTTCACAATTTTAATCATTGATATAAGTTGACAGAGGTATGAAATAAAAAATTAACAAATTCAAATGAGAAAAATATTATTTTTTTTTTGAAATTTAGCGAATAGGCCTAACACTAGGAGATTTTTCAGAGCATAAGTGTCCATAGATTACACTATCAAAGATTTGATAACAAGTTCCTTAAAAGTTCTTTAAAACATTTGAAGAGTGATGCTATACAGAAGGTCACTGTAGTCTATTGTTTAAGGCGCCCGACCTTTGAGCACTTTGAGGAATTCAAAAAATTTATTAAATTTAAATACTATTTTATCTCCTGGATTTCTTGTTCCATGACAAACTGCGTTGTTATTATTAACTTTTTAAGTGAATTCAACGACTTGCAGTCAAAATTTTTATTAAGAATAAGTAGAATTTACTTATTCTGTAGGCCGAACGTTTTCGAATCTTGGAGATCCATTTTCAGAGGCAATGTTTTGCCTCTGAAAATGCATTTTTGGTCTTTTACAAAATCCATTTTTGGCCTCTGAAAATGGATCTCCAAGATTAGCAAACGTTTGGCCTACAGAGTAAGTAAATTCTACTGATTCTATTCTTAATAAAAAGTTTGACTGCAAGTCGTTGAATTCATTTAAAAAGTTACTATTTTATCTCCTTGAATATCGTTCAGGAGTTAGTAGTTTGAGGGTACTTTGTCTGTAAAATTGGTTTAAGTAGGGGTATGCAGAAGAAAAAAGGTTGGGAACCGCTGGTCTACACATGAACAAAAACTAACAAACTATGCTATGTAATCATAATATTATATTATTGTCTTTTATATACTCGTTGGATAGGTCATTGTTGATGTAATTGACCAAATTCAGCTATTAATGATAGGCCTACTGATATTAATTTCATGAAGATAATGGGTTGCAATAATACGTGACAGATTCAAGATGTAGCCTACCATATTTTCAATAAGCAAATTGATCAAACACAAATAGCTTTATCTTCAACGTACGCCAATATTGTATAAATGGTACAGTACCTAGTCTAAAAAAATAGTTCAGATATCAGAATATTCTCACCATCTATATGTATAGATTTACGTAAATTGCCTTGCAATCATCAAATTAATGTTTGAGTGCAGAGTTACATATGAATTCGAATTTGGCTCCTAATGCCACGAACCAAGATGGAGGGTGAGCATACCCCGTCTTTATAGTGCCTTAGTGCAACTGACTACTATCTCGTTCATAGCAGGTTTTATTCCCAACCAGATCTGACATTTCTGTTTAAATTTCTCACTTCATCACTCACTTTTAGAAAAGCTTTGAAATATCTACAGATATTTATTCATTAAATAACAGAAACTGTCGCAGAAAAATTGGAGTTACTTTTTATATAATTGTAGATATTTTTATCTAGGGGTTCTGAACGATGCGTTTTTGAACTGGGTATAAACTACCCCACACCCTAACCTGCTTTCGATACGGAGTAGTGGTTATTTGGAATAATTGAAATTGAAATTTATTACTTTAGTAACCATAGCTAAATATAATTGATGCTAGAACTCGTCTTGAAAACGAAAGAAAAAACGTATAAAAACACATAGAATCCTTCCTCAGAATAGTTATTTTGTATTTAAATAACATAGTCATGCATATCAGTATGAATACAACACAAGTTTAATATAATCTGTTGCAACATTTTTCTACATCATACCTTCATTATTTATATTTATTCACGTTCTTATGACTCTGTTTTATGTGTTTAGGAACTTGCCAAAAGATTTGCATTATCTTTTGGTTTAGACGCTATCAAGAACAGAGAAGCAATAACTGCGCTGCATAGAGATGGTATACTATATGCTGTGTCGACTGGAGATTTTGTAGAAGATCCAACTGGTCCTCCACCAAATCTGCCTTTCCTGGAAATATTGACTGAATTCACGAACAAACTTCTCAAACAGGATAAACGCATAGTGTGAGTCTCATTAATCTTGACTGTAGTTCTTAACGTAGCCTACTGTGTTGATTTTCGGTGATTTTATGTCTATAGCTTTTTCAATTTATATTGTATAAAAGTTTTTTTCATCAAAAGTGATCATTTTTATTGTATGTATGTATAGTCCAGTGGTTCCCAAACCACTTCGCTGAAGATTGCCCGCTCTTTTAAGACTATGTTCGAAAGAACTGGATACCCCTCCTAGCCTTTATCCAAAATGGGATTAAGCTCAAGTTCTTGATTGTTGATTTCAGAGCAATATCATAAGAAAGTTCTGTAAAGGTGTCTTCTTTAGATGTTGAGAGTTGTACTTTGCTGAGGGAATCATTATCAAACGGATTTCTTATCCAGAGCAGCTCGTCTTGTATTTTTGGGAAATACTTCCTAAAACAAGAAACATTTTTAAGTAAAAGTATAAAAGTGGAAATTTAGTGAATTCGACTCATGTAAATATAAGTTGGTAATATAAGTTGTTTACCAACTTCTACTTACATAAGCCGAATTCACTAAATTTTTACTTTTATATACTCATATAATCCCATTTTGGATAAAGGCTAGGGGGTAAGAGTATCCAGTTCTTTCGAACATAGCCTTAAAAGTGTTGATGGGGTTTTCAACCACATATTAGCATGAGAGGGCATTCTCCACTTTGGTATATTTAAAAAAAGAAAATAGAAATAGGCTTTGTGTGGAAAATTACCTGCTTTCAACTTTCAACCCAGATATAGAGTCTTTTGTTAATCGTAAACACCAGCTTCACAAGTCACATCAATTACATAAGTCTCATTTTTTCATTCGTTTAATTATAAGATTCTGAATTAAAAGTGTTTTTCGTACTGCATTTTGTCTTCAGTTATATCATCTTCTTTTAGAGGAGGCGTATTCCTCAGTAGAAAATTTTCACAATAATAATATTATTAGTTATTATAATTATTATTAATATTATTTAATATGTAGATCGCGAAAAAAATTCAGTTTGGGGACCGCTGCCATAGCCGATTTCGACTGTATGTCTCTTCAGACCTCAACATTATGTTCTAGTTCAAAGTGCTTACCACTTGAGAGTGCCGCAGAGCTTGGTATGAGATGGAAAGCTTGGAGTGTATTTAAGAATCAGTACCTCCATTAACTGCTTATCCCCACAAACCTAACAGAATCAAAACTTTTGTTTGTCAATTCGTTTTTTACAACGTTCTATCTCTTCAAACACAAGTGACTGGCTCTCATTTATCAATGAGGAACAATATTCTATCCAAACCTAAACGATTGAAGAGTAAAACTAGTTTCAGATATTTGAAAATACTTGGTTTTGGACTACGGACAGGTTGAGATTAGATTAGATTTATTTATTCATGTGAGTTTGTTCGCATATGAGTAGTTAAAACAAATTTTCAACATCACATAGATACTATAGTAGACTTTGATTATATTTTTCATAGTGCAGAAGTTATGTAAAATGATATTTGTGTGATATTAAATGATACAAGCTTTGGTTACGACAATCTAAGTGATGCAATTACATGAAATGACGAAGTTTGGAGAAAGATTCGTCCATTCTTGACACTTAACCGGTTTATGGAAACCTGAAGGAGTTTTCATGTAAGTTGCTTACTTCAGGAGGAGTAAGTACAGAGTGCTTATATTATTATTACTCATCAAATATTGATCCCCGCTTGCTATAATTTATTCAATAACTTTAAATTTCTGTTCGTCCAGGCTAAGCTTCCTTGACAGGAGGATAACAGCCGGAATGCCTTCAAGCCGAGGGGAGGACTGGCAGCCAGTGTTCACTTATCGCAACTCACTTGTGCATGGTGAGACTGATCAGCCTCTTGTTACATCGAAGCGCGCCTACACACGCAAGAAGAAGGAACACTGTAAGTATTTCATTATTATAATAATTAACAGCATTAATGTAAATTAGTGACTTATCAAAAGTCAATGCATATCATATCCTGATCAATCATTTATACAAAATAAAATAAAAATTAAACAAATAAAGAAACTGACTCCAATAAAATGATTCTCAAAAATTGAAGACTCTCATACAGAGAAGTTCAAATAAAGTATTCACTTTAAATTAAAAATACACGTACTAAAAAGTTTAATATAAAGTATTAACTTTGAACCGAATTTAAACAGAAATTTTTGCAATAAATTGAAAACTAGCTTTTGGGCTGCTAAAAATTGTTGTTTTTTTAAATTTAATACAAGTAACCTTTCTAATTAAGAGTCAAATTTTTCATAAACTAAAATAATACACATTTTTAAATTCATAAAATATTTGGCGCCGAATTCAAAGTTTTTGTTTAGAACCAATACTCTATGCATTCTACTAGCGAAAAAATCCTCTGTTTAAATTTTTAAACTTTAAACTTTTTAAACTTTTTTTTACTTTTTTAAACTCTTTCATATATAATTTTTTGAGTATCATTTTATTGAAGAGTGAATACTGTATATTACAGGATTTCTAAAGCAATAAAACTTTCATAAGGACAATTTACAATGAAATGAAATTATGTATGTCACAATTTTTGTATGTCTAAAGCCGCGTCTCCACCAACCGAACATGTCTGCTAAACCGACCCTTGCTAAACTGGGATGGGACCACCGCTGAATAATGATTTTTCATTAAAAAAGAAAATGTTAATATTGATTTAATAGTGTTTGAGTAATTGATGTACAATTATAAAAAAGCAGGTCGAATTGAGAACCTCCTCCTTTTTTTAAGTCGGTTAAAAATACATTCAACACATACTAAACCTTGTAAGGTTTTTCAGCAGGTGCCTGTTTACAAAAAATCAAATATGATAATTAATAAATTATATCATTTTAGAATAAAATAAAACTTTGTATTACTTGGAGAAAGGTTCTGGAAATAAAATGAAAAAGTCGGGTAATAAAGAAAGGAGTATTATGGGGATGAAAGGGTAGATTTATTAATATTGTAAAATGTTCTGTTAATGATGAGTTGTTTTCAACTTTTCATGAAAACACTAATTACAGTTATATATAATCTTAGCTAATATTGCATGGATCTTCCTTCGAGGAATGCCCAGCGATGTATGTCTAAAGATTTTCAAAATTTTCTTGTATTAAAAGGATATTTAAAAAGAAAAAATGGAAAGGCACCCAGGCCTTCTTCTATATAAAACATATGATTTTTAAAATGAGCTTCTCCATCATATGCAACTGATAGCACTCAGGCCTTCTTATTCATCTGGTTGAGCCTTCATATGAATTAAGTTACCATTCATAAAGCCGCGTCTCCACCAACCGAACATGCTCGGCGAACAGTGTTCGCTGGAATCAGCTGATGTCGCCGAACATTTTTTGGAGTTGGTTTGGTGTAGACGCCTTCTCGAACATTATGATCGGTGTGGTGGTAACCTGTTGTTGGTCGTCACTGTTAGCTCACAGACCGAACATTTCAATTGAACTCACGAACATGTTCGGTGACCCATATGTTTAATGTTTGCCCGTTTTTTGTATTCGCTAACAATGTTCGGTTAGTGGAGACGCGGCTTTAAGAATAACATATTATTTGTTTGAGAGAAACAAATCATTTCTAATATTCCAATTGAGTAAAATAACAAGTGATTTCTAAAAAAATTATAATTTTGCAAAATTAATTAATATTGTTTTATAAATTCATTTTTCATACATTTATTTATGAAAAAATACAATAAAGCCGATACAACAGGTTTTTGCCCACAACTTATTTTTTCGCAAGAACACAAACGTTAGAGCCTTTATTACACAGAGCCACTTCAGTCGCCCTCGCGCGCGACCACGACAGATGCTCAGACAAGCCTCTCTCTATGCGATACATGCAATGCATATGGAGCTTATTATACTGAGCCACAGGTTAGACCCCCCCCCCCCCCTTTAGTGACGGTCACTGGCTACTCGAGTCAACTACCCGCGCTTCTAGAGGCAAACACGTGCGACTGTCACCTTGGCTGCCGACCATTGTTTGCTATGACGCCTATTATACAGGGCCACTCCAGTCGCCTACGAGAATCACATTTTCAGCTGCTTACAGTCAGTCATGACTAGCGTGACATCATTTGGAGGTTATGTTTGGTCAATGAACTGTATGCTGAATTGGTACCTATTGTAAGTTCATTGATATTGTTTATGTGTATGTAAGTGAATATGTTTAATGGTTTCAGATTGTAGATAAATTATCATTTTAATTCATTTCTATTAAATTGCTGAATGTTAGCAAGATAATTAGGGCCATTTGCCTTCGAAATCCCCGCCAGTGATGGAAACGTTTCTAGACAATTATTTTGTCGTATTTTTTAATTGTAAACATGCAAAGGCTATAGCCTACATTGTTTATATTTGAATACAAATATTTATAATCATATGAAAAGCAATAAAATCATGCTATGTTGTATGTTCTTCAAACGTAGAGATCGGTTAGACTCTCGGTAACGTTTTAATTAGAAACATTTATAATAATTTTAATTGGAAATTTCCTCATCTTTGCTTGACGACATTATTTTGAATACTAATTTTGGCTTGCATGGGCGACTGCAGTGTGCAAGCTTCGGTGACAGCCTTTGGCGCGTGACGGCGACTGCATTGATTCGTATAATAAGGGCCTTATGCCAATTATTATGCAATTTATGCCAATTTTTCACAAGCAATTTCACTTGGGAAATAATTATGATTTTAGGCATCAGCTGTCTTGATCAACATAAGTGCAGATGATTGGCTGGGTGAAAATAGAACAGCAGCCGTGGTGACGTGATACAGAGTGACTTTTTGTGGAATGCAGACATGAAATAGAGACTGCGCGAATTTAATCAAGGGTTAGGTGTAATGCATCTCTGTGTTCACAAACATTCATCCTGCATCACATCACTAATCCCGACTAGAATAAATTGTATGTGGTAATAGACATCAATTCGTTAAATTCTGGGTTGTGGGTTATATTGAGTTGTGCTATTCTGTATCCCAAAAAGGATTCATTCATAGTTTCTTTATAAATAACAATAATTTTTGCCAATTGTGCATCTCATAAACACATCTGTGCCCCGCAATCTGCTGCAGAAAGTAGAAAGCTGAATAATATTTTTAAAGTAATACTAGAAGTGATAGCAGAAGACAACCATTTCTATTGTGACACTTTCAATTGAGGTGAAATGCTTGTTTTTAGATGTTTACCCCCTCCTTTATATTTTTTCTAGTTGTGTTCCTCCAAAATTCCTGTGGGGTTCGTCTTAGGCGAGGATGTTGATAAATTGTGTTCGATCTGGAAGATTTCTTTGAATGTGATGGTTGTGTTTAATTTTGAGATTATGATAATCATCAAGTATATCCTCTGTGCAAACATCCTTGTCAAGACTACTAGTAGTACTGTGAAGAGTAGGTTAATGAGCTGAAAGGTTGTAGGTTGTAGCTGAAAGAACACTTCACGCCAAAGATGAGGGTGGTTGCACAGAGGGAAATACAGGTACTCGATGTACTCAATAATAATCCCTATCGCAGAATTAAATACAATCATCAGATCTAATTCTTAATTCAATTTGCGGAGTCTATTTCATGTCTGTTTTCTTCAAAAAGTCAGTCACGTTACCAAGGCTGCGTTTCGATTTTCATCCAGCAAGTACTTATGTTGTTCAGTACAGCTGATAGCTCAAATCAGATCAGAATTTAGTTTAACGAAAACTACGAGAGCTTGTAGTTTGTTCTGAAACAGTCTCATGTGCTCAGTTTTCCGAAATATCTTGCATTTTTACCTGCGTTAATTGACCACATTACTTTTAGTCTCATAAGCTTATTTGTGCAATTGAATAGAAACGTGTAAAACACTATTATCCTTAATGTAATTAGGTAATTAGTTACAATGCCTGCTTTCATATTTGAAAGAACCCTTATTTATGGAATTGAAATATTGTAGTTGTAGCTGAATAGCACAATAACTTTATGTAGAGATGTAGAGCTTCGTTCGTCTTTGAAAAAACTAACAATTTCGATTTTTTCAGTTGATGACGAAATGGGTGACGATGGTGAAGAGCCAGGATCAGATCCTGAATTCAATATGGGGTAAGCAGTTTCTTTATTAAAAAGGCTTGCATCTAATGTCAATGTATATCGCAGTGTTTGTTGCTTTGCATTAACACTGGTCATAACAATGGTTATGGTTTGCTTAAGTGTTCTGCTTAGTGGTAGTTAGTGGAAGACTATCTGGGTAGAGTTTACTGATTCTGTGTGCTTTATTTCTTTCATTTCATTTTTCATTGGCATTAATAGGTTATTTGTATTTATTGATCGAAATTGCTGAAAAAGTTGGGCATATGCTTGCTGACCCTTGCAAGACAGAACGACTTTTCAATTGAGCTATTACCATGTTGTAGAAAACATTTATGCATTCATTCGCTTAATAAAGCAGTTGCTAAGTAACTTCTTGACCTGAAATAAATCAGTTGCAACCTAAAACCCTGGACTAGCCAGAAAATATATTACATCTATTTCCAATAAAAACCGCAACTGTATTGTTGGAGCTTCAACTCAGCGATGAATAGAATAGAATGGCTGCCTTTATTTCCCTTTGAACACGAAGTTAGCAAAAATGCAATTCCTCAGAGGCGTAAAATATGTATTTAGCTCTTAATAAAAATATTTTATCTGTCGTAATGTAAAGGCTCCCTGATTCAATAATATTGATCTGTATCAATTTTATTTATTTTAAATTTCTTATATTTTTTTATTATTTTCTAACATTCATTTCAAATATCAGCTTATAACTCGCTATTGCGATGTCAGTAGGTAAATGATTGTATCACTCACGGTAACTACGAATTATGTCGATGTTCACTAGACCGATGTAAACTGAAAAAAAAACAACACTTTTTTAACGTCAAATCGCACACACCTCGACGTGATATTCTTTGAAAACCGAATCAACGTACCTACCTAACAGATGACACCACCAAATAACCCCAAATATGCGAGTGAACACTCCTGTGTTTTCTTTTTGCCGTGGTAGAACTCTTCTTTAGGCTTTTGTCAACTTCGGGGATACAGCAGTACAATCCCTGTATCCCAAAAAAATCATTTTTCAATTTAAGAGAACAACATTCACTTGTAACTTGAAATACTTTTTCATTTCTTACAGAAATTCAAAAACATCTACTCGAACTTACAATACGTAGCCTAAGTTACAATACTTATAATAAGCTATCTACTCATCAATCATTGTCCATCATCAGATTCTAGTTGCTATTTATGATCAAATTTATAGGACTGTTATTCCTTTACTTTTCTTAATCTTTCTTCCATTATTCGATTTTATAATAGGCTAAGATCACTCTGCACTTGGATCAATTGTTGAAAATCCAACTTCTTCAGTTTCAACCAAGCGAGTAGTTAAATCGATCTTATTTCACACTTGAAAAGAAGTTTAAATTGAAATCTATTCTTTGTAGGAAAAATTTGTTTTCGTTAAGCAGTCTAATTGTGGTGCATCTCTTTGAAAAATTCTTCTCAAGCCTCGTATGCTTTATTTTCTTTTTTTAAAGATTTTTTATAAGAAACCGACTAATTAATTCAAAATTCCAAGTAGGAGTAAAAAATCTGCATTTAAACACATTTCAGGCAAATTATCAATTTTTGTTTCGATTTGTTTTTCCTTAGTGCAAGAGCAAATCTTGCAAAAACGGCCGTATTTATGAACGCATCTTATCAAAGAAAGACTTGGATAAGTCTTTCTTAGCGGCGATTACTCTTAAAAGTTCACGAAGTGACAAGTCAGCGATTGGCTGTAACACTAACGGCAACCCAGCTCCCCCAACAAATTCTAACACTCCTAATTTACATCAAATGACACTAATTTACATTAATATAAGAATTTACACTACAAAAATACGGCAGGAACAACTGGGTCGGCTTGTAACCTGACTTGTCAGATAGTAAACTCGCCCAGTATAATCAACGCTTCAACTGAATTTCGTATGTAAAAACCTCACTAGGAAATCTAAACTTAAAAGTCAAGAATTGGTTTAAATCGGACTCTAAAATTCGTTCTTAGCCATAGGGCTATCTTAAAGCCGTTCTGAAGTTTAATTTTTATTATATTTTGGCTTCATTTTTTATTAAATCATCTGCTTATCTAAACCAAATAAAACCATTCAATGGTTGAAAACCATTCAACCAATAAATTCAATTCAATTTTTGTGCCATTGCAATGTAATTAACTTTATATTTGACTTAGAACTATTTCTATTTACTTTGTATAAATCGATTTCTAACATCAATTTTTCACTGAAGTAAACGCGAAGTTCTTCAAGTTCTTAAGAGATTTTGGCATAGTAATAATCACATAACAGGAACTGTAAATTTACATGCGGTGCATTATCTTTATATTTTTATCCATATCAAATTATGTTCGTTAGTGTTTGAAATTTCGTTTCCAGGTTAGGCTAGTTTGTGACCACGTGCAATGTAACAGAGCCTTTTCAAGTCGTACTTAGATAAGAAAGCCTCATACGTTCATAAATACAGCCCAACTTGACTAGTCTTTAAGCACTTTTTATTTAATTTATAAGGCAACCTATAGGGGAACATCGTTCGATGTTGAAAATTGTGAATCCACTACTTTTTCATCTGTATAAATAAACATAGGATAGCAGATGGTAACCACCCAACTGAGCGATTCATGCCAAATGAGCAGATACTTATCAATTACTGAGCATTTACGTGCCAAAAAGAAAATAATTGAGAAGCGCATAAAGTACATACAATACAGTAATCATAGGAGAATGTGGCATGCACTAAGACTAGAAGAAACAGGTATAGATGGAGAATAGAGAACATGTAACCATTATCAAGAGATTATAGAGTGATGGCACAGAAGTACATAAGGTAAGGTGAGGTAAGGAATGGAGAGTTTGAGAAGAAATACTTGAAAATCTAGAGCAGGGGTTCTCAAACTTTTTGCCACTGCGACCCCCTTTTTAGACCTAGTATTTCGGCGACCCCCCTATTTAGAAAGTGGGATAACTCACTTCGTGGCACGAACAAAGACAAAGCAATGATGACTCATGGGGCCTGTTTGCGCGCGCACTCTCTGCTAGCCGGTGCCCGGCAGACGACACGATACGCATGCGCACTACAGATTCCTAGTGTGCACTTGAGAAGCCCGTGAGTCGATCATTCAACACTGTACTGTGTGTGTACTTTGTGAGTAGTATTGCGAGCAAATACAGTTAGAAAAAGTAGCAATGGATAAGTTTTTGAAAAGACCGTCGTCAAGTAGTGATGCTAGTGCTAGTGAGTGCGGAAAGACAAAATTCCGCAAATATGACCAGTCGTACATACAATTTGGTTTCACTGAACTGGCAAATAAACCTCAATGTGTGGTGTGTAGTGAAGTGTTGTCAGCTGAAAGCATGAAGCCTTCGAAAATGAAACGCCATCTTGAAACTAAACATTTTGCTTTGAAAGACAAACCAGTGGAATTTTTCCAAAGAAAACTGTTATCCCTTCGAAGTCAACAGGTAAACATTACAGATCTTGCTAACGTTAATAAGAATGCTCTTAAAGCTTCATACGAGGTAGCACTGAAGATTGCTAAAAAAGGGAAACCTCATACAATTGCTGAGGAATTAATTCTTCCTGCTGCAATTGATATGGTTTCAAATATAATCAGTCCTCAAGATGCTGAAAAATTGAAAAAAATCCCGTTATCAAATGATACTATTTCAAGAAGAATATGTGACATGGCTGAAGATGTTCAGAACCAGCTAAAGAAGCAAATAAAAGACAGTACTTTTTTTCAATTCAGTTGGATGAGTCAACAGATGTTGCCAACTGTGCTCAGTTTTTATGCTTCATCCGGTACGATTACGGTGATGCTATTCATGAAAATATTTTGTTTTGTAAGCCCCTGCCGAATAATACAACAGGTGAAAGTCTTTATAAGGTGTTTGTTCAAGCAACTGAACCTTTTGAATTTGATTGGAAGAAATGTGTTTCAATTTGTAGTGATGGAGCAATGGCCCTTACGGGAAAGAAGAGTGGCTTGATTGCCAGGTTGAAATCACTTGCACCGAATGCAAGCTGGGTTCACTGCTTTTTACATAGGCAAGCTTTGGCAGCTAAGAAAATGCCAGATGAATTACGGCAAGTTTTAAATGAAGCTGTCAAGATAGTGAACTACATCAAAAGTCGCCCGCTGCAAAGTAGGATGTTTAATATTTTGTGTGAAGAGGTAGGAGCCTTGCATAAACATCTTTTATTTCACACTGAAGTACGGTGGCTATCCCGTGGTAATGTATTAAGCAGACTGTTTGAATTAAAGTCAGAAATGTTGTTATTTTTGATTGATAGTAAACCCGAACTTTCCACTTTTTTCAGTGATGAAAAGTGGTTGGTTAAGCTTGCTTATTTGGCTGACATCTTCTCTCACCTTAATATTTTGAACTTATCCCTACAAGGACCAGACAAAAATATGCTATATGCTCAAGACAGAGTAAATGCATTTGTAAAAAAACTCAGTGTTTGGAACGCAAGAGTTAAGAAAGAAGATTTTGAAAATTTTACACTAACTCAAGAGTTTATAGAGTTTCTGTCTAAATCCAACTGTACATCCCCTGACACTTCATCTCTCTCCTTACTAGTATCTTCTCATCTCGAAGGTTTGATTGAACAGTTTACATATTATATTCCAAATAAGGATACGAGTGGGGTTTTGTGGGTAGTCAATCCGTTCAGTGATCAAGTCGTAGCAAAAGCTGAGCTAACAGCTCGTCACCATGATCAACTGATCGAAATTTCAAGTGATCAGTCAGCAAAACTCACTTTTAACAGTGCTTGTATCGACAAATTTTGGATAGGTATTAAAAATGAATACCCAGAACTGTCCACAAAAGCATTACAGACTTTAATGCCATTTTCTACGTCTTATAACTGTGAACAAGGTTTCTCCATAATGGTGAATATCAAAACAAAATCAAGAAATCGTTTGACCCTGGAAAATGACATTCTTTTGTGTATTACAAAACTCATTCCGGACATAAAAAAATTGGTTAATTCCAAACAAGCTCACGTTTCCCATTAAATAGTATTAGGCCTTTTTCAACTTGTATGTGTATTACAAATTTGTGTAGCCTATGAATTTTGTTATTAATAAAAACTACAGCTATGACTGATTTTGTTTTTTTTTTATTTTCCTCCTTATCCCGCGACCCCCCTGGACACACCACGCGACCCCCCTGGGGGTCGCGACCCACAGTTTGAGAACCACTAATCTAGAGCAAGGTTGTCCAGAATCCAGAATTTTTCCAACTGCTGCTTTGAATACACGTTTTGCAGAATCAAGTCGTAGGGCACAGCCCTTAGAAGCTATTGCTACAAGCTTACAATTTCCTCAAAATGATTGTATGTGTGTGTGTTAGTTTGGCATTACTAGATCAATACAAAATCGTGATATTCAGTAACAAGCTCTCAAAACTGCGCTTGGATGGGTGACCGAGATGCTATGATGATCTTTTTAGCTTTAGTGGACCACTCAAAAATTATGGGCTATTTGGAGATAATTCCCACTTTTTCTTCCATGATTGTATCCTAATATGTATCCCCTAGGGCGTTGAAGGTAAAGTGAAAGGAAAGTAAAGTGGAGGTGACAATAGTTGAGTCGCGATTGATGTCGAAAGCACACAGCAAGCAAGTCACCTACACTGCTTACCGAGCATACCTTAAATTGTTAGAATGCTGCTGAGTGTTGTAGTAATGTAATGGGTGAAAAATGCCGAGGCTGTTGGTGCCGCGGCGTGGAGGGGACGAGACAACTTTGAACCAATCAGAGCTAAGCTGCCCCCTGGCATCGATGTGAGGCATTGATAAGACATCAAAACAGTTTGCTTCCGTAATCATAGACTACGAAATAGACTAACGTTATCCGTCTTTGCCGTATAATCCACCTCCATCCAAGAGGTGGATTGCGACATCGACTTGGGCCAGTTTTTTGCACCGCGTTTCTAGTCACGCGTTTTAAAAAGCGGGTCAGAGATGGTGAGATTCAGAGACCAATAAAAGCGTAATTTTGCTCATAGAAGAAAATTTTAAAACTACAGTATATTTACTCAGGTGAATATGGTATGATCAATTCGATTACAATCTGAAAAATTTTAATATCGGAAATTTCAACAATCTTCGATTTTGGCCTTTAGTTAGACAGCCTAGATCAGTGGTTCCCAAAGTGGTCCATGTGGACCCCCTGGGGTCCACGGGGACCTGCCAGGGGGTCCATATCAGTGAAAAATAAAATTGGGGGTCCATGATATGTTAATGGGGGTCCACCATAGTGAATGTCTTTGGATCGGGGCGTGGTATATGCTATGTACAAACTAATATCAAAACGAACACTGTATATTTTTAAGTAAATTAGGATTTTTACTCACTTATACTGGAGGTACTGGAGGTATGCATTTCACTTCTAAACAGAATCTTCATCAGCCTAGAAGTGAAATGCAACCCTCTAATATCTTAAGTATACGTGAGTAAAGATCATAATTTGAATAGGAATACAGTGTCATTTTTTATGTTAGATTGTTCGTCATGTTTTTCGTAATGGAAAACATCACAGAGTACCAGTAGGCTACTTATGTACTTGTATAATACTGTTACTGTTATACGTACATGCAAGCAAGCATTATATCTATTTGAAAACATTTTTAAATCAGAGAATCATCCATACTTAGTTTTCTTATATTTGAAAATTATAAGCCTTCACTGGTAGGTGACTAAACAGCTCAGGTTTACCAGATATAAATTTCCGTTTTTAGTTGTATTATCATGAGAAAAGTCAAGCCCCATATCCTTCAATTATTTTCTATTATATTTTAAAACTATTAGCATTTACTGGTAGGTCACTAAACAAGTCAGGTACTTTAAATTTCAAGATATTTTCAGCAATGTTGTTATAAGCAAAAGTCGCCTCATATATTTTAAAGTTATAAACAAAAGGAGCCTTGTATTCATATTTCAAAAAGGAGCGTTTATTGGTAGGTCACTCAACAACTTAGGTAGGTACCAAACTATTCAAGTTATTTCAGGTTTATTATTCTGAGGAAAAGGAACCTAATGTCTTGAAATTAACAAACCATACCGTCTTTCTTTAACATTCTAGCAAGCTCTTGTTATTCAATTAATAATTGTTCAAAATTATTCTGATGGAAAACAAATCTGTGCACAATAAATTACATTTATTTCAAAAATGAATTCTAGCTATAGTATTGGTGTTTAGTTTTTATTTTCCACGTTTACAAGAACTTCTAGGAATCTTAGCAGTCTATTCAATTCTAGTAAATTTGTTCTTATCTTTTGATTAACTTTTTTGGAATCAATTTTTAATATTCTTGTTAGAACACTCCATTACTGTCATTTGCGTAGCATGGGGGAGGGGGGGTACCAGGTTAGAACCCCCCCTTTAGACTGTGAAAGAGGCCCCAAAAATGAGTAGGGGGGAGGCATCAATAAAAATACGATATTATCGGTTACTAGAGGTGAAAAATGTTTTCGTATGTGAAGAGTAGCTTAAATAATGTTACAGCTAGAGAAAACTATAATTTTAATAATTTAATTAACTTAAAATAATACTCTAATTAAAGCTATAGAGGGGATGAGGCGAACGAGGCAAGTTTCCTTGGGCCTTAACGTCAATGGGCCACATCATTTTACAAATGTAAGCAAGTGATAGAACAAAATTAAAATAAGGGGCCCAAAATTGTACAGCTAGGGGCCTCCAGGGCCTCTTTTTTCCAGTTTGGACCTCTAGAGGCCCCTTAGAAGCCTAACATCCTAGAGGCCGCGGGCCCTACGGGCCCGTTTTTATTGCCAGTATAGTCATGCGAAGTAGAGATTCAAATAGGCTGCATCTAGAATATTTTCAAATTTCAACGTTTCTACATAAGTGTCCCCTAATTGCCTCGGCTTTGGACCTTCAAAGACCCCACAATGCTGGTGGGTCCCAGTACTTTTGGAGCTCCCAAACATGGGTTTGAATTTCCCCAGACCACTTGAATAAAGTTGTCACAGTAGGCTTGAAAGGAGAAAAGGTCTCTTAATATTTTTGCAGACGGGCTTCAAATGCTGATTTCTGTTACTGTTCAGATCTGATACCCCAAAGACTTTTATTGTGATAGTGAAATTTGTCACGCCATGAATCAATCAACAAATAATAATTATGAGGGTTGATAGCCATAAAAAAGCTAAAAGTTGCACTTTCAAGAACTTGAGAACAATTTTTTTCAGAATACCCAATGTTTTGAGGCTCTGTCACCATCTATTTATGTAATTACAAAATGACTATAAGTTAAAGTTTGGAATTGGATGTGGTATTAATTCATTCGCTCTTTGCAAGTTGAACCAAGTTCCATTCAAAGTCATAATAATTTTTATAATTTTACACATTTTAAATAACGGTATTCCAATATTAGTGAGTACCGGTAGTTCAAAAGATTACACAAAAATAGAGGAGAAGTTTATTGCTCTCTCTGGTGCCACTCAGTACCCTTTTCCCTAGCTTCCACAGCTTATTCGACGAATGGTTATCAGTTGGCTCACATTCGAATTTTATCTTTAAATTGAAGAAAAAATTCAAATTAGTTACACAGATTTTTTTACAGAAGGCAACTAGGCATAGCTTAAAGACTTAAGCAATGCTAGTTGGGAAATCGAGTCATTAATTGAAAATTGGTGTTTAGGGTGAAGGTGTAAGGGAGCCTCCAGCTTCAACTCTGTCCCGGGCCACTAGGATGTCTCTGGGTGGCCCTGATTGTAATAATAATTTGAAACCACTATAACTTGTTAAGTTGGCTTTATAAAAGTGGTATTTTTTCAGTTTTTATGCATTGAAATTTGTTCACAACTAATCAATTAACTATGGTAACAATAAACGAAAAGTGGGTTCAAGTTCTTAGGCAAACGATTCATAAAAGCAGTGATTAATCGAATTTAAGCTTCCACTTTACCCAATTTATAAACTCCATTTTAATAAATACTTGTATAAAATTACTGATTTTGAGTCTCAAATCAAGCTCTCAGCAACGAAAATTCAAAAATTTTCCCATAATGTGGACTAAAATAAATGGATTAATGCTTTTCTAGACATGAGTAGAATCTCTTGGGATACGATGTTAGTGGAACTACTTATTAAAATTTTTCCGGGGGAGGATCCCCGGGCCCCCCTCACCCTAAGACCCCCGGGGGCCCTCAAATCTCCAATAAGCCCCCCATTTAAATATTTTCGCTACGCTACTGATTACTGTATCTGTATCGCTCTTTTGTCACAAATTTGATGCAATATTCTAAAAAAATTAATTATATTCACTGTTATTATTTTCCACCTCCTCTCTTCAATTCTCTCTCTATCACATTTCATTAACAATGAGTGTCGTGTTTGCCCACATTGAGCAGCCTTGCTGATTTTAATAGATGCGAATGTTGCAATTACTACAAAGGACACAATGCTGATAATAAAATACCGCTGAAAATACAGCCATTATACTTCTTAGGTTCCATTAATACTATTTCATTATAACCAAAAACAATATGCCATCCTATTTGATTGTTTAAATTCAAATTAGACTATATTACAAAAATTTACTAAGTTTATGTGCTTTTTAATGTTTTCTTCACCACAATTTGAATTGGTTACTGTGAGCAGTAGTAGACCTACTTTATCAGCTTTAAATACACATTTCAACTTATAGTTTAAAAATAATTGATGACATTTATGCAGGGGGTCCACCTAAAACCAAAAATCATGACAAGGGGTCCATGAGGCAAAAAAGTTTGGGAACCACTGGCCTAGATCATTTTCTTTTGGTCTGGTGCGGGGGGGGGGCGACCCCATTTTAACAGCAGCTGACTATACCTTGTGGAATTGACACCTTGAGTAATCGAAACATTGAGCAATTCTAACGTTTAGGGTTTGACACCTTGCGGAATTAGAATACTGCGTTAATTGCTGGACACCTTAGGCGGGTGCGACGTTGTGGGTTAAAACTTGAGATTGGCGATTTGTTGTACAAATAGATCCTTATGGAATTTAAACATTTGGTAATTGCAACCCACCCAACACGTTAGTACCTTCCTGTACTTTGACATTGTAGACCTTGGACAGACGATCAGTTGATGTAATTTAGCCTAAATTGTTGCACGCGACCGCGACTGCAGTGGCTGTTTATAATAGGGTTTTCTAAAAGTGCGTTCAGACGCTCAAACATTATCTTCAAACACCAGTTCAAACAAGGCCATAGCACACAAATGCATTGTTGGGCACTCATCAATAATGTAAAATGTGTATCACACGTGTAAAATGACGGCTTATTTACCTAACATCAGGTTACCCGCTTCAATTGCATCTGGATGTATAAATCCCGATATAATCCAAATCTATTTACAAATTCAATGTCATAGTATAATTATTCTTTCTTATCACACTGGTTCTCCTTCTTTTCCCTCGTCTTCTTCATTTTTCTCCTCATTCTTCTTCCTCTCCTTCTCCTTAATCCCTCATTTTTCAGCTCTAGAGTTTCGTCGACAGAGGACATCATCTAGACGTTTATATAATACGATATTTACATCTATAAATAATACAGGGTGTCTACTGGTCGGGAAAAGGTCGGGAATTTTGAAATTTTTTTGAATTTGGTGGGGAAAATAAGAAAATTTATTGTAACACGTATTTCGAGATACTTTTGTTACGAGCGCATAATTAAATTGGCTAACAAGGAAACACAAGAATAATTCGATGTGTAGCTGGGAACAATAAAAATTAGTGAGTACACTTTTGCAATAAAATAATCAAATTTCATTTTGTACATGCTTGAAAGTGAGGCATAAAATCGTGAATTTGAGGGTATTTTCAATTGAAATAAAAACCAACTTTCCAAATTTAATGGTTCACCTATCCTATTGCCTGATATTTGCCTGATAATGATATGATATTTTAAATACAAATTTTAATAACCTTTTAATGTGTATCGTTACATCACACAAAGCAGTGGCATAACTACAGGGTCAGTCTAGGGAAGGGTTAGAGTCTAGGTGCCGGGAGGGTTAGAGTCTGGGTAAAATAATTTCAATAGTAATTTGTAATTTGGAGTAGTATACCTCTAACGATAAATTAAGCAATATATATGACTATTTATTTCAGAACGGGGGTTTGGGGAACTCCCCTAGAAATTTTTTGAAAAAATTACCTCTCTAAAACTACATGTCAAGTGATTCTAGGCATTAATTCTTCTAACTTAACACTTCAACCCACGTTATGTGTCAAAGTAAATTTTGTCTAGTTCTTGTGCTACTGTTAATGGGAGATCTGGGACCTTACTTGAAACTTCCACTTTTCTATATTTCATTCTCACTGCTCCTGATTTGGGTAACGTACAGTTTACCTTGGGCTAATTGAAAATTTCTTTCAAAATAATTGAAGGGCACTCCTTGAAAACCTTTTTAAAATAAAACTCCTAAAAACCACATTTTTAGTGGTTCCAGACATCTTTGATTCTTGCCAAAAATTGTCTCACAATAGCCTTCTAAAAATTCCAAATTTTCATTTATTCATGGGGGAGGGGGGGGTGAATGTGCCCCTGATTGCACCCCCCCCCCCCCCACAGTTATGCTACTGACCCCATCTGTTAATGAAAAATGAAATTAACAAAAAAATTACATACATTATTTGCAATTGAGAAACTATTCTGTAATCAGCCAAAAACAATTGTTTGAGGATCCAAGATCTAGGCTCTAGGGCGATTATCTGAGTGAATGTAAAGCAGTGCTAATGAAACAAGTCTGCTTTTTCTGCCATATTAGTCCTCAACCATGTAAGTTATTGATAAGCTGCAGAATCCAGAAAACCCTTTCAGAACTGGCATAATTTTCAGGGCCAAAGAAGTCAGGAATCGCTAAAAATGTGGTCTTGTATGAATTGTTAATTTAAAACGTTTTCACGGAGTACACCTCAATTTTTTGGAAATAAATTTTCAAGAATCCTACGCTACTCTCCGGTACCTCAATCAGTGAGGGATCAAGTATAGAAAAGTGGAAGCTACAAGTAATGTCCGACCTCCCATTGACAATAATACAAGAACTAGATAAAATTTGCGTTGACCCATAACGTGTGTTGAAGTGTTAAGTTAGAAGAATTAATGCCTAGAATCTCTTGAAATGTGGCTTTAGAGAGGTAATTTTTCAAAAAAGGTATCGGGGATTGCCCCGAACCCCCGTTTTGTAATAAGTAGCCATGTATATTTCTTCAATTTATCGTTAGAGGTCTACTACTCCAAATTACAAATTACTGTTGTAATTATTGTACCGAGAGTCTTAACTCTCCCAGCAACATCAGTGGTCATCCTCCACCCTAGACTGACCCTGTAGTTATGCTACTGCTTTGTGTGATGAAACAATACACATTAAAAGAAGGTTATTAAAATTTCTGTTTCGTAATTTTTATACTTTCTAGAAACAAGTACCTCATAATGTAATTATTTTTCGAATAAATCTTTATTGTTTATTGAACAATAGTTTTATAGCAGACAGTATTCAAGACTATCACATTTTTGGACTAAGGATTTTGGGTGATCAATGAGTTTGTTATCTGGGTGAATGTAAAGCAGGGTTAAAAGGTAACAATGGTTGTCCCTGGAAACAAGAACTCTGCCCAAAGATAAGTTTAAAAAGAGGATAAAAGGATTTTTAGAAATAACTCTTCTGTGTGAAATCTAGTCAGCTCCCAGGATTCATATTATCTATTCATAAAATATCATCTTTTAATTCAATTGATAGCTGCTGTCTTAACCAATAGCATAATTTTTTGTAGTCAAGTTCATATTATGAACATTTCAATGTGATATTCCCACTTGATGTTTATGTGAGATACAAACATTAAATTATGGGTTGAACTTGAATTTTTTGCTACATTAATTACTCTATTTACACCCATTAGTTAAAGTTTCTGGTTTTTTGGCAGTATAGGACGTTGTAAAGGCATTTAATCATGAATCATTTTGTATTAACAGTATAATATTATACCAGTACAGGCAATAGGTGAACAATTGAATTTAGAAAGTTGGTTTTATTTCAATTAAACCTTCCACCTTAAATTGCTTCAAATTCACGATTTTAGGCCTCATTTTAAAACACCCTGGGCCACCCCCCCCCCCCCCATCATGGTGCCTGGTGGTACACACCCACACAGGTATTTCCCCCCCCCCCCCCAAATCTGCTGCTGGATCAGCCCCTGTGTATGTAAGCAATCAACACTGCAGACTAATTCACGCTAGCGGAGTTGCATCTGCCTCCGCCGTTCTTGGATTCTCATACCCGCAAGTCCGAGGAGTCCCTTACAACGTCTAGGTAAAAGAGTCTTAGTTACTACCGCCGTTAATCGAAATGTCGTGGAATATATTACCTGAAGTAAAATTGGTTTTATAGAACTTTTGAGGTCGGGAATTTTGGAAATTTCTCAACTAGGAATAAAAGTACTGAATTGGCACTACTTGCAAAGCAAGCTTGAGTGCTAGCAGTGAGTTCATATAACTAAAATTAAACGTTGAACAAATTAAAAATATGATGCATTCATATTAATGCTAGAATGATCTATATTTTATACAAACAAAATAGAAGTGAATAATTTGAAATATACATTTTTGATATTTGATTTATATTGTATTTATATTTCTACATTTGTCGATAAACAATTTTTTTCTACGATTATGTATGTATTTTGAAAAGCTAAATCCGAATGTCACACCCACCACCTCGTGGAAGGGTTGCTTTACTCTTAAAAATCGAAGAAACCACAAAATTTCATCATGAAAAATAGTGCGTTTTTTTTCAGTTTAAAACTGAACTTTTCGAGACAATAAATTCTATACGAACTTCAATAACACCATTTTTTACAGAATGGGGGGGGGGGGGGGGGTCACGTTTTAATTTTCTATGAGCGGTGATGAAGTTGGAGCGTTCTATAGGATGGCTGTCACTAATCCCAAATTTAATCAATAATGCTGTAAAAATCTAGGTTATCCAAAAAAATTGTTGAACTCTTTTCTCAACGATTATTTTGTTTGTATTTTGAGATGTTTAATCTGAATTTCACATCCTCCATCCCTTAGAAAGGTTGCTTCTCCCCAAAAATCGAAAAACCCCCAAGTATCATTTTTTAAATTCAGGCGTTTCTCAGTTTTTCACACTTATCTGTATTCCTACAGATTTTTTAAAGACAAAACATTGCATTGAATTTCAGTATATCATTGCATTTTTCACAAAATAATGGGTCGCTTTTGAATTTACGATGAGCTGAGTCGAAGTTAGAGCGTATTAAAATATGGCTGCCGCTTGATCACAAAATTACTCTAGTAAAAATCTTTTTTTTCTGAAACCGATTTGATAAAGTTCTCGTGTCAACAATTCTATATGTATTTCAAGACGCTGAATCCGAATTAAACATCCTCCAACTTGAGGAAACTGCAAGTCATCAAAGAACATTAAATACCAAGATACGGCCATTGCGCTGTTATGTTTTCTCTGTGTTGTTCTACGGGCTGGGAGCAAGGACAGTTACAGCGGCCACAACCAAGGAATTTTATGTGTTTTTGGAAGGTGGTTGTGTAGGATAATGATTAGAATAACGAGGACTGATCATGTAATGTATGAGGAGTTTCTTAGAAGAATGGGGAAAGTGAGGTGAGTGGTTGTTACAGTAAAGATTCGGAAACTCCAATAGTTGGGTGGCATATTTAGAAATGGCAACAGTGTCGTATATTACACAGTATTGCAGAGAAAAAGACCAAGGAAGACAAAGTGTCTGTAGAAGACGAATTTTATGGTTGCAAAATTTGAGAGCCTGTTTTGGAATGAGCACAATAGAATATTGTTCCGAGCGACAGCAGAGGCATGCATGGTAGCCAACAACCGAAACGGATATGAACTAATAGAAGAACCTACACTTTCAAAACATAAAACAAGTAAAAATATGTTGTAAAAAATCAATCTTGAGGAATTCTTAGAAGAAAAGGTCTCTCTCTTGCTCCTTATTGATGTATATTAAGCTTTATTAATATTGCGCTTTCGTCTAGTCTTCTGCTTGGTACTTTATTAAAAAGGTACTTCATGTAGTAAAACAAACATTCATTAATTTCATAAATGTTCAAAATAAATCAACATCTAAAAAAATATGAAACCTTGGGCTGTTTGGTTTGTATTGAGTTCTTGTATTTGATTAAATAGCTCAAATAATTCCATTTTATTAAATTCAGTTCAAATTGCGCTCATCATACATGAATAGTTTTCCCTAAATTTTATTCTTAACTTAGGATAGGAAATTTTTATTTTTGTAATTTTATTCCTGTTTTCTATTTTAGAAGTATACTGTTCTTTATTTTGTAAATACGTTATCTCTTTTTCACGAAAATTTTTGTTGATATATAATAAACTGTTTTGAGGGGGATGGGAATGTATTTTTCATCTTTTAATTTCAAACTTTGACGTTTTTAATTGTGTATTTATTATTCTTTTTTGCAGTTACTAAATGCATTTCAAAGAGCTGCACTGCATCAGTTTCTTCGGTCCATAGAATTGCCAAGTGCACTGTGCAAGTTTATTATGAAAACTTAATGAAACTAAGACATTTGCTGTGTTTTCATTTTTCTGGGTGATCTTCATCAAACTCATAAATTTCTCAACATATAGTCTCTTTCGTTAGGTTAATATAGCCCAATATTCTAGTTATTTTAATTTTTATTCCTTTTTATACCTTTCATGACTTTCAGACAGTTCTGATGAATGACTTTCTTGGTGATCTCAGAAATCCTTTTTCTATTATAACTAGTGGGCCTACGTGTATAACTTTTTCTAATGTATTATAGTTTGTTGTCAGCTTATCGACATTATTCCTTGATGCTGGTGCAGTACAGACAATTCAGTAATTGTAATCACAAATGAATATGCTTTACTACTGTTGCAAATACCTGAGCCGTTTTCAACCCTTTCAACATTCTTGATAGAAGAGGGTTCAACGCAGTAAAATTATAATCAACCTTTAAAATTCATAGAATATATTTTAATATTCTCAAGTCAAAAAGAGTCCGTTTTTATGTAAATGAAATACTATTATTCTTTTCACGTGGATCTTTGCGTTAATTTATCATTACCAATTTTTTCATCATTACTTTCATTATTATCAGTAATTTAGAGAAGCTTTCATTTTACTTCTTCAATCTCTTTGTTATCTATCTGTGATTTGTGTTGGTTCTAAATATATCATCTTAGTCCAGTCAAATTAACAGAAATTTCGAGTGAAAAAGGAAAAATTCATCACGGCTAATAATCGGGATCTATGACCAGAAAAACATGATCGATAACATACTAAAGGTCCCCAAGAGTTCTAGCTTTGCTTCGGTGGCCATTATGAATAAACTATAGAATTTTTAAATTTCATTTTATTTTTTTGGAATTTGAAACCAAACTAAGCTTCAAACAGAAAAATTTACTCCTGTCTATTTCAAAGGAAACATAACTTGTTACTAGCTACACCTTTGTTGGAAGTTAGAATTTTTATACATTTAGATGAACTATCTGGAAATCGATAATTTCTTACTAATAGCTGAACCTATTTCTGTAATTCAAATTCCTTCTGGAGAAAATAAAGTTTTCTACAATTTGAAACCAATGGCATATTTTTATCTCCAGTAGTATTGGAGCTGTAGATATTCATAAACAAACTTTTTCGCACCCCCAAAAACCCCCGAAAATTTCATTTGAGAGCTCAAATTTTCCAAAATAGGGGATCGGTGTTTATTTCTGGAATTTTGTTTCTGATACTCCAAACACTGTCAGAAACGCCATCCGGTCGCCCAAAAATCAGATGGAATTTTTTAGAGGGGTAATGTTCAGAAGAGCTCCCGAATTTGGGTCCCTATATTTTTTAACCATTCATCGTATCCGATCGATCGACGGCTGATTCATCTCAGTGGTACTCAGTGGTCTGCCACACTAACATTTAAATGGCTCCAAGTCGGGAATTTTTCTAATAACTGTTTTTATGACGCAGAATTTGAAAATTTAAAAAAATTATCAGATTTTACAAAATTTTAAACCATAACAAGGGATGAGTCAGAAAAATTATGTGTACATTTTTTCTAGATAATATGATTACATAAATTTTGACACTAATTACTGTATTCTACCTTTCATAGTTCCTGAGTTAGAGCTCTTCGCAGTTAACAAACATCTTAAAAACGTAAAGTGCATGACGTTACACTCAATTTAAGACCAATTTCACATTTCTATGATGAAAAATTCCCGAGTTAGAGCCATTTGAATGTTGAAAATAGTAATTTTTAGTTATAGGAGGCAGATCACTGAGCACCCCTGAGGACAAAAATCCTAGTTATGAGCCAAATTCAACATACGATATAGGCTCTTAATCTGGACCGCCGCAATGAATTGAAACGAATGTGGTGTCGGTTGATAATATAGGATGAATCGATGATTTTTCTGGTCATATGTCTCGATTTTCAGCAATTTTAAAAACTGTCCACGTGAACTCTTAATGGGAAAATTGAAATAATTTCGTTTCAAGAATACTCTCTTTGTATCAAAGTATATAGTCTACCATAAATATAAATAATTTCGTTATTACAAGAATACTCTCTTTGTACCAACTTCCATACTACCATACTTCCACATACTTCCACAAGTCTACCATACTTCCACATAGGCAGTCTCACTGTTCATTAATATAAAATTATATAATTAAAATGGATAAATATCACTTTATTTATTGAATCACAATTCATTTTCATTTATTCTCCGGCCACCATAACTGACTGGTTTGCTTGTTCAATTCCAGCTAGGTCTGGAATTTTTTCACCGTTATTCAACCTTGTCATTGACGCCTAAACTTGCAAACTTCATGCTTATGTGAAATCATTCGCATTAAATAATCTAATTTAGAGCAAAGAATACATTTAAATAGATGTATACTTTTATCGAAACCCAGATTTACCGTCTTAATTTCCAATTACAGTAATATTACTGATACTGTAGGTTTATAAATTTTAATACAGTATAATTTCACGAACGATTTATATTTCAACTAATGCTCCAAAATCAAAACAGTGTGACTATACTTTTTAACTATCTATATTTTTACAACTAATTATCTAGTACATATATAAAATTGTAATGCAAGTCACTTGAAGAAAATACAGTTTTTTGTTCTACATCAGAAGATGCTTCAATACCATTATTTTTACTACCATGTACAATCTTACACGTTTAACTGTTAGCCTAGACCTATCATCACCCTCCAGAGACTACAAAGAATTGAATTAAAAGCTTTAATCGATTTATCTTTAAATATTGTATTGTATTTGCAACAATAATAAAGTATATTGCTCAGCAAAACTACGTTTTTATCATTTCTTGAAAAGCTACCGTATTTGAGGTAGAAAATATATTTCGACTTGGATGGATCTTCACTCATTATGAGTTGAAATGTGAGGGATTTGATTCTAGTTAATACGGAATCTATTAGTATTGAGAAGAACTAGAAATTTTAATAGATTATTTCATTTTATGTAATGAACTGAATTGAATATGTTTCAAGAAAACATTAGTACTGAAAGAATATGTGCAGGAATTTTCTGCAATTTTGAGATAACTCAAATTATTTTAATTTTTGTGTGAAGCATTTGCTTGTTAACTTTGGTATCGCCATCATTTCACATGCAATTATTACAAGCGAAGCTTTTCCAGTGTAATATTTATTGTCTACAGTTTTGTAGCGAACATTTTTTTGCATTGGTTTTTCAAATGATATGTGTATTTAATTTTCTAGTTTGTTACGTTATTTAAATAATTCTCTTATTGTAAGTGCCTATTCACTTTATTCTGTGATAAACTCGAATTTAACATTTAGTAGAATTGCCTTTTAATGGAGTGTCCATATGGGATTAACAATTAATTTTCATTAAGACTTTTTCACAATGTAGAAATACTAATTGATGGATATTTGGTTATTCTTTTCATTATTCGTTTCACATCTTTTCCCCTTTGAAAGAAATTAATCTATCTACCTTGAATCATTCATCAGTTTTATAAAGATATTATTTTGTTTTCTATCTTCACACACACACCTCACAATCTGACTTACTTGAATTTCATTTTCTTCAATCCCCCCCCTTCCAATTTCTGTGACCATTTATAGAAAAAAAAAAATGTTTATGAAAGCAACTAAGGTCTTAGGTACGCTTCTAGTATTGTAATGTGTGCTAAAATATTGGTTTTTTGTTGAAAGAATTGAGAACCTTTTACTTGCATTATGTTTTGAAACTTTTATATTGTGTAATTTGAAAAAAGTACAATAATATTGTTGAATTTCTGAAATTTGAAATTGAAATGGTGTTCGGTTTTAGCTAGGTTTAAAAAATGTGTATGCATTTTTATTGATCAAGCATTTTTATGTTAGATTGAAATTAATTTGTTTAATAAAGTAAATGCGTGAAATAAAATAACATTTGAATACTTATTTTTTACATACCTTACATATCTTACATAAAAGTAAAATAACAAATTAATGGAAATTGTTGAATTGCTTTTATCAAATTAAAATAATTTTTTACATTTACTTTGACGAATGAAAATTTAAAATTCATTACGATTATTTCAAAATGGATCATTTTCTCTCAGATCAAGGCTTTGCTAAGGGAGTTGTTTTCATTTAGAACGATTGTTAGAGGCCAACTTCGTAGGTACGAGGAAGAGAAAATTATTTCTTCTGTGAAACTCTGTAATCGCATTGTCATTGTCTATAATTGGTCTATAATCGTAATGTCATTGGTCTGTAATTGATTCTTAGTTTTTATCAAATTGTTATATTTTTATTTTATTTAGAATTCTGTTCCAGTAATTTATTGCATTTTTCTATCAATCATCTTCAATTAACGATTTCTTGTCTCTTTGCTTTTCTGCTGTCTTTTCTTATCTTTCTGCATATTGGATTTTTACGATTTTTTAATAATGTTATTTGCTATTTTCAAGATATGTGTTCAACCAAGAACTTGTTTTCTTCTTAATAATCCAGAAAATAAATTTTAAGATCTTCGATTAATGATTATTCATATTCAATTTTCATTTGTGCTAATTTCAGATAACTATTTTTTAGTCTACGTATAGTCAGATATGGATCAGTTAATTAAATCTGAGTTTAACGTAAATTCACTAACACAGTTTCTAAAAACATTTTGATCTTCCGTAATTTATAAGATAATATTTGTAATTTTCCCCCGTTTACATACCATTACTGACATTTTGTCGCCATTTATATTCGAGATTGATAAACATCGTTCGTTAGCAAGAAACCTATTGACAACTTCTTCTACCTTTCAAAATTTTCAGGCAACAGGATTATCTATGACAAGTCTCAGCACCAACTTTAAATCAAATATATTTTTTTCATTTTCTACTTGAAGGACACTTAATTATACCGAATACAGGGTGCATTGTGAAATTTCATCAATGGAACGTTTTTATGAGCTTTGTATTGAATATTAATACCCAGTTATTTTATTGATTAGTAGATCAAGTTTGAATTACAGTATGAACAAAATATATTCATTGGTCTATTGTACATTTATGATATGGTACTACGACATGGTATATGGTACTTAGCAGAGTGCATATTACAAGGAAAAGCAAATAAAATACTGCCCCTTAAATTTCTGTAAAATTTAACTGACTGTCTTTTCAACACTCTCCTATTGACTTTTAATTATCAAGACATGGCTTGTTTGTCCCTTGGGCTTGAAATCATTTTATCAACTAAAAAATCAGTGGTTGATAAGTGTTTTGTCTTTATTAATTGAATAAACTAGAACTATAAGTTTTCTAGTTACAGTAAATGTAGAACAGTTTACAATCTCCATTCATAACATCATTGTATTATCATTCACCACATTGACTACGCTCAAGTCTCATATTCATGTAGGCTTCTTCAGCAAGAATTTTTTTTTTCAATTTTCTGGTATTTGGGTATTTATCTTATTAAAGCCGTTTGCTATGAAATTTATTCGGATGGCCTGCTATCCCGTACAAAAGAAATTTGTCCAATATTAATAATTAACGTGTCTGCTTCATGTGCACTTAGAAAATTAGTTTTTACCATTCTTTCCCTAGTTTTTACATTCTCTCAAATTCACCCACTCATGACTTCGATTTCACGTTATTTCATTGGGTATTTCACTCCCATCATTTCCTAAATACTCTACAATCTGTCTCAGTGATGAGATATGTAGTTTGTATTCCGTTTGAAAATAATAATTCTTTTCAACTTTCATATTCCGCTTTCAAGCTTCCTTCAGCTTTTAAATTTATGGAGAGATCTTATCCTCCAGTCCACTTACATAACTGTATATTTTGAATTTTAAACCTCTTAATCAGACTCTTGTAGGCATCTAAATTTAAAAAAATGCTATTTGGAATCTCTTGTTAATATCTTTTGTGTTATTTACTAATTGTGTTTACAACTAGACGTTTTGAATTGCATGGAATATAATGTTTCAACTAAGTTTCATGTGGAATAAAATTAATCAAGAAAATTAATTAATTTTGGCGTTGCTTAATTGCTTGCTAAATGTGATGTGTGAGTGTGAAAACATTCAATTCCTACACAATGATATTGTGTTTTATGGAAGCAGATTGGAAATTGCATTTTTGAGATTCAGTCTATAAAAACAGAAGCTTTTCAGTTTCAATGATCTGGCTCATTTTTATGGTTTTTATATGTCTTTAGCATGAGATAGCTTGTAAAGCTTTAGCGAAACCTTATAACCAAACAGCTTATTGATAATTTGCACTCAAAATTTAGCAATTAGCAAGAATGTCATAATACCTACTTTGCTCAAGATAGTCATCATTCAAACTGTGTACTTTTTTGATGGGCCAGTGACAGATCTATACTGGCTTTTCAGGAGGGAGGGGGGGGGGGTCATTATAGAAATATCTAAGATAGCCAAATGGGGTGAATCACCGCAACCGGGGGTCTCGGTGCATGTATTACCCCCATGTAGAAGGGGGTCCTCCACCGGGAAAATTTTGAAAAACAACCCCTCTAAAATCGTATTTTAAGTGATTCTGGATGTCAATAGAAGAGTAAATCCATTCATTTTAACAAACATAGGTCAGCCACATAGAGGCTTGGGTAACCTGCTTGAATCATTACCGATGTACCCAATAAAAGTACTCACCGACTTGATAGTGATAGGCAAACTCTTTTCTCTTTAGTATATTACAGGGAATGAAGGACTCTTTTTCTGGAAAAAGGAGCCCTGTTCCCTACATCAGATTTTTGTAGGAATAACTCCCTTGAATTTCAAGATATTCAAGACATGAATACAACTATTTCAGCCAGCATACTGAAACAAAGTGAATATATTTCTGTTTTTGAGGCTTGCTGAGTCATCCACGATTGAGTGTAGGGAGGGTATACTCTAGGCACTATAAAGTTAAGGGAAACAAGGAAAAGTCATCTAACCATTTTTTGATAATAATGTATTCGATTACTAATTTCTTTCAAAAGGGGGGTTCGGGGTACTCCTCCGGAAAAGTTTTAAAAAATAAGTCCTCTAAAACCGCATTTTATGCTCATTAATGGGTAAAGTTTCGGGTGAGGTCATGACCCCCTGGATCCGCACTTGCCCAAAATAACGGATTTAAAGTTACACATATTTGTGAGTTCTAAACTAATTGGCCACAAATTTCTGAGGGAGAATACAGAGCAATACTACCTCATAATCATGACATTATGAGTTGGTATAGTGCTAGATTATCCTTGCGCCCAACCAGTAATGAAGAGCTGATTAAATTTGAAGATGAAATCGGAGTCTCACAATGACTTGATTGTAATCAAAGAAATCAGTAGAGGTATATCTCATGATATTAATTGCTTTAAGAGTAATAAATCGTTTTGTAAGATTCTGTCTGATACCATAAAAATAATAGAGTTGAAAGAAAGCAAGATGGTAAAGACCTTTTCAAAAACTTCTGGAATAGATGGGAAAATACCTGAATGGCTCATTACATAACGCTCACACTTTGGAAACAGATTTTCAAGATTCTAGGATCAAAAATAGGTAAGGATGCATGCTTTTTCCTTATTTTTCAATTGGACTCATAATTATTCATTTTCATAGCTACCTGACCACTCACAATGGCCTGTGAAATGAGAGAAAAGCTTTCTTTTTATCCGAATAATTGGAATTAAAGTTTTTACTATACTCGTATCATTTCACTGACAATAATAGGCGTAGTCATGAATGATAAGACTTGAAGTTGTCACAACCACATTTATTGAAAACAGTGAGATACTAGTTTCGGTTGTTACACCATTATCAATCTCAAACAAACTCAAACTAAAGTACAGAGTAGCTTAATATATACTAAACATGGAATGATACTATTGGCTGAGGGAGAAAGTGCCCTGATAGGCTGACCTTCATTGAAGGTTTGTGATCGGCTGAAGGCCAAACACAATTAAATACCATCAATGAAGGTCAGCCTATCAGGGCACTTTCTCCCTCAGCCAATAGTATTGTAACAGCTTTCACTTTGGGTTCTGGGATTTATTTGTAATGAAAACGCCTATTACAGAATGACACTAAAATTTATTGAATTATACCAATAAATCAAAACTGAAGTAAAAGTTACTTAGAGCTTGACTTTAACATCACTAATTAAATTAACAGTAATTATAATTAAGTAATAAACAAACTCAAATAATCTACAATGAATACTTCTCTAACAATCTGCTTGAAATTACAATCCTAATAACAATTACAGATCGCTTAATACTGCTACTAATCAAATCTCAACAGTTTCTATTCTATTCTAGTTAACAGTTCCCTTATCAAAATAGTCTTATAAAATGAATTACAATCTATTTACCTTTTCACTCTAGTGAGAGTTCAACTGCTACACCTCAAAAACAGAACTTCACTCAGTGATGATTGCGTCACTTCGAATTACAATTCTTTTATAAGCTTAGTTTCCTTAACTCATGGAAATAAACACCACACTGGAACAAAGCTCTAACTTAGACAGAAGACATACACTCACAGAGTTCACACACAGAAGTTCGTTCTTTCAAATACTGCTGCGGGTCCACTCCAGTCACTATTGTTATAGCCCCTATAGAATTTCTCGGAAGTTTGACACTTTTCTGTCAAAATCGATGAGTGACAGGTAATAACAAAGATCATTGTCTGTGAGAATACTCTGTACTTTAGTTTTAGTGTGTTTGAGATTGATAATTGTGTAACAACCGAAACTAGTATCTCACAGTTTTCAATAAATGTGGTTGTGACAACTTCGTCTTATTATTCTTCCACAATATCACCTTCGCCACTACAAAGATAGGCCGAGTCATCAGGTGATGCAAATTATTATGTTAAACCCCCAGTGGAAGTATTTTGTGTTTTTTAAGATATCCAATAAAACTAATTCCGTATTCAATTCAATTGTTTTGATGGTAAAGAATCATACAGATTTATCAATTATTAGAAACATATTAATATGCCCTGATGAATTTCTGGATTCACCTTTGAAGCAAATTCAATATCTGTCATGCTTTCAAGTTTGTACCTATTTATATTTTATCCCATTCATGCCCTGTGATGCGTTTTCGCAACTTTTGTTCCCAGTCCAGTATCTTGACTAAGAAATTTCTCATTAAAGCTGAACATTTATTACTGCTAGAGTGGCTGCATTGATTATTATTTGTTGATGGTTTGACATCTATCATGTCATGCCGATCATGCTGACTTACGGTACAGAAATTCTTGATTTATTGTCTGCTGATATTGCACCACCAGCAAGCAACCATGGGTAGTAAAATATAAATAACATTTTTCTCAGAAGACTTATCTCAACATTATTCAGTAAATTTATTGTCAAATTCAAGGAACATGTCAACGATAATTAATTGTGCATATCCGTTGGGAAGTTACGAGAACGCATCACTAATAGCGGTACCAAAGTACCTACCAAATAAGTGGACTATGTTAGCTTATTTAAAATAATAAACAAGGTCTTGTTTCACAGTAAAATTTCCTCATTTCCATCAAAAAAGATTTCTGCTCAGTTGGTGATAATGATGCCAGTCAATTTAGAATGAAGAAATAGAAATTCTATGCCTAGAGTTGCAACAGAAATGTAATGATTATCATTGTTTACAAGAGAGTTAGAAAGTTGGACTGTACGTGCTTCTAATATTAGGTATTTATTCAAATCATCAACCTATCAGATCCTCGTCATCTTACTTGAGGCTCATTATCCAGTACCGCCTTATTACTAAGTTCTTACCGCCTTATCACCGCCCCCCCCCCCCCATGACTCTTCCCATGCTGTGAATGGGAACTGAAAAAAAAGTAGTGAATATTGTGAAAGTATTTCAGCGAGAAGCAAGTTTATATTGACCGTAATAAATTAACTAAGCAGATGGTCATAATAGTCAACTTGCACAGTACTTTGGTGCTGCCACTGTCCAGTGATGCGTTTCAGCAACTTCCGTTTTTTTACTTGCGGAAGGTAGGAATCATCAGATTTCCAACTGTATAGTGTTTAGTTACTTATGAACATGCACTGTAAGTTTCAAGAAAAAATAAAACAAAAAGTTCCGGGCATACATGGGTTAAATAAAAGTTGTATGAAATATGAATAAGTTAATGTAGAATGAATGCCATGGGCAAACAACGGCCCGCGGGCTAAATGTATTTTCTGCAACGCTTAATTAGAATAACGGTTGCTTATGGATTGCATTTTTTGTTTCCAAGTAGTACAATATCGCGTCTCAGTTTGCAGTGTTCAATGAAGTCTATAGCGGGAAATCGAAAGGCAAAAGGACTCAAAGTTCTATTTTCACTTTTTGTATTGTGACAATGTAATTGTCAAATGCCTATTGCATCAAAGGATTTGCTAATTAGTTGTTCATTGTCGCAAGAAGTTTCCTACCTCTGTCATCAGTGAATAGAGAAGCTTTCATATCTTAGAACCAATACATGCTTCAATTCATTTAACAATTTCAAAAGAAAGAACTAGTTTTATTATTCAATACCAAATGTCCTTACATTGGAAAATAGGTTGAACTTGAATGTCTGGCCTCAATAAAATTATGCTCAATAAAATTGGCCGTTGTTCAAGAGACTTGGTCTCCTAACTGTACCCTGTTTGTATGTGTATTAAGCTACGTTATCAGCAAAAAAGAGTGATATTTACCAAAATCTTGACGTATACGATTATAATCAAGAAGCCGAAGAAATGATCACTTGGTGAGTCACAATAGTAGCGTATTCAAATCAAAAACCTAGTTTTATTGGTAGGAAACTCTACAACAGGCTGCCGCAGTTTTTAAATAATCTTGAAAATATAGAAATATTTTTTAAAGAAAGAATTGAAAAAATATTTAGTTGAAGCTTTTTATAGTATACAAGAGTTCTTTTCACATCAAAATTAAGCCTCACTTCAACTAATTGATTAGTAATTATGGTAACTAGTGTATAAGATTGAATAATAGTTATTGGTCTGACTTGTCTTATACTCTGTAACTGGAGTCTCCAAGAAGTAATCTACAAAAAATAACAATTATAATAATAAGCATTCGAAGTTTTCAGTGAATAAATACCAGTCATCTGAAAAATTACTAAAACATTTAAAACTTATTATCTAACTTTTCAAACTAAATATAACAGTAATATATATATATATATATATATATATATATATATATTCATCCATTGAAATAAATATTATCATGGTTATTGGTAAAACATTCAAAATATACTCACTAGATGAATTTAATCTTAATCCTCGGGGTTGAATTTGAAATATTTTATTATGCTTCAAAGTGAGTAAAATGATGTCAAGAACTGTTTTAAATGCCAATTTCCAAAAAAATTTTATATGAATGAGTTTGAGAACTGTCTGAAAATCCGAAAACCCGTCGGAAGACTCCTTTTGTACAATACAGTACAATATTCACAATGAGTTGAACAGCAGTTTTACCACTACTTTTTTAATTATTGATATCATTGTGGCTTGAAAATTAAATTGATGATACCCTGCTGCATCAGCCCTGTTTGCAGGGAAAATGTAGGAATGAAATTGAAAAAACTCAAAATTTATTAATTTTGAATTCCTTATGTGCTATTAATGCATACTGAAGACCTCCGCAATGGCGGAAATTGATAACAGCATTGAATAACTCAGCTGATGGAAATCGATGAATGCTACTGTACAAAAATATCAGTCACCACCACAAAAATGAGTTACCACCGGGAATCGAATCACGGACCTCCCAATTGCTTGTCGGGCGCCTTAATCACTAGATTATGGTGACCTTTCAATGCTTTTGTCAGTGTCCATCATTGCGGAGTTCTTCAGTATAAATTAATAGCAATGGAGGAATTCGAAATGAATGAATTCTGTTTCTCTATATTTGTCAGTTTGTTAAATTGTTAGTTACTTCAACTAACTTAAAAAAACACAAGTTTATCTAAAAGAAGAAAACCGGACCTGCTGCTCCATTTTTGGGTAGCATTCATAATTTATCTGGCCCTCTCCTTGAAAACGTCGCCCTTGTTTGGTCTAAACCGAGACATTATTGTCATACAGAGCTTTCACAGAGAAATCTACAGCCATTATTACAGTCGTGTAGCAAGATGAGACTAGCTGACGAGTGTGTCCCATGGAGCACTGCAAAAAGTATATAATAGCTTATCTCCTTTGACACCAGCCTTCTCGTTGTTACAGTACTTTCAAATAAAGGCGATTGATCTAGGCATGCAGGCCATAACAAAATTCAGGGTTAACTTGACGAAAATAGGCTACCGGTACTGTGAACAAAAAAAGAGGATTTTAAAATAAGAGACTTGAATTGCTTTCCTTCATTCTAAAAGGATATTTTGTAATAGGTGTGTTTAAATTTCCAGAGCTGCTCCCTTGGATGATTCCAGACTACCGGTAAAGAAGAAAAAGAAATTAGGAAGGTAATAATTTGCACAGATTACATTATTAAAATTTTTGCGAATAAAATAGCCTCTGATGTCATGGTTCTCCAAGCAGAGCCTGGCAAAGAAACAAATCGCTTTCATGGAGGTTTTTCGAATACGTTACCAAACTCTAACATGGTATCAAATTCTTCAGAAAAAATATTTTAGAAAATTTGTTAAAATCACGTTAACGCCAACACTAATTCTAACCTAACCACTCTATGTCCCATCTTACTCTAAAACATCTGGCATGTGGAGGCATAGAGTGGTCAGTTTAGCATAAACTCTAATGTGCATGTGGTTATATTCTTCAATAAATTCATCTACACAATACAAAGATTTCCCTAAATTTTTGTTCAGTACAGCTTCCGAAAAATTGCAACTTTTTTTAGCCGTTTCAGAGTAATAAATAAATAAATAAATTATTTTATTGTCATATAACCACTTTCAATCGACAACGTCAATACAATAATTATCACCTACACACTAGATGCATCATTCAAAAAACTCGTTTACCCTATAAAATGGCCTAAGCGCCAGCCAGTCATAGAGTTCTATCTTGAACCTATCCTTACTTAAAACATTTGTAAAAAATTCAGGTAACCTGTTGTATAGTCTAAGCCCTAAGTTGTCATATGATTTCAAAGATTTTGTAAGACGATGATAGGGTATCTCAATATGTTTTCTGTTTCTAGTAAAGTAAATTCGTATGGCTTTTCGTGGTGGGGAGACCCTTACGGGTTCTGTTTCTAGTAAAGTGAGTGTGAACATCGGATCTCAGCTGATAGTTATGGAGGTTTTTCTTTACATGAAGGATTGCATGAAATATATACAGACTAGCTGGCCCGACGCGCGTTGCTGCGTTCTCATCAAGAATTCTTGATTTTATTATTTGTCTCCTCCCACTGAGGTTACATTTCAAATTTCAACCTTCTAGGACTATTACGGAAGAAGTTAATCCTAGGGCTCTTCCAGCTGATCAGAGAGGCCTCCTTCGTTGTTTTCTTACACAGTAAGACCTTAACTCACCACCTCTCAATGAACATTTCAAATTTAAACCTTCCACGGCTATTAGGGTAGAAGCTAGGTTTTTTATTTTATTATTCGCCACCTCCTACTGAGAATACATTTCAAATTTCTAGCTGCATTGGTTAACAGATGGTCATCAACCCGGCATAATTACATTTCATAATACCCAGTCATATGTTTCCTACATACTGCAAGGCTCCGACTGCGTAAATAACGCCGCTAAGGGGCCTGCCATATGATTAAAAACTGTTGACTTCTATCAGCTGTTCCTTTAAGCTGTTTGGCCGGCAAGTTCAGTATGTTAGGTGAATGATGATTTGCAAAACACACAAACAGCTTGTCCATCGAAACAGCAGATCGAAAAATTTCAAATTATTTTCCATATGATTAAAAGATCGCAGTAAGCTAGCTAGCCATGTTGTACCCTTGCTTTGAATAGGCAAAACTTTAACCCCCTAAAAACACCCCTAAAATTGCGAATTTTGAAAAATCCTTTCTTATTGCACGGTGAAATCCTATAAGGATTGTTCATACGAAATTTCAAGTTCATAGGCCTAGTAGTTTTGGCTCTGCGTTGATGAGTGAGTCAGGGTATCATCCTTTTATAGATAGAGAAGATTAATGATTGTCAGTATCTTTCTCCCTTTGAACAAAGGCCGGCAATGTTCCAAATAGCCAGCGTTGGATATTACTCTGATAGCTTTTTTTTGCAGAATTAAAATCCTGTTGATATGGCTGCTGTTCCCATAGATGAGAATGCCATATGCCAGTATGCTCTGAAAATAGGCGAAATATGAGGACCGTAGATGCTTTTCAGGGACAAACTCTTTCAATTGCCTAAGTAGAAATATAACTAGACAGCTTTGCCGAGAGGTAATTAATGTGAAGTTCCCATGACAGTTTTCTATCAATCATCAGACCAAGAAACTTGACTTCCTCACAATTATTGTCAACATTCAGTAGTACGCGATAATCAATTTCAACCTGTCTAGCCACCGATCACCGTGATGGCCGTGTAATCGTAATAAGTAATGAGCGCTCGGATCTGCAATTGTGCGGATGAGTGAGGCAGAGCCTACTTTTTATTTTTTTCATTATTTCGAATTCCATCCAAAACTAAAGGTTAAATATTATGTTTTCCTACAACTGCTCATAAAGTAGTTCTTTACGTACTGAAAACTAATTGTAAAATACCTCTTTACTGCTCAGCAAGCGGTAAAGTACTTTACGCTCGCCAGCTGTTTTCTTTACGCTTCTGTTTTGATTTTGATGCCTTCTCATTGGTGGATCACAGAATCCGTAAAATTGACATAACCTCAACAATGGCGAACGCTAACCAAATCCGCGCACGGTCTGTGATGTTACAAACTACAAGCTTTTATTGTGTTGGAATCCAGAACTTCAGTTTTAGGAAAAATATTGTATGTAATTCGCGCGTGAAGCTTTTTTTATTGCTCTCGCAAAATTACTGCGCTCCGCTGTGCGTCGCGCAGTAAATGTTTTGGCTCGAGCAATAAAGTCGCGCTTCACGCACTTAATACATAAATAACTATTTCAATAGTATGGTTCAATTAGCATGGTGAAATTAATCTAGTCACGACACGGTGACCTGAATTTCATACAATATCACATTCATTCTCTGTGCTGTATCATATGAGATTGAGCGTGTTGTTGCTACTTTTGTATAGTCCTAACTCCGTCCTCAATAAAGGCTATCAATCTCTCTCTCAATATTATTTATCTTAATTTTCAAATTCAGCTTTAATTTTTAATATAAAATATGTCATTCAGCTATAATATCATATTAGTTAGTTATTTAGAAGAAAAGGTAGTATTCACGTGTATCTCAGCTCATCTGTCGAGCCCTGTCAGCTGATGCAGTGGCGTCATCCGGGTCCTTCACGATTTCGCCCATCTTTTGCATGGTAAAATGCATAAGTTTTTCTCAAAATATATATGCTTTTCATGAAACTTGGACTTCTCCTATGGTTTATACAATTATTTTATTCAGAACACACTTTAATGTTATAGCATCAAGGATAGTACTTCTCGGGTATTCAAGTTATTTTATTTGTTTTCAAACTCTCTTCAATTCATTTTCAAGTACTGTTGAAGAGTAAGCACATAATAGCATAGACCAACCATTCATTGGTTGGTCTATGATTATAGTTGGATGATCAATTATTTGATTAAGGTTACCATAATTGAATATCTTTTTCTCCAACCAATTTCCATAAAAAATTGAATATTTAATCATGTAGAAAATAGACGAAATCGTGAAAAGAGACCCGGATGACGGCACTGCATCAGCTGTATGTAGCTTGCTATTGCACATCATGCTGTTGAACACTACCGGGTCCATGCCAACCTCAGCTTTCAGTATTATGGGATGCAGTGCTGCCAATAGTGTTGCACAATAGCCAAACAAGCCTAGTCAAGCAGTCAGGTTTTCATACTTCAGTACATAATTGACATAATGTAAGCAAAACATGGCAACAACGCGCTAATATTCTGATATGATATAGCTTCGCCATAAGACTCTGCACTGCAAGCTAAGGTTTGAATATCATATATCACTTATCTTTCATAATAGTTTTCAATCATCTCTAATTTTTATCTACGTTACCGTAACTTATGATATTTTTTTACTTTCATGGTTGATATTTCAGAGTGGAACTGAATGTAACGAGGGCAAATCGAGGTTCGCCGGCTGCTGGTGAAGATCAAAACGGATCAAGTGCTATGCCATCGAGGCCTCAGAGACAATGTGCTCGCTTTGCTTACAGCTATGTCGAGCAATCCGATGATGAGCTTTAATCAATTTTACAGCAGTCATTGATGTGAACATTGGAAATGTTGCAATGTACAGTACATGCTTTTCTTGAGAAACAGCTTACACTAACATTAATTCATCAGTCCAAATCTTAATTTATCTTTCTCTATCAACATCTTTGTGGGTGATTGATGGTTGAAACAGTTCAACCCTCACCAAAAATGTTCGCTATTATCTTAAATGTTTGTTGAAATTTATACTATGAGTTCTCCTAGGCTTAAGAGTCATCCCTTACTTTGTTGAATGATTACAATAAATTTGAACTGTTCTCACTTTATACAGTGTTTCAGAAGGAATCTTGCACTCTGTTCTAGCATCGAGCTGATTCCTATCGTCAAAGTAAAAAAAAAGTTTCATGTTAACATAGGTCCGGAAACGCTTCTATACAGAAAGAAAGATGGCTGAAGATGGGAGCTGAAAAATCGAATAAAATACTTGAATCGAGTTAAGATACTTAATAAAATATTTATAAATAGCGTTAAGAACATGTTTCCTCTAGTTTGAAGAGGATCAACTTGGTTAATTGTAGATAAACCAATATTTTTCCAATGAAACTTATAGATTTCAATTCTGAAATTTAAATATCGAATCATCCAATAGCTAAAATGTGCTTAAAACTTATAAATCATGGCACTATTGGATAAACACACACAAAAGTTGAAAGGAACTGGTCAAAATGTACAGTGTATTTCGACCTATAAGACCAGATTTTATGACTATAGGGTGTGTTTCAGGCTATTTTATGATTCAACTTTTTTAGAATTGAATTCTCTCCAATATACATTAGAAAAAATATTTGTTTGTTGATAAATAACCAAGTTGACATGCTTCAAACTTGTAAAAACGTGTTTTTAACCAATTTTTTTCATTCTGTTTAATATCTCAATAATAACGGAAGTTGCAGATTTATTGCATGTTTTATTAGATTTTTTAGCTTCTTTTACATACAATCTGATTAATATAACAACTAAGAAAGCCTTAGAGATTTCAAAATGAGTAAGTTAAGATGGGTAGATGCCAACTTCAGTCAACTTTATTTCTCTAACAAAGCGTTTCGTACCTATGTCTATATGAAGTTTTTTTTTTCTTTATTTTGATGTGAGGAATCAGCTAGAGCAGTATGGCAAGTTCCTCCTGAAACAATCGTTCATTCACAGTCAACGTCACTGATTTCTTTATGATCTCATTTATGATTTATTCTTGAACATTACTTGGTCTTGAAATATTTTACTTCTCTACAATGCAACCTTCTCTGCCATGAAGAATAATAGATTACATCACTGGAATTTATTTATAATTATTTTTTCATTAAAATGTTTCAGCTCTCGATTCCCTGATTCAGTTTATAAAGTACAGTTCCCTGTTTCTGTCAATTACTTTTTCACCTGTTCATCTTCATAAGTTCTATACCTAATGATTTTCAAGACGATTGATAAAAATATAATTTCAACTTGATATCTTGTTTTAGAATCTATTTCATATTTTGAAGGTTATTTTTAATCCTAATTAGAAAATTAATCCTTATTTATTTTTGAAAAACACTGCAAAACAAATCAAATTTGTCTCACCTAATTTCTTAGAGGATATGATTTTTCAGTTTATCATATGTATATTATGTTTAATGTTTCAATGAATTGCAACATTCAGTTCTGGTTTAAATATTAGAAAAAAGTTTTGAATGCATAAAATGTAGAGAATAAGATCACTTTAGTATGTCCTGTTATTGTTGAGTATATTATCGATGTATCAATGTGATTTAATGAGAAATATTCTATAGTGTAAGTCTTAATTTAAAGATTTTTAAAATAAAATATCTTGATTATTATAAGAAGATTAATGTATTAAAATTATATTTAGGATAACCATAAAATTGAAATAGATAGGAAATTATTGCATTATTATAAAGATTTTGTGTAATCCTCCTTGTACATGCATCACCCAGAGACAACAGGAAAAAAACAAGATGTACTGTAATTGGAAAACATATTTTCCAATTTCCTTGAAGAAAAACTTTCTGTCATCTCTAGAATTATCAACATCAGTTGTATATTCTATAGCTCGAAACTTCGTGCATCAAGAATAATATTTCTCTTGATTTATTTATTTATATTTTTTATTATCACCACATGAACAATTTTTACATTGGCAGGTACTAAATTTAGCAATTATTGAAACAAAAATCCTATAGTATAACATCTTGCACGTTATCAAGACTTTGAAAACGTGAAGATTATTAACAATAAATTACTTTTCAAGTTTTATTGAATTAGGTACAATCAGAATCTCACCGTAGGATTAATCGACATCTATTAATTAATTATTGTTTGAATTATAGAAGAGAGCTTGAGACTTGATTGATTCATTCATTTATCTGAAAATTAATTGAATTGGAAAGTAATTCAATTATTGCGAAAATTATTGAAGATATCATTACCATTTGAAATGTTTGTTACCTTTGTTTTTATTTATTGAAATAATTATTGCAGACAAAGTTTGAAGTTGAAGTTCTAGTTAGTTCCCATTAGAATGTCAACCATTATGACAATGGTCTGACAATTTCTTGAAAATGTCCTTATTACGGTACTGTTGGAATTTATAAATATATATTAGTCATTCTCTATAATAGAATTTATTAATTAGTATGATATTCGAGAACTGATTAAATGTACACATTCTTATATGTTGTGAAATCACTGTTGTTCTTTTTTATTGGAACCTATACTTTTTGCATGCCTATAATTTATTTTTGGTAGAAATAACTTGCAAATATATTTAAGTCTCTGCTTGAAAACCAATTTGATCCCAGCAATAGAACGTTCGGATTCAAAGAAAATAACGAACTTTGTTATGTAAGTTAGATAAGATAACAATGAACGGTAAAGATTCAGAATTAGTAAATTCAGTTCATTTTAGACGGTGTTTGTGAAGAAATCAACTAGTCATTCACTTCAAAGATGGTTAAAGTGAGTTTCAAGTGCAATTATTTGTTTTACTCATAAATTTTATAGGCCCATATCTAGGCCTATCTGTAATTACAATACCTAGAAGAAATGGAACGTTTCAGAAATTTTTAAGACAGTACGGAATATAAGTTGAAAATTTGCGATATATTGTAATACGGTACAAATCGCCCTGTAATTTCAAAATCACCAGCAGCCCCTATAGACTCTAGACGTTCAGTGTATTAATTGATTAATGTCCATTTTTTTTTTTATTGAGAAAATTCTAAGTCGGAGAACAATTCTCTAAGATTTGCTTCTGATTTTCCTGAAGCTTCTATAGAGCAACTAAAATTTTTTATTAGTTCAATATAGCTAGTGGAAGCTAGATGATGTTAATAATTTGATAACTAGAGTTTGTATAGTAACAAGTGTTCAAATAACAAGGTGTTTATGCGATCGTGATGTTGAATCACGAGAACCAAGATCTGCACTTAGTCTAGGCATTAAAGGGTTTGACGTCGGAATGAAAGCTAGCTTTTTTTTTTAATTTGGCAGACCATCGTTACGACATTCCAAAAAAAGGGTGAGAAATCGATGGTCAAATCATGTGAGCTAATCATGATATTCAAGGTCAGATGTCGCGAAAATCAGTTTTTTCTAATAACTCGTTTTTATTAGTCGCACTTATTTGGAATCCATTATACGATTTAATAGCAGTTTACGCAACGATGTAATGACTGCTTATAAGCCACAAAAAGTTATATGTAAGCTAGGACACGAGTGAAACGAGTCCTAAACATCTCACGAGTGGCTTATAGGCAAAATACAATCTTTGCATACAATATTTTATCTACGTCTACCAATATAATAATATTATGTTAAATGTAGCTTACCAATCAATCGGATAAGTTACACACTAACATAGCTTAGAATGAGTTCCTGTTGATGTACGGTTCGGAATGGAAATTCAAATTGGTCATTCATCCTTGGTGTTTTGTTTTAGCATTTTGATTACAAAGGATGTATGGCTCCAGTATTTACACCTTTTTTCAGAGACAGGTAAGCTATCAATAGGTAACTCTCTTTTTTCATATAAATAAGATTAAATGATTTAATTTTATTTGTTCAGGTAAATTGAATTTACACCAATAACAGCCTATATAGGTATAGCGTACCGGAGTAAAATTATACTAACTGAAAATTGTTTTCCAATAGAGAGGCTCAGCAAATCTGTGCTAAAAATCCGTTGCCGCTAATAACTATGATAATCAGTTCAATGTCACACTTGCTATGTAACAAAAATAAGAATGGCCGATCTGATTTCCATATTTGAGCGAAATGGATTATGTTTTGACATGCATCAGGTATTAAAAAATATTCTCTTTGCCACAATGAAGTACTGTAGCTGGTAGGCCAAAAAATACAAGACATATAATACGTAAACAGTGGCGTACCGATAATGGAGCAAGTGGAGCAGTCGCTCCAGGGCGCAAGGCTGTGAGGGGCGCCCCGTTCTTTAGAGAAAATTGCTTTTTACTTACAAAAAATGTATTAATATAATGAAGGCCAAAAGGGTAAAATGCGACACAATTTAAAAAAAATCGTATGTATACATTGCTGTGCATTACTAAAGGGAACATTCATGTCAAATTTAAAAGAAATCGGTTCACGCATTCAGCCGTAAATGCGTTACAAACAGACAGAATGCAAAACGGTCAAGTCAAAAGAAGCAAATAGTCGAAAGTACCAAGCCAAAACAATTTAAATTGGGTGACAAAAGGTATAACAATTTCAAGTAATTGAATGAAGACTTTGAACTTATTCTGGAAAAATAAATCCACAAGAAGTTAAATGGTTTTTATATTAACAAGAACAGGACTGAAATACACCACTTTTGAATCCTATTTCCAAAATATAAGAAAATTTTTGTAAGAACGAGAAAATGATAAAAAAATAACTGAAATGAATTTATAGAAAAGAGAAATAATCCAAAACAAGCTGTTTGGAAATTGATAAAAGCAGAATCTGGCCTGGCAAAAAATCATTCATTGGAGATTCGCATCTCTGACAAATAAGGTGTAGTAAGAGGCGGGAAAAAGCCGCTGATTCATTAAATGACCACTATATTAATATCAGCCCAATCGGGTGGTTGAGTGTAGACTGATTTTTTTTTTTTGGGGGGGGGGGGGGGGCATCAAAAGACCCTTCCGCTCCAGGGCGCTTGAAAACCTCGGTACGCCACTGTACGTAAATATTCATATATGATAAGTCATAATGGAATTAAATACATCACAAAGCTACCTATCAAATGTAGGTTAAGTAATGACTTCAATATAACTATATTTTCAAGTCCTAAGTCATTACTTCATTACTTTATAATGGTAGATTGCAAAGAAAAGCTGCCTTCCAAAGATGTACTGTTCAGAAATATATTTTTTCATATTTTGCAATTTTTCATTTATTTATCAGTATCACATGTACATATTGAAATAACTACAATTTCTGAACCTTTCGGCTTTAGATACTTTATTACATATCCCTCTGAATTTGGTAAGAATTCAATCATTCTAACCTCATTGTTGTATGATTGTATTACATTTTATACATAAGTGTACATGTGGATTACATTTTATACATAAGTGTACATGTGGATTACATTTTATACATAAGTGTACATGTGGATTACATTTTATACATAAGTGTACATGTGGCTTAAAAAACAAAGTTTTTAGTGTAAACAGGGTTCTAGCAACGATTTGCGCAACCTCTCTATCATGGTGTTAAAGTAAACTATACAGTAAATTTTGATGCCTGCTTATTACATTTATACTTTAAATATATATGCTCACACATATTTTTTCAGTTTCCATGTCAATTACATGTTGATTCCAAAATATGCAGACTACCTGGTTTCATCTGGGATAAAGGGCGTTTTAGGTAAATATAATAACTACGGTAGGTACTGTACTTCATAAGTGATTTTAAATTGTTAAATGTTAGCCAAGCTAACATTGCATAAAGTCTGCAGCCTGATAGTTTTAATAAGGAAAATTATGATAGAATAAATAGCCGAAGTAAAAGGGAAGTAGGTTCAATCAAAGTGATCATTTAAATTAAACTTTACGTTGATCATATCAATATACCGTATATTACAGTATCGTAGTTAAAAATCTGTTATATTTTTTGACAAATTTATTAATGCAGAAAGTATTTTTCAAGTGTTTTAATTTTTGCTCATTTCATACTATACATACTGGTACTCGTACCCCCTACGCCAGGCTGACCCACTGAACCTGTAATTACTTAATCAAGTACTGTAATTGTATTTTTAATTAAAATCCAGAAATTTTCTGAAGCCTGAAATCTTCTAAAGCATTGTAGAGCTTCTTTTTCAAAGTTAAATAAAGACCTTAGTCGTTTTTTTAGATCTAAAAAGTGTGTTTTAAAGGTATAGTTCATGAAAATTCTCTGTTAGAGGGCACCCAACCCTCTTTCTTCAATCTCTACCCCCAACCTGGCATACTTCCCCCCCCCCCCCCCACAATAAATGATAGCTGGCGACGCTCTCGTATTATAATCTATCAAGTTGAAGAAGAAATAGAGCCCAAGTAAGCCATAGTATATTTTATGAAAATTCCGATTTTGTCTAAATACATCGTGTTGGATTATTCTAATGATTCATATTAATGCTGCCAACTGTGACCTATTTCAGTAAATGGAACAGCAGGAGAAGGCCTCACAATGTCCATTGAAGAGAGAAAGTCAGTCTTAGAAGCATGGATGTTGGAAGCTAAGAAATATAAATTGGCTGTGATGGTGCAAATCGGAGGCATCTCTTTAAATGGAGCATTAGAGCTGGTAATTAATATTAGTCACACCTTTCTATTATATTATATATATTCGCGATATTATACTATATTATATAGCCCAAATAGAAGCTGCAATCACGACCGCATTGGCGATGTTGTTTGACTGTAGTAGAACGGAGACTATACGACAGGAAAGATCATTTCTTGTTCATGAGCCCACAGAAAAACCACATCATAAGCGAAAAAGGAACTTGACAATCTTCAGTCAGTGGTACGGTACAGAAAGCTTGAAACATCGTCTCTCCATGAAGCTATTTTACTGCTAATTTCAATACACTAAATGACCGTTCCTAAGTCATTGACCTTTTCTTACAGAGAAACAGCAGTGCCAAGATTGGAAATTCTTATTGAGATTATTGAAATTTTGAACTTTCCTCTTTACTTTCTTACCTGAACGTTTTGTAGTTTGGGGGAATTCATATTTCATTTTTTATCCTTCTTTTTGAGGAGCTTCTTTAAAGCCCTACATATTTTAGTCTACTTTTATACCGGAGTTTACCTGTTCACCGTTACTTTGTGTAAGAATTTCCAGCTTGGACATTTTTACCCAATTTTAATAAAAGATTTTGTAAGATGGAGTTTAAATTGGTCTGTTTATTTTTTCAGACAAAACATGCTGAAAAACAAGGTGTGTCAGCATTACTGTGCCTACCAGATCTATTTTACAACCCAAGAAATGGAACTGACCTTGCTAATTATCTAAAATACATTAGTGCTGCAGCTCCAAATACACCACTTTTTTATTATCACATTCCATGCTACACAAGTGTGCAGAGTAAGTCTTACTTTGAATGCGATTTTCAATAATTTCCTTTGTGCTAGTTGTCCCTTACAGGTTCTTTTTAAAAAACACAAGTTAAAGATGAGAGAAATATCAACCAGTTCTGATATTGATGCATGTTTCTTGTATAGTGCAAGCAGAACCTTTCAGGCAGTAACCATTAAGATTTCTAGATTGTGCTCCTTGGTACAAGACACTTTTTAGCACTGACTCATCCAGCAATCTGAATAGCATCAAATACTCCTAAAAACCTGGATTTCATGATGGCTTTATAAAGAAATTCTGTTGAGAAAAGTTGACTCCAAAATTCAAAGAATTTTTACGCCTCTGAAACCAGCCAATGAAGGGGTAAATAGAAGCAGATGTGGCAAGAATTGAACAAAATAGATAAACAAGGCGAATCATCGATTGGTGCTCATGCGATAGGAGATAGGGCCCTAATACGCAAGGATAAAGACCAGACAGTGTATGTGAGTCTAGCCGACAGAAACAAGAGGATGACGCAGAATAGGAAAAAATGAAAAAGTCAGGCTTACATTACCTAAGGAGAAGGAGAAGATAAATAAATATAATCATTTTAGAATCTGGTACTTTGGTTCCCTTCATTCACAGATTTGTATGGAGCACCTTAGAGATAACATTAATTTATTCAGGCCTAAAAAAATCTTTCTTTTCGTACTTTCTGCTTCAAACATCCTTGATTTCTATTTCTCTATGCAATCATCTGAATCATACTAAACTTGACAAACTAGGCCTATTGATGGGTTATTTTAAATAAAATATTCCATGTTTGCAGTGGATATGGTGGACTTTACAAATGAAGCAGTTGACTTGGTACCAACCTTTGCGGGAGTAAAGTACACACATAACAATTTACAAGAGGCCCATCAGTTATTGCAAATGAGGAATGGCCTTTCTGTGTTTGTTGGCAACGAACAGGTAATGTAGAACAATCTGGTAGCTATTTTAATAATAAAACTCAGTACAAATTTTTCTCTAGTCAACTAATATTATATTAATGTACAATTAGTCGTAAAATGCATCAATTATTCCAGTTCACTATAACTATTTCCACTATTTCTTCAAGAAATGTTTAAATCAATCACAGATGATTTTTCAAGACTGGTACATTGACTTAACTTATTTCATTATTTCATCTTTGGAGGACTCAAAGATGTGATTTCCAAGGTCATTAATAAGTTACATATCGTGAGTGCCACTGTGCTTTTGAAACTAATAATATTTATAAAATTCATTTCATAATTAATTGATGATTCTGAAAGTTCTTACCCTACTACTTACGATCTCTGTATCTGAAAGGTGTTTGTAAATGCCTTTTCCTTGATGGATCTTTTTTCTTTTAAATAAGAAAATTGGTAAAATTTAAGCAAAATCAGTTTGAAAGACGATAATGTATACGATTTTTTTTTCAATGGTTGTAATCAGTAAATTTAAGGAAGAAACTTGACTGGTGATTCTATAGGTTATTATAGGGATCTTATTTATCGGCTGTCTTGAACATGAATGGAGCCGATGCCAGAGACACATCTTAATAAAATTTAATTAGCTAGAAGCAGTCTGCTTGCGGTGCTATGTGAAATACACTTTTAAGTGCAATGTAGTAGATGTTACTATAATTGCATTAGTTTGATAAATTTCTGTCTGCTTAATATCGGTTTCATCTGTTAAGTCTCTCGATGAAGAGATAGACAAAAAATCACGTGTAGGTAGTAGGCCTAGGCTGATGATAAATAACAAATAAAAAAATATTGTTTTCAGACTTTGGCCGGTCAAAGAGCACTAGGAATTGACAGTTGTATTGTTGTTGCGGCCAATTGTTTCCCTGACTATGTCCAGGCAATTTATAACAATATTGAAACAGGAAATGTTGAGGAGGCCCTAAAATTACAAAACAATTTGAATGCAGCTTTAAACTTGATCGAAATAAAAGGTAAACTTTGATAATCATAGTGAAACTTTCAAAGTTTGAGTCAAATTATGATAGTTTGAAGTAGTGCATAGTATACAGATTAGTTTTTATCAAGAAACATTAGAAATCATTCACAAAATAACTTTTTAAGACACGGCGTAAATAAAAATGCATGTTTAGTTTTATGAAGCAGGGTGACTTTTGGTGAAGCACTGACATGAACTCATCTGCACAATTAGAGGGTGAGGCCAAATTTATCTATGAATTCCAAAAGAAGTCACGTTGTCAAACCTGAGTTTCTGTTTGCGCCAATTAAACACTTTATTCACATTTATTGCATTCGTATTTATTAAAAACTCATTTTCCAATTGAATTGATTGTTTTAATAGTTTTTTTTTTGCTGATGAGTCTTGTGTGTGGATGTCTACACAAATGAAATTGTGTTTTCTTTTATGTGTGATAGTCTTTGATTTAGAAGGATATAATGTATTTTTTGCTTAAATAGATATTTTACCTAAAATGTATTATTTTTACGGTAGGCTAATCGCGGCGCAAATCGGCCGAATGGTCATCGCTGTTGTTTTAATTTGACTTGATGGTTAACCCAAAACAGGCACTAAACCTATGGTCATATATTATAGCCTATATATGTAATTTTAAAAATGGAGTGCTTGTTGTTATATATATAATTATAGTTTAAATGCGAAAAATAAAGTGTTTTGAATTTTGATTTTTATATGCAAGGCTGAATAGTAATCGATCCAGTGATCGCAGGAGTAGCATTCAGTCAGTCTTATAAGAGACAAGCGCTCTAATAGACTACACCACCGGGGGTTTTCTGTTTTATTATCTTGCAAAGCAGGATGATTCCCTGAATAATTAATTTTTTCAAATTTCCTAGTATAATGATCGCTATTACCACACTGGAAATGATTAGTAGTGGTCATAAAATTGGTCGTGTGAACAGAATTACGGCATTTCTTGCCAGACAGCTTTGAACATATTAGCAGCACTGTCTGTGCATGTGAATTATGCATACTGCTATTTTTCGTGCAGTCAGCTATCTGGAAATCAACGTCCCAATTCTACTCACACCGATTTGGTGACAGGTATTCAGTTGAAAATAGGTGATAAAGATACGGTCAAATAGTTGATAACAAAATAGTTGTTGATTATAACATAATAGTTGTTGATTATAATCAATAAAATCTACCTCATATACTCCATATAACCAAAGGTAGTTCGATTTTACCATAGAATCAGCTGAATCAGTCTTTCTGTGATGCAACTCTGCCTCTAGTCAAAGTTGATAGAATAAGAAAGCTACTAGTAACTGCCCCTACAATGGGGCAGCAGCTTTAGCATGTCCTGTAGTCTAGTAAGTGATGGATTGAAATAAGACACATTAAACCAACAATTGAAATAATTTGATAAATTTTAATGCAACATTTGATAAGAAAACAGTTTATTGAAAAAATAATGGAATGATGTAATCAAAATAAAATGAAATATCATTCTTAATGTTACAGCGGGTGGTATGATGCAAGGCCTAAAAGCAGTGACGGAATTCATAGCGCATATTGACATGGGATCAGTACGTCCACCTCAACACGAAGTTACGCGTGAAACTTCCGAAGCAATATGGAAAGTGATATGTACAAAAAAACTTCTGCCACCTCTGAAGAAGTAGGTCACAGGTCATCAGTCATAGAGTAGCACTCACTCAGACATAACAACTGCTCTAGTATCTCATCACACTCCGAACTCTCAAGTCCCGATTCACAAAAACCAGGAAGCCGGCGAATCTTTATTCTTTTTGCTTCTGTATGTAGAGACTCGAGCATCACACCGAGAGAATCAGTACTAAGCAGTCCGGCTAGTGCAGGAGTCTTTTGAACACCTTTAAACAGAAATATGAGTCTATATCACAGATTTTGAATATTACCCTACTATCGGTTTGAATAAAATGAAAGAAGAATACAATTATTGCATTGTATTGCATTAAAGAATACAATTATTGTATTATATTAAAGAATACAATTATTGTTTGAATATAAAGAGAAAACTATTTAATAAGTTTTTAGCAGTTAAGCACTCTAATGCCCGGTTTCTCAGTCGTTCAATAAACAGCTCTATAGCTATCGATTCAATAAATTTATCTGCGTTTTTTAAACATATTTATCAAATCAATAGCTATGGAACGATTTATTGGTCCAACCAATCTGGCAACATCGTAAAGTTGCAAAATGGCTGTTTAAGTAAACAAACTTCCCATCACATGCTGTTTGTTTTTAGGTTATGCTATAGGTTCCCTACAGTTTTGTTTTTGTTATTCTATGGTTCTACTCGATTAAGGATCTTAAACAAGTTCTATTAATCATTATTTATTCCATTAATTTTATTTATTGATAATTTTATTGAAACTAAAGGTGCCCTTAGGGAATACAATGACATAGTTTTGTTTCAAAAATAAATGTTTGACCAACAGAATATAGAATGTGAAAATACTAGGTCTATGTTCCTTGACAAACTGTTGAACACACCAGATTCAGCCATAATTCAATCAAAATTTTCCAATATACTTTAAATTTAAGTAAATTTTATCGCCGATATGGTTCAAAGCACTAGTAAAGGTATTTTTTTATTTCCCAATCATATGAATAGTTATAGTTCGGGTATGATTGATTATGAAAAATTCAAAAGCTTTCACAATACTTGTTTTCAGTTCACCTCAACCCCCCCCCCCCCCCCCTATCAGTAGCAAACCAGCCACCCCCAAAAACATTTTCTGGATCCGCCACTGACATCAAGTCATAGAAGCACGGTCACCCATCCTAACGCAGTCTTGAGCGGTCGTGACTGAGGATCACGATTGCATGAACAACTTGCTCAATACAAGATCAATTACAACAGATTTTAAATACATCCATGATTCAAAATTCCCTCTTCAAATCACATTGCTATGCTAACGCAGACCCTTGGCAAATGAACGAACCACAACCAGTCATATATAGTCCAAGCCAACCAACTATTTGTAAGCTTTTGTAAAAGTATTTATTTAAATAACTTTGAAAAACTCGTTCGTACAAAGCATTTAAAAAATGTTCAATTTTTAGATACCGTTTTTTATTTTATTATCCATTAAAATACAACTCGGTAATATTGATAGTCATTTTTACAAAATCGCGATTTTCTTATGTGAATTTAACGATTGTTCTAACCAAATTAAAAAAGAACCGGTAATTGTATTAAATTATTTTGAATTTAAAGCTTGTGAAAAACTGCGTGTTTCTATAGAGATAAATTGCAAAAATTCCTCTTATGAAGCCTTCAATCGTTTGAGAAGTTTATACCCTATGCTACATTTGGCGCTCAGCAATCAGCTGGCAGAATTGACTCCTGCCGCCTCTTAAAGTCATTACTAATTTGCTTTATATCGCTGGGAGAGGGAGATGCATTTTCATGTTGCCCAACAAACGCATTCAATGGAAATTTTGAATTGCCCGCCGAAAGTCCTTCAAATTCGTCAACGATGTTTCAAAACTTCCTTAGGTATCCCTGGGCTTCATCTATTCTGTTTTTATAATAATTAAACTTTTTATATTTAATATTTGATTCAAGTTTATTTCTATATCTAGAACTTCTTTAACAACTCAACATCTTTTGACCAGCTGCTTTAATCATCATTTTATGAAATCCACCTGCAATTATTATGTAAAAAGAAATCATTTCTTACCTATATTATACTGATCAGCATCATTTTTTAGAGATCCGTCAGGTGCAATCAAGTCTTCATTGAAAATGTGCGGGAATGGATCACTGGTGTGCAGATGTTTGGCACATGATGCCACCCGTGTCTTGGGATTATGGTCCTGATTTGCGAATGATATGAACAAACTGAGCATTTCCTCTACTGTTCGGCACTGATAAGCTGGGTTACTAGGGTCAACCGAATCTGGCAATTCACTGAAAATCAAATAGATGCATGAAATTCAGGATAAAATTTTCAACAGATGATATTATTACTATATCAAACATAATGGAGTTATGTTATACAGTATTTTAAAGCTCTGAATACCAATTAAAAAGATAGGATTGGTAAAAATTGTTCAAAAGATTAGATTAGACTAGCAGCTACCCGTCCTTCGTACGGATTATGTTTAGAAATGCGACTAAATATTTTTCGGCTTTTTTGATAGCAACGATCATGAAGTTGTTAGCAGCTAAGTTAACAACTTAGGACGTAAACAATTCAGTGGCAGTTATCAGAGAGAATATTTGAGAACAGCTGATTGATAAATCATCATAAATTACGTGATTTGTTGTTGTTCTCATGTGGTAATAATAGTGCTACCTGGCGAATTCCCAAGAGCCTAGCACAAACCGCACCTTCCTAAAATGTTAATTTTTGTTTTGATAAATTGAAATTAGAAAATTTTGTTTTTTTTTTCAACAAAGAAATAATTGATAAAACATAAGATGAGCTTTAATTCACCAGACATATGTTTCCTAAAAGACTGCAATGCTCCGACTACACAAGTCTGCAGACAGCGTAAATAACGCCGCGAAGGGCCCACCATTTATATTTGAGAACAGCTGATTGATATATCATGATAAATTACGTGATTTGTTCTTATTCTTATGTGGTAATAAAACTTGGAAGAAATGTATCCAAAATCGCACAATACTTGGTTTTTAAACGTTTATTATTCTGTTGAAAAAAAAGTTAATTTAGTTTTTTATAGCTAAAGACATTGTCAATAATGTTTTCAATACTGTTCAATAACTAAAATCCCGATCGATGCTCTCGTTTTTGAGGAGAAGGCCGCGTAAAATGTATCCAAAATCGCGCAGTACTTGGTTTTTAAACGTTTATTACTCTGTTAAAAAAAAAGTTAATGAAGTTTTTTATAGCTAAAGACATTGTCAATAATGTTTTCAATACTGTTCAATAACTAAAATCCCGATCGATGCTCTCGTTTTTGAGGAGAAGGCCGCGAAAAATACCTTTGCGGCCGTGACAGACAGACAGACAGAAAGTGAGATAAGACTATTTTCGGCTTATTTAATGTATAAAACGTAAAAATAACCAAAAAATATACAATTCTGATAAATGTACAGACAAAACTCTAATTTTATTTATATAGATTACTTTATTCATGGTAAATTTACAACTTTTTTTTCAAATGTGCGCGTACATACAATATTTTAACATCACATAGAAAGTAGACCTGGTTGATACTATTTACATTTTGTTGGAAATATTAAAATTGATCTAATGAGTAGAGCATATGAAATGAAATTCTAAGTGATGCATTTACATGAAAAGGCGAAGTTTGGACAAAAATTCGTCCATTCGAGCACTTAACCTTATGCAAACAATGTTATGTATGAGATAAACGTTATGCAAACAAAGGTACTGAAATTCAATATTAGCTAAGTTATTCTACTTAAAAAGTTATTGTATAATATTATTTTTCGGGGTCAACTTCCTAGGAGAAAAAATGTCTAAATAAATGATTAATTGCCCTCACATTGCGCATTAGTATTCATGGATTAGTTAATGGTTGTCATACTCCTTGCAGATTCTTTTCCAAACATCTTACAAAGAACTGCGATGCATCTCCTCTGCTTTCTACAATATTTCTCTCATAGAGAACATATGAAACACAACGCATTTATTTGTTGTATTCGCTATTCAATGCAGGGACGCTAACAACTAAAAAGAACTAACATTCGAGCAGGAATATCAAATCCATCACGATTGGTTAATGATAGCTATTGAATTGATAAAATTTGATCCATGCAATGGATGAGGAAATTACAATTATTAATGATACAGGACTCAGCCTAAAAATAATTCATAGTATTTTCTTGAATAATTTTATAATGAAAATGTATTATTAAAAAGTTAAACAGTCACTAGTATGTTGTGTGACTGAATTGACATGATAATAGGTTTCATCATGAAACAAGCATCCTGAATCAGGCCAACACATCATAAACCTGATTCAATAGGCCTTCAGTTGTGACTGAGGAAGCATTAAAACCATTCGAAATGGCCATCACAAATATGTAAGTGATAAATTCACAAGTGAAGTATTGAGTAGTTAGTTGACACCTTACAACCTGGCTTTGAAACTAGGTTGAACGTCTTCTATTGCTGTTTGTTTGAAAACTGCTGCCAATTGTTGAATACATTCACAAAAGGCAACAATACTATTTTGCATTGAGGTGATTCTCATAGCTATAGGAGGATGGCATTACAAATCCATCAGCAAAAGTAGACTCATTCCTTAGGAATGTAGACGCAGGACACCATAAGTATGTTTCAACACCATGTATAAAATGAGTGTTTGGCGATCTTCCAACTTGAGCGTATCTAAATTAGTTTGGTTTTCAATGTGTCATTACTTGTCAACTGAAATGGATGAATACCCAAGTTCAAGCTCATTTTACACATGGATTCCTCAAGGGAGAATAGAACTCCAGCTATTCTGACGGACGCGAGCCTCCAGGCCCTGAGCTAGTCAGTGCAGTAATCCTGTATATCATATATCCCCCTGTACTGACCATCCCTTCCAACCTCCCTCCAAGATATTCTCTCCTTTTTATTTGGTTTTGTTTTATTTTGGTTTTATCCATTACTATTTTGTCTTATTGAATTACTGAATTTTATTAATCTTAAATTTCTGCATCTTTTTCTGTTTAGTTTACTTTCCACATTGCTTTGTTCATTCTTTCTATCCCTTTTATTTTATTTTCCCCCTTCCCTCTCTAATTGGTCAATGGCTCTGAACATGGAGAAGGAATGACTTTCTCAACAGCAGAGGAGGCAGATGAATCCAGGAGGTGGGTCTCTGAATGAAACCCAGAGTAGGCCCAGATGCTCTAAAGTAGCGGCCCACTACTGGTCTTACTCCATGCAGAGCCCGTAACCCGGCTGGAGGAAATTTTTTACTACCGGGAAGTGTTTACAGGGAGCCTCAGATAAGGACAGGATAACTCGGAAAGAAAATAATGGAATTTATGAATAAATGAATAATGGAAAATAATGCAATTTATGAATAAATGGATAACGTAAACTGTAAAAATTCCATTGTGGAATGTAAGAAATAAAGCAAATATAGAGGGGAATCTCTGGTGTTGTTCAGTGGAGTTAAGCAGAAACAATGATCCAGCAATGGAGTAGCAGTATTTATAGTAAAAAGTTAGGGGAAAATATCAGAGATTACAATTTTATAGATGAAAGGATAATATTTGTACAAATTCAACAAGACAGAGGTAATTTCGCTGTTATTGCAGTTCATGCTCCTGAAGTATTTAATGATCCTGTAAAGGAAGAAGAATCGGAAACTTTCTTCAACAACTTCAGAGGGTTATTGTCACTGCTAATCCCAACGATGATTTGCTGCTGCTGGGAGATTTTAATGGACGTATAGGCAACACTCCTACACCCAATTCTGTTGGAGCATTTGGAGAAAATGTCACAAATATAAATGGGAATAGAATGCGAGATTTCATGTCATTCAATAATTTAAAACTCACTTTATTTAGAAAAAAGGAAATCCATACATTCACTTGGGCAGAAAAAGGGTCTGAATCGTTAATAAATTATGTAATAATTAATCAAAGATTGACTGGGCAAATATGGGACGTTAAGAGTATTTCAAGGATTTAAATTTAAACCAAGTTGGTGATTGGTAAGCTGGATCTATGGAAAAGTTGGGGAAAATTTTCTAATTTTGAAAGCAAAACTGTCGAAGAAGCAAAGTATCCCTCTTAGCAAATGATAGCAATAAGCAACTCTACCAGAGATGTGTTACAGAGAAGCTCATGAATTTCAATACTGTGGATGATATAGAAGTTGAGTGGAATAATATTGTCACGACAATAAAGGCAGCTGCTGCTGAGTTTATGGGTATGAGAAAGAAGCTCTAAGGAAAAAATCTAGGAAGAAGGAAAAAATGATTGAAAATATGGAATGATGACAGAAGAAATGCAATAAGAGAAAACAACGTTTGTATAAGAGGTGGCTTTAAAATAAGTACAAAAACAGTAATTTCTGTATTGAAGAGCCCAGAATCATGCCAAAGTAGTAGTTTGACAAGCCCATCAAATGGCGTGGGATGCTTTCATTGCTAATGTGGGAAATCTATTTGGCTGGCAAGAATTCATAAGAACAATGATCAGGAGAATAGGGATACTTCTCAATTGAATTGTGTTTCTATAGATGAATGGGTGAAGCATTACAAATATTTATGGTATAATGTTCAAATTGGTGTGTTGTCAATATTACAATGGTCGAGTTACTAAGTGTAATGAAGGTTTCCAAAAACCGTAAATCTCCAAGCCCAGATGGAATAAATCTTGAATTAATCAAATATGGAGGACTGCTATTGCATCTAAGACTGCTTCACCTTTACAATTTGTGTTGGAGGATCCATAAAGTGCCAAAATCAATATCCAAGTCCAAATTTCTCTATACAAAAAAAGGCCATACAGGTGATCCAAATAAATACAGAGGAATAGGCCTTTTAGATACTGCTAACAAAATATTTGCTTCTTTACTGAATAAAGGACTCCCAAAAACTGACGAAAACCAGATGGGCTTCAGGAAAGGACGATCTTGTATTGATGCAGTTTTCACCACAAAAATGTTGACAGAAAGAGAAAAAGAAGAGAGCTCAATCACCCTCCCTTTTTTGGCTTTTATTGACTGGTAGAAGGCATTCAACAATGTTAAAAGATACTTACTGTGGAAAATTTGATAAAGAATGGTTACCCAAGACATATTTTTACTGAAATTTCTGGACTGTACTAGAAAACATCAGTATTGATTAGTGCAGGTGGAATATTAGGGAGAGATTTGAAAGTCAATAAGGGAGTTAGACAAGGATGCCCACTATCTCCCATGTTATTCAACATTTATTTGGACAAGCTAATGGATATTTTTGCAACAGAAAGTGGACTCAGGTGTCAGAATTGGGCCAGGAATCTTCCTCAACTCCCTTTTTTCTTCTTTTTTCCTGGAGGATGAAGCCCACATAGGTCTGAGACCTGTGTGTGGGTAATGAATTGGATGATGGTGATTGATCAGTTGGACCTACAGTTTTAGGTGGGTTCTGAACCACCGGAAAGTGATTTTACAGCAGACAATTTTTTTCTGGCCAATCCAATCAGTCACCATTATAAAGACGGCCTGGGAGTTTTGTAGCTTATCTCTGATTGAACAGATACCTGCTATGGCACTCGGCTTATGTTTGCAGATAGCTATCCACAAATTGCGGCTGGTGAATGATGAGTTCAACATGGAAATTTTTGTTCCAAAGTTCAAATTGATGGTATTTTAGGGGAAATGGTCCTGGTGTTCCAAAATAGTAATCAAGAAAATGATTATGGAGCAAGTGAGTAGTTTTGAATATCTTGGTTGTGATGTATCCTTTGATTGCAAGAGAGATATACCTCATAAGATAGTGAAGTTAATGTTCTGCACCATGTTCTGAGAGGTAAAGACAGAAAAGAAAGCAAATTAAAGCTCTACGAGACAATGACTATCCCTTTGCTGACTTGAGGAAGTGAGGCATGGAAAAAACAAAAAATGATGACTCATGCATCCAAACTGCAGAAATGAGATTTTTGCACAGTATTCAGGGATACAAGCGACTGGATCACATAGAGAATGAGGTCATTAGGAGGCAGCGCAATGTTTAACCACTAGCAGTTGTTCTTAAACAGTACAGGATAAACTGGGCAAATCATCTACTTTGTATGTCTTCACAACATCTTTCACTCCAGGCATAAAGGTCAAAGCAAGAGGGAAGAGGAGACTTTAAAAGGCTGAGGAACGGTGGACACCAAAACACATGCCTAATCCATAATAAGATGATGATGATGATGATGATGATGATTCCTCATTAGAATGAGTAGTCTGTTTGTAGTAAAATAGGCACTCAAACGACCCTTGCCTCTAACAAATGGAATAAAAGCAGGGCCCTGCTGCATAACGCTTGAGTTCTTCTAACTACAAAGAATCATTTTCAAAACACAATCCACAAAGACTAATAAATTGAAATTAGTGTTTGTTATGCAACACAAAAAATTTACAAATAAAAATAATATTTTTGAAACTTTCATTTGTATTTTGTTGCTTTGGAAATTGTTATTATGAAACAGAATTTCAATGATACAATAACGTTAATAAAACTAGAGTATAGTTATGTAAAAGGCCCTGGAAGAAACAAGAAATGTGTACTTGTTTGCTTACCCAATCAGTCTTTTATTGTTGACACCACGAATCACGATGGACTGCAGATCCACTTTATCCAGTGAGCAGTATGGTGATATACTGCTCATTAATGGCCCATTCCAGTTCTCCAGAGTTTCCAATAGAGAAGATCGATGGCCGACAGCAAAAGGAAGAGTGACACTGACAGCTGAGGCTGCTCTTCCCAGCACACGCAAATCACAAGTCACATCTTTCAAGCTTGCACTGGAGCTGCGCAGCCTGTACAACAGACTGACCGTCTCCAAGCCAGCAGCTATAATGGCACTGCTGTGGTAATGCAATTTACTCTGAAAAAATCTGAGAAATATATTCTTCTGGCAATGCAGGATGCAGGCAATGTCTTGTTCAAATATAAATACAGACCGAACATTCCAGCACCCATGTGATCAACAATATCAGATCTATGAATCAACTGTACACAATGATATTGGATTTTGAATATAACTGTATATTATGAGCGTACTGATCAATGTTGTAGAGTAAGTAACAATGATAGAAGCAATGTTCCACAATTATAATGTGTTACTGGAAAACTAGATTTTATTTATGATAATGAGATGAATACAACTTGGAAAAAATGAAAATGGTTAATTTATTTCATTCCTATTATGAATTTTCACATTCATCAATGAGAATTGCGTAATCTTATTAGTATTGGTGATGGGCAGGTCTACTATCAACCAATGAAAGGCCTCCAACGTGGAGTGCAATGCTGGAGAGGCTCCCAGTCTATAAACCAATAGTATTCGTCTAAGGAGGGTATATATTGAGCTACTATGTATTTTAGTTTTAGTCTAGATATTGACAATGACATGGCTGTCGAAGCTATAGTATCTCGAATGTTAGTTTAGGTGGTTCCGAATTAATTTAGGTTGCGACTACATCTGTATTATTCGTCATGGATAGAACTGTATAAAATATGTCTTGACTTTTTGAAGATCTGCACGTCCCATATTGAAATATAAAGAGAATAAATACCGAAATTGCAGTCATTTTGAATGAAAATGATCAAATATAATTCCTAAATAATTTATATTTTTTTCATAAAAGTGACTGCAATGTCAGTTTTAATTTTATTTACAGTATAAAAGAGACCACCTTAAACTCCCTTATTTCTCCTTAGAATTTCAGTATTTCGATTATAATGTACAACAAAGTCCATAAAAAGAAAATTGAAAGAAAGAAAAATGTAGGCGTAAATGGGGTTGAGCTGAAATGGGTTGAATCATATCTTATTGGGAGAAAACTAACTACAGTAGTTGGGAGTAGTATAGTAAAGAATAAATCTAATAAATTAGAGGTCCAAGCTGGAGTGCCTTAGGGCTCAATACTAGGTCCATTGCTTTTTTTGTTATTTGTCAACCGTTTACCTAAAGAATTAATTAGTGGTAGAGCCCTCTTATTTACAGACGATACATCACTAATTTTCAGCAATTCCATTCTAGATAATTTAGAAATAAGTGCCCATATCCAATTCAGTGCAGTCCATTGTCCAATTCTTAAATCAGTTGAAATTATCAATAAATAGTAAAAAATGTCAATACCTTCAATTCAAAAACAAACAAAATTCAAATGAAGATAGGGCTATAAACGTGTTTGAAAACGAAAATCAACTAGTCCAGGACGAAAACATTGCATTTCTAGGAGTTTTGTTGGATAGACGATTGACCTGATCTCCAGACATTGATAAAATATGTTGTAAAATTTCTTTCTTAGTAATGGCGAAGGTGATATTGTGGAAGGTATCCATAATGAATAATAAGACGAAATTGTCACAACCACATTTATTAAAACTTCGAGAAACTAGTTTCGGTTGTTACACCATTATCAATCTCAATCAAACTAACCGTAACTACCGAAACTAGTTTCTCGAAGTTTTAATAAATGTGGTTGTGACAATTTCGTCTTATTATTCATTGTAAAATTTCATCTGGGGTATTTGTCCTGCGACAGTTCGCTTGATTAAGGGACAAAAAGTTACTTTTCACAGCTCACCATGGGCTCTTACTGTCACATATTAGGTGTGCTATCTCAGTATGGGGTAATTCATCAAAACAAAACATTGATAGGGTGTTTGAAAGATCCAAAAGAAAGCGGTTAGGTGAATGGAAAGAGTAAATAGATTTGATTCATGTAAGCCGTTGCTCAATAGACTTGGTCTCCTAACTGTACCCTGTTTAAATGTGTATGAAGCTACTTTATATGTAAAAAAGAGTGATATTTACCAAAATTTTGATGTACACGATTATAATACAAGAAGCCGAGGAGATTATTACTTGGTGAGTCACAATAGTAGATTAATCAAACAAAACCCTAGTTATATTGGTAGGAAAATCTACAACAAGTTACTGAAGTTATTAAAGAGTCTTGAAAATATAGAAATATTTAAAAAACAACTGAAAAAATATTTAGTTGATAAAGCTTTTCATAGTGTACTAGAGTTCCTTTCACATCAAAATTAAGCCTCACATTAACTAATTGATATAGTAATAAATTATGGTAACTAGTGATTAAGATTGTATAATTGTTAATCTGACTTGTCTTATACTCCTTGACTGGAGTCTCCATACGTAATCTACAAAAAAATCATGTATCAGCTGTTCTATGAGCTTCCTTCATCTAAACACATTTTAAAACAGTAATAGTAAGTGAAATTTGAACGCTGTACGACCATGTATCAAAGATTCTAGCTCTGAAATTATCTTGCTTTTCTCCCTTCAACAGGAACATTAATCTTCCTGAGAATCTTTCTTTCAAATACATCAAGATTAGTCTTGTCTTCTTTATTTATGTCTAAGATTCAGAGCCGAATGTTACTAATGGTCATATTACGCTCTCATATACTTTCAATAATACGTTTTAATTAATGGGTCTGCTTTTTAGAAGCTTCATGTTACTGAAGTGCGCTCTATTTACAGATATACGCTTGCTAGCAAATGCATACAGCTCATAAATACGAATTTTTATGCCATATAGTGAAAATTAACTTTTAAAATCTAGCAAGGTTCCTTGTACAGTAGAGCCCTGGTTATCCGAGCTCCAATTAACCGAACTACTGGCGCAGCAAAATTGTGTGTTTTGTTAACATCAGAGCACTTATTACAGTTCTTTTTTAATTATCAAAATATTATAATTCGAGTAAAAATATATTTCAGGTTATCTAAACACAGCACATTGTCAAAAAATATTCAAATAAGAATATTTTTGAGATTGTCTTAAACACAGCGCGGTGCAAGGTCGTCACCAGTGGTAGATTAAAAAGGCCTTTTTCACTCCTATGGCCACGTTGTTATCTACTTGCCCATTTCACCGCGGTAGATTCCATGTTGTTCGAGGTTTTGATTACCCCAGCTACCCTCGGTTCACATTAACTTGGCTAACTATAATAAGGCTCTACTATAATAATAGCAGTCAACAATTAGCATCATTGATAATAATCATAATCCAGATGATATTTAACAATATTCAGTCAACTAGCGCATATTCAAAGTTATCACAATTATAAGTTCATTTGCAAGGTTGCTTACATTGTAATTGAGATGACTGAATGAGCGAAATATCTGAGGGTAGCGCCAGCCGCATTCTACAGTGCTAACAGGAGTAAAAAGCGAGCACACTTCTGGTAGAGAACCGAGAGTCAAGGCCCAATTCAGCACTCGAGCCGAGTCATCGCTTGTTGAAGTATTGCCAAAATATGACGGCAAACAGACAACGGCAAGGCTAGCCTTTGACGGATACTCATCTTTTAGGTACTGTAAAGTCGCACAGGAAAGGCCCGAGAATGCATCGTGAGCATCCAGCAGTACTTGAAAGCCCTGTTCAAACACAAATGCATCTTTATGGCAAATTGTTCAAACAATCATCTTGACAGAAATAATGTAGAAATGAAGAATTTTTCCGTAGCGTGACGAATGAAAACAAAGCTTGACAACTGCACTTGACATTTCTATTTTCTAACAGAACTTTATTTCAATGCTCATGTAATGATCACAGTTCAGTTGAATATAAGTCGAAACAACAAAAAATGATTTTTGACTCAGTACTGAGGATGAAACAAGATTTTGTTCGAAAAAACAATTTAGTTCAATACCTGAATTTATTCGTCATAACATGAAAGCTAGAAGTTTCAACAACACGGAAACAGGACAACAAGTAGTGGACAAAGCCATACACCTGCTTCATACTTTTGTTACTTATCGATGCAGGCTAGGGTTGGGTCAAGTGTTTAAAGACATATTTCATGCAGTTTTATCATTTTAAAACTGAATTATTTTATGTTTTGTGCAGTTGAGAAAGCTTTTTAAGATGTTTAAACACTTGAACCTTATCCTAACCTATAACAAAAGCATATTGGGATACGAAGTGTAGTGTGCCCCAGCCTTGTCAATTGACCTGTTTCTGTCATGTTGGAAACCCTAGCATTACAAAATTCATTACAAAACAGCCAAACATTACAACTTTTCTTGTGAATAAAATATACTATTTTATGAAAAATAGTACACCTCTTTCTCTGGTAAATTTAATTTAAACTGCATATTCTACTTGTTACGATAAGTAAACAAAAATAATTTTTTTAAATTAAATTAAAAAGTTGGAGCACTGGAGAACAACACGTGAAATAATACTGCAGCGTTGTCTAATGCATTAGGCGTACCTCGAGGTTATTTGAAACAGTAGCAACTATTTCATTTAACAGCCAAAGGGAAACCAAATTTATTGTAAATACCTGGGCATTGTCTGCTTCTTCCATATAAGCGCGGATACGATCAGTGAAGTTTTCCTGGTAATTTTCATTTTTCCATAAAGTGGTACCTTGTCCAAAGAATTTGAAAGGTACATTTTCGTCGTTGTGTTTATACTGATTGGTAATGGCCAGTGATCTAGGATGGTAGAATGTTCTGAGATAATCTGACCAAACATAAACAGACTCATCCAAACAGTATCGTTTTGGAACAACATTTTCTTTCCTCACATCTGAAATGAATATTCACATCAATTGATCTTTATTATCCGTTATTATTGATCGCTACAATTGTGCTGTATTATCTGGTACATCCGGACTACCAAAGTTTTAATAATTCGATTCAAAGTAGTAGTTCAAGAATTAATTAATGAAGTTGTTTTTGTGGAATTAACAAATAATTCCAACGATTACAAAATCACTTCACTGTCATAGGCTAAATATTATGCAGGATTAAAAATGGTCAAAAGCATGAAAAACAACAAGAAATGTTATTATACATAAGATAGTCTAACATAATCACATAAAATAATTTTATCTACGACCATGTCATAATGTATACATTACAGTTTCACAATTGATGCCAAAACAGCTGTCTTTTCGAAATGCTTTTTGAAACTCGTTGTATAAAGAGCTCATTATAGTACAGGTTCTACATTATAACACGGGTTCTGGACCAATCAGAAGCATTTTTGATGGAATCAATATCGTAATTCAATATTGTGAAACTATCAGCTGATTTGATCAAATTGCTAACTAAGCTGCTAACCTAACAATCTACTATAACTTTTCGTATTTGAGATGAGAGGTTATAGGTATCTCTGACAGTCACAGGTAAAATGAAATTGTTTTAATTAAATGTATACTAGTGGTCGTAGATAAAATAGTGTATGCAACGATTTTATTTGGCCATTAAAGCACTCGTGAGATATTTATAACACTCGCATTCGCTCGTGTTATAACTTACATCTAACTCGTGCTTTAATAAGGGTCAAAATAAAATCGTTGCATAAACTACTATGATAGTGTATCACATAAATACTGAATATACATCAATAATGAAACTCAATAGAAAAAAATCCATCTATTGCTTACAAAAATAGTATTTTTTGTAATTCATAAATATTCTCATCTTATTCAAAATAGTAAATCCTCATTTATCAGAGCGTGGTTGCTCAAAATAAAAGATTATGAAAAGAAGAGAATAAATTTCAAATTACATTCTGATATTTTAGCCTATGTTGAGGAATTCCACTGATTTCCCCAGTATCAGATACATTGAAACTTCCTGCTCTACCTGTAAATCTTTTTAATACAAGCACATTCAACTACACGTACATCGAATTGTTTATTTACGTAATTGGCAGTACGTTATTGTATCACGGAAATAATTGATTAGAGTATTACAAAAATGTGAATTAGGCTATTGAATGCAAAGGAATACCAGCAACAATACAAACCATCAATTTGACAAACTCCCATTTTATCACTAAAAGCATCCAAGTCATTGAGAAATTCATTTTTTTCAGCCTCCTCAGCAGCTTTAAATTCAACTTTATCTGCTGGCCAAAGTGCAAGAGATGGATCAGGCTGCAGATGGTCTTCATACAAGCCGCCACCTTCGGTCAGCGCTCCAAGGCTGCCTTCCAAGTCACTTAGTACAAGACGGGGTGTAAATGTTACTTCCCCCTATAAAATAAAGCCAAAGTGAAGATAAACATGATTAGATTGAACTAAATACCAAATGAAGAGCAACTTTCCATTACAGTTATGAATGCATGAATTAAGTGAATTGAATCCGTGAATACCAATGAAATAGCAACGTTCTATAACAAAAATAAGTATAGTTTTTAATGTTTATAGTATTAGAATTTTTTTGTAAAAAAATTACATTCGCTTGTCAAATAAGTAGGAATATTAAAGAAGCTAATGCTCAATAATATATCAAACAATTTCAATAAAATTGAAGTACATACTAAAAAAAGAATAAATCAATAAACGTTTTTATAATGTCATATTAGGAGTACGTACTATCAATGAAACGTTTTTTAGGTTTACTTCAAGCGTTTGTCTTAATGTTTTTTTCTTATAATTCCCAAATCTGTGGCCCACGAACAAACTCCCAAAAGATAAATTTCAATTATCTCTCCTAGTTACGGTTGTAAGTTACTCATTAAACACTTACCGTCAGAAGAAATGCTTTAGAATTTCAAAATCTCGTTGATTAATTTCATATCCCATCTTCCATTAACACGGTTGCATTTTTAAAGTTGATTGTTATAATTCTCCATTTCTCAAAAGCGAAGAGGTTACAAGTGGGTTTGAGCACACATTCCAAAAACGAAAGAAAATCTGATTTTGCAATGAAAATGTTTGTCTTATACAATAAACCGATACAACGGAGTATCCAAGGACCCGACGAATTCACATAGAATAATAATAATAATTATCATCTATTGTGCTGATAGTCATATGCATCATCTTCTATATATAAAAATGAATGTCTGTCTGTACGTATGTTCCCTATAGACTTCAAAACTACTTGACAGATCGGCATGAAACTTTGGGAATATGTTGTGTGAATATTGTGGATGGTTTCTGACCATACATTATAATAGGGGGGCTAATAATTATTATTAACTAGCTGGCCCAACGCGCGTTGCTGCATTCTCATAAAAATTGTCCTTTATTTTATTATTCACCACCTCCCGCTGAGGTTACATTTCAAATTAGGAAAGAAGTTAGTCCTAGGGCTCTTCCAGCTGATCATAGAGGCCTCCTTCGCTGTTTTATTAATCACCACCTCTGAATGAAGAAACATTTCAAATTTAAACCTCCTACAATTATAAGGGTAGAAGCTAGGTTTTTCATTTTATTATTCGCCACCTCCCGCTGAGGCTGCATTTCAAATTTCTAGCTTCATTGGTTAACAGATCTCATCAACCCGGCATTATTATTACATTTCATCATTCCCAGTCATATGTTTCCTACATACTGCAAGGCTTCGACTACATGGTACATGCTAAGTCTTTGCGTTCCAGACAATGTAAATAACACCGCTGAGGGGCCTGCCATATGATTAAAGACTGTTGACTTCTACCAGCTGTTCCGAATGACAACTCATTCTTCTTTATTGATGATTCTAGCATAGAAAATAATAAATTTAGAGTAGAAAATCATGAACAAAAAAAAGTTGCCCAGAACGGGATTTGAACCCAGAACCTTTACACCAGATGCATGAGTGCTAATCACTGGGCTATTCAAACATGGAGTAAGAAGCCAATTTTTGTTAGTTTGAATTACACACGTTCTTCTTTCCATTCCATTCATTTCGGTAGCCTAATGGATGGCAAGTTCAGTAGGTTAGGTCTGTAAAATGGATTAATTACTAATAATTATTAGCCCCCCTATTAAAATTTATGGTCAGAAACCATCCCCAATATTCACACAACATATTACCAAAGTTTCATGCTGATCTGTCAAGTAGTTTTGAAGTCTATAGGGAACATACATACATACAGACAGACATTCATTTTTATATATATAGATTAATCCATTTTACAGACCTAACCTACTGAACTTGCCGGCCAAACAGCTTAAAGGAACAGCTGATAGAAGTCAACAGTTTTTAATCATATGGCAGGCCCCTTAGCGGCGTTATTTACGCTGTCTGGAACGCAAAGACTCTGCATGTAGGCTACCGTGCAGTCGGAGCCTTGCAGTATGTAGGAAACATATGACTGGGATCATATCCATATACTGGGAAATGTAATTATGCCGGGTTGATGACATCTCTCAGTAGGAGGTGGCGAATAATAAAATCAAAAACCTAGCTTCTACCCTAATAGTCATAGGAGGTTTAAATTTGAAATGTTGGTGGTGAGTAAGGTCTTACTGTGTAAGTAAACAACGAAGGAGGGCTCTCTGATCAACTGGAAGAGCCCTAGGACTAACTTCTTCCCATATAGTCCTAGAAGGTTGAAATTTGAAATGTAACCTCAGTGGGAGGTGGAAAATAATAAAATCAAGAATTTTTTATGAGAACGCAGCAACGCGCGTCGGGCCAGCTAGTTTTTCTATAAGCATGCTTTCCAATTCACAAAAAAAATGCAAATCAGCAGTTCTTGAAAAAGAGTTGCTTCTTCTTCTTATTTAACAGATCTCATAATAAATATCACGCCTCAATATTTCCTATTTTTTTTTAATTCGACGATTTAAAACAATATTTAAGAAAAGATTTCTACATAATCAAAAATGAAAACCTCTACACTTGCACCGTAAAAAAATTAAGTGGATAATTGGGCTAAGCATCAGCCTTCGTAATGTCCAATGTTTTGATTTTCACTACCCAAAACGAACCTAGAACCTATAGTGGAAATCGTTTTTACATCATAATTATTTTTATATTCTACCCCCAAACTCCAAAATCAATATCGATTTCACTTGGACAATGAGGAAGCTACAAACCAAGTTTCAAGAGTCCTAGAATCTTTCTTTCAAGAGCTAGGGCACAGACGGTTAAAAAACGGCACGATTTTAATAAAGCCCTGTCGGGTCCTTAATAATATGCAATATAAAATAGCATGTTTTTATAATAATAGTCTACTAATTTTTACTAAATTGTTAGTCTATAGTCTTCTAAAGAATAGAAACGCACAAATCGTGCAAGCCGATCAAGGTTAAGAAACCCTACTCACATGCATAATTTTATTTAAATACTCCATAAAACCATTCAATTCATACACTTACTCGTCTAGTTTCACCTTCTCGGAAGAGAATATCATCGTTTATCTCTAATGGACTGTCTGTTTTATGAGAGAATGCAGCTTCCTGAGAATAAAGATGAGAAAATATCACCAAACAGATAAAATCTTTTCAATTGATTAATTAATTATTCAATATTAAAAACTCACCTTTTGAACAAAACCCCAAAATGACTATCTTTAACAATTAACTTGAATTGAGTGTTTAGAATGAATGAATCATTGCAACACAATAATTTGCATTCTAGTTTATGAATTATTCACTCATACAATTTATCTATGTAAGCATTTTCAATTTGTTCCATAATCTTATCACTTGATGCATTGCACATACTTCTACATAATCTGGTGCCACAGCCTGGGTTTTGAGCGCTTGGCCCTTCTATTTCTTTAGCTTATGAATTTTGACAACTTTGACTAACGATGATGGATGATAATATCATAGAGTGTTATAGAATCTGAAACTGATGCTTTTGCTTTACTCTGAAGTCACAGATATACTTTAATGAGAATATATATTTGAAGAATAATACATTTTATGTTAAATAATGATTTTTGACTGTTTTTCCAACCTGATATTATTTCTGAATGTAAACATTTTAAAATAACAAAAAATTATCAGAGATTTTTACTTTGAACGCGTTATGGAATTAATGAAACCATAATAATGATGATCACTATAATTAATTAATATAGTGACAGAATATCGGGAATATATTAATATTATATCACAATAAATATGAAGACCAGTTTCAAAATATTGATACAATACATCGATAATTTTAGTATTGATACTCCATCCCTACATTGAAAAAAGGAAATAACACAATTTTCATTGTTCATCATGGCGGAACCTTTGAATGTTATGTGTATTTGTGATGCATTGTGCCTATTTATAGAAAAGTGCCTTAAGAATAACATCATAAGCCGCGTCTCCACCAACCGAACATGTCTGCCGAACATTGTTCGCGAATACAAAAAATGGTCAAACTTTAAACATATGGGTCACCAAACATGTTCGTGAGTTCAATTGAAATGTTCGGTCTGTGAGCGAACAGTGACGACCAACAACAGGTTCCCGCCACTAACCCCACCACACCGATCATAATGTTCGAGAAGGCGTCCACACCAAACCAACTCCAAAAAATGTTCGGCGACATCAGCTGATTCAAGCGAACACTGTTCGGTTGGTGGAGACGCGGCTTATGATGTTATTCTTAAGGCACGTAGTTACGTTCAAAAGGTGAGTTTTTAATATTGAATAATTAATTAATTGAGACCGACTGATCAGGAGACATAATACTACAATTTGGTGAAGTGATTATTTTCTTGCTAACATCTGCGGCACAATTACCTTAAATTTTAATGTCACGTTAACATTATATTGCTATTAATTAGCTCATGACTGTTTTGAGGTGGAAACCACTTGCAACTTGAAACAAATGTACGCTAAATGTTTATGAGTCTCTTGCACCGCAATTAGTGGCTCATTATCGTCAACACTGTATTTTTAAAATTTAATGAAAAGCTTGCAGAAGTGAATCTTTAGCAGAATGTTTAGTGAATGTTTAGTGAATGTTTAGTGAATCAGAACATCTGAAGCGATGTGAACGAAAATACAATAGTAGGCTAGCCCAATTCTGACAGAGCATGAATTTGACGTCGTGATAGTAAATAATAATATTTGCTACAAAACAAACAGCTATCTTGAATTTTAAGCATAATCTTATCACACATGGTAAATCAATTATTGCTTTCATTATATTTACTCAAAGTTCAAATTTAATTTGCATTGAAAATGTTTGAATAAACACTAAAATAAATGGAAATTGATAGAAAATTGGCTTCAGTAACACAAAACGATTACGATTTATAATACCTGCAGATTCCACCAATGTGCTCCAACGTAATTTGAATAATGTCCTATTTGAAGAGTAATTATTTCTCGACCTGTAATTGACATGATGTAATGCGCATCTAATTAAGATGAGATATTTTCCTTTTTCTGTTCCTCACATTTTCCGTAGATTTCTAATAATTATTCTTAGACTTCAAATACCTAATCTCAGTTGTGAGTTTGAGGTTATAAGTATGTTTATGATTCACAGCACAGAATGCACAGTACAACTGTATAACCAACGCCTTCTGTACTTGGCGTTGGTAGTGCCGTGGCACTGAATTGTGCACACTAGCGCTAATGGGAGACAAAAGTCAAAGTACAGCTTAAAGAGAACCGAGATGATTTTTGATTCCATTAGTATGAGAAACTAAAATTATTATCTTATAAACTGAAGACTAAAGTCACATAAGCACTGAATCAAAAATTTTTGAAATTAGCCTACAAGCCTATTTTTTTTTAGAGGATGGGTAGGCTATGTTTGTATGACAAAAAATATTCATAAGATATTGCTAAAGCTCAGTTTCCAACTACGTGTATTCGGTCAAAACGGTCAGTTGACTGGGCCGTCTGCCAGGGGGGCAGAGGCGGATGTACACTTTTGCCTCCTAGGCTGTTATAGTAAATAATAATAATATTATCACCACCAAGACCTTTACTACCATCTGCCGCCCTAAAGCTATAGTAACTTAGGCTCCATAAGACTATTACGGTACTGTCTGTAGTAAAGGTCTTGGTGGTGAATGGTCATGTGATCGTGATGTTCAGTCACGTGCACTCAAGACTGCGCTTGGATGGGTGACCCTCCTTCAATGACTTGATGTTATAAGCTTTACTATCGCTTAACTGGTGTGGTTCGGAACCCAACTAAAGGAAAAGGTCCACCATGTTCCCCAAGATTACTGGTGCTCTTTTAAAGAAATACTTATCTGGGTTAAACAACATGCACGTATTACTCAATCTACCTAAGGTCTTAATTACTAAATCAAATAATATATTCACATAATTACTTTTTTTTGTTCCGTCAGAATTTCGGTTATCAAGAAGTATTGTACACTATTTACAATACATCCGTCAGAATTGTTATATTATTTTTAACCGGTACAGTATTTCACCTAGAAAACATCAGTTGAATCTGAACTAAAAGTGAATAAGAAAGTTGATTGCTGTTTCGTATTCTCTGTAAATGGAAAATATAAATTGTTTGTTTTTTCTCTTTCAACCAGATAGGTTGTCAGATTGCTTATTATTTTTGTCTTTCTATTGATATTTTATTATAATGAACTTGCAGCTAGTGCCCAAGTTTCTCTTTGCTGGCTGTGCCATATATTATATTCATAAAAGTATGTAAATGGATTTTTTGTAAAAAAAATGTAATTCCAACATTCCAACCCATGTTATGTGTCAGAGTAAACTTTATATAGTTCTTTCATCATTTTCAATGGGAGAAGTCCCTCATTTATTTAATAAAAAATTAAAGCTGGCCAACCTGAAAATATTTTTACTCTGCATTTTTTGAACCCCCACCTCACCTAATTAGGGTAGCGCCCTACTGTATTTTACATTTTCTTTTAAAAGCGGATTTGGGGGTCTTCACTGGAAATATTTTGAAAAATAATTTCTCTGAAATCATTTTTTCAGTGATTCCAGACATCTTCTTAAACTCTTATTTCAAAAAACTTGTCTCTCAAAGCTCTAAAATGTCTTTTGTCACTGGGACTTGGGGGGGATCTATGCCTTTGATCCTCGCCATTGATATGCTACTGCCAAGACTAGTGTACACAAACCATGCTTTTGTGATATGCTTCTTTTAAATGCCCTTGAAATCCCCCACTAATGTATTGTGTTTATTTTCAATGTAACTGTTTGATGCACTAATTCATCCCTACAAATCTAGCCTTGAAGCAAAGAAACGTTTAACAAATAATACAATGAGAGTAGTAGGCGACTGATAAATTTTGAAATCATATTGCTTTTATGTTTAAATGTTTCACCTTTTGCAATATTCAGGTGTAGGTGTACTACATAGAGCTAGAGCTACAGCTACAACGGTTGTACAGAGACACAGAAGCTACTAGTACTAGAAAAATAATACTTTGTAACTCATCTCTTTATTCGATATTAACCTTCTTAATTAAAACTATTATTTTTTAACTATTATTTTTAAACAAAAAACCTTCCAAAAATTGTCGCCCACTAAATCTGGCCGTCCTGGGCTGATCCCGCGGCCATCTCTCCGCGAAAACAAAAATTAATAGTAGGCGCACCCATCTCCATGTCATGAGTGGTCACATATGTACACCATTTTTGTTTTGTGCTTTAAGGCGTTCATACACGATCAAATTATTCATCGAAATCGCTTCGACAACGCTGTGTATTCGATAGATAAACTGTGGTTCTGCGTTGCGTACGCCGCGTTGCTAGCGCGTCAGGTTCCTCTAGCAACGCTCAGCGCCCGGCTAACGCGAACTCGTCAACGACAATGCCGTACCGTACGTATATCCTGCACAATGGTTGTACGTTGTACCATTGCCCCAATGAACCGACGCTGTCATGACGGCAAATGCGCCGCGTTATTAGCGCACGTATAACATGGCCCTTAAGTAGATGTTAATCGGTTCTATACGATATCAATACCGTATGTAGACTATGAATATTGATGTTAAAACTAACTGACATTCTTATTATCGACTTGTATATATAAAGCGGGATTTTTTCAACATTACAAAGGATATCATTTTCTCAAAAGCCACAATAGTAATAATAATACATTAATTGAGCAATTTGGGTGAACTCTCTCCGAGTTGAGGGGTAAAATGAATTTCCATAAATAAGCTGGAACTTATTACTAGTATTACAGTATTATCATAGCTTTTTCTCCGAGCTCCTTTTAAATGGTAGTTGTAAGTGAAATTAATAATTGGATATTTTTATAAATTGTACACCCATCCCCTCAGTCGAGCAATTACTCACTATCTTATTTCACCCCGAGATGGCGTAATGACACTGCAATTATTATTTCAGAAAATCGTCTCCAATAAGGAGCTATAATTATTTTTCTTATTCTGATTCCTTCCGTTATCTGAGAAGACAGTCAACCTTTATTTTAAGTTGGAAACGTTTGGTATTCTACTGATGTTAGTAAAAGCTATTGATCATTTTCTCACCAGCAGTTGAGTACTTTACATCTCTTACTCCCGCTCGCACTGTGGCTGAAACCAGATGAGGTTGTCATTCAATTATATAAATATTTCAAACTGAAATGTTAATAAATAAATCTTTATTGCAGCAACTTCTGAGGTTGTCAGAAGCATTACAAATTGTCATAGTTCACATCAAAATCATTTTGTCTCATAGAACATTATTACTAAAACGTTAAAACAGACAAAACACAAAACCACATACAAAATTAGCCTACCTACCTATTGTAGTGTGTCATTTAAAGCTGTCTATAAATTTTCTACAAAGTCTTGGCCCTTTCATAAAAATCCTCAAACCTTCAAATCAAATGGGTTATTCATCAAAAAAAGTTTCAGTCTATGCTTGAAAATTGGATATGGCAGATTTTTGAAGTTGTCTGGAATGGCATTAAACAGTTTTACACTTATAAAAAGAAAAGTGTTTTTGTGTGTTTGAATAATTTTAACGGTGAGTAATCAAAAGTTATTTCTTGTGCGTGTGTTGTGAGTAGTACCTGTATAATGAAGTTTCCCAAATTATCTTAAGATCAAACATTGTCAAAGAGGGATGGTAGGTTCAAAATTTGAAGCAGTATAAAATTCTCCCAGCAGTCAGCACGTTTTGGGAGACCACATACAGGGTGGGGGAAATGTTTGGAAACGGCTTAATATTTCATATACAAAGGTGATTTTGCGGTAGGTATGATTGAGGATCCTACTCAAATTGAAAATACTATTTTACTGTGACTTTAAAAATCTGGTCCGCCATCTTGGAACCGCCATTTTGAATGTAACTTTTTTTTTTAAATAGGAAGGGGGTCATGCGATACATGATTTCAATACGGAATTTTAAGACAAAATGAATGCCGAAAACCGCACATCGATATGTCAACCCGTTTCGGAGATATTTACATTATTAATCGATACCATGAAAAGCAGAAATGAAATAAATAAGTACATTAAAATCTTACCTATCAAATTTTTTGTTAATAGTGTTTGCTAATAAACATTAAAACCCAATTATTTTAATAAATGTTCAAACTGTTTTCCTTCAGCTGTTTGACAATGTGCTAATCTTAAATAATAGCCATCAAGCACATTTTGAATCATTTCGCGTGGAATTCTGTTAGCCACTTCAGTTATACATTCTCTCAGTTCATTAATTGTTGCTGGTTTCTTTTTGTACACATTGTCTTTCATGTAGCCCCAAAAGAAATAATCAAGTGGAGAGAGGTCAGGTGACCTAGCGGGCCACTCTATTGCACCTCTACGACCTATCCAGCGTTGGGGAAATGTTTGGTTCAATATATCCCGCACTCCTAATGCATAATGAGGGGGCGCCCCATCTTGTTGAAACCACAAGTTATGTAACTCTTGTCCGTTGATGTTCTGGATGGCTGGAACGATCAAATTTATTAACATGTTCTCGTAAATGGCACCTGTTAAATTATTCTCGATAATAAATGGTCCTACAATGTGACCATTTACCATACCAGCCCATACGTTTAATTTTTCAGGATACTGTGTATGACCCTCCTTCATCCAGTATGGGTTGACATCGGTCCAGAAACGATAGTTTTGCTTATTTACATTGCCGTTAAGCATGAACGTAGCTTCATCCGAAAATACTACATTATTAAAGAAGTTTGGATCATTGTCATACTTGTTCATCATTATGTCACAAAACTCTACCCGGCGGTCGAAATCATCCTCATTCAGTTCTTGTAATACATGAAGCTTAAACGGATGGAAATGAGATTCCTTAAGAACTTTTCTGACAGAACGAGTAGACATACCATAGTTATAGATGTATTAGTGTAGTAGTGCTAAATCAGCATTATCATAGTTAATAAAAGTTCTCACGGCCTGCGCGCCGTGCTTAGTCCGTTCCAGTCTCTCTTCACTGAACGACGGGGCTATGTCCGTCGGGTCAGCAATAAAATTTATCTTTTTAAAAACTTAATTAATTATTCGACAATCCTATCTGGCGCCCGAACAGGGACGGGCGACGAAAATCCGCGATCAAAATCTCGAAATTTTCGGTGAATTTCAATTCTTTACGTTCGTTTCCGAAATTGAATCCGCGATCGTAAGTTTCGGGAGTAGTGAAGTTCCGAACGCGATCAAAAAGTGCTATTCTCCACATCATCAACCTGGCCAGTAGACGCTCAAATAGCTCCTACTTGGACTCTTTGCGATTGGACCATAGACCAACTCTGAAAGAGTTGATTGAAGAAGAAGAGGAAGACAACACTGAAGAAGAAGAAGACGAGACTGACGTTCGACTACAGCCAAACGAAAATCCGGGATCCTCCATCATGTCTCTCGAAGGCAAGGTTCCAATACAACAACAACAACAGGTACAACAAATATCAAAATTACTTCCCAAATGTGATCTCGACCTCATTCCAGATTACGATGGCAACCCCATTGAACTTATTTCATTTCTTGAAGTTGTAGAGACTCTTTTTGATGGCTACTGCACCAACAATATTGTTGAGGCTGGAGCAAATCATTTTCGTTTATTATATCAAATTAAGAAAAGACTGCATGACATGGCTAAAATAGTTGTAATCAACAGCTCATGTAAGACAGTGAAGGATGTAATTACTGCCCTGAAAAATAACTTTGCTGATAATCGATCAGTGCATCAACTAACAAGTGAACTTTTAACTCTGAAACCGAATCATAGACAACACCCTCTTTCATTTGTGAATATGTTAGAAGAAAAACGTACCACCATCATATGTAGGCATAGACTGGATGGAGTGCAAGGTGAATTTTTAGAATTCGTCACCAGCCAGTTAGATAAACAAGTGATCAACGTTCTAGTAGAAGGACTTCCTTATCAATTGGGAGCGCATCTTCAAACACTTAGAATTAAGAATTTGAATGAAGCTAGACAAGCTATTATAAGTGAAAGTAATGCTGTTCTTAAACATTTGAATTTTACTACTGATGTGTCAAAAATGCATTTTAAAAATAGTTCAAATGAAAAACCTAACCATAATAATCAGCATAATCAAGCCAACAAATCGCCTTTTAATAATCAAAGCAATCAACCATTCAAACAACAATTTTTTCAACAACAGAATCATCAAAATAACCAGCAACGTCAATTTACGCCCTTTCAATCTCAAGGTTTCAATCAAAAACCTCAACATTTTCAATCACGAAATTTTAATCAACAAAATAGACCACAAAATAATCAAAATCGTAATAATAGCGATGTATCAATGCGAACTGTTTCAAATTTACATAAGCCTAATCATGTTCATTTAACTGAACCAATGACAGAATCAACTGAAGTTTCAGATTCAAAATTCCAAGCACTTGCTGCAAAAGTTGACAAATTAGCTGAAGCTTTTGATCATTTTTTAGAATTAGGCAGAGTCAAAATGAATCCGAGGTAATCGAAATGAATTATTGTAATGCTCACGAATTGCCATTCTTACTTGTAAATGATTGCAAAATTCTAATTGACACAGGATCGAAATATAATTTTGTTAGAACTGATAATAACACATTTCCATGTATTAATGTTGAAGATTACGAATTTAAAATCAAAACACCTGCTGGCGAAACAACAGGCTCTTTACGTGCTGTTTTAGATTTAAGTTCTGTGCATGCTAATTTAAGTAAAGAATTATTTTTTGTATATGATTTCAGTTCAAATTACGATATTTTATTAGGACATGAGACTCTAAGTAAAATGGGAGCTCAGATTGATTTCCAAACAAATTGTATGATTACTACTGATAAGACATTGAACTTGAATGGCCTAACTCCTGTTAAAATACGAAAAGGTATTAATAATCTTAGACTACCTTTAATAAATAGATCAGATTCTCAATTAGGCATAACAAAAATACCTATCTTAGAACTTAATGAAATTCTTGTAAATATTATTGATAAAAATTTTTGCGAATTAGAATACTTTTCAGATATTGACAAAGAAGTAAATATTGAATGTCTTGAAATAGAAGAGTGTGAATTAATAGATCACTCTCCCTCTGAGAATTCACTAACTCATGAAGAAATTTCAGATATTATTTGTCTGGACCATATAGATCCAAGTGACAAAGCAAAAATTGTCAATTTAGTTCATGAATTCCAAGATATCTTAAAACTCGAAAATACTTTACTAACCGCCACTCATTTGTTAAAACACAAAATTGAAACAACTGATGACTCTCCTGTTTATACAAAAAATTATCGATATCCTGTAGCTTTCAGAAATGACATTAAAATTGAAGTTCAAAAATTACTAGATGGAAAAATCATCAGACCATCCAACTCACCCTATAATTCCCCTCTTTGGGTAGTACCAAAGAAATTAGATTCTTCTGGTAAACGCAAAGTGCGTCTTGTCTTGGACTATAGAAAATTAAATGAGAAGACAAAGAGTGACAAATTTCCCCTTCCAAACATAGAAGATCTTTTTGGAAAAATTGGTAGAGCAACTTATTTCTCTAGTTTAGACTTAGCGTCAGGCTTCCATCAACTTGAAGTTGAAGAAGCTGATATTCCCAAAACTGCTTTCAGCACAGAAGAAGGACATTATGAATTTGTTAGAATGCCATTCGGATTGAAGAACGGTCCTCCTAGCTTTATGCGCGCTATGAATATAATTTTTTGTGACACACCAAATGCTCTAGTCTACATGGACGACATAATAGTATTTTCAGACTCATTCGAAGAACACCTTAAAGACTTGAGACGAGTATTCAAAAAATTAAGACAATACCAGTTGAAAATTCAATTAGACAAAACAAATTTTTGTAATATGGAATTATTATTTTTAGGACACATTGTATCTAAAGACGGAATTCGTCCTAATCCCGCTAAAATCGAAGCTGTTTCAAAATTTCCAATTCCTAAGACTGTCAAGGAAATTAAACAATTTCTTGGTATGACCGGCTTTTACAGAAAATTAATTAAAAACTACGCAAAAATCGCCCAACCACTTACCAGAGCATTGAGAAAAGATGAAAAAATTGATATTAATAATTCTGAATATAAAAAATCGTTCAATAATTTAAAGCAAGCCCTTTGTAATTCTCCTATATTAACGTTTCCTAATTTTGATAAAACTTTTACTTTAACAACCGATGCCTCTAATTATGCTATAGGTAGCGTTTTATCTCAAACAATAAACGGTACCGAACTTCCTGTATCGTATGCATCTCGCACACTCAACAGAGCTGAATGTAATTTACCTACTATAGAAAAAGAACTTCTAAGCATAGTATGGAGCATAAAACATTTTCGTCCTTACTTATATGGTAGAAAATTCATAGTCAAAACTGATCATAAACCCCTTGTATGGCTCAGAAATTTGAAAGAACCAAATTCTAAACTTTTGAGATGGAAATTACTCCTCGAAGAATATGACTTCACAGTGGAATATTTGAAAGGAAAATCCAATGTTGTCGCTGACGCATTATCCCGAAATCCAGTTAACGTTTCTGAAGTTTTAAATAATGAGATAGTAGATTTTAACACTTTAACTGAACTTGATTCCCAAGACATAGTTCCTTTAAATTCTCCAGCAAACTCTCTTGATGAACCAATGGATGAACCTATAGACTTAGATAGAGTACTAGCAGAATTTTTCCCAAATCAAGATAATCAAGATAATGAAGAAATAAATCTTCCACAAAATAATGATGACAATGACTCATTAGCAACAATTCATTCACAAGAATCCTCCGACGATAGAGCTGCTATAGTGACTGATAATTCACCAATCAATAAAGAAAAATACCAAATTGTTCTAAAGCGTGGAAAATTTAGTATCCAATTTATGAAAGTTTTCAATAAAAATCGAGTTAATATTACTGTTTCATCGAAAAACGATATTTCAAGTAATATAGAAAAATTAAAAACATACTTCCAACCTGATCTCACTTATGGAATAATATTTGAAATTCCTAATAAAAAGTTCCAACCCACAGCAGACAGTTTACTTAATTTCTTGGTCGAAAAATTAAAAGAAGTAAGCCAAACAACCAGATTCAAAATATATCAGACTAAATTGTCAGATGTTACAGACTCTGAGGAACAAAAACTATTAGTTTCTACTTATCACGAAGGAAAAACATTCCACAGAGGAATAAACGAAAATTATCTAAAATTAAGACGAAATTACTATTGGCCCACAATGCATCGTGATGTAACTAATTATGTAAATAATTGTCCGACATGTCTTCGCACTAAATACGATCGTAGACCTGTTAAAATACAATATCAAGTAACACCAACACCATTGAGACCTTTTGAAAAAATCCAAGTAGATGTATTTTCATTTGAATCCAATAAAGTTGTAACAACAATTGATTTATTTTCCAAGTTTTTCCAAGCTTTCATAATTGACAGTGTCAATGGCCCGTCAATAACCAAAGCCTTAAAAGAATATATTTCAAAATATCCTATTCCAGAAACCATCTCCATGGATGGAGGAAAAGAATTTGACAATGCTCTAGTTAGACAATTACTAGCATTATATGAAATAACACCACATTATACTTCTGCAGGACACCCTGACAGTCAAGGCTCAATAGAACGAGCACACTCCACACTTGTCGAATTACTCACTGGACTTGGAACTGAAATGTCACAAGCAACCTTTAAAGAAAAATTAGATCTTGCTCTGATAACTTATAATAATTCTCTGAACTCAACCCATCAAATGACTCCCTTAGAATTGACCTTTGGTAAATTTAAACATTTTAATTCATTAGAGAAAACTCCTGTCCAAATAACAGAAGAATTAGCAGACAGATATTTCCAAGAGCTAGAAACTTTTCGAGGCTTAGTGAAAAATAAAACAGACAAAGAAAAGCAACAGAGAACTGAAAAATTGAACAAAAATCGAGAGGAACCTCCAAAATACCCAGATGACGTTAGATTTGTGAGGAGCATTCAAAATAAAAAATATCTCCCTAAATATTTTGAAGCGAAAGAAATTGGTAAAAATATTTATCAATCTCGCAGAAGAACCCTTAAATTGCATCCCAATAGGTTGAAACGACCCAGAAAAATAAAAATGAAACGAATTGTTACAGATGATAATACGGCTTCTGGTACTAATCCCTCTCCTACCCCTGGTACAAGCGTACGAGTTAGTGGATCTGACTAACACCGCCGGAATAATACCAGTGGAAATTGAACGACATATGTATATAAATGATACTTTTACCTTTTTACATTACTCTAATATAACTAGTATTAAGACAGAGATCGATAATCTATCCGACTCTATAGATAGGCTACAAAATGTGTCATCTTATCAATTGAAAAAACTTATCATTCCTTTCATGCAATTGCGTGATAATCTCGTTGAAAAATTAAGTCTATTGTTTCCAAAGTCTTCATCATCTCGTAAAAAGAGAGGACTCTTTAATGGCTTAGGAAATGCTATATCATGGATAACAGGCAACATGGACGCAGATGATAAAAAACACTATGATAAGATAATTGATAGATTAGAATCAAATGAACAAGTACTTATTGAAAATGAAAGGAAAAGCATCGTTGTAAATAATAAATTAGTTGATAAGTTTAATGATGATTTGAAAGTAATTAATAGTAATAATGAAATTATTAAGAATGTAACTTTATTGCAATCTACTGTATTGAATCAAATCCTAGCTGTATTTGTTATTAATCTTAATCTTGAATTAATGGAAATAAAAGTGAACACATTGTTAGATAGTATTGAATTTTGCTACAATTCTAAAATTCATTACTCTATTATTCATATAAAAGACTTTGAAAATATAACAAGTTCCCACAGTGGTAATGTTGCAAGTGACAATATTGAAACATTATGGAAACTCAGCTCAGTTCATTGTACTATCTCACAGAATTTTATAACGTATTTTATTTCTGTTCCTAAGAAAAGCGCATTGTTTGAAACCTTCCGTATGATAGAATATCCAGTACTTCTTGACAACTATTGTTATAGTATAAGTGTCAGCGAGAAAATTGTTTCCGTATCTGAATCAGGCTTAATAGTATTAGACCAATGTTTACATGACTATGATGCCTCTTATTGTAAAACTATACGTTATGTCAATGACTCTTGTATTCTAGATATATTAGCAAATAATGACTTGACCAATTGTCAAAGATTCACTATTGCGAATCCGACTCCATTCATTCGATATGATGAAGTCTGTAATTGTATTTATGGATATGGTCAATCCCATATCAAAATCAATAATGATAAAATAAATCCGTCAAAAACATTTCTCATTCATTTGAAGCAAGGTGACCAGATGAAAGACCAACGTCTTCCATCCACTTTCAAAACTTCAAAATCTTTCAAGCTCACGAATATTCCTGAGAAAATTGAAATGATTTCAAACGATATAAATAATTTGAAAAACGTATCTTTTTTTGAAAAGCAGAATCCAAATTTAAATGATTTATCAATGTTTAATGAAGTTAGTACTCAACATTTGTATTTCTTATCATTTGTTATTTTAATGATTATTTTAGTTGTAATTTTGTTATTTTATTATTGTCGAATTTTAAAGCCTAATTATAATGTATCTTTACCGACTAGTTCTCCGCAAGCCCCCACTACTTTGATTTATGCTATACCTAAACCTTAAGGTCAAACATCGAGGACGATGAAAAATTTTGGGGTGGAGGAGTTATAGATGTATTAGTGTAGTAGTGCTAAATCAGCATTATCATAGTTAATAAAAGTTCTCACGGCCTGCGCGCCGTGCTTAGTCCGTTCCAGTCTCTCTTCACTGAACGACGGGGCTATGTCCGTCGGGTCAGCAATAAAATTTATCTTTTTAAAAACTTAATTAATTATTCGACAATCCTATCTCATGTTCCTTGGCAACGCTTCTAGTTGATGTATGCGGATCTTCAACAAATGATTGCATTACCTCTAAAGATTTTTAATTGTTGGTGGCAGTATTTGTTCTTCCAGTGCGAGCACGATCAGTCACTTTGCCCGTTTCTTGAAACCGCTTTACTGTCTTAAAAACAACACTTTTACTAATTGGATTTCTGTTGGGAAATGTTTCGTTAAATAAATCAGAAACTTCTTGGTAAGACCGTACTCTATCTCCATAGCCGCGCATCATTAACAAAGTTATTCTCTCGGTTTCATTTAAAAATGCCATTGCGAACGACTTTAAACACACTCACTACTTCATGATTGAAAAAGAATTCATTAAATCAGTTGGATTATTACAGATGATTTTAGGTTGATATCATGATTATTGTTGATATTATGATATCCAGAGTCAGATGTTCATCACGCGAAATGATTCAAAATGTGCGGTTTCATTTAAAAATGCCATTGCGAACGACTTTAAACACACTCACTACTTCATGATTGAAAAAGAATTCATTAAATCAGTTGGATTATTACAGATGATTTTAGGTTGATATCATGATTATTGTTGATATTATGATATCCAGAGTCAGATGTTCATCACGCGAAATGATTCAAAATGTGCTTGATGGCTATTATTTAAGATTAGCACATTGTCAAACAGCTGAAGGAAAACAGATTGAACATTTATTAAAATAATTGGGTTTTAATGTTTATTAGCAAACACTATTAACAAAAAATTTGATAGGTAAGATTTTAATGTACTTATTTATTTCATTTCTGCTTTTCATGGTATCGATTAATAATGTAAATATCTCCGAAACGGGTTGACATATCGATGTGCGGTTTTCGGCATTCATTTTGTCTTAAAATTCCGTATTGAAATCATGTATCGCATGACCCCCTTCCTATTTAAAAAAAAAGTTACATTCAAAATGGCGGTTCCAAGATGGCGGACCAGATTTTTAAAGTCACAGTAAAATAGTATTCTCAATTTGAGTAGGATCCTCAATCATACCTACCGCAAAATCACCTTTGTATATGAAATATTAAGCCGTTTCCAAACATTTCCCCCACCCTGTATATTAGTCTTACAGCTTTCCTCTGGATGCCAAACAGTCTAGAAGAATATGCTCTTGATCCCCAAAGAATTAAAAAACAGAATTTATTATGCTGCTATTTACACGATTTGTAAGGGGTTCAATAACACACTCTAGACCCAACTTTAGAATTTTAGGGCTTATGTTGTATACATCCATACTATTACTACCTTTCATTCTCTTGAGTATCCTAGAAATATCATTAACATCTAATAGTTTGAATTCAAATTGAGAGGAGGGTCTAGGATAACCAGAGTTGAGAAAGTCCATTCCTGGAGTTCCTGCCTCCTTCCTCAGTTTCCTGGAGTTCCTGCCTTTAACATCTGCTACAATTTTATCAATGTTATCTACGAAAAATCTATTCAATTGGCCTGAATCTAATAAGTTTTTATTTAGCATAGATGTGCACACAATTGATTGTTTCTTAATTAAATTCCACATTGTCTTACGTTTATTTTTTGAGTCTCAGCTTATTGTCATTCTTATTCATCCGAGTTGTCTTCAATATATTTCTAAACTGTTTTTTGGAAGTTTTATAAAGTATTCTATATAAGGTAACATAGCAGATATGCAGTTTCAGTTGAACTAGGGTTACCAGACGTCTGCTTTTTACGTCCCATGTCCGCTTTATATACGGTACTAAAATATCCGTTTTTCCCATCAACTACAATCAATCAACTACAATTTAATACATATGTTCATATATTTCAGTATGTGCTTATGTATATTTTCTGCCTGACAGTTGGCAGGTGCTATCAAAATATAGTGAAAGAATCGCGAACTAGGGAAATAAATTATCTGCAGATCTGCTGTTTCTTAATCAATATATTTATGTATTATGTATGTATCAACAGGTATCAAACTATCAACCTCTTTGGGATTTTTTTATTTTCCAATTTTTTTGATCAAAATAGAGGGGGGGGGGGTTGTTGTGGAGTATTCGTTTTTTCAACTCGGACCATCTGGTAACCCTAAGCTGAACATAATTTTATTTCATTGTTACAGGTTCTAACACTAAAATAATGCTGGCAACACTTGAAAGTAACACTCAAATTTTATTTACACAATTAACTCACAGCAGACAATAAAAAGTACCAGTAATTATCACCAATAAAATCAATAAAAGAAACAAGCAACTCAATAACTTCCAATGAAAAATGCATATTTCTATAACAAAATTAAATACTGTCCAAAACTATAGTAAGTAACAACTGTCAATAGGCCGACCAATAACTCAATAATAAATGTCTTATAAACTGTTCAATAACTCAATAATAGACTAAGCACTTACTGAGCACAATGATTGTCACAGTTATTATCACATTTAAAATGCTGAATCACAATACTGTATTGTGTATAGCATCACTGCGCTGTTCTGAATGAATGTCAACTGCTAATGAACTGCTGTCAGGAGATCCAAGTAAAAACTGACTCACTACTGACAAGGACAGCTCTTTTTATAAGTTTGTATTGTTCCAGAGCCTTCTATTTCCATTGTGTTCTGCTTACAGAGAAAGATCAGGAATTTACTTGAACAACACAGAAAAACCTAGAATGAAATAGAATCCTCTAGATTTAGATTTGACACATAACAGTGATAGACAGCAAAAGACAAAGATTTTTATATTTATTTATTGATTACAACTTACGTTGCTAGGTATTAAAAGACCTGGCAAACACTAGGACACATATTATTATCTTAAGTTAATAATAATAAAAGAAAAAAGCTACTAAAAATATAGGTTACTAAATAAATAAAATAAAATACACTCATCTACAAGGAATCTAACTAAAAAACTACAAAGAAAAAATATATAGGAAAAGATAAATAAAATAAAAGAAATAGATAATTATGGAATGAAAAAGGAAATATTAAAATAATAGATGCGAAAGAAACAGGGTAATTAGGCAGTTAATTATCTACCTTCAAGCAGATACTCAAACAAACTCTTCTTGAAAATACTACAGATATGGGGATTGAACAAGGTCGCAGGGCAAGGAATTTCATTCATAACAGGCAGAAGTGAGGAAAGATGAATTGAAAATAGATGTAAAATGGAGGGGTATTTTAAGGGTAAGCTCGTGAGATTTGATACCTCGATTTGGTTGGATGTTTGAAAGAAGGAAAAATGAATCGCACAGATATTTAGGTCCCTTGTTCATCACAATCATCTTTTGGCACAATAGCCCAGGCAATGAATGTTTTGTGTCGTAACAAATTAGGGGAAAGCTGAATTTTTGCAGGATGTTAGTATACATAGTACTTACTCAAAAAAACAAAAGTCCCGACCCCCACCCCGCTTGCTTCCGCCACCACCCCCCTATCAACATTGCAAGAGCAGTACTTCAGTTAAAGGCTTATAACTCGGAAACTAACTAAGGTATCGTTGTGATTCTCATCTCATTTAATACTCAAAACTATTCTCTAAAAGATATGTCATATACATTTTCTATGTAGATAGCCTAGTTTTTCAGTAAAAATATAGTTTATAGAAAAAAATGTCACCACGAATCACAAAAATCAAATTGAACTGATCATATCTTTTTTAATATCGCGTTATTGGTTATGCAGTTCCTTACAAAACTTATAGATAATTTAATAAGCTTTAAAATGATGTGTCTATTGAATACTATAGTTCAAGTTATGACGTCATAGTGAGTGATGAAATAGTAGCTGACACCGCGTCGCCGAACCCTACAGAACTGTGTATTGCATGGCGCTTGGCTATCCAGCCCAATCCAATAAATAATTATTGTCAGACAAGCAAGACTATATATGCCAATCAATAGTGCACGTTTAAAAGTACATTTTCCGAAAAGTCACCAAAAATCCCCCCCCCCCCCCAACTTTTCCCCCAAGCCCCCTCAAAGTTGAAAATGTTTCTAATTATTGGAAATTCGATATCTCTGTAACTAACTATCGAACAGAGTTGATTCTTCTTCCATAATATCAGTCATATAATGTTCTGCAATAAATGTTCTGTTCACTTTGCCGGTAAACCTGATAGTTTCTTTTATAAAAATTTAAATATCTTCAAAAGAGAATTCTATCAACTAGATTTTTCATTATTTAGGGGGACATTTTTGTATGTCAATTTACAGAAAATAGCGTTAAATAGAAGTTATAGAACTTATTTTTATGAATCCAAAGATGTGTATAACAGCATACTGACGATTAGAGATGACGATTTGATTGGATGAGTGGTGTAGAGGGCGTTGGCCCGTTTTGCTAACATTGTTGGACCCTTCTCTCAGGAACGGTTTGTCGCACTCCATACCTTTATTTTCTCAGCTCTTTGAGGCCATATTTGTCAGATAATTTGGAATTCCACTTGAAAGGGCAGTATAGGCTCTCCGCTTTATCAGACATGGGCACACTTTTGAAGGAGGGGGCTAGATGAAATGAGAAATTATGTGGGCGGGTCAAAAAATTGATTAGTACTCATTTTTTACATTTCAATCATCAATTAAAAATTCAAGTCTCAATGAATAATATCCTAAAAAATAAAGATGTAGTAGAAAGACTCCTGTTTAACTCACGAAGGGATGCAGTAATCCAACTGAGATTAGCTTTAGAAGCAATCTGATTTTTAACCCATCTTATCAAAGCAAAAGGTGTCAGGGGGTACTTCTCCACAATGGTTTTGGTAAATTACGGTAGCGTTTAAAAGCAGTAATTTAAGCAGCTCTAGACATCATTTCACTCATTTTGACGCACATTAAAGTATGAAGTTCATTTAGTGCTCATATCATTTGAATGTCTCTCTAACAATCTATTTATAGATGGCCTTTTACATTTAATTTCACTTTTATATTCAGTTTGAAAACAAGTAAAGTTTTTTTTAATGTTTGGTAGTTATACTTATGTCTGGTATTTTTCACTATTTACTCTAAAAGCTCAACTTCTTTTTTGTTCTGGATAAAAGTGATGTCACAATTTAATTGAGACTAAACATTCCAGTAGGACCTTTTTTAATGTGTTGACCTTTTGGCATTGATAATCAATAATGAAATTATAGTAGTTTCTTTATTTTGTAACTGATGACGAATTTCAAGCATCTATTCGTTTCAACATATGAAAACTTCATCCAATGACAACAGAGGCAGGAAACCTCTTGAAACAATGAACAAGAATTAGGCCTATATCGTCATAATACAGTAATTACAATTTGAGTCTTTCTTCCTTACCTGTCGATTTTACGTTGTAAGCGGTAGCTCAATTCTTAATAAGTTAACTCATATCTAAACACTGAGAGCAAACTGAGATGCGATAATATTGTACTGCGAAATCGAAAAGATGGATGAATGAATAACCGTTATCCTAATTTAGCAAAGAAAAATATATTTTTTACATTATATTCATATATTTCTTATAACTTGATCCTAAAGTGCACTTGGGAAATGACGATTTTCATTATAAATAGTTTATAACTCGTAAACTACTCAAGAACGAATTGCAAAATTCGTCTCAAATTGTAGGTAACACCTTTTTCTGTCATATCCTTAGTAAGAGAACCACTGAAAACACATTTTAAATCAAACTAAACAATTCTATATGTAGGTTTTCCCGATAGTACAGTCATACAATGTGTTGGACAAAAAATGTATAGGACACAGTTATTTTAGACAATACAATTCCCTGAAACATACCAGTGGCATCTTTGTATCATGCATGAATTTTGAGTTATTGTAATTCAAAATGTTGAACGATTATGAAAAAATTGAAATTTCAACTTTATGAATGATTATAACTTTCTATTCATGCTACAAGCCTGCCGTTGGTACCCAGTTTTGGGTAATTGTATTGACAACAAGAAAGGTATCCTGTTTAGTTCATGTTGGACACATGGTGTGGCTGTAATATCGGAAAACCTGGAAAATTACCAAAATTTTTGCTACATATAAAATTGTTTAGCTTGATTTAAAACGTGTTTTCAGCAGTTCTCTTCCTGAGGGTATGAAAGAAAAAGATGATGCCTACAATTTGAGACAAATTTTGCGACTTAATCTTCAGTAGTTTACAAGTTATAACTATTTATAAATCACCATTTTACAAAATAATGTAGTATAAGGGAAGCCTATACTGCCCTTTCAAGTAGAATTCCAAATTATCGGTCAAATGTGTCATTTTACATATGAATTGAAATAGCCTCGAAGAGCTGAGAACATAAAGGTGGAGTGCGACAGATGTTAGCGAAGGGGTACCCCCCTCCTCGCTACATCTCTCATCGAACAAATCATCATCACTAATCGTCAGTATGCTGTTATACACATCTTTGGATTCATAAAAATAAGTTCTATAACTTCTATTTAACGCTATTTTCTGTAAATTGACATACAAAAATGTCCCCCTAAATAATGAAAAATCTAGTTGATAGAATTCTCTTTTGAAGATATTTAAATTTTTATAAAAGAAACTATCAGGTTTACCGGCAAAGTGAACAGAACATTTATTGCAGAACATTATATGACTGATATTATGGAAGAAGAATCAACTCTGTTCGATAGTTAGTTACAGAGATATCGAATTTCCAATAATTAGAAACATTTTCAACTTTGAGGGGGCTTGGGGGAAAAGTTGGGGGGGGGGGGGATTTTTGGTGACTTTTCGGAAAATGTACTTTTAAACGTGCACTATTGATTGGCATATATAGTCTTGCTTGTCTGACAATAATTATTTATTGGATTGGGCTGGATAGCCAAGCGCCATGCAATACACAGTGCTGTAGGGTTCGGCGACGCGGTGTCCGCTACTATTTCATCACTCACTATGACGCCATAACTTGAACTATAGTATTCAATAGACACATCATTTTAAAGCTTATTAAATTATCTATAAGTTTTGTAAGGAACTGCACAACCAATAACGCGATATTAAAAAAGATATGATCAGTTCAATTTGATTTTTGTGATTCGTGGTGACATTTTTTCTATAAACTATATTTTTCCTGAAAAACTAGGCTATCTACATAGAAAATGTATATGACATATCTTTTAGAGAATAGTTTTGAGTATTAAATGAGATGAGAATCACAACGATACCTTAGTTAGTTTCCGAGTTTCTAAGCCTTTAACTGAAGTACTGCTCTTGCAATGTTGATAGGGGGGTGGTGGCGGAAGCAAGCGGGGTGGGGGTCGGGACTTTTGTTTTTTTGAGTAAGTACTATGTATACTAACATCCTGCAAAAATTCAGCTTTCCCCTAATTTGTTACGACAATGGCCATTTTTTTGCATTCATTGCCTGGGCTACAAGACAAGAAGATAAAGTACTTCCTACGTTCAATTAGCTTCAACCACTTAGACTCCTCAAAAAATGGTGTAATGTGATCATCATGCTTGGCATCAAATATAAAACGAACTGCATAATTTAGAGACCTCTGCAATCTTGTATTCTATTTAAGCTAAGCAGCAATAATCAATAGAAGGTAATATCAAGGATTTCACTAACAATATCCTGGTGCTCTTAGGTAGGAACATTTTTAGTCTCTTAAACTGATGCATGCCTGCAAACACATGATTACATACATATGGGTAGTCTGCTCTCTCCAACTGAGTTTGATCCTGTAAAACTCTCAGAATTTTAAGGCACATGGAGTAGGCTATAATTGCTTATCACCAATCAGTGGCATAACGTTTCTCAATTGGCCCCCCCCGCAACCGATTTTCCGGGCCCCTCTCCTCAAAATCATATAAATATCCCTCCTCACCCTTGCCACCCTCTCCCTGAAACACTTGCATATTTGTGGGCAGTTATCATAATTATATAAGAACTAAACACCTTTTTATCTATTAAATTTTAAAATTCAATCATGTTTCAATGGGGGCTAGTCTTATGATTTTGGCTGTAGCCTACGGGTTCCTGAAAGATGGAAGTAGTTGAGAGTTGATTTTATTATAAACAATTAACTTGAAATTACCAATTAACATGAAATTGATATCTTCCATCCACATTCACATCCTCCTTGTTAGCACCTGCACTCCTTTTCCCAAAAAAGGAGTTCTCTCAGAATTCGCCTCGTTTGCAGACACGAACAGGTTCAATTTTTAATAAAAAGGTACTTTATCTAAATTACCGCTAAATTACTAAACCAGGAAAAGAGAAATAATTCAAGAAATTTATTCTTAAGAGGCGGAATAGAGAAAACGTAAACTACTTTTATGCTTGATCCTATTATAAGAAAAAAATTCAGCTGCATTAGGAGAACTGACACAATTGAGGCAAAACTATTATTTATATACTGTACTTATAGAATAATCACGTAATCTATCCGATATATCAAGGGTATAAATATTCCTTCTGGACATAATATATTGTTTAAAAATGTACAAGTCAATAAAAAATAGAAATAACTAAAACATGAACGTATGACATCACAATACCATAAACACATCATGTTGAAAAATAGAATAGAAATGAAAAAAAAAAATGGCACTCCAAATAATAAAACTCACGATCACGAACTCAATTAATGTACATAGACTGCGGTTTACTTTAGGTATCTAGGCCAATTTACCGGACATGTGTACATGCATCTAGCTGGAAAGCTGGAAGATTCAAAAGAGACTGAATTCAATATACTGTATAAAGAAAAATATTGACTTTGACTTCCACACAACCCCCCCCCCTTCCCATTTCTTCGTATATGCTAATATACATTAAGGAAATAGATGGGAAAATAATATTAATTTCCTCTAATATTTGCACTATGATTGTTGGAATGCATGGATTGTTGGTTTGTTCTATGTTAAATTTGTTACAATCAGAGTAGTTCAGTTGTAACAAATTTTACATATGATTTTGCACACATTTATTTGAAACATTGCCCAGCAACGACTATTATGCGCTGACAAAAAAAAAATCTATTCAATCCATTCACATTATATGATAAACAAAGTGATTGTTTTGATTCTAGTAGTTGTTCTGAGCACAGCAAACACTCCACATACAATAAACAGAATGTCCTCAATGAACAATTACATTTTAAATCACACAAACTTTGCAATCACATTCTACAAAACCACAATAATTCTTCTAACCAAAACGACAATGAAGAGAACACTGATGATCCAGGTTGCTGTTGAAAATGAATCATCATGATTCGAAAACGTTTCAGCCTATGTGAGTAGATATCTATTTATTCCCTATTAAAATTGACTGCAAGTCGTTGAATTTATCATAAAAATTTAATACTAACAACGCAGATCGGTACGGAACAAAAATTCAAGAATATATACTGTATATGAAATAATATAAACTGAAATAAATTCTGAACCTTTTTTCTCAACAGTCCACTTTCCCTTCTACATAGCACCAGGCTGCATCGCTGAGTGTCTATAATATCTAACAATCATCTCTGGTTTACTTCATGCATCCAAGCCATATTATACGTTTCTATTAGACGTTTGGTAAGCAACACAATTATCCTTGTAGCATAGTCTGTGTGTATCTGAGATGAATAAAATTAATTCACTCCAAGTCACAATAAGACGTGAAAATAATAAAAAAGGAATTTGTTATTGTAATTTGTAATCATTATTTTACTAAGAATTAATAAGTTGGTTTTTAAGGAACTGACAATTTATCAAACTGATAAATAAATAGAACATAAACTTGATATTTTGATTCCTCAAAGTGTTATAAATTATATTGAAGATTAAATTATACTGAATTATTATTAAAGACTATCACAATGGTCGATATTGACAACAGCATTGAATAGCTGATGAAAATTGATGAACACTAGCCTACTACACAAAAAATTCAATAAGTATTTAAATATATTCACAGTGACAGAAGGGTCATTGCAGTCTAGTGCCTGACCGGCAATTGGATGGGAGGTCCATATGGTTCGATTCCCAGCAGTAACTAAATATTTTTGTGTAGTAGCATTCATCGATTTTCATCAGCTATTCAATGCTGTTGTCAATATCCGCCATTGTGGAAGTCTTCAGTGGAAAATATTGAAGCGTGATATATTATGGGATCTGTTAAACAAGAACTGCCGATGTGTATTTTTTGTGAATTGGAAAGCAAATGATGTTTAAAAAAGGTCGTCCTCAATATTTATTTTCACTCTGATCAATCTCATAAAGTAAGGTTATATGGATATGATTATCATTCAAACTGTTGAGAAATTCTGTATTTCAAACTGATATTTCAACATAGCAGCTTTGATTACATATTTGAACTGCATTTATCACCACCCTTCATTTTTTTATTTGCCAATGGAACATACAAATTTTAAGTACACGATACTACAGTATTTTTTAAGTATTATTTTTATAACTTTTAATAAGAAAAACATGAAAAATAATTTAAAATCGAGTAAAAACTATTTCAATGAATTATTAAGAGGCGTTATTATGCTGTGTCACAAAGCTCGTCTCCTTACCAACTGAAAGCATGTCACTGACCAGTCTAGGAAATCCCCAAAATACAGTCCTACACCGCTTTGATACAGTCCCATCCTGGCCAAACAGTCAGATAATTGAGAAGCTAGATTATCAGGCCCTACATGCCAAGATAATGCCCATTAGTTAGCAGTGAAGGTGACAAACATGCACCTTCTAATTCCATTAATAATTATCCTTCTTTATTCTCCTCAAATTGATCTAAAAGACTGTTCCAATTGAGAAATATTTTATATTTTTTATGTTGAGAGATAATATCATATAGGCCTACTAATGCTTACCCCACATTTTTCAGTACTTGGAAATTTGTTTTTTATTTGGTTCCATAGATCTTCTGTTGGTTAAACATTTTTTCTTCGCTGTTAACAAAGATATACTTTGATATATTAATGGTGTTTTTGTTCTAATTTCAGATAACAATCATGGAGATGACAAATTTTCTGAGGAAATATAACGATTTGATGAGCTATAATAAAAATAAGCCACAGAACTCACTTCCACTGCTAATCTACACAGTAATTTTTGTATTTGTTGAGTGCAACATGTTCATTGCTCTTCGTGTTCATCCAGAAAGTCTAGAAAAAACAATTCTAACAGTGGTAGACCTTGTGATGTCATCAACAATGTTTTGCTATTCAATACAACGTAATGAAGACGTCAGAAAGTTAATGGGAATTATTGAAGGTGATAGTTCTTTTAACCAGCGCGATATGGTGCTGGCTGACAGAGTTGAATTATGGGTGGAAATTGAAAGCTATTGTGAGAAGAAGAGAAAACATATGAGCGCAATGATTAAAAAACTGGCCATCATATTTTTTGTGTTTGGATTGCTTGTAAATAACAGGAATGTTTTCAATTATTTGATTGGGTTAATGGGAGATTCAGAAGAATCTATCAATTGGCCAACCCCCTATCAAACTTACTGCCCACCTCACTTCAAATCACCTATATTTTTTCTATATAACTATTGCTTGCAAAGCATTATGATGGCTGTACTAATGACTGATGCATGCTTTGTTATAACTTTGGTGTGTCTTTCGACTGAAAGAATAATAACAGATTTCGACATCTTGCACATACTATTGCATCATCTCATAGATGGTTATCCAGATTATTCAAACACTGAAAAGGATTGTTCTCTAGAAAAAAATAAAAAAGTGGATCACAGTAGTACTTGCAGTACAAAGACACCAAATCTTAGAAAGGATATGGCACGTATAGCACATTTTCATCAGAATTTAAACAAGTAAGTGGGATGGAAATGGTACAATACACGGTACCTACCATAATTAATACAATCATGGTGGGCTACAAAAAGCTCTATAGATTTATCAATTAAGCTTATTAAAATGGAAATACTTGATTGTTTTCTCATAAGAGAGAATTCAGACCAGATAATGAGAAAAATTCCTACAATACCATGAAATTATTCCAACCCAAAATGGTTGTAAAAGTAGAAAAGTAGTCATTGGAGTACATTTTTGTGGGCATTCATTTCAAGTTTAGATTAGTTGGTTCTTTTCATGCTATCACAATACTGTGAGTTCTTTTTACTGCTTCTATCATAGTGTGTGACATGTTCTTGACGTTTAGCATGGTTTAGCATGTACCGATATAATATAAGAGATTTCATCATCTTTTGATGAGAGGAATAGTATTTCTCCTACAATACCACATTAGGAACTGTGAGTTGAAGATCAGTTAATCATTTTTAAAAAAAGCATGTTGGGATATTTTTCCAATACCTACATTTAGTCTTCGGGTTTTCTGTATGCATGTAATATTTATTCATTTATTTACATAGGTATGAACTATGTCTAAATTATTTTTAATGTGTAAGTGTGATCAATTGATAAGTTGTGTTCAGCAAAGTGAAAGTGTGTTAGGTGTAATGGAAAATGAGACGGAATGCATCAATAGATATACTTTACAATGATGAACAAATACTCTGTTCAACAATAAACTCTCAGAATAAAATCTCATGGATCCACATAGTATTTAAGATAAAATATGATTCCTGGATTTCTTGTTCCATGACGAACTGCGTTGTTAATATTAACTTTTCAAGTGAATTCAACGACTTGCAGTCAAATTTTTATTAAGAATAAGTAGTATTTTACTTACTCTGTAGGCCGAACGTTTTCGAGTTGATAAGGTATTGAAGATGGGTTTTAACAACTCGAAAACGTTCGGCCTACAGAGTAAGTAAAATAATACTTATTCTTAATAAAAATTTGACTGCAAGTCGTTGAATTCACTTGAAAAGTTAATATAAAATATTAATTTAAATACTTTTCCACTGGAGTATCTTTTTAATAGATTATATGAGAAAAATTTCTAAATTTTCTGTTTTTGTTGTAATTTCAGAAACTTCAAAGATTGTGTTGAAGGTTCCGGGTGCATGATCTCAATTATCAATCTGCTGATCATGCTGTACTGCTGCACCATGGCTTACCTCATGTTAACGGTATACATCGCCCTATTTGGTTATTACTGTTTCTATATTTTTAGTTCCAATCCATTTCTTGACTCTTTGCTGGTAACAGTATTTTAATGTTTGAAACTTTGATGTGTTGTTTTATGGCAGTACAAGTGATTTAATTAATAAATGTCTAAAAAAACTATATGAATGAGTTCAGTTATCTCTTCTTCTACATGGCCATTTAGTTCGTCCTGTAGACATCCTTTTTCAATACAGTATAAGAAATTGTACATAGACCAGTCAAAATAGTAAAAAAGCCACTGTGGCAAATAATGAGTGCGGTGATAAAATTTTCCATGCGATGTTTATGGGGTAGAAATCCAAATTGTTGACCTTCTAACCCTGGTGGATATTAAAGAATGGCCCAAAAATATAAAGTTATTTATTATCTTCATAAGTTTGCAAGTTGGGCCTTTTGAACACACAAAAAAGTCATTTTCTAGGTAAGTTATAGGAAAGCTATGACAAAAAACCTCAGGAATGAAATTTCAAATTTTAGCCCAAATTAGACTGAAAAGAACAAATAGATCGAATGAGCTGAAAATAATGAAACATTGCTTGATGGAATTCAACAATCTATTCACAAGTTAGGTGCCTTAACGACTGTGAACCTTTTTCGGTTCCTTTCCCCTGAAAAAGGTGACATTTTGGGGCGACAAAGTAGAGTTTCTAATAGTCTAGGGTCTCAAAATAGTCTTGAAAAATAAGAAAATAGAGATCCTCCACGCAAATTTCAGCATTTTTTGGAATACACAAACATTTTTGAACAGCAGAGCATAAAAAAGTACTTGAGAAAAAAGGTAAAATTGAGTTTGATTTGTAGAACTGAATTACCCTCTGAAGGATTTTGAATTAATCATTCGATGATCAATTAAATTTTTTGTAAAATTTTCCTTTATTTTGAAAAGGTGAAATTCGGGACGGATATGGAAAAACTAGTAAAATATTAAATTTGGGTACGGTACTGCAAAAAAATAATTTTGGGTTTTAATTCTAGTACCGTACCACATTTCTTACACTCCAAAGAGGTTACTGTCTGTATTTCCCTGTCTTTTCTTCTAAAATGAACCACATACTCGCCTCTCTAAAAAATTTATATAAAGGTATTTTGTCAAAAATGCATAGTTGATTGGTTAAATAAATAAGCGATTCAAAAATGAAAAAACTGGCATATTTGGGTTTGTGAGTTCAGTTTATGCTCAATAATTTATTTAATCTGAAGGATACCGAACTATAATCTACAAAAACCTTGGAGTTTACAACTAGAGCTACAAAATTTTATACAAAACATTTTTGAGTATGGTATTTTCAAAATTGAATAAATTGTGAGCTAAAACTAATGGTTATGCTAAGTATATCAGTTCCCCATTTTTTTAATGCATGACTTATTAATTATGCATCATGCATTTTGGAGCCCAGTGAAGTTGGAAACAAAAATTTATTTTGATAAAGTATGGAATCAAGGATTTCTTTATAACACAAAAGGACTGCTCCCCAAGCTGTTTACAGATATACTGCAGTCCTACTTGACAGGAAGATACTTTAAAGTCAAACAAGTAGATTCATATTGTGACCTTAAGGAGATAAAATCAGAAGTTCCACAAGGTATTGTTTGAAGACCAGTTTTTTATCTTTTTATTTTTACTAGTGATGCTCCATGTATTAAAGATAATACTACAGCAACATTTGCAGATGATACAGCAATATTAGCAGTAGATATTTGTGTTGCAACAGAACAAATTCAGAGGTACATCACGAAAATACAAGATTGAACTGAAAGATGGAGGATTAAACTCAATGAGGCCAAATTGATTCACATTAACTTCAACAAGAGAATTGAATACCTTCCAATACGTATCAACAACAAAATTGTACCATACTCCAATAATGTCAAGTATCTCTATGCCTTTGATGACTTTCTCTAGTCATCTCTCTGCTGACTTTGATGCTAAGTTTCAATAGAAAGCTCATGTCAAGAAGAAAAGAGAATAAGAGCTCGGGATAAAATACAAAAAACGTCATACAAAAACAAAGTCCTCCTATACAAAAAATATTGAAACCCTTAAGGTAAACAACTATGGGAGAATGCCAAACAGGCCAAAATTAACGTCGTACAACGTTTCCAGAACAAGGTGCTGAGGGACATCATTGATGCATCTCGATATGTAAGGAATAGCAATCTCCAAAGAGGGAGTTGACCTGTTTGGTATTGTAGCGGGAGATTTCAATACAGACTTTGCAACACAGAATAAAATGACAGAAGATTAAAGGGATATTATATACATGAATAACTTGGAAATAAAAGTTCATGAATATACCAGAGTCACAAGAACATCACAAACAATAATTGATAACATCCTTACTAATATAGATTACTCTAAAACAAGATTAGGCGGCTCGGAACTATCTGATCATGACTATCAAATCTTAGAGGTGGGGTTGCAAGGTCATAAATCAATTAAAAAGAGTAGAGTAATGAAAGAAATTCAACAATGTGAACAGGGGAATATCGATTGTTTGAAGCAGAATCTGCTACTAGAAAACTGGAGAAGGGTTTACAATAGCAATAGTTTAAATAACAAATATGATAGTTTCATTAATATTTTAAGGTTTCATATTACTATGAGTTGTCCAGTTATAAAAGTCCCTGTAAAAATCAAATTAGAAAAAATTGAAGAGTGGATAACTGATGATATCCTTGCAGAAAGAAATAGGGTTGAAGATGCATATGATGAATTCAAACTATCTAGAAATATGTTAAGTGAAGATAATTACAAAGCTCTAAAGAAAAACTATACGAAAGAAGTGAAAAGAGCGAAATGTAAGAAATCAGCTGAAATGTTGAATAATAGTGTGTACTTTAACACAGCAGTGTGGGATGTAATAAACAAAAATAGAGGCAAGTAGCTCATGTAGATGCTTATCTACTAGTGTCCCCAGAATAATGAACGAAAATAACAATAATATTGATGATAGTGTAGACATTTGTAATTTCATTAACAGATATTATCAACTGGTTGCTAAGGATCTTCAAAAATCTCTTAATACAGGTATTAGTGATGCAAACATGATGAATACTGAGAGGATTCAGAACGAATTAAAATTCCACCCAGTATCCCAAGACGAGTTGTCAAATATCATTGATAGTTTAAATAATAAAAAAACTGTAGGAATGGATGGGGTATCCAGTAAAATTCTGAAAGAATGTAAAGATCAATTGTTAGACCCTTTGATTCATCTGATCAATCATTCATTAGAACAAAGTGTTTTTCCAGATAATTTAAAAGAGGGGAAGATTTTGCCAATCTTTAAAAGTGGTGATAGAGAAAAGGTGGAAAACTATAGGCCCATTAGTATTTTAAATGTAATAAGTAAAATTTTTGAAAGAGTAGTTCTAAATAGGTTACTTCTGCACCTGCAAGAAGCTAACTTTATCTGTGATGAACAGCATGGCTTCCAGAAAGGGAGATCAACAAAAACAGCCATAGTTTCTCTAGTTGAAAAACTAATAGATATAATAGATTCAGGTGATAAAGCTACTGCAATCTTCTTAGATCTGTCAAAGGCATTTGATTGTGTTAATCATAGAACTTTATTGGAAATACTGCAAAATGTAGGTGTAAATGGGGTTGAACTGAAATGGTTTGAATCATATCTTATTGAGAGAAAACAATGTGTAGAACTAACTACAGTAGTTGGTAATAGTATAGTAAAGAATAAATCTAATAAATTAGAGGTGCAAGCTGGAGTGCCTCAGGGCTCAATACTAGGTCCATTGCTTTTTTTGTTATATGTCAACCGTTTACCTAAATAATTAATTAGTGTTAGAGCCCTCTTATTTGCAGACGATACCGTACATCACTCATTTTCAGCAATTTCATTCTAGATAATTTAGAAATAAGTGCCCATATAGGTGTGCAGTCCATTGTCCAATTTTTAAATCAGTTGAAATTAACTATAAATAGTAAAAAATGCCAATACCTTCAATTCAAAAACAAACATAATTTAAATGAAGATAGGGCTATAAACGTGTTTGTAAACGATAATCAATTAGATCAGGAAGAAAAAATTGCATTTCTAGGAGTTTTGTTGGATAGACGATTGACCTGGGCTCCATACATTGAGAAACTATGTTGTAAAATTTCATCTGGGGTGTTTGTCCTGCGACAGCTCACTAGATTGAATGACAAAAAGTTACTTTTTACAGCTTACCATGGGCTCTTACTGTCACATATTAGGTATGCTATCTTAGTATGGGGTAATTCATCAAAACAAAATCTTGATAGGGTGTTTAAGATCCAAAAGAAAGCGGTTAGGTGTATAGAAAGAGTAAATAGATTAGATTCATGTAGGCCGTTGTTCAAGAGACTTGGTCTCCTAACTGTACCCTGCTTATACGTGTATGAAGCTACTTTATATGTAAAAACGAATGATATTAAACAAAATCTTGATGTACATGATTATAATACAAGAAGCCGAGGAGATTATCACTTGGTGAATCACAATAGTAGCTTATTCAAACAAAAACCTAGTTATATTGGTAGGAAATTCTACAACAAGCTACCGCAGTTTTTGAAGAGTCTTGAAAATATAGAAATATTTAAAAAAACAATTGAAAAAATATTTAGTTTACAAAGCTTACGATAGTGTCAAGAGTTCCTTTCACATAAAAATTAAGCCTCACCTCAACTAATTGATATAGTAATTATGGTATCTAGTGTATATGACTAGTTTTAATCTGACTTGTCTTATACTCCTTAACTGGAGTCTCCAAGACGTAATCTACAAAAAAAATTCTGCGAAATCCAGAGGTATTCTGAAAGCCATGAAGCACGGCTGCCCCAATAGAGCTATAATCCAGCTGCTGGATAATGTAGCCTAGGATTGGTGCAGAGGCTCAAAAGATCAAAGCCGTTTTGAATTGGTGAAGTCCTGCATTCAAGTACCGTATCAAGAGTCCAGTGACAAAGCGGAGTAGTGAGTGAGTGAGTGAGTGAGTGAAATCTAGCTAGTGTACTTGAGTATCCTCAAATTCAGCAAGAAATCCTAATGATGATTTTATTGATTTAGTTCGATATTGATATTGATTTATTAGTAATAGTGCTCATTAGTCAGAAGATTATATAGCAATAATATTCTCAAACAAAAAATCATATTTTTTGTAGTAAATCTTGCTTAATATGGTATTGCATAATCTAATTCATCAATTCTTTTGGTCTAAAAGATCTCTTAATGGGCCTTGAAGCTCACTCACTGATACTTTTCATTTCATTTGTGTTTTTTTTTTCTAAACAGGCCACTGATTGGAAGAAGAGACTAAACTTTGCCATGTCATTCATCCTAATAATCCTTTCTTTATTCTCTATTTACCACAATGGTCAGCGTATATTCAACCAGGTAACATATGCAAAATTAAGATTAGATTGATTTTTTCTGTATGGTATGAATGTTAGGAAATGCAAAAAAGGGCAAGACTTATTCTATGCTACTCTTTACGTCTGTGAAGTGGCCCGCTTAAAATGCCCCCCCCCCCCAAATGAAATTGTTATAAATCTTTAGTTTAGCGTTAGTTTAGGTTTGTTTTGACAAATTTGACATTTTTTAGGTTTTTATATACTAGATCTGGAAGTTACTTTTTGGGCGGGCCAGCTTCACACTAGCCCGCATGTTCGGCTGGAATTCGTTGAAAAAGGTATAGATCATTAGTTTAGGTTTGTTTTGACAAATTTGACGTTTGTTTAGGTTTCTGAGTACTATAGATCCGGCAGTTACTTTTTGGGTGGGCGAGCTTCACAGTAGCCCGCATGTTCGGCTGGAATTCGTTGAAAATGGTATAGATCGTTAGTTTAGGTTTGTTTTGACAAATTTGACGTTTGTTTAGGTTTCTATATACTAGATCCGGCAGTTACTATTTGGGCGGGTTAGCTTCACACACTACCCCACATGTTCGGCTGGAATTCGTTGAAAATGGTATAGATCATTAGTTTAGCGTTAGTTTAGGTTTGTTTCGAAAAATTTGACGTTTGTTTAGGTTTCTGAGTACTATAGATCCGGCAGTTACTATTTGGGCGGGCCAGTTTCACACTAGCCCTCATGTTCGGCTGGAATTCGTAAAAAATGGTACAGATCGTTAGTTTAGCGTTAGTTTAGGTTTGTTTTGACAAATTTGACGTTTGTTTAGGTTTCTATATACTAGATCCGGCAGTTACTAATTGGGCGGGCCAGCTTCACACTAGCCCGCATGTTCGGCTGGAATTCGTTGAAAATGGTATAGATCGTTATTTTAGCGTTAGTTTAGGTTTGTTTTGACAAATTTGACGACGTCTGTGAAGTTGGCCCGCCAAAATGAAATTGTTATAAATCGTTAGTTTAGGTTTGTTTTGACAAATTTGACATTTTTTAGGTTTCTATATACTAGATCTGGAAGTTACTTTTTGGGCGGGCCAGCTTCACACTAGCCCGCATGTTCGGCTGGAATTCGTTGAAAATGGTATAGATCATTAGTTTAGCGTTAGTTTAGGTTTGTTTTGACAAATTTGATGTTTGTTTAGGTTTCTGAGTATTATAGATCCGGCAGTTACTTTTTGGGTGGGCCAGCTTCACACTAGCCCGCATATTTGGCTGGAATTTGTTGAAAATGGTATAGATCGTTAGTTTAGCGTTGCTTTAGGTTTGTTTTGACAAATTTGACGTTTGTTTAGGTTTCTGAGTACTATAGATCCGGCAGTTACTTTTTGGGCGAGCCAGCTTCACAATAGCCCGCATGTTCGGCTGGAATTTGTTGAAAATGGTATAGATCGTTAGTTTAGCGTTAGTTTAGGTTTGTTTTGACAAATTTGACGTTTGTTTAGGTTTCTGAGTACTATAGATCCGGCAGTTACTTTTTGGGTGGGCGAGCTTCACAGTAGCCCGCATGTTCGGCTGGAATTCGTTGAAAATGGTATAGATCGTTAGTTTAGGTTTGTTTTGACAAATTTGACGTTTGTTTAAGTTTCTATATACTAGATCCGGCAGTTACTATTTGGGCGGGTTAGCTTCACACACTACCCCACATGTTCGGCTGGAATTCGTTGAAAATGGTATAGATCATTAGTTTAGCGTTAGTTTAGGTTTGTTTCGAAAAATTTGACGTTTGTTTAGGTTTCTGAGTACTATAGATCCGGCAGTTACTATTTGGGCGGGCCAGCTTCACACTAGCCCTCATGTTCGGCTGGAATTTGTAAAAAATGGTACAGATCGTTAGTTTAGCGTTAGTTTAGGTTTGTTTTGACAAATTTGACGTTTGTTTAGGTTTCTATATACTAGATCCGGCAGTTACTAATTGGGCGGGCCAGCTTCACACTAGCCCGCATGTTCGGCTGGAATTCGTTGAAAATGGTATAGATCGTTATTTTAGCGTTAGTTTAGGTTTGTTTTGACAAATTTGACGACGTCTGTGAAGTTGGCCCGCCAAAATGAAATTGTTATAAATCGTTAGTTTAGGTTTGTTTTGACAAATTTGACATTTTTTAGGTTTCTATATACTAGATCTGGAAGTTACTTTTTGGGCGGGCCAGCTTCACACTAGCCCGCATGTTCGGCTGGAATTCGTTGAAAATGGTATAGATCATTAGTTTAGCGTTAGTTTAGGTTTGTTTTGACAAATTTGATGTTTGTTTAGGTTTCTGAGTATTATAGATCCGGCAGTTACTTTTTGGGTGGGCCAGCTTCACACTAGCCCGCATATTTGGCTGGAATTTGTTGAAAATGGTATAGATCGTTAGTTTAGCGTTGCTTTAGGTTTGTTTTGACAAATTTGACGTTTGTTTAGGTTTCTGAGTACTATAGATCCGGCAGTTACTTTTTGGGCAAGCCAGCTTCACAATAGCCCGCATGTTCGGCTGGAATTTGTTGAAAATGGTATAGATCGTCAGTTTAGCATTAGTTTAGGTTTGTTTTGACAAATTTGACGTTTGTTTAGGTTTCTGAGTACTATAGATCCGGCAGTTACTTTTTGGGTGGGCCAGCTTCACACTAGCCCGCATGTTCTGCTGGAATTCGTTGAAAATGGTATACATCGTTAGTTTAGGTTTGTTTTGACAAATTTGACGTTTGTTTAGATTTCTATATACTAGATCCGGCAGTTACTATTTGGGCGCGTTAGCTTCACACACTACCCCACATGTTCGGCTGGAATTCGTTGAAAATGGTATAGATCATTAGTTTAGCGTTAGTTTAGGTTTGTTTCGAAAAATTTGACGTTTGTTTAGGTTTCTGAGTACTATAGATCCGGCAGTTACTATTTGGGCGGGCCAGCTTCACACTTGCCCGCATGTTCGGCTGGAATTCGTAAAAAATGGTACTGATCGTTAGTTTAGGTTTTTTTTGACAAATTTGACATTTGTTTAGGTTTCTGAGTACTATAGATCCGGCAGTTACTTTTTGGGCGGGCCAGCTGCACACTAGCCCGCATGTTAGGCTGGAATTCGTTGAAAATGGTATAGATCGTTAGTTTAGGTTTGTTTTGACAAATTTGACGTTTGTTTAGGTTTCTGAGTACTATAGATCCGGCAGTTACTATTTGGGCAGGCCAATTTCACATTTTCTTCAAGATCGGCTGTTTTTTTTTTTTTTTTGAAAATGGTATAGATTGTTAGTTTAGGTTTGTTTTGACAAATTTCGCTTTTGTTTAGGTTTTTTTGTAGTAGTTTCGGGCATCACCATATCGGAGCAGGCCATCTTCACACCATCTACATTTTGAGAATTGATTAGCCCGTTATACAATTCTAGAATAGATCGTTAGTTTAGCTTTTGTTTAGGTTTGTATTGGCAAATTCGGCATTTGTTTAGGTTGTGGATTCCCACAAACATCAGTCATCAAGCACATGCGTCATCTTTTGTCTTACAATACACGAAACTCAACGAAAGCACGTCGCTAATATTTATTTCACACTGGCTAGCATGCAATGTGATCTGTGCATAAAGCGCTCCAGTAAAATTGAACTTACATTGTATTTTATAAATCGAAAACCCATTATCCAATTTCAGTGATTCTTTCACAGAAAAAAATTCAGGATGTTATTATTCTTTCATACGATTCATGTGTGTGGTTTACTCCTACCATGAAAAAGTTTGTCGATTACGGACTTTTTCATGTTATGCCATTAAAATTCACAGACTTGATGCAAGAAATGACCCATTATTTAAAAAAAAAAAAAAACAAGTTTTTCGTGGAAATATCTATAACATCTGTCTGAAGAAGCATCAAATTCATTGCGGAAATCATCGAATTCTGTTGAATAGTTATTGAACAAATGAGCTGTAAACAAAAAATTACGAGTTTCCTGTGAAAATCATATTATTGACTGTAACTTTATTGAAATGATTTCCACCAAAGTTAATACAATTCAAATGCTTATATATACAAAGTAAATTTCATAACTATTCAACAATACACATTCATCAAATATAGAAAAACTATAAAGATTAAGGTTATTAAATTTTATAATAATATGAAATTACAATGACAGCAATTTGCGCACATTATTTCAACAAAAATCTTATTTATCTTTAAAATGCGTTAATTTATGAAAAGTTGTTACTGGGCTAAAGATACTCCTAACCTTCTTATTATCCATAATTCAGTATTTCAGAAATAATTGGTAACATTTTTTATTTTATGACTGATGTTTGTGGGATTGTATGATAAAGCCAGTCGGGCTGCTTACTGCTCAACTTCGCCGGGGGCATTCTTTCGTTGGTCAATCAGTAGTAGTTTCGGGCATCACTATATCGTAGCAGGCCAGTTTCACACTTGCTACACATGGAGAATTAAATAACCCTTACAATCAACTTTAGAATAGATTGAATATTACTCATCTTGAAAAAAATAAAAGAGCTAGAGGTTGAAAAATATTGAGTATAAAAGCAAACTTCTTTTCATTAGATATTTCTTGAGTTCCGTGTTGCATTTATAATGCTACATTTTATCAATGATGAGGGTAGCGTCAAAATGAACTTTGAAGAAGTATTTTTATGAGTAGCTGAAAGCTTCTTTACACAAAAGCCCTATCATAAACCCATCCTCAGCGTATGTTGAAAAAAGTTTACATATTATAACACATATTGAAGGACTTCCAAGAACAACGTAATGAAAATAATAGAAGGTAGGCTAACTCACTAACTCTGGATCCATGCAATCTATTTCAAAACACCTATTATGTTTGTAAAACCCCAAAATTCAGGCAAATAAACTTGCGAACATAATTCTTTCAGGCTCTTTCGAATAATATAATTAGCTGGAACGAAAAAGGTAGGTCGGACATCAAACTAAAGCCGCTCCGACATCAAACTAAAGCCGGCATTGTCAGAGAAGGACCATTTCAATCATTGACGTAAGGGAGTGAAATTTCAAAGAAGATATTCTTACAGGTTCTATCTTGATGATAATGCTGGCCACACTTAAAATTAACACTTGCACTTACAAATTACTCACAACACGCACTAATCAGTTATCTCGCACAAACAAAATCAATCTGTCATAAATGACAAAAATGATATTATGAAATTTTAATAGTCACGTCTACAAAACACAAAAAGACGTTTGAATCGAGAAGTCACCCTCAACTTGTACGAAGGAGAAAGAGCCGTGAATCTAACAATCAGATCGAATAGTCAGCATTTAAAAAAATTTTATTTTTAATTTCCTAATGGCTGGATCAAGAGATAGAACCTAAAAATAACACAAAATAATAGAACAAAACCCAAAATAACACAAAATAATGTAATAGGAAGCAGATAAATCGATATTGTTCAACTGATAAAGAGTTTTCAATATTACTGTACAAAAATCAATCACTTAATAATGTTGAAAGGCCGATCTAATATCAAATAATAACTGTTCAATAAACTGTCCAATAATTCAAGAAGAATCATCTAAAGGAATAATTAAACATAAGTAGCACAAGTCCATAATACAAGAATAGATAAGTGTAGAGTTCACTGGTATAAATTAAAAACGGTAAAATAATTCTCACTAATTCGAGCGATTATCACTACAGAACTAACAGAACTGTCACTTTGTTTTGTTTCGACAAATTCCAAACAAGAATAAAACTAACTTTTACCTACGCACTCGCTTTTAATAGGTTTGATTTGATCTAGAAAGACGGAGATTTTTCTGAAATGTTCGATGGAATTCTAAACAAAGATATAAGACGTTCTAAACTTCGACAAATTCCCATGAGGTTCTCATTAAATATTCTACAAATTTCTAAGTAAATATCATAGAAGTGTCAAAACTAAACTACAACGTGTAGAGAGTACAGAAGAAGAGTGATTAATTGCTTAGACCAGAAGACTTCTTGACACAAGCAGATAACACCGAAAATCATTCTTCTACAACAATACTATAATAAAAAAATTAATGAATTATATTGATTCAAAAAAGAGGCGAAGATTAAATGAAAAAATTAATTCTGTCCACAAATAGAAAAAAATGTAATTCTGTATTTTATATTGATCAAATAAAAGAAAAATTAATATAATTACTGTATTTTATTTGTTCTACAAAAAATTTTTATAAGTTTATAAAAATCAATTATTTAATAATATAAGTTCTCCAATCAAAAGTTATCCTGAACCCTTGAAATATGAATAAGTGAAATATTATTGTCGCGCCCTGTTTCTGTTTATTTGCCTGAATTTTGGGGTTTTATAAACATAATAGGTGTTTTGAAATAGATTGCATGGATCCAGAGTTAGTGAGTTAGCCTACCTTCTATTATTTTCATTACGTTGTTCTTGGAAGTCCTTCAATATGTGTTATAATATGTAAACTTTTTTCAACATACGCTGAGGATGGGTTTATGATAGGGCTTTTGTGTAAAGAAGCTTTCAGCTACTCATAAAAATACTTCTTCAAAGTTCATTTTGACGCTACCCTCATCATTGATAAAATGTAGCATTATAAATGCAACACGGAACTCAAGAAATATCTAATGAAAAGAAGTTTGCTTTTATACTCAATATTTTTCAACCTCTAGCTCTTTTATTTTTTTCAAGATGAGTAATATTCAATCTATTCTAAAGTTGATTGTAAGGGTTATTTAATTCTCCATGTGTAGCAAGTGTGAAACTGGCCTGCTACGATATAGTGATGCCCGAAACTACTACTGATTGACCAACGAAAGAATGCCCCCGGCGAAGTTGAGCAGTAAGCAGCCCGACTGGCTTTATCATACAATCCCACAAACATCAGTCATAAAATAAAAAATGTTACCAATTATTTCTGAAATACTGAATTATGGATAATAAGAAGGTTAGGAGTATCTTTAGCCCAGTAACAACTTTTCATAAATTAACACATTTTAAAGATAAATAAGATTTTTGTTGAAATAATGTGTGCAAATTGCTGTCATTGTAATTTCATATTTTGAAATTAATATATTCAGTTTGAAATTAAATTTACTCATAAAGCAAGGTGCTTAGCCTAAATATCACAATAAAATGGTATGGTACCGTACTCTACATAGACTCATAAGTTATAATCTCAAATTCCATAGGTACTAAACAGTATAAATGTGTATGACTATTATTGGTGGGGTCTCTTATAAATTATTTTCTCAGTATGATCTGTTATGATCTAACTTATCATTATGGATCCTGTATCAGCACTATGTGCACTAAAAAACTGCCAAATGACTAGAAGAGCTTTCAGGAAATTTTAATAGGCCCATCGAGAGGTGTAATTGAGTGGAAGGAAACCAAGAACCTCTCGATGAGTGCTGCTAAAAGTGACAAAATTCTACAGTCAGGCAGAGATAGGAAGTTAATTTAAATACATAGGCTAAGTATTTCAAAAACTGAGATGTTTTATAAAATGATCCATTTTGGAGAGCTTATAACCGTGCGAATTTTTGTAATTATTCAGAGTATTAAAGCTAATTTAGTGATAAATTTAGTAAGCTTCAAGTGTTATGTGAATAACTTTTTACAAAAATGCCCTATTTTTAGCTATAAGCAGAAAACTAAAAATCCAAAAACCGGTTTTTATAAAAAAAAATATTATACCTTATTGTTTATATTAGGCCCTGTACTACACATTATCGAAGAAATTGGAACTACATGATTCAATTCCCGAAATAATACGAGTAGCACTTTTTTGGTCTAATTTTACTGTACTAAAAACATTGTTTGAGAGTCCACAAAAATACCTTGCTTATGAAAAGTTGTTTGTGCTTCTGTGAGTATTGAAGCATTTTTATAGGCAATTAACATTGCGACACCTTCTGTGCGAGCCATTTTCATGAATGTTATCTGGGGGCTATTTCTGGCTGGCACAACATCTGTAGTCCTGGACACGCTATGGTAGCAAGGGCTGTTTAGGTTGGCAAGACCCAATTAAATTTGTGAATGCCATAGCTGTCACACTGTAAATCCTGATTCAATTGAATCGGGCAACCTGCTAGTAGCTTATGTCTTTAACTAGGTGCTGGCTCAAATAATAAAAAAAACATGTTGGGTTGGGTCTAAAGATATATTTTGTTAAAAACTTTTTAATAAGCTTCCTTGTTTTGCTAGAAATCTGCCACTTTCTGTTTTCAAACTCAAGTTGAAGAATATTTTAGTGAGCAATCCTTTACATTCGATTACTGAATTCCTGGCATTGCCTCCTTCAGTAGTAATTAAATAATTATTTTAGTTAGCCAATAATTCCAAAAAAATGTTCAGTGTTTTGTGTTACCGGTATGTAATTTTTTAATATACTTTTGACTGATGCTACTTTCTGGTATACATTGATTATATATATATTGTAAAAAAAATTGTAGAAGTATCTAGTCGCTAATTGAATTAAATTTATTGTATTATTCTGCAATACACTGATGGAACCTAATATTATGATCTAGTTTGTAATGACGTTTCCGATTGCACTAATGTGATCCAAAGGATGAATAAATTCTTATTCTTAGTCTTGCAGACTTGTCTCAAATGGGGAAAATTTCAAAAACCAACTTTTTGAAATTATTTGTTGCAGAACGATATACTGCGTCAAACGCTTGCTGAACTTCCATGGACGGATAAGCCTCAATGGTTCAAGCAGACACTGCATATAATTCTGACCAGGGCTAATGTGGACATTGAGATGCGACCCTATGGAATTTACACTCTCAACTACATGTCTTTCAAAGAGGTCAGTAGGCCTACAGCCTACCTATAGCCAATAGAGAGTTTGCGCAAAACTATGTTAGAAATAATGATAATGCTAACCTCATCAACAACACTCTACTCATCTGTCTGCTCTAAAAACAAGATGCTAAAGAGCTGGCAGATGCATAAAGTGTTGAGGTTGGCATCGTTGTCATTGTTTTAATGTAGTTTTGTGCAAATTCTTAATTGAAAGCACCATTAGATCATTAAATAAATAAATATTTATCATAAAAGAAAATATAAATAGAAAAAATGGGATGGAGATCTTGAAGAACTGCATGAAACCAATTAATGGCTGGCAAATCTAGGGATAAACTTGCGTTCTCATAATCCCATAATCATAATCTCATAATCCTTTGCACGGAGTTTTCTTGTTTTAATATGTTCTATTAATGTTTTATCATCTTCAGACGGAGGCCTGAAACCTGATTTTTTTTTAAATATATAAGCTATGATGTACGGTATGTAAGTGAATGTGCAAGCATAACTGTGTATGAGAGAGTTTGACTCATTCACTCTGCAAAAGGGCTTAATATCTAAGAAAAATTTGGAACAACTTAGCTACCCAGCGATTTAATTTGGATTTTTAATAATCTATCTAGTACAAGAAAAGATATCAGTGATTTTGACATATTTTCAATTTTAATTGGGAAAAAGGTTTTTCTGTATTAGTATTTCAAAAAATGTTATTTTTAAACATAGAAATTGATAAAAATGAAATATATTATTAAAAAAACAATACTATGTTACATTGATCCTGAAAATTACACTATTATTCTATTATATCTACAACTGTTTGCCCCCAGATTTCAACTTTCAGCGCTCATATATCTCGGAAAATAGTTGATACAATATTTTTTTTTCATTGCAATTGATAACATTTCAATAGTCTTATAATCTCCAACCAAAGAGCATTTGAAAAAAATATGACCAAACCCCTATTGCACAGCCATGACAAAATTTAGATAATCCCAATGGGGGAGTTAGAGAGGGGTTCAAAATCTTCAATACTGAGATTTTTTCAAATTTATTTTTAGTTTTTCATTATGAAACAGGAGGTTTCAATATATATTACCAAAATGTGCGTGTACTGCAAACAAAGGTGAATTATTTTTATTTATCTGTAATGAATTGTAGCTATGAAATTATTTTACTCTCTGACACATGGTTGCATGAAGGTTTGAAGAATAATGAGATATTTAGACAAAATTACTGTGTGTATAGAACAGACAGACCCAACCGTAGAGTTGGTGGTGTCTTATTGATAGCTGTTAATAGAAGTCTCAGGTCTGATATATGTTCAAATTTATCATCTTATGATGGTGTGATATGGTATCTTATATGGTGATATAAAAATGTATGTTGAAAACAGTCAAAAGAAGAGAATAATCAACGAACAACTCTAGGAAAAAGATAACATCAACCATCAACATAATTATAATATAATCATGATGAATAAGTGAATCACTTATGAACAAATTTTCAAACACTTCCAAGCTCACACCCAAACAATGAAAACAATATTTTTTATGAAACCTTTAGAATATTATACAATAAACATCATAAAAATAGAGTAATAGGTAAATTTTTCGAGATTATAGTACCAGCACTATACTAATAAAATTGCTCACATACGCACATTAATACCCAGGCAACAAATATTATATTCAAATTACTAGATTTAATCGAAATTTTCCATTAAAAGTTATGAACAATCATTATAATTATAAAAATATTGCAACAAAGAGAGAGAGAGAGAGAGTGTGTGTGTGTGTGTGTTAGGAAACAAAATTCATTTATCTACAAGTTAAAATATATACACCATTTATACTATATGCTTATATTATAACAGATTAAACAGAGAAAAATACAGTATATCAACTGAGATAATTCAATTTGTTTTCTTGAAATTGACACTCGCACTTTATTTACACAAATTACTCTTAATCAATTGCACAACATGCTTAATAGCAAGAAAAACCATAAGGAAAAACAGTTCATTAACGTTAAGCTAACGATGGGTCTTTCGAATCTCTGTACAAAAATTAATTAGGCTACTAACAATGATTAGGCCCGTCGATACCAATTAAATAAACAACCAACCAATAAACTGTTCAATGAAGTAAAAAATGTCTTAAAACATTAATTATATTGACCACTCAATAAATGGAACACTTACGAAGCCCAGTCTGATAACCAGCACTTGATATGTGTAAACACAATGTGTTTATACTCTGTAAATACTCTGTCACTCAGCTGGCACTGGACACACATGCTGGAAAGATCAAACAATGACTCTTGTTTCTGTGGAGAGCAATTTTCATTCATACTAGCAATTTATAGATATTTCTCAATGTCTCAATCACACAGAAGATGGTAGATTCTAAAAGATTCTCTATTAGTGCAAAAGAGCCAGATACGCAGAAATGGCAGATAGGAGTGAGAGTGAGCCAAGAAGAGTCAATTTACTATATTTTTAAAGCACATTCATCAATCAATGGAAGCTATGTTTACAAAAACAAGTAGTAACGTCTATTGTTTTCTTGCATCAAAACATTAATTACATCAGAATATTTTTCTTGGAATACTGTTTCCAAGACACTAGTCTATCAGAAATACCACTTTGTCACCTTCAAATGTGACCAATTTTTTAGGAGCCCAAAACTTGGGCCTCTATATTGTTCAAACTTTCTGAGACACTTGATTTGTGAACGAATGATTGAATCTTAATGCGTGATAGCTCATTAAGGTGGTTCAAATTCATGTATCACATGCCGCATTTGACCTAAGTTGTGAAATTTCATTTCTGATGGTATTTTTCATTTTTTCCTATACCTACAAAATGGCTAGTTATATGTAGTTAAAAAGGTCTAGCTTGGAAACCGCTAGATAGAAATTTGGAATTTGTTTCAAATTGGAGATTATAATTTTCTCTTGCTGTATATGAGTTCTTTGAAAATCAATATCTAAGGGAAGCAAATCCCTTTGTATAGGTAGATAAATTAGCACAATTTTCCACCTTTTTCAGTTTTTCCGATTCTGCAATCAAAGTAAGAGCTGAGCAGAGGAATGATATAAACCTTTCAGATACAAAATTGAATGATCTATAATTTGAAAGCCACCAAATGTTTCATCAATCCCAAGTTATATTTTTCAATTATCAGCAAAATCACGAAAAATCGAAAATATCAAATTTTATTGAGTATTTTATTTGAGCGTACATTTTTTATTACATGTCATACCAGGAAATGTGTAATCTAACGTTGAAGAGCACAATGTCTTGTACATTTTAACAAAAAATTTAAATTCCTATCTATAGCGCTTTCCATGTTGAACGTTTTCAACCACATAAAACTAGTAGTCATTTTGTAGGTATAGGAAAAATGACAAGTACCCTCAGAAATGAAATTTCACAACATAGGCCAAATTTGACGTGTGATATTATGTATTTTAACCGCCTTAAAGAGCTGAGAAGATTGAGCTTAAATCAATTGTTCAAAAGTTAAGTGCCTCAGAAGATTGTGCAATAGAAGGCCCATTTTTAGGCCTGGTCACATTTGAAGGCAACAAAGTGGTATTTCTGATAGACTAGAGTCTTGGAAACAGTATTCCAAGAAAAAATTCTGTTGTGAATATTTAGAAATTTGTAGCTCAGATCCCTATTTGAATTTCAGAATGTTTTTGTATGCACAAAAACTTTTGTACAGCTCTGCTTCAAAAAATACTTTAGATAGAACGGTAAAACTGGTTTTAAATGGTAGAGAACTAAATTATCCCCAGAGGGATTTTGAGTTATGAATGAACGAGTGATGATTTACAAGGTGAAGAGATCAAAAATGTAACTTCAACCTTTTAACTGTACGTTTGTCAGAGAAAATGTTGGTACGGTATGTAAATTGATCAGTTCAAAAAGAGCTACAATTTTAGCAAATAAAATTTTTCAAAAAACTTAAACGTTTTTGGAATGTGGCAAGTTAGGATTAATGGTGATATTCAGGAGACAATTGAAGGCACTCTATGCTATCATTAAAAAAAATCGGCTGTGTTGCAGTTATGTTGAGTTTAAGCCCTATTTACTCCTAAAACGATTGTATTATTCCAATAGTCATAGATCCAACTACCTTTGGTTGTTTGGAGAAGAAAATAAAGCTAAATTAAGCAAGTTGAATGAGTTTTATGCTGAAGACACAGAGCATGAATTCCACTGCTAAGACGTATGCCTCTAACTATCCTTCCATCTCATGGAAAACACCCAAAGGGTGCTTGCAGAGTGAAGTATACAATACTTGATGATAATCACCATCACAAAATAAAAACACATGATGTGGGAGTGGTGTATGACAGATTGGAATTGCGTGGTCATCTTGACACAATGGTGGTTTTCTGGGAGTATTGGATACTTCAATGTGCAAGCACCTCGGAATTTCTACCACAGTAGGCTTCAAAGCAGCATTGATTTTGTATGTGGTACAATGGTTACACAACCATAATACTCCTGTATAATATATATAATACATCAAATATAATATAAATTGCGATTCATTGTGTATTCTAAATTATGCTTTGAACTTTTTCAGTGGATAAAATTTGTCTTCTCCACCGGAAATTTTCTCTATACAAAGAAGTTGAAAAGTCAAGCATAAGACTGGACCATTGTTTTTAAAGTACCGTACAGAGATTAATCACATGAATTTTACAATTTATATGAAAGCAGATTGAACACAATAAAAAATTTATTTGGGAAGAGTGCATATTTATTTGTTATCCTGTCCATGATTTTACAGTAAAATTTTCATCACACAGATACTGACGACATTCTTGCAGACCAGATTTTTTTTAATAGAAAATGGTGTATTTTGACAGATTTTTTAGTGCCCCTCATAATGTTGTCATGGATAACACTGTTTTATCAATATGTATGTACAAATTTGTATTTGTATTGGTAATTTGCATTCCTTACCGTTTTACCTGATGTCATTGTTTTTTTTCTTATAATTTAAGTTGTTACATATCAAATTTCAAATGAGTTCTCATCCAATTTACTAAATTGACCACATTTTTTTAGATACAAAAATATCAATAATATGAATAAGGTAATGATTTAATAAAGTATGAGCCGCCGCTAGAATGCGCGTGTGGCACACAACCATTCTAGTGGGGGCAGTCGGAATAATATTCGGTCGGACAGAACAGCTCAACACCGTCTCCAGTCAGTCCACTTCACTTGAAGCTTGAAGTACCCGCGTACTAGCGGGTTAAAGAACCCATGTTCTTTAATATATAGAACACGACATCTAAGAATGCCCTCTGCACAGTGGCGTAACGTACACCCCCGCAGACCCCGCGGCGCGGGGGGGCCCGGAATGAAAATATATTTTTTCAAGAAATGGCCCGTGCCCAGACTGAAATAAAAATTTTTTTCCAAAGGAAATAAAACTGAAACACTGAAGGAAGAAAGAAAGAATGAATTGGCTAAATATTTTCAGGCCAATGTTTATTGTTTACTTTATCAATTAATTCCCTGATAGCAGATAATTCGCAGATAGTGAAGGAATTCAGAAGCAGGATGTGACTTCGGGAATGGAGACATACCGAGGACAAACACTCTTCAAACAAACTTATCTAGACTGTTATAAATCATGACGGCTATGTCTCCACAGTGCAAATATTAGAGGAAATTAATATTATTTTCCCATCGAATTCCTCAATGTATATTAGCATATACGAAGTAATGGAAATTGGGGGGTTGAGTAGAAATTAAAGTCAATATTTTTCTTCATACAGTATTTTGAATTCAGTCTCTTTTGAATCGTCCTGTTGGATACACGTGTCCGGTAAATTGGCCTAGAGTAAACCGTATGTTTATTCATTATTGAGTTCGTGATCGTGAATTTTATTATTTGGAGTGCCATTTTTTTTCATTTCTATTCTATTTTTCAACATGCTGCGTTTATAGTATTGTGATGTTGTACGGTCATGCTTTAGTTATTTCTATTTTTTATCGACTAGTACATTTTTAAACAATATGCTCAGAAGGAATATTTATACCCTTATTGATATATCGGATATTTACGTGATTATTGTATAAGTATATAAATAATAGTTTTGGAACAATTGTCAGCTCTCCCAACGCAGTTGAATTTTTTTCTTATAATAGGATCAAGTAATAATAATAATAATAATAATAATAATAATTTTATTAATGGAGACAACAGATGTAACCCCATTTTGCCTCCTTCACATAATACAATAATAATTTCAACACTATACAATTTAAAATAAATTTTGTTAGGCCAATGTTTATTGTTTACTTTATCAATTAATTCCCAGATAGCAGATAATTCGCAGATAGTGAAGGAATTCAAGTACTGTATGAGTAGTTTACGTTTTCTATCTTCTGTCTCTTAAGAATAAATTTCTTAATTTTTTCTCTTTTCCTGACTTCGTAATTTCGCGGTAATTTAGATAAAATGCCTTTTTTATTAAAAATTGAACCTGTGTCCGTGTCTGCAAATGAGGCGAATTCTGAGAGAACACATTTTCTGGGAAAAGGAGCGAAGGTGCTAACAAGGAGGATGTGAATGTGGATCCTATGGAAGACATCAATTTCAAGGTTTCTAGGTTTCAAGATTAATTATTTATAATATAATCAACTCTCAACTATTTCCATCTTTCAGAAGCCCGCACCCTACAGCCCAAATCATTAGACTTGCCCCCCTTTTGAAACATGATTGAATTTTAAAATTTAATTTATAAAAAGGTGTTTAGTTCTTACATAATTATAACTGCCCACAAAATAATTATGCAAGTTTTTCAGGGAGGTGTGGGGGCGGCAAGGGTGAGGGGATATTTATATGATTTTGAGGGGCCCGGAAAATCGGTTGCGGGGGGCACAACTGGAAAACGTTACGCCACTGCCTCTGCACAAGTAACATGGATGGCTTCACACAAATAAATAAAATAAAAATAAATTTGTTAATAGTTACGTTAAGCTGCATCTATCGAGCTAGGCTCGCACAGCATGTGACACGTCAATTCACTTCAACTAAACTAATTCATCAAGCGTTCGTTCATCTATAAAAACATATTAGAAAACAGATTCTATTCAACATTTTGTCTCCGAAAAACCCCGTAACATTCAGCCAGAGAGTAAGGACAGGCATCAATAAGCAACTTCTTGAGTTCCTTCAGGAATTTGTCTTGACCGTAACCTTTTAAAACTTTGGGCAAACAATTTAAAATCTCTATACCCGAATAGTGTGGCGCCTTCTCGATCAGAGTCAGCCTATGCAGGGGTACCGAAGTGTTGACTCTCCATGTCTTGTGTTGTATGGGTGAGCGATTATATTATTTTCATAATTACTCTGATTCTTATGAGAATACATGGCAATCTCAAAAAAATACAGTGCTGGCATTGTGAGCAGTCCTAATTTTCTGAAAATCGGTCGACATGACTGCCTTGCACTAAGTCCTTTAATTATTCGCAACACTTTCTTCTGCAATCTGAATATTGCATTGATATTTCCCTCGCTACCACCCCAGAATATCACACCATAACAAACCTGGGACATAAAATACCCATTATAGACCGCTAAGGCTGTTTTTTGTTCGAAACATTTCTCAAAGTCTTCAAAGCAAAAACCGCATGGGATAAATTTTTCCTAAGGCTTTTAATTTCACTATCCCATTTTAAATTTGACTGCAGCTCCAGACCCAAAAACTTAGTTCCCATTGTCGAATGGCATTCCATACCAGAATCTAGCATTAATGTATGATTGTATTCATTGTTTATCATTGAAAATTTAATAAAATTAGTCTTTTTGGCATTCAGCTTGAGTTTGTTACTATGAAACCAATCGGTAAGCAGCTTTAAAATTTCTTGAGCTTTCAATAGGACGGTTGCATTATCTTTGCCCTTAACCAGAACAGTAGTGTCGTCAGCATATAAAATTAGTTTGGAGTCTATGTTGAATGGTAGGTCATTTATAGAAAGGTTAAACAAAACTGGGCCTAAAATTGATCCCTATGGGACTCCGCAAGCAACCCTTCTCCATTCAGATGTGGTATAGCTGCCATGTCCTATACTCACTCTAACTGATTGATATCTATTATCTAGATAAGAAGAGAAAAAGTAAAAGTAAGAAGAGACAACTTGGAAACAGCCAATTTTTGTTTCTTACATAATTTCGTCCTAGTTTCTATTAGATTTATGCCGTTTTTTTCTTTTTCTCTTGGATCTCGGGGGGGGGGGGGGCTTTGCCCCCCCCCTTGGATCCACCACTGTTGCAGACTTCCCAGTGCCACTAAGATGACTATGGCTGTAAGTTTGAGGTTATCTGCCTTCAGAATGGTATTTATAAACCTAATTCAAAGGAGACTCAGAAAGCCTTTGAAATAAATACCTTTAAAGTTTCCTCAAGTTAAGGGAGCCACAAGGTAAGTTTATGAATATAGTTGTCACACAAAAATATAACTTTTCATTATTATTTTTTCATATTATCGAGGTAGATCGAGGTAGCAGTGGTACTGTGCATACATTGTCAGAACAGGCTCTGCGAATTTTGAAGCATAGAATATTAATTCGAACGGATAAGTAGTATTTTTGTTTATTATTATTAGTATTTATAATATCTTAATAATTTACATCATTAACTTGTCTAATATAAGTTAAAGTATTTTTAAAAAAAGTCAAATTCTATTTTCGAGGTTAGGTGTACCAATATTGATAAATTTCCTTGTAATTAAATAGTCTCAAGTGGACAATTGTAATAAATAAAGTGATATTTCATTAAACATTTAACTAAAATCAATTGAAAACAATTTTTAGCTAGGAAAATGAGTCCAAACAAGGCATCTAAATCTAATTGTTTAACTAAAACTCAGGTAGCTACGCGATCTCAGCAATTATTAACAAAAAAATCTCCAACAGCTCTTAAAGCTACTGTAGATGTAGAAGAAAAGGTTGCTAAACTATTGAGTGATCACACCAAATTTAAAACAAAATTAGAAACATCACTAAAAAATTCTGAGGAAGAACGAATAGGGTTAGTGGATCACATAAAATCTCTGGAAGTTATTGTAAAATTGCAGCAGGAAGACCATAAAACTAAGATACTAAATCTCACGAGTCAATGTAGATCTATGTCAGAGGAAATCGAAATATTAAAATCGAAAATAAACTTGGCTAATGTAAGATCTGAACCTCTGATCAATACAAAAAAAGTAGAACCTAAATCAAATGGGGAAAAAATAAATAGATATGGTCAAACAAAAACGTATAGTCAGGTTTTGCAAACAGCAACCAAAACTAAAGTAAGGGCAAATAATGATAGGAAAGGTAGAGTACTGCTATTGACATCCAGTCATGGACGAGACTGTAGTGACCTACTAAATAAAAGATTAAAAAATAAGTATGAAGTTCAGAGCTTTTTCAAACCAAGTGCCCCTATAAACGCAATCGTAGAGTCAGCACAGGAACAAACTAAAGATTTTGGAAAAAACGATTTTCTAATAGTACTGGGTGGCTCAAACAATATAAATCAACCTAATCTAAAACATCTTCCTGAAATAAAATGAAAAAATTAAAGAGATTGTGCCACTCAGCCAAAAAACTAATGTAATAATAAGTACAATTCCGTATAGGTTTGATAGGCCAGAGCTAAATGAAGCCATTAAGTCAACAAATAAATCAATTCATAACACAATCAACAGCCTAAAAAATAAGAATTCTAAGCAGTTGGGGATTTGTTTTCTAAATGAAAGGCTGAAAAAACAAAACTTCACTAATCATGGTCTACATCTAAATCAATCTGGCAAAGTAATATTTTGTAATAGGCTGACAGAGCTAATTGAAAGTCGTTTGCAATCTACTGTCAATAATTCTCCTAAACAATCATCTAACGAACCTTTTTTAGTAAAGTGGCTCAAAACCGGGAAGGGAAACTAGTTTCAGATGATAAATTCCTATCTTCAATTGTATTAAAAGACGTTAATCGATCAAAAAATCAGGATAGCACTAGTGGAAGGAACTCTTGTAGCAATCTGATAGGCTCTCAAGATTCTAAGAGATTAAGTAAATCTACTTCAATATGCAAAAGCAACGATAAAGTAATAAGGAATGATAGGGAAGTACCGGTACTCACTGTGTTCCATCAGAATATTCAATACATTCGTAACAAAAAAAATAGATTCGAAGTATTTTTAAAGAAGAGGCTCCTGATATAGCTATTTTCACAGAGCATGGTTTAAAAGAAGATGAATTGTCACAACTTAATATTCCAAACTCTTCATTGAAAACGTCGTATTGCAGGACATCTCATCGAAGTGGGGGAGTAGCTATCTTCACTAAAAATGCTAAGCATATGCAAACATTTAATTTAGAATATGTAGAGAAATTTGTTGTGGAAATGGATTTAGAAGTTACTGGTTTGAGAGTAAAAATCGACAATAATTTCGAAGTAGCGGTGTTAGGTATTTACAGGTCACCAAATGGGGAATGGAACAATTTTTGTGAACTATTCAATAGGCTTTTAGAGATTACTACTACTCGTTTTACAAACGTTATTGTAGCGGGAGATTTCAATACAGACTTTGCAACACAGAATAAAATGACAGAAGATTTAAAGGATATTATATACATGAATAACTTGGAAATAAAAGTTCATGAATATACCAGAGTCACAAGAACATCACAAACAATAATTGATAACATCCTTACTAATATAGATTACTCTAAAACAAGATTAGGCGGCTCGGAACTATCTGATCATGACTATCAAATCTTAGAGGTGGGGTTGCAAGGTCATAAATCAATTAAAAAGAGTAGAGTAATGAAAGAAATTCAACAATGTGAATAGGGGAATATCGATTGTTTGAAGCAGAATCTGCTACAAGAAAACTGGAGTAGGGTTTACAATAGCAATAGTTTAAATGACAAATATGATAGTTTCATTAATATTTTAAGGTTTCATATTACTATGAGTTGTCCAGTTAAAAAAGTCCCTGTAAAGAACAAATTAGACAAGATTGAAGAGTGGATAACTGATGATATCCTTAAAGAAAGAAATAGGGTAAAAGATGCATATGATGAATTCAAACTATCTAGAAATATGTTAAGTGAAGATAATTACAAAGCTTTAAAGAAAAATTATACAAGAGAAGTGAAAAGAGCGAAATGTAAGAAAACAGCTGAAATTTTGAATAATAGTGTGTACTTTAACACAGCAGTGTGGGATGTAATAAACAAAAATAGGCAAGTAGCTCATGTAGATGCTTATACTAGTGTCCCCAGAATAATTAACGAAAATAACAAATATATTGATGATAGTGTAGACATTTGTAATTTCTTTAACAGATATTATCAACTGGTTGCTAAGGATCTTCAAAAATCTCTTAATACAGGTATTAGTGATGCAAACATGAGGAATACTGAGGGGATTCAGAACGAATTAAAATTCCACCCAGTATGCCAAGACGAGTTGTCAAATATCATTGATAGTTTAAATAATAAAAAAACTGTAGGAATGGATGGGGTATCCAGTAAAATTCTGAAAGAATGTAAAGATCAATTGTTAGACCCTTTGATTGATCTGATCAATCATTCATTAGAACAAGGTGTTTTTCCAGATAACTTAAAAGAGGGGAAGATCTTGCCAATCTTCAAAAGTGGTGATAGAGAAAAGGTAGAAAACTATAGGCCCATTAGTATTTTAAATGTAATAAGTAAAATTTTTGAAAGAGTAGTTCTAAATAGGTTACTTCTGCACCTGCAAGAAGCTAACTTTATCTGTGATGAACAGCATGGCTTCCAGAAAGGGAGATCAACAAAAACAGCCATAGTTTCTCTAGTTGAAAAACTAATAGATATAATAGATTCAGGTGATAAAGCTACTGCAATCTTCTTAGATCTGTCAAAGGCATTTGATTGTGTTAATCATAGAACTTTATTGGAAATACTGCAAAATGTAGGTGTAAATGGGGTTGAACTGAAATGGTTTGAATCATATCTTATTGAGAGAAAACAATGTGTAGAACTAACTACAGTAGTTGGTAATAGTATAGTAAAGAATAAATCTAATAAATTAGAGGTGCAAGCTGGAGTGCCTCAGGGGTCAATACTAGGTCCATTGCTTTTTTTGTTATATGTCAACCGTTTACCTAAATAATTAATTAGTGTTAGAGCCCTCTTATTTGCAGACGATACCGTACATCACTCATTTTCAGCAATTTCATTCTAGATAATTTAGAAATAAGTGCCCATATAGGTGTGCAGTCCATTGTCCAATTTTTAAATCAGTTGAAATTAACTATAAATAGTAAAAAATGCCAATACCTTCAATTCAAAAACAAACATAATTTAAATGAAGATAGGGCTATAAACGTGTTTGTAAACGATAATCAATTAGACCAGGAAGAAAAAATTGCATTTCTAGGAGTTATGTTGGATAGACGATTGACCTGGACTCCATACATTGAGAAAATATGTAGTAAAATTTCATCTGGGGTATTTGTCCTGCGACAGCTCACTAGATTGAATGACAAAAAGTTACTTTTTACAGCTTACCATGGGCTCTTACTGTCACATATTAGGTATGCTATCTTAGTATGGGGTAATTCATCAAAACAAAATCTTGATAGGGTGTTTAAGATCCAAAAGAAAGCGGTTAGGTGTATAGAAAGAGTAAATAGATTAGATTCATGTAGGCCGTTGTTCAAGAGACTTGGTCTCCTAACTGTACCCTGCTTATACGTGTATGAAGCTACTTAATATGTAAAAACGAATGATATTAAACAAAATCTTGATGTACATGATTATAATACAAGAAGCCGAGGAGATTATCACTTGGTGAATCACAATAGTAGCTTATTCAAACAAAAACCTAGTTATATTGGTAGGAAATTCTACAACAAGCTACCGCAGTTTTTGAAGAGTCTTGAAAATATAGAAATATTTAAAAAACAATTGAAGAAATATTTAGTTGATAAAGCTTTTTATAGTGTACAAGAGTTCCTTTCACATCAAAATTAAGCCTCACCTCAACTAATTGAAGTAATTACGGTATCTAGTGTATAATATTGTTGATCTGACTTGTCTTATACTCCTTAACTGGAGTCTCCAAGACGTAATCTACAAAAAAAAAAGAATGTCAAAAGGCAGTAGAAGGCAGTGAATGATGTCAGCTGACTGACCAAAGCTTGCCGGCGGGAATTGCAAATGAAACGTAACAACTTTGTTACATTGATCCTGAAAATTACACTTTTCTATTCACAACCGTTCATGATACTGGTTGCCCCAAGAAATTAACTTTAAGTGCTCATATCTCAGATAATAATTGATGAATTTTTTTTTATTTATTGCAATAGACTACATTCCAGTAGCCTAATAATCTCCTGTCAAAGAGACTTTGAAAAAAAAATATGACCAAAACCCTATTGCACAGCCTTAATGGTTTCATTTAGCTGTGGCCTATCAAACCTATACGGAATTGTACTTATTATAACATTAGCTTTTTGGCTGAGTGGCACAATCTCTTTGATTTTTTCATTTATTTCAGGAAGATGTTTTAGATTAGGTTCATTTATATTGTTTGAGCCACCCAGTACTATTAGAAAATCGTTTTTACCAAAATCTTCTGTTCGTTCCTTTGCTGACTCTACGATTGCGTTTATAGGGGCACTTAGCTTGAAAAAGCTCTGAACTTCATACTTATTTTTTAATATTTTATTTAGTAGGTCACTGCAGTCTCGTCCATGACTGGATGTCAAGAGCAGTACTCTACCTTTCCTATTGGTATCTCCCCTCACTTTAGTTTTAGTTGCTGTTTGCAAAACCTGACTATACGTTTTAATTTGACCAATTATGTTTTCCTCATTTCTTTTAGGTTCTAATTTTTTTGTATTGATCAGAGTTTGAGGTCTTACATTAGCTAAGTTTATTTTTGATTTTAATATTTCGATTTCCTCTGACATAGACCTACATTGACTTGAGAGATTTAGTATTTCAGTTTTATGGTCTTCCTGCTGCAATTTTACATTAACTTCCAGAGATTTTATGTGATCCACCAACCCTATCCGTTCTTCCTCAGAATTTTTTAGTGATGATTCTGATTTTGTTTTTAAATCAGTGTGATCACTCAATAATTTAGCAACTTTTCTTCTACATCTACATTAGTTTTAAGAGCTGAAGGATATATTATTAGTAATACTTGAGAACGCATAGTTACTTGTGTTTTAGTTAAACAATTAGATTTAGATGATTTGTTTGGGCTCATTTTCTTAGCTAAAAATTGTTTTTGATTGATTTACGTTCAATGTTTAATGAATTACTTAATTTATTATAATTGTCAACTCAAGACTATTTAATTACAAGAAAATTTATCAATATCGGTACATCTAACCTCGAAAATAGAATTTGACTTTTTATTGAGATGCTTTAAATGATAATAGACAAATTAATGATGTAAATTATTAAGATATTGTAGCGAATATGAAATTGTAGAGGAAGAAGGCACAGTGGTTCTTGGCGTTATCTGCTAAGTTATGTAAATGTTTACTTTTAAGCCATTAATTACACTGCTTTTGACACTTTTATAGTGTTTACTTGGTAATTAGTAGAATGTTCTAGTTATTTGATTACAAATTAATGGAGTCTTATCGAATATTGTAGAAAGATCCAGTTTCCTTGATTTATTACTTGGTAAGTTTCCTTGATAGAAAAATGTGGAAATTGCTCGATTGTTGAAAAACCTATTTAAGGCGATCGCATTTGTAAATTAGTTCAGTTGTCTTGGAAATTCATTGTGATAAACAAGTTGTGTCAGTTCTATATTGTTTCTATATATAGTGATAATTCTTTCTCAGTGACTATAGAGATAATTCTTTTTCCTGTTTAATTCATACCAGTGAGCTACTAAATAGTGTTTATTGTATTACGGACTAGTGCTATGTAAGTTAATTGTTCTTTTTGACATTTCTTTTTGAATATTATTGGACAGTTTATTGTACAGTTATTATTTAATATTAGATCGGCCTTTTGACATTTAGTGATTGATTTTTGTACAGCTTATTGAAAACTCATTATCAGTTGAACAATATCGTGTTATCTGTTTTTAATTGCTTATTTTTCTGTAAGAAATTACTGAACAGTGTGAGTTGAAGATTATTTGTGTTAATAAAGTGGAAGTGATAGATTTAAGTGTTGCCAGCGTTATTTTAGACATAGAACCTGTAACAATATTATAAAAACTAATAATAATTAACAAAAATACTACTTATCCATTCGAATTAGTATTCTATTCTTCAAAATTCGCAGAGCCTGTTCTGACAACATATGCACAGTATCACTGCTACCTCAATCTAATATAACTAACACTGTATTTCAATTAAATATGTGATTTACACTCACTTTTACTGGAATACAGTGTCAGTTTTGATATTAAATTGTTCAATTATTTCGTCATGGAAGACATCACAGAGTAATTCTGTTATAATTTAAAAGTTTATGGGAAATTTGGCGCCAACTTCAAAAGATTACTTGTATGACAGGGGTGCCCACAGGGGGGGGCTATGACGCAGACTGCGTCATTGAAATTCTTGGGGGGGGGGGTTCCAAAAACGTTTTGGGGGGGGGGGCGTAAAGTTGATTGAAACCGTGTTTAACGTGACAACATTCAAAAATATACTACGAAGTCACCAGATAGAATGTCAATTAATGAAAATATATTTATAATTATTATTATACAATTGAATATGAATTAGCTAAAATAGTTATGTTTAGGATTTGTGCAGGAAGTTATTATTCAAACTTAGCAAGACGCTAAGCGAGTGCTCTGAAAGTGGTTTATACAATTTTACTCTCCTTAACAGTTACTAGTTAATCAGCAGAAAGAGCAATAAGTCGATTTAAAATTATCAAAAACAGACTCAGATCATCTATGGGAGACTCATGGTTGTCCAATCTAATGGTTCTAGCTGCAGAAAAAGATGTACTTGAGTCTATTTCTAACGAAGAAATAATTGAAAGGTTTTCTGTTTCCTCATCCCAATGACAAAAACTTCTATGTGGGCTTTAGAGAGAGATTTAACAAGCTTATAAGGTGCTTAGCTAACTTGTAGGTCACAGCCTACAAATTTAAAATGTTTGACTTCAAACTGTTGATGTTTTTCATGTATTTTACGATAACTACTTACTAATAAGTAAGAACTGCTATAGCAAAACTTACTAAATCCTAAAAATTCAGTAATTTTTCATAACTATGTCTTCATTTTGTTTTTGAAAGACACCAACTTCTTTTGATTGTGTGTTGTAAATAACTATACATGAAGTGTGTGCCTTTTATGTACTACATCCATAAATAGATTCTCCCAAGATACTACACGAAGTAAATAACCTGTTGTTTAACTAATGTCCAATAAATGACTTAGTATTTTGAATTTTTGTGATTTACAAATTAAGTTATTAACTCATTGTTTTCACTTCCTTTAAAGGAACAACTTTGTAGAATTATTTAACCTTAATGTAATTGGTACACCGAACATAAACTTATAGGTATTTCATTTTTATTGAACATTGTGTATTTGTAACAATATTTTATTGTTTAAAGACCATTTAGGTTCAAATTCTTATTTAGCTATTTTGCAATTAAGTTTATTGAGCAGAAGTTCATATATTCATTTCATTGATATTTCTTTTTTACCTTTACAAAAAAATGTTACCTATGTAAAGAATTTCAAGAAATATACATACATTTTGTATATTATCGACTGGGTTTGAATTTTTTCAATAGTTATGAAAATCTTCTTTTAGTTTTAGAAAGAATACTGGGGGCTTTTTTCGAATTTTTTGGGGGTCCTAATTTATGGGGGGGGGGGGGGTTGGTGCTAAATTTAGGGGAGGTGCGTCATGAGGCTTAGGGGGGGGGGTGGGCACCTCTGTGTATATGAAATTAAAAAATTTCTCAGTTTAAAGTAAATACTTTATTTTAAACTTTTTAGTACGTGAGTATTTTATCATTTTATTGAAGTTGGTTTCTTTTTTTGTTTTAAAATATGTTTTATTTTAAGGTTTTTAGTTGAATTTTCAAACTTTGAAAACATGAGAAATTTCTTAAAGCCTACATTATGAAATATTTATTAAATTAGCAAGCCAATAATTAACTTATAACATCCAAATAAATCTATGCTTTATTTAATGTGGAATATTGTATTTAGGAAAATTATAATAGTGAAAGGTTTCTTAAAAGTGAAATGGCTTTTGATTCATTTTGATGTGGTCCCTTTCAGAATATACCTACACTGAAATAGTAGGCCTGTATTACGTTACAAGTGCAGAAAATGGTGTTTACTGAAAGTATGATAAGTTAATGCAGGAGACGAAGTCGAGTGTGGTATTAGCATATGAGTATGGTAAACATCTTCCCGGATGAGTTATGTATGATATTTTTCATGATATTAGTCATAAATATTTTTTCAATATGAAAAACCATAAACTTTGAGCTAGTACAACAAGCATCATCAAACATAACCTCAAATTATGATGTTGAAGATCCATCTTGTTTCCACTAATATGTATTATAAACTTAAAAAACACTTTTAAATGGAAATTGACTCACGTTATGGCGTGACGGCCGTTTCGCTCTGTTGTCTAGAGCATCATCCTGAGTCAATCATGTCTGAGTCAATTTCCATTTAAAAGTGTTTTTTAAGTTTATAATACATATTAGTGGAAACAAGATTTTGCCGAGAGGACAACATTGATCCATACCTACAGGAACACTCGAATTAAGGTTATGAAATCATCCCTTGCCATATCATTCAATCACATTTGCATCCATAACCAAATCATCCCTAAATATGCAAGAATTTCTTTAAAAAGCAACAGCATACCTGCTCAAAAAACTGTGAAACAGGCTCAATTATTATTCATCAAAAACAGCATACAACATCTATACAGACAAAAGAATTAACTCAACAAGAAAGCATATTATCTACATTTAAAACTCAGCTCTATTCTTCACTACACTGAACTATAAGAAATAATCACATATACAAATAGCATAGTCAATCTCATGAGTAGAAAATTAAAAACCAAACATAACCAAAAAATTTCACAACTTCAAAATGCACAGACCCCATTAATCACCACAGAACAGCAATTCCACAAAAAAAAAAACAATGAATACCACACAAATCGACTTCAATAGATCTGAAATTGAACTACTTGATAAGGTACTAAAACACAACATTAACACACAACATGACCTCTCACAAAAACAATTGACTGAAACTATAATAGACATAGAAACTGCTATACAGAATACAAATATCCATGTACATGAATACCTGAGGCAGGACATATCACGCAATAAAAACACTTTCAAAGTCCAATCCAAAACCAACCCAGATTTTATAAACATGAAAAATATTAAGAAAAAACAGAACCTGATCATAACCACAGCTGACAAAGGCAACATCACAGTCATTATTGAACCAACCAACCTACGTTGGCAAATTAAGGTTGGTTTTTTCACATAGGAATCGTACTGAACTCAAAAGTAAAAGCACAAAATAGGCTGTGGTCGATAAGGCCAAGGCTTTAAAACAATTAACAGACACACATGATGAAGGGTTTCAAGTCAAAGAAGGTCCAGAATAGAAGAAAATAGCATCTATAATTTTAGAAAAGGTTAAATTCAAAATATCACAGATAAAAAAAAAATCAACAGCCAATAGAATAATCTCTTGTCTTCCTTACAAAAGTAAATAGAATTTTTAGATACTGATTTTGAAAACTTGAGTTAAAAAGATCACTGGCCAGGATATAAAATTCTCAACTTGAAACAAATGAAGATATGCCTAAGCATACTAAATGAAAATTATAAAGGTCTGTTGAGGACAGACCCGGATCTTGAAATCTTGACTCCACGGAAAAGTAATATAAAAAAGGAAGTATGTCACCTGGATAGCAGTTTTGGTTTCAAGTCCGGTCCATAATAGTTATTTTATATTTTCCAAATGCTTTCCTGAACCAAGGTGTTGAGGTTACATTAATACTTTCGATGTCAATCTAAACCTGAACCAGGAAAACCTGTTGATACAAAAAATACAAAAGGATAAATTGGGAAATAACTATTTCACAATAATAATGACAGTAGTAACAAAATACATTGAATAATTATAGTTAATAAACTTGAATTACTGTACCTGGATTTGACGACGAGAGATATTTTAAATAAAAGAAGACAGATTACTAACACATCATGTCTGTAAACAAATTCATAATCTTATTTAGAATTGATAATTATGGCATCAAGGTGTTAATTATAACAAATTATTTAGAAATCAAAGAAACGGCAAAACAATCCAAATCATATTTTAGGAGTCAGTGCCAAGCTGCAAAAAACAAGATGCAACAGGTTAGTTTATGCACAAAGCAAAACCTAGTCCAGTCTGGTAACATAACCAACAAAGGACGGTTACAGTTTAAATTGAAAGCTTGACTAGAAACGTTAAAAGGAGATTTAGTTAAAGTAAAATATTATGAAAAATACCTAAGTAGAAAATAAAATATTATAGCTAGAAATAATAAAATTAATGTTGAAGTGGGTGAAACCGAAGGCTCACTGAATGAATTGGTGTGACCAACTGCACCACATTCAACTAAAACAATGTAGCAATGCTACAGACCTCTCCCCTCCAAATTAAACTCTGGGGTGTAAAAAAAAATCAAGGATAGAAAGGAGATGAGAATGAGAAGAAACAAGAGAAGGAAATTTCTTCTATTATTACCAATACTGAGACAATCAGTAAAATTAAAAACCTGACTTTCAAAGTCAAGAAGAATGTCAAAAATTAGTGACCACAAATCTAATGTAGCTTTGAATCCAATCTGGGCGCGCAAAGGGGTAAGATTCAGAGCAAGAGTAGAAATGGATATCACCGTTACAAAGTGAACAAAATTTTACCTAACCCATGTGGATAAATGGAGTAGAGTTCAGAATGGTACAAAAATTCAACCAAATAACCTTCCTTAGGTTATATCAATTTAAAAGGATAAAGAAGATGACACACTGTCATTGTACAATAACATTATCATAGTAATCAGATGGCAATAATTATTATATAAAGTGGAAATAGGAGTAAGTATATCATACAATAATGTTAAAGGAATAGTAATGCCCAATAATGAGACATAAAATTCAGGACAAGAGAATAATACATGACAATATTATGTCAAGTCTACAATAAGATTATAATACTAATTAAGTTACAGTACAGGGTTTAGGATCTTAACTACTAGGTTACCATGGATTTTAAAATCAAGAAAACTCTCAAATGGCCAGAATAATGAGAATAAAATAATTCTCAGATAAGCAATTGCTTAATTTTCTGCTGTACAGCAAAGATTGAGCATGTAGGATGCGTCCATCAAAACATGTCAAAAAATTTTGAAGTAGAACATAAGTCTCACTTCAGACAAGGACAATAATACTTCAAAGTATTTCACTCTGAGACAAAGAAGGTACTCACATAAGGGTACAAAATAAGACTAGAATAACGATTTAGACATAAGACAGAGCAAGTCCTAAATAATATTTAATCAATTAGCATTGATCAAGTTATGATAAGCCTTTTTAAGTTGTGTCACATGAGCTCTTCTAATGAAGTTCATTCCATCCAAGGAATAAAGATTGGCTGTGATAGGTGATGACCAAGATTTTAGTAAGTATGGGCCAGACCAGCGATACATTAGTTTAGCAGTAAGCTTTTCAGCAGCCTTACTAATAGGATTGGTCCTCAGAAGAACAATATCATTAGTCTTAAAAGGAATAGGACTACGTTTATCATCATAGAGCTTTTTGACTCTACTATGTGATTTTAATAAATTCTGGTGAGCTTGTTTCCAAATATTTTTGGAGTCCTGTGAGAATGTTTTGGGTAAAATATCAGCAATCTTCCACACATTCTTCAATGGATGTTTTGGACTAATCCGAAAAATAATTTCATACGGTGTGAACTTACTGCTTTCATGGAAAGAAGTGTTGAAAGCTAATGGTAACCAGTCTAATGCCTGATCCGATTTGGTTTGCTCTTTAGCATAATAAGCAATCAATGAAGACCTTAAATTTCTATGTACACGTTCTACCTGGTTTGGTTTTGGATAGAACTCAGTAGTTGTAATATGCCTTATCCCCTTCTGAAAACAAAAGTGTTTAAACGATTTTGATTTAAACTGTGGACCATTGTCAGATACAATTATTTCTGGAATACCAAAATTCAAGAAGATCTTTTGTAGTTCTCTACACACAGTAGTATGATTAGCCTTTCTAACTGGGATGAGCCAAACATATTTCGAAAAGGCATCAACACAACTAAATATCATGGAGTTACCACTGGTACTACGAGGTAATGGGCCTACAAAATCCACAAATAGCTTCTCCATAGGAGCAGAGGCAATGCTAGAAGCCATGTAGCCAAAGTTGGTTTTTTGGGCAGGCTTACTAAGAGCACAGACCTTGCAAAGTTTAATAAGATTTGAGATATCTTTGGACATTCCCTTCCAAAAGAATTCATGACGAATTTTGTTCAACGTTTTGAGAAATCCTAAATGACCTCCAAAAGTACTCTCATGATAGTATTTGAATACCATTTCCTTCAAGACTAAAGGTAACACAATTTTAGGTTTACCAGCATTCCTAGCATTAAACAAAAGCACATCTTTAGAAATGGAATATGGAAAAATATCTTCACCTCTTTTCCCTTTTTCTAACAAGTCAGCAATGAAGACATCACTCTTCTGATGTTGAGCAATGTCACTGAAACATAAAGGAAAATCTGCCAGGGCAACACTACATAATTTGTTTTCGATAGGGTCAGACTCATGGTCAGAAAACATTCTACTAAGGGTGTCAGCAATGACATTCTGTGTCCCTTTGATGTGCACAACATCGAATTGAAATGCAGAAATGCAAAGAATCCATCTACCTATTCTCCCCTATGGTTTGGGATGATTTAGAACCCATTGTAGAGCTGAACAATCCGTATGTAACATGAATTTAGTATGTTCCAGAAAAAAGCGAAATTTTTCTATAGCATAAACAATTGCTAAGGCCTCCTTCTCATAGGCACTATACTTGCGTTCCTGAGTAGACAGAGTTCTAGATGCGTAATCTATAGGCAAAAGATTACCTTCATGATCTTGCATTAAAACACTCCCAATAGCAGTACCTGAGGCATCAGTTTGTAGCACAAACTGCTTGGAAAAGTCGGCCATTCGCAGAATGGGTGGCTGAGTAATCTTTTTTTTTAATTTGTCAAATGCACTTTGACACTCCTCAGTCCAAATGAACTTGGCATCCTTTTTTCTCAGAGCATTCAAAGGAAAGGCAATTTCAGCTAAATTCGGAATGAAATGATGATAAAAATTAACCATACCTAAAAATCGAGCAACTCCCTTCACTTTAACTGGAGGAGGAAAATTCAAAATAGATTTGGTTCTTTCAGGATCAATGCAAACAGAGTTGTATGACACAATGTGACCAAGAAATGAAATTTTTGGTGTGGCAAAGGTAACCTTGTCTGGGTTTACAGTGAGACCAGCTTTTCTCAAACGAGTAAATACTTCTCTAAGTGTGTCCCAATGTGACTGTAAATCTTCAGAGTACACAATTAAATCATCAAGATAGAAAAACAGTTTGCGGAAACGCAAATCGCCAAAAAGTTTTTCCATTAACTGAGTTAGAACCTGAGCCCCACAAGAAATTCCATAAGGAACTCTTTTATAATTGTAAGAAGCAAAAGGTGTGATAAACGATGTTAAATGTTTTGATTTCTCGGTCAGAGGAATTTGATGATAAGCTTGATTAAGATCTAAGACAGAAAAATAACGGGCCTTAGTGAAATGATGAAAAGAAGTTTGTAAATCTCCAATAGGTGTACTTTGGAGTTCGATCACTTTGTTCAGACGACGAAAATCAATCACAAGTCGAAAATCTTTATCCTGTTTAGGAACCAAAAAACAAGGAGAAGAATAAGAAGAATTACTAGGTTCAATGACTCCATCATCCAACAAGGTTTGAATTTTCTGCCTTAAAATTTCAGTCTTGACAGGATTCAAGGCATAAGGTTGGCTCCTAATAACTTTATCTTCAATCAGTTTGATATCATACTTGACAAGGTCAGTGGCACCTAATTTCTTTGTCAACACATCTGGAAATTCATCTAGAAGATTTTGTAAGTCTTTTCTATCTTTATTAGACAAATGTGAAATACTTTGTTTAGGACACTTCTCTACAGAATTGTCAAGATAGCAAACCGAATCTGCATTATCATTGTGTGAAAGTAAAGGAAATTTAATATTTTGTTCAAAGTTGAAATAAAATTTTTGGGTAAAAAGATTTATAATTATCTGTGAGTGATTTATAAAATCAGAACCTAATATCACATCAACAGGGAGTCTATCACTAATTAGAAACTCAAACTTCCATGTTAAATGTTCAATTTTTATTTTCAGAACACATGACTTAGTAATTTTAATTTCAGAAGAATTAGCAGTATAGCAAGATATATTAACAGACTTAACAGGAAACTTAAATTTGTCATAGGATTTAATTTCTTGAAAAACCTTACTAGAAATGAATGAATGAACTGAGCCAGAGTCCAAGAGAGATTCAAACCTAGTGTCAATATTATTGAAACTAGCATTCAGGAATGGTAGATTTTTATTGGAATGAATTAATCCGAAAATTTTTGTATGTACTTTTCTCCTACAATGACTAACTAGACAAGACGATTTTAATTTATTAATTATCAGTTTTCCTTTTTTGAAATTGGAGGATTGGCGTTTTTTGACAACTTAGCCCAACACTTTGGTGCAATGTGACCCTTTTTATTACAGTAGTGACACACTATATCAGATCGTTGACTAGGTTTGAACTGATTTTGTTTAAATGTAATATTGCCAGAATTATTTTTATCAGTCAAATTTCGTTCCTTGAAATTTTTAGAATCATTTGATGAATGCTGAATTTGCATTTGACCTTGCCTTTCCATGTCTGCAAATAGAACATTTTGTGTGTGAACACACATATTAGTGAGGTCATGAAATGTTTGTGGTCTACTTACAAATACTAACCTTGAACGTTCCTCTGGGTTCAAACCAGATACAATATTGCTAACAATATCGCTTTCTGACTTGTTCAGCTTCAGTAATACTGCCGCTTCTTTAATGCTGACAATGTAAGCAGGCACAGGCTCATTAAAAGCTTGCAAACGGTAATATTTTTGTTTTTCAATTTGGCTCAGAAGACGTTGAGGAATGAAATGATTTAAAACTTCCCTATGAAATTGATCAAATGTCGAATTCAACTGTATGTGAAACATAATTTTATCAGCTAAAGGACCTGAAGCATAAGGAAATAAATAAAACAGAAATAGACACAAAGGTACAACAATTCATTACTAATAATAAAATCATGGAACTAAAGAATGATCCCACTCCCAAGTATCAAACACATTAGTGGAAACAAGATTTCGCCGAGAGGACAACATTGATCCATACCTACAGGAACACTCGAATTAAGGTTATGAAATCATCCCTTGCCATATCATTCAATCACATTTGCATCCATAACCAAATCATCCCTAAATATGCAAGAATTACATATTTTAAAGTAAAAGATGCCATCAATCATTCTCAGCACATCATTCCTCACAGCCACAAAAAGTACCTCAAACACATAAATCCATCAGCACCAAAACTAAATGCCTTACCAAAAATTCACAAAGCAGATATTCCCATCAGACCTCTCATAAATCACACACATGCACCTGCACACAAATTAGCAAAACTCCTAGATAAAACAATAAGACAGAACATAACATTCCATCAGCACACAGCAGTAAAAAATAACATAGACCTGATAGACAAACTACAAAAAATCCATATACCACACAATTCCACACTATCTTCTATTGACATTACAAATCTTTACACCAATAATGTACCCATACATGAAACAATTCTTCACCTTAAACAAATGCTCATCCAAAACAACACACCACCTGAACAGCTCCAAGAAATTTTAGACCTCACAACACTAGTCACCTCACAAAATTACTTCACATACAATAATAAATTCTATTCACAACCTCATGGCCTTCCTATGGGTTCCCCAATTTCTTGCATCCTAGCTGAAATCTTTATCCACAATATAGAACAAAAACATATCCTACATAATACAGACAAAATCATCAGCTGGCACCGATATGTTGATGACATTCTAATTCTATACAAAGGCAATAAAAGACAAACTGAAATATTCCACACCAACCTTAATAAAATCCATCCAAATTTAAAATTCACCTTAGAACTTGAACACAATAATAGTATCAACTTTTTGGACATCACTATAACAAAGCAGGAACATTCATTCAAAACATTTAGAATTTACAGGAAACCCACAACAACTGATACAATAATCCATAACACATCAAATCACCCAACCCAACATAAACATGCCGCTTTCAATCACATGCTACACCGACTAACAAACATTCCTATGTCACAAGAAGATCACAATATAGAATTTATTGAATACTATAAAATACATAGCACAACAGAATGGTTACAAACACACACTAATAGACAAACTACTGCACAGAATAGCAACAAAACCAATCACTCACACCAGCAACAAACAGAATGACAACCCCCATACATTCATCACACTTACCTACCTCAACAACAAAACTCATAAAATAGCAGCTTCATTCAGGAAACTCATAGCTTACAGAACAACTAATTCACTCAAAAAACACCTGCATTCTCAGACAACATCTCAAAACAAGTACAACAGATCTGGAATTTACAAATTGAAATGTGATGACTGCAACAAGTTCTATATAGGACAAACTGGCAGGACATTCACCACTAGATTCAAAGAACACACAAGAGCCATCTCACACCCAAACACACATTCCACTTTTGCTGAACACATCATTTCAACAGGCCACAGTTATACAGACATTGACACTAATTTAGACACACTACACTTCACTCACAAAAGCCAGAAACTCAATGTTTTAGAACAATATGAGATATACAAACATGCAAAGCAGCAACCTGACATTTTAAATGATCAACTTAACTTCTTCTCACATACTCTATTTGACAAAATAACCCCAATTTCAAACCTCCCGCCTACTCATCCCCCCACCCCTTCACCATTCCAACATACATAACCCTCAAACTCATGCCTTGAATCAGTGTACTGTGGGTCGTCTGATGATACTCTAGACAAAAGAGCGAAACGGCCGTCACGCCATAACGTGAGTCAATTTCCATTCAAAAGTGTTTTTTAAGTTTATAATAACCTCAAAATTGACTATTTTACAGACATGTATTGAATGGTGAATAAATATTCTTAATCAATCACAGCAGCAAAACTAAAAATACTTCTGAAATCAGCTGTTTTCCTAATTCTCCAACTCATGATTGAAACTAAAAACCTTATTCCTATGACTCCATAACATCAACTAAGTTATTTACAATTTTCATATGAACAGAACTATTATATTTTTCTTATTCTTGATTCAAACTAAGTTCATGTGATTGGTCAAAACAGGACATTACAGGCTTGTTTCACAATGAACCAGCTTTGGGTAAACGATGTCGTTTACCCGGCATAATTGCATTGCATCATATGATTTCAAAAATCATCTAGATGTGAAGTGCTCCATATGATACAATGATCAGCCTGGTAAATGACACCGGTTATCCGATTGGCGGTTATGTGTGTAACTATCCTTTTTCAACAAGATTGAAATAAAGACATCGAAGAATGCTCCTTTTTGTTCAATATTGGGCTAAGTATTGGGCCGATCCTTGCGAAAATTGGATGGAAATACCGCTGAGCGATGCTCTTTCATTTAAAAAAAATTCATCGAAATCGGTTCAATATTGTTTGAATGATTAATGTACAAACATAAAAAAAACAGGTCGTATATATAGTACCTTGTTCTTTTTGGAAGTCGGTTAAAAAGTCAATAACAGTCACCTGAAAACTGTTAAATTCACCTGTCACCTGACCTGAAAATTGTTAATAATAATTTAGTTTCACTGAAAAATCAGTCAAACTGATTGTTAATAGTTTCTAATTAAATTTTTCAATGAAAACTTTTCAAAGTGACTGACTCAATCCGGTCTGATTACTGTACCTATGTGATACTGTCAATCCAATACTATCGTGTTTCGGAGGACACGTTAAGCCATTGGTCCTGGCTGCATATAAAAAAAAGCAGTCGTCAAAAAAACGGCGAGGTGGAACTACCCGTAAGGGTCTCCCCACCACGAAAAGCCATACGAATTTACTTTACTTTACTGTCAATCCAGCATACTGATCAATCACAAAGAGAAGTGTGAAGTTAGTATGTGCTGATTATTAATAATAATAAATAATGCAAATAAAAAAGTAATAAACCAATACACTGAAGGGTCCACCCCACGAATTTAAATAAAATAAATGGGTACCACGGAGTATCCATCAAGGACTCAACAAGGAAATGCTCTCATGACTTGAAAAACTCAGTTTGGGTTCAGTTACCTAAAATACACATAGAACCAACAGTTAAGAAAACTTCTTTGATAATTTTAGTTTGGAAAAACTACCTTTAAACTGAACAAATACAGACTTTTATTATTCCAAGTACAGGCCTACCTGAAATCCTTACTATGGTCGGAAAATGACATGTAAAGCCGCGTCTCTACCAACCGAACATGTCTGCCGAACATTGTTGGCGAATACAAAAAATGTTCCTGGATTTCTTGTTCCATGACAAACTGCGTTGTTAATATTAGCTTTTCATGTGAAATTTAACGACTTGCAGACAAATATTTGTTAAGAATAAGTATAATAACTCACTTAATCTGGCCGAGCGCTTTCGAATCTATGAGATTCATCTTCAGAGGCGTGGGTTCCTAGATCAGTTTTTTGGTTAGAAGTGTTGTGGTTTTTGTAAAATGTGATCAAAAAGTTTGTGAGATTTAAAATTTAGTTGTTCATTGAGAATGTTTTGTTTATTGTGTGTGGTGTGTTTGTATATTTCATATTGTTCCAAGGTGTTGAGTTCGTGTCCTTTAGATTTTATATGTAGAATGTGTAGGTTGGTACTCATGTCAGTAAAAGTGTGTCCAGTTTGAATGATATGGTCGGCAAAATTCGATTCAGCTTTTGACGAAAAGGGCTTGAAAATGTTCCTTGTAACGTTGTTTGAATGTGCGACCTGTTTGTCCTATGTAGAATTTGTTACAATCAGAGCAGTTCAGTTTGTAGATCCCTGGGAGATCGTATTTGTTTGTGTTCAGTGTGGTTTTGAGTGTAAGTGCATGTTTTATTTTGTTTTTTGTTCTGAATGAGATGGTGTGGCCGGCTTTTTTGAAGATTTTTGCTAGTCTGTTTGATTGTGGATTAATGTATGTCATTAGGATGTAATTTTTGTCAGTGGTGTTGGTGTTTTGCTTTTTGTTTCTTATTTTATGATTGAGTTTGTAAAAAAAAACTGACATGATGATCTAGGAACTCACGCCTCTGAAGATGAATCTCATAGATTTGAAAGCACTCGGCCAGATTAAGTGAGTTATTATACTTATTCTTAACAAATATTTGACTGCAAGTCGTTAAATTTCACATGAAAAGCTAATACAAAAAATGGTCAAACTTTACATATGGGTCACCAAACTTGTTCGTGAGTTCAATTGGAATGTTCGGTCTGTGAGCGAACATTGACGACCAACAACAGGTTTCTGCCACTACTCCCACCACACCGATCATAATGTTCGAGAAGGCGTCCACACCAAACCAACTCCAAAAAATGTTCAGCGACATCAGCTGATTCCAGCGAACACTGTTCGCCGAGCATGTTCGGTTGGTGGAGATGTGGCTTAAGACTGAGTTGTAAAGGATCTATTACATTGAACGTGGTTAACCTAAAATTGTGTCATATCATCAGGCACTAATAAACATGAAATAACATAACTTACATGAAAAGATAAAGATACTGTACTACATGTAAATTCAGGCACTAATAAACATGAAATAACATACATGAAAAGATAAAGATACTGTACTACATGTAAATTCAGGCACTAATAAACATGAAATAGCATACATGAAAAGATAAAGATACTGTACTACATGTAAATTTACAGTTACTGTTAAGTAATTGTAACCACACTAATATATTTTAAGCTAGAATTTTCTGTTTTTCGAATTTGAAAAATGATATCATTTGTGGCAGTGTAGTACACGCTACCTGCCAGCAGTCCAACGAACTTCATCCATTCTTTTTTAGAAAGAGAATCCTATCCTAGTGCCAAAAAAATGTAAGGTTAGAACTCTAAAATAAGTAGAAATAATTTCAAAAAGTCAAATATATAGTGAATTACTTTGCAATGGTGCAAAAATTTAATATGATGATTTTATTTTATTATTATGAGCCGATGCTATACTACAAAATGAAATCAAAATATGATGCAACACAACAATCTAAGAACGGCTTCAAGACAGCACATCTGTACCTAGCTTGGCTAAGAACGGATTTGAGACTCCAATTATAAGCACGTCTTGGCTTTTAAGTTAAGAAGATGTTTAAGAAAGGTTCATGAATACAAACTTTATTCTAAGCTTTACTTATACTAGGTGAGTTTACTAGCAGAAAAGTGAGGTTATAAGCCGATCCAGTTATCCCTGCAACATTTACGTAGTGTAAAATCTTATATTAGTGTAAACTAGAGTTGTTTAATGTAAAATTTTAATGTTTAATTATTTATCAGGAGTCAGATCTTTGTTGTGGGAGCAGGATTGGCTTTTAGGGTTACAGCTGCTTGCTGGCTTGAACAGGACGACGCCAAAAGAAGTCAGCAACATAAACTTGTACCCCAACTTTTCCAAATTTGAAAATGAACCATGTCATAATTTTGTACTAATTTTGTACCATTTTGTACCACCAAGAACTAATTTTGTACCCCTTCCCATTTTTAGGTAAGAGCGATTCAAAAGTCGGGGTACAGGTTTATGGCTGACCCCGACTTGCTCAAATTTCAAGAAAAGTAACACAATCAATATCTTATAATTTTGTACCATTTTGTACCACCAAAAGAAAATTTTGTACCCTCCCCCATTTCGGGATACAAGCGATTCAAAAGTCGGGGTCTGGACCCCGACTAGCACAAATAGCGATAAAACCTATACCAAAATATTGCAATAATTTTGTACCATTTTGTACCACCAAAATAAAATTTTGTACCCTCTCCCATATTGGGGTACAAGCGGTACAAAAGTCGGGGGCTAGACCCCAACTTGCACTTATAGGAATAAAAACTGAACCAAATTATTGCAATAAAATTTAGTAACCCTTGTTCAGTAACAGTCTTCTTTATTCCATTACCGCACTAAGAAATAATTTTTCACTCTCTCTCATCTCATGGTAGTGGGGCAGCCTACTAAAAGGTACTTATCAAATTGTTTGATACAGAAGAACAATAATAAATTACAAATTATTGCCATAATATACTTCAAATCTTCAAAAAATCAAAATTGGTTAGAACTAGCCCTGTTACTCCCATTACATCATGAAAATAATATTGAACCCTCTCCCCATTCGGCTTATCTGTGTACAAATAGTTACGTATCAAATTACTTGATACAGAAGAACGAAGAAATAATTATTGCCTTTTATTGTTTTTATAATTATAGTCGATTATTGCCTTTACATACAGATGGCGCAAAATACCTGTGTGCGTGAAAGCTTGCTGCTACAGTTGTGATAAAAACATCGATTGTAGTAGAGTCGCAAGGAGAGCAAATTTCTCTGGCTGTAAGCTCTTTGTTTCTCCACACACACCAATTATTGTGTTTTCATTACGCCTCATCATAATAGGGCAACATTGCGAATTGATACTATGCAGCGAGTTATTATCTCCTCTTCTCAAACTACAAAATTCTTGATAGGTTAAAGATACTTGAATATTTCTTTTGTATTCTGAATCCTCATAAAACATTTATTATTCCATTAAAAATTCATCGAAATCGGCCAACTTTATAAAATTGGTGAATAATTAATAATAACAACTGGATTTCACACAGCAGTCAAACCTGGACTATCAGAGAATGATCACAATTAGCCACATCAAAGGGATGATTAAAATGTAGAGCCTTTGGTGGGTAGAGGGGAATGATAGTGTTCTAGATTGGTTTAAATAAAAAAAAACATTCTTGAGTGGATTACTTAGGTCTTCTTATTAAAATTAAAAATGTCCAACAAATTAAAATTTCGTTTTGTCAGAGAATAAATAGCTTAGCACTGTAAACAAAGTATTGCCTAATTCTGAGATGAGTCATAAGATTTAAAAGACTACATCATGGGATAATAAAGATAACATTTTTTTTTTAATATAAAATTTTACTAGGTTAAACCTGTAACATGGCTGAATAGGCGAGGTGCAACTGTCCGTGAGAGCCTCCCCAGCATTGAAAGCCATACAATTAATAAATAAAGAATATATCCAACATTTTTAAATAAAGACTCAATACCGTATTCAATTCAGCTTTTAAAATTTAATAGAATATCTCTATATATTTTTTTGATATCATAATAGAATAGATTTGTTGAAAGAAAAAGTATTTTCCGGAAGCTCAGAGTTGATAATTATGTGCAAGCGTTCTCAAGTTAGGAATGTCATTTGCAAGACTTTCTACTGGCAGCAGCTATGATAATTATTGCAATTATGAAGACTATTGGCACACGTGCAACTTTTTGTTTGGAGCACGCTCCTGCAATACATTAGTAATGATCGAATTATATAGTTATAGACGCTGATGAAAAGACGCTGACTGGGTACAGTGGTAGGCGATGTTATTCGAAAAGCAAGCTTACTGAATCTCCTCCACCCCGCCGGCCTATTTCCCGACTCTTGAGTCCACTCGCACAGATACTGTAATTTGCGTGATCTGTACCTGAATTTGGATGAAGATCAAAAATGTAAAAGACTAGTCCTCTTTCTTCCATAAACACACAAAAATAATTTTTCCCACAGTGACCCGAAAAATGCCTATTTTTGCACCAACTGTAGCACGCAAAATAGTCTATTCCTGAACCAGTGCGGGAAAGTACTTTTCCGCACTCCAAATTTGCAACCTAACAACACAAAATAGTGAGCATGTAATACACAGGTTCCCTATTCTGCATTCAAAAATAGGTTGACTACTCTGCTTCAGCTGTGAAATAGTTGTTGCAGTTGTTGTTGATGAAATCGATTTGATTCGAAGATAGGATATTTGAGGAATTCTCAGGTTATGTATGCCCTGTTTTGTTTTGTTTAAATTACTTTATACATTACTGTAGGAAAAATGTAATGTGTAATACGAGCGCAAAGTATTGTTTCTGCACTCGAGAAACTTTTTTCACTCGCCTTCGGCTTGTGAAAAAAACTGTTTCTCTCGATGCAGAAAAACGCTATTTTGCACTCTAGTTACACAAATAGCTATTTGTACCTCTTTTCATTCCGGGGTATTGAGGTACAAAGATCTATGAATTAAATGTTGTTGTTGGATGTTGGTAGTACGAAAAGGTAAAAAGGAAGGACGGAAAGGAGTAGGAGTTGGAGGAGGATGAGGAGTAAGAGTAGGAGGAGGAGGAGTTAATCCTTCTGAGTTTATTTGTCTAGTTTTGTTATTTATTGATAGTTTAAATAAATATAAATGGCTCCATTTTTGACAAAAAATGTAATTTCATAGTCAATGCTTTGTTCTTCGTTCTTCCTCAATATTATGATATTCAGTTTACGGTATATTGAAGAAGATCAATGGTGACAGGCATTCATATTGCGACGTTGTTCTTCTACTTACCGTGATTGAATGTACATAAGGTCTATAATCATTATTCCTTGGTGTGTAATCACGAATATAAGGTTGATGGAATAATATCTGATGTTGTAATCTGTCACTGAGCATAGAATTAGGTATTAGGTACTAGTAACCTAACCTTCCCTGACTAAAAAAATAATTTGTGTAAAACACCTTTTGTTTGTTTGTATTAGACTACGTAATGTTATTTGGAAGAGATATCAATTTGTTTTACTAATCACTTTGAATATTATACTAGTGTGGCTGAGTTTAATAAATTTGTTACAAGTATCATGTTTAATTCAATTCCTGTATGCTGGGGTTGTGAAATTTATTTGAAATACAACCATTTCTTATAACTAGACCAGAAATCACTAATATTAATGTATTAAACCTGACCTAACCTTAGGTTAGGTCTGATAGACCGCCTTAAGGTGGGAGAGACCATCCCCCAACTACCCCCATCTACACTTCCTGATTATCCAGTATAAATACAGATGGCCTCTCCTTCAAGTTCTTTGAAGGAGGAGAGGAATAAGGTGAACGTGAAGAAAAATTAAAAAGACTAGCAGGTTGCCGAATTCAATTTAATCTGGATTTCTAGAATGTGTAATAACCTATCTACAAGTTAAATTTAATTCTTGGATTTCTTGTTCCATAACTATCTGCGTTGTTAATATTGACTTTTTATTGTAAATTTAATGACTTGCAGTTAATTATAATTGTGAATAAATAAAATTTCTAAATAAATAAAAACCTGACTACTCCAGCGAAATTAAAAGCCAAGAGGAAAGGGAAGCAAAAGAATTGTCAGGAACTAAAATATGATGAACAACAATTGAGTGGAGGGTGTCAAAAAGTGCATGAACTTTTCCGTCAGAACATACTTCCACAGGCGAAAAAGTACTACAACTTGTAAACGAAGATGAGGAATTTCCCAATTTCAAATTGAGAACTCTATATAATGTGCTCCATGATCTAGAATTTGTTTATGAGAAGCGGAATAGAAGATCCATATTTATTGAAAGAAATGACATAATTTTATGGCGACATGAATATCTGAGGAAAATGAAAATCTTTAGAAAAAATAATAAGATTGCCTATTTAGATGAAACTTGGATAGATGTGGGACATAGTGTTTTTTATGAGTGGAATGATAAGACTAAAGAGCTCCAAAGATGCATTTTGAAGGGTCTGACAACAAGTGTTAAACAACCAACTCAAAGGGGGGCAAGATTGTGAATGCTGGCGGCAGAGAAGGGTTTGTAAATGGCTCCTTGATGTATTTCTTGGCCAAGAAGAATAGCGCGGACTACCATGATGAAATGGATGGTGATTTATTCGAAAAATGGTTTGAAGATCAATTAATGCCAAATATTCCTGAGAACAGTGTAATTGTACTTGATAATGCGAAATACCACAGTCGATTGGTTCAAAAAATACCCGTTTCATCATGGATAAAAGCAGGTATTCAAGCTGGTCTGAGAAGTAATGAAATAGTTTTTGAAGAAGATCTATTGAAGAGGGAACTATTAGCAATTGTGGATCATACAAGAAAATGAAGATGAACTCCAAAGATCGATTTATGTCCTGAATGAAATTAATAAAGATTATAATTTTAGAATCTCTGAAGCAAAAACAAAAATTATGGCATTCAGGGAAAAGTATCCCGTCAGATCAAAAATTGTGATTGATGACAAAGTGTTGGAGCAAATATCCCAATACTGCTACCTTGGTTGCGATATCAGTTTCAGAGATGATTTGGACTATCAGGGTACCTCGACTCCTCCTCGAGTTGTGCCTGATTGATACCAGGATTTTCTCCTGGTTGACTAGACTCAGTCGGGAAATGGGGGGGGTTAGGAAAAGAGGACACACTCTTCGTAGGCTTATCCTGCTTTTTAGCAGCCTTATCCCGGCCTACTTCTTCCTTCCTTAGTCCGGAGGCTTCTGCTCGCGGACAGGGTGAGTTAGCACCCGGTAAGGAAGGAATGGTTGGTTCTATTACGGAACGAGGAGTCCTGGGACGGGGTTGGAACACGCGTCGCTGTCTGTGAACCGCTCGGCGTGGGGGTAGGTGACAAGCTTTGGCTGTCTGAAACCGCCTAGCTCTAGGAGGATCCACTTCTCAAACCGAGAAGTGTTTTGGGAGGGTACAGGACCGAACGTTCGCAGTCTGCAACCGCTCAATTCGGGGGCCACACTCTTCGCAGGTCTGAAACCGCTCTGAGAAGGAGGAGGAAAGGATAATTGCAGTCTGCAACCGCAAAAAGGACCTCGTTGCGTGTCTGTAACCGCACGAGAGGATGAAGGAAGGGCTGTATGCAGTCTGGAACCGCAAGGGTACTCGTGGCGTGTCTGAAACCGCGACGAGGGGAAGGAGGAAAGGATATATGCAGTCTGGAACCGCACTAGGGGCTCGTTGCGTGTCTGTAACCGCACGAGAGGATGAAGGAAGGGGTGTATGCAGTCTGAAACCGCAAGGGTACTCGTGGCGTGTCTGAAACCGCGACGAGGGGAAGGAGGAAAGGATAGATGCAGTCTGGAACCGCAAAGAGGAGCTCGTTGCGTGTCTGTAACCGCGCGAGAGGATGTGTAGGAGTTGGTGGGTTTGAGGGTAGAGGACCGAACGTTCGCAGTCTGAAACCGCTCAGTTCGGGGGCAGTACTCTTCGCTGGTCTGAAACCGCTCTGAGAAGGAGGAGGAAAGGATATTTGCAGTCTGAAACCGCAAAGGGACCCATGCGTGTCTGTAACCGCACGAGGGGATGTTAAGGAGTTGGTGGGTGTGAGGGTAGAGGACCGAACGTTCGCAGTCTGAAACCGCTCAGTTCGGGGGCAGTACGCTTCGCTGGTCTGAAACCGCTCTGAGAAGGAGGAGGAAAGGATATTTGCAGTCTGAAACCGCAAGGGGACCCGTGCGTGTCTGTAACCGCACGAGAGGATGGAAAGAGCGTATGCAGTCAGTAACCGCAAGGCTCGGGAAGGGTGTGGGAGGAATGGGTGGAAAGACAGGGGACTTATAGCGACCGGGGTAGTCATCCTAAGTAAGTATTCGGGTTAAGTGGCCCTCGAGTGGACTCACTTGGAATACTATTAGAACAAGCTACGAGCTGGCCGCTGTTCAAGTCCCGCTGAATCCATCAGCACTGGCCGTTTTATAGGCCCGAGTGTAGGCGAAGTGCGGGGGAGGAGTAATTAATTGGGAGATGGTAGATTACCGGACCACCGGCGCGCCGAAAATGCGCGTACGGTACCCTCTTACCACCCCCCTAATTACCCTGCCGCTGCTCCACCTCGAGCGTCGCTCACTCACTTTTCTTGAAATTAACGATTTAATTTCAAGTATCCTTCCATCACAAATCACTTTGTGACAGGACATTGAGAAAAAATAGGAAAGTTCCAATCAATATGTGGTAGTATAAGCAGAACCCTGGGAAAGAAAGCGAGAAAAGAAACTATCATGAAGTTTTATGAAGTAATGGCTGCACCAGTCCTCCTCTATGGAAGTGAATCTTGGGTTACTACAAAACCCCTTGAGAGTAGAGTGCAGGCAGCAGAAATGAGGTTTCTATGCAGGACAAAGGGCTGTGACCGTCGAGACCACATAAGAAATGAGGATGTTCGAAGAGAGCTGGATGCCTTTAATTTGAACGAGAGAGTGGTGCATTATCACAACCAATGGTGGGAACATGTTCAAAGAATGCCATCAGAAAGAGTTCGGTTTCAGATTCTTAACTACCACCCAACAGGAAGAAGAGATGTTGGTAGGCCTCGGAAAAGATGGCAATAAATTTTGTATAAAAGTATAATTCTGTCTCATGGTAGCAGCGGTAGTGAGCGGTTGTGCTGTGCTGGAGCTCCGAGTTTATCAAAGTGATTACGTAATCAGTTAATACAAGCGATCTCTTGTTCAATACTCTACTTTCTTTCATAGAAATAGACTTTTCTCTCTGCATAAATTTCGATAAATTGTTCAAATTAATTCTTGAATCTCTTTTGAACATAAAAATGCGTTGTGACGTGTGTTTGAAGTCTGTTAGGCTTGGCAATGAGCAAGCAATAGAGTGCAGTGTTTGCAGCAATAACTTTCACCCAGTATGTGTTAAGCTGAAGGAAGAAGATCTTCGTTTCTTTGAAGAAAATAAAGATAAAAAATGGACCTGCAAAAAATGCACCACAGAAAGAAGAAAAAGTGTTTCTGCCGAGTCTAGTGTTGTCGAGGAAGATATAGTGTCGTCCATATCAGAGATCGGTAAATTGATCAAGCAATATAGAGAAGATCACGTTAGAATGGAACGGACATTGGTAAATCCTTAGATCGGATACATACTGATAATGAAGACATCATCAAGAAATTGGAAGAACAAGAAAAACGTCTGTCAGCCTGTCTCCAAAAAATCGAAGACCAATCTATTGAAATTGCAAATCTAAGGAAAGAAAAGAAAAGACCTTCGGCGGCGTGTTATTGATATGGAGCAGTACTCTCGTGCCAACAACCTGGAGATACATGGAATTCCAATAGAGAAAACCGAAAACGTCATGGAAATTGTAAAATCAGTTAGCACTGCTCTTGGACATCCCATTGAAGAGAACAGGGTGGACACATGTCATCGATTGAAAACGAGACCAGGAAGCTTTACGCCACCTCCTATTATTGTCAAACTGGTCAGCCGTTTCGATAAGGAAGCTCTACTTCAAAAACGTCGAGTAAAGAGAGACTTTTCTACGCGTCACATGGGAAAGCCTACAGATATTCCAGTGTATGTTAATGAGAACCTGTGTCCAGAAAGAAGGCAAGTCTTCGTTGAAGCGAGGAGAAGGAAGATGGAGAAAGAATATAAATATCTTTGGGTGAGAGGAGGTAAGATATTTATTCGTAAAACGGATGGTAGTCCGGCTATTGTACTTGAAACAATTGACGATGTTAAGAAGATTACTTAATTATAACATTTTGCTTTGATGATTGTGAATGCTTTCTCACTAGTGTTAAACAGGATTATTCTCTTATTCTGCTTATCTTGCTTATTCCGTTCATTGACAAATGGCTGTTTCATATTATTATTTTATTATCAACGATACACAAGCTAGACATTGTTTCTCTATTCTTTTCTATACACTGTAATATTAACGACACGCAAGCACTTACATTGTTCTCTGTTCTATTTTCGATCTGACTATTCCGCATTGGAATTAAATGTTTATTACGCTTGTTATTACAACACTATTCAACAAAATTATGATGGAAATTGAGCCAATCCATGAAACAGTTTTGTATACTCAGCAATGATTGAAAGAACATTTTTACTCTGTGATGTTTTCCATGACGAAATACTTAATGAACAATCTAATATTAAAACTAACACTGTATTTCACTTTTAAATAATGTTTCACTCACATATATTGGAGATGCTTGAGGAATGCATTTCACTTCTGAAAAGAAGCTTCGTCAGCCTGCCGCCAGGGGTCATGCTCTGTTTGGGTTAGAATGAGCCTACATTCCAACTCTGACTCAACATTTGCAGATCACTTAATCAACACTGGGCACTCACACAATAACATCCAAACTGACTTGGAAATTCTACACACATTCCAAAAAAGCCACAAACTAAATACACTGGAACAATATGAAATATTCAAACACCATAAACAAGATAGAACAAACTTACTCAACGACCAAACACAATTCAAATCAAACGCAATTTTCAAATACATAATGGCCGCTCATCCTAACCCAAACAGAGCATGACCCCTGGCGGCAGGCTGACGAAGCTTCTTTTCAGAAGTGAAATGCATTCCTCAAGCATCTCCAATATATGTGAGTGAAACATTATTTAAAAGTGAAATACAGTGTCAGTTTTAATATTACATTTTTACTGCATCAAAATATCAGAAGTATGCGGGAGAATTTTGATTTGTTTTCACTCGAATTAGATAAATATGATCAATTACCATACATTATTGTCCTATCAGAAACCTGGATTTATGATGATGAAGTAAATAACTTTAAAATAAAAAATTACAATTCCTTCGCTAACTGTAATAATACATACAGATCGGGTGGCATTATTGTGTATGTGAGGGAAGATATAAGTTATCAGTGTGTAAAAGCAAACTTTTCCTCATCCGATGGCCTCATTCTCACTTTCAAAACTCCTGATACTAACTGTGATTTTCAAATAATATCATTGTATAGAATATTAGCTATATCAACTGACATATTCCTAGATGAACTAGATCAGTGCCTTGAAAACACTACCCATGATAATGTTATACTAGTTGGCGATATTAATTTGGATCTTCTGGCACAGGCAAATACAATAGTAGATAGATACAACTTTTTACTTTCAAGTTATGGTTTTGAACCTTATGTAAAAGCTCCAACAAGAGTTTGTACTCAAACATCAACTTGCCTTGATCATATGTTTATTCGCTTAAGGGCTGAAGTAAATAATAGTATGGACTTCTATGCCTCTATAGATCATATTAATATTACTGACCACTCTTTGGTGAAGTTAAGTTGCACATCATCAGATAGTGAACCGACTGTAACGCGAAAACACATATTAGACAAAAACCTACTTAAAAATAAACTCGATAATGAAGATTTTTCAGAAGTATATAATCACACAAATGTAGATAGTGCCTTCGATACTTTTACGAGAATACTTCAAACTCATATAAGGGCATCCACAAGAGAAATCACTATCTCGAATAAGACTTTTATGAAAAAACGCAAACCATGGATAACAAATATTCTTATTCGTAGAGTAAACGAGAAGAACTTCTTATACAGACAGATGACTAAGCAACCAAATAATGATATACTCAAAAATATGTACAAAACATGCCGTGACACTTTAAAAAATGAAATAAAAAAAGCAAAAGAGAGTTATTACAATAGCCTCCTGAACAGTATATCAGGAAAAGCAAAAGAAAGTTGGAAGGTAATAGATGAGCTCATAGGTAAAAAGAATAAGGATGTAAAAATAATAGAAATAACTTCAGAGAATAATATTGTTTTAACTGATAACAAAGATATTGCAAATAAGTTTAATAATCATTTCATAAATGTTAATACCTCACAAAGGCAGAGTTGCATGAACACCAGGTTAGATGGCAATAGGGAGGACTTGTACAGTAATAAATTCCATATAAATTCACCATGCTATTCCATGTTTTTTACACCAGTTACTCAGTTGGAGGTTGAAAAAACTATTAAAGGGTTGAAAAACAAAAAGTCGTCTGGTGAAGATGAATTAGATACAGAAACCTTGAAAATTAATGTTCAAAATCTATCACCCGTTCTAACATACATATACAATTTAAGTTTAACTTCTGGTATGTACCCAAAAAAACTAAAAAAATCAATAGTTGTCCCCATATATAAATCTGGAGATAAAAAATTAATGACCAACTATAGACCCATTTCACTACTACCTACAATGGCAAAAATACTAGAGAAACTAATAAGAGCAAGACTGCAAAATTTCCTTAGTAGAACAAATTTTTATAGTGAAAACCAATTTGGATTTCGAAAAGGCTTGAAGACAGAAGACGCTATTATGCAGCTCTTATCCCAGATATATAGTGGTATAAATGACAATAAAAAAGTAGCTGCCCTCTTTCTAGACATAAGAAAGGCGTTTGATTCGGTAGACCACTCATTGTTATTGGCAAAGCTTGAAAAAGTCGGTATACGGGGAATATGCAACGATTGGTTCTCCAGCTTCCTGTCACATAGAATTCAGAGGGTTCGAATCGGCTCTATGCTGAGTGAAGAGGCTGTTGTATATTGTGGAGTCCCACAGGGTTCAGCTCTCTCAGCCGAACTATTTGCTATATTTGTTAATGACCTTTGCTCTGGAGTTTTGGAAGGACGTATGACCACTTATGCTGATGACACAGCTTTGTGCTATGTAGCTGATTCCATTGAAAATTTGAAATTATTTATATCTAAAGATTTACAAGCACTCAAATATTGGTTTGATATAAACTTACTAACACTCAATATAAATAAAACAAAAATTCTGCAATTCAACTTAAAACCAAATGAAGTCAGCAATCTCAATATAATAGTCCATTCTCCAACATGTATTTTAAGAAATTGCAACTGTGAAGTTGTGGAGAGTACACATTCAATAAAATATTTGGGAGTAATTCTAGATTCAAGGTTGCGGTGGGAAGAACACATTAAAAACTTGAAAAAACAACTATTCATAGCATAAATATGAAGTGAAATCCTGGCTTTTATTACAGGGTGATGTGGAGTGTTTTTTTTCAAGACTGGAATAGATTGGTAACTTAGGATAATTCGCTGAATTCATTACTTTGTAGTTTTTGTCCTGTTGTTTTGTTTATTCTTAAAAATGTTATTGAAACATGATCATTTCTCAATCCATAAGATTAGTTTGTTTCTTGTTTTATGTTAATTGAATGTAAGTAATTATCTGTAATTATAGTTACTACGTAGACATTAGTATACCTTTCATTTATAACATTTAAAAAAAAAAAAAAATTCATTTAGTTAGAAACCTTTTCTTGTATCTGAGGTATATCTTGTTTACGTTTTTTTCTTTTATATCTTAATATCATCTTTGAATGAGGGGAGGTAGAGTCTGAATATTATTACGCCTGCAACTTTTTAATTTAAAACTTCTTACCGATTAATAATTTACAGCTCCAGCTCAGCTAGATGTCTCATTGCTTCTTTCTTATAAGTTTAAAATGATGATGGTGCCCCAAACAGGACTAGCTTTCCTCGGGGTACTTGAAATTATTTGTTCTACAGTTGATGTTGTAAGGATTATACTTTATATAATTTTATATACTTTATATAAAATGAATTTTAATAATATAATTATTGTGAGAAATCTAAAATGCTGTTGTGAGTCGGAACAGGCAAGAGCCTAAACCATGAATGCAAGAAGAAGAAGAAGAGACTATTAGCAATTGTTGATAAAGTTCGCGATCAATTCAAATCACACACAGGATTAAAGAGCTTGCACGAAAAAGTAATAAATCAGTTTGTCGTCTCCCACCATACCATTGTGAATTAAAACCAATTGAAATGGTATGGAAACAAATAAAACGCTATGTAGCATATCAAAATATAGATTTGAAAGCCAAATCAATGGAGATATTTATAAAAGAATCCATTAACAAAGTCACTCCACAGCAATGGGGAAATTACTGCCACCACGTCGAAGAGGAAGAGAAAAACATGTGGGCCATTGATGAGCTTCAAGACGATGTTGAACAAAAAATGGTCATATCTCTGGATTATAATTCATCATCCTCATTCTCTTCTGAAAGATCTGAAGAGTGCCTTCCTTCCACTTCGAGAGTTGAATATGGAGATGAACTGGGGTACAGACCCCTTGACCAGTGGGGGGGAGGGGGGATAGATTGTAAGTTGCAAAAAATTATTATTTATTTTTCACTGCTTTTTCACAACTGCATGTATGTGAGAGGATTTTTTGTTTAAGCGTGATGTAGCTTAGCTAATAGATTGAAGATTTAAACGTCAAGTTTTTAAAATTCAGTAAGACAAATAAAGGTTTTTCACTTTTCCATAATTTAAGTTAATCAAAATTGTCCTATTAATAAGATAAATGAAAGTTTTCCTAAACTTTCACCGCTGAATGTGAATATGAAAGAATAAAATTATTTCTATATCTGTATTAAAAACCGTTTTCAATACTTGTGGAAATGATGAGTCATAAATAATGTGTCACGGCCCGCTAGCAGTGTTGTTTACAAACACATGCTGTTATTAGAAAACGAGACCGGCCGACTTGGCTTTTTCGACTACTATGCAATCTTGCTTTCTGGTAGCACTGTACCCCATAAGCGTACTGCAATCTGAGGTTTGCACAGACTCTAGTTCTTTACATTTTTGATCTTCATCCGAATTCAAGTATACAAAGGCAAATACTGTATTGACAACTTATTATCGTTCTTCTGTATCAGATACGTAACTATTTGTACCTTCAAAAGCCAAAATTAGAGGAGTAGGCTAAAAAATTATTTTTGTGTGGTAATCGAAAAAAGGGGACTAGTTCTTCACTATTTTGATATTATTTTATTCGAATTCAAGTATGTGAAGACTAAAATTGGCAATTTATTATCGTCATTCACCTGTATCAAGCAATTTGATACGTAACTATTTGTACCCTAAACGCCAAGATGAGAAGGGGTACACAATTATTTTTGAGTAGTAATGGGAGAAAGAGGTCTAGTTTCAACCAATTTTGTTATTAGATCCTTTGATTACAAGTATGTAAAAGCAATAATTGACCATTTATAATCATATCACAATACCCCCAAAATGAGATGGATGCAAAACTATTTATGAGTGATAATGGAAGAATGAAGATAATTATTGAATTATTTTCAACAATTTTGATATTAATTTCTTCGATTTAGAGTATTTTGAGGTAATAATGGACAATTTATTATTGTTCTTGTGGATTGAGCAATTTAATTCATAGCTCTTAGTTCCCCAATGACGCAAAATGAGAAGGGGTACAAAATTATTTTTGAGTTATAGTGGAAGAAAGAGGACTATTTCTGCCTGATTTTGATATAATTTTTTCGATTTCAAGTATGTTGAGGCAATAATTGACAATATATCATCGTTCTTCAGTATCATGCAATTTGATATAAAATGTCTTTTAGTATCTCAATTCCTTTGATGACACATGCACACAATTATTTCACTCTTATAATGGAAGAAAGGCGACTAGTTCATCCCAACTTTGATATTATTTCATCCGATTTCAATTATGAATTGGCAATAATTTACAATTTAATATCGTTCTTCCGTATCAAGCATTTCGATACGTACTGTAACTATTTGTACACTGATAAGCCGAATGGGGAGAGGGTACAATATTATTTTCATGATGTAATGGGAGGAACAGGGCTAGTTCTAACCAATTTTGATTTTTTTAAGATTTGAAGTATATTATGGGAATAATTTGTAATTTATTATTGTTATTTTGTATCAAACAATTTGATAAGTACCTTTTAGTAGGCTTACACTACCATGAAATGAGAGGGTGTAAAAAATTATTTCTGAGTGGTAATGGAATAAAGAAGACTGTTACTGAACAAGGGTTACTAAATGTTATTGCAATAATTTGGTTCAGTTTTTATTCCTATAAGTGCAAGTTGGGGTCTAGCCCCCGACTTTTGTACCGCTTGTACCCCAATATGGGAGAGGGAACAAAATTTTATTTTGGTGGTACAAAATGATACAAAATTATTGCAATATTTTGGTATATGTTTTATCGCTATTTGCGCAAGTCGGGGCCCAGGCCCCGACTTTTGAATCGCTTGTACCCCGAAATGGGGGAGGGTAAAAAATTTTTTTTTGATGGTACAAAATTATTGCAATATTTTGGTATAGGTTTTATTGCTATTTGTGCAAGTCGGGGTCCAGACCCCGACTTTTGAATCGCTTGTATCCCGAAATGGGGGAGGGTACAAAATTTTCTTTTGGTGGTACAAAATGGTACAAAATTATTAGATAATGATGGTGTTACTTTTCTTGAAATTTGAGCAAGTCGGGGCCAGCCATAAACCTGTACCCCGACTTTTGAATTGCTCTTACTTAAAAATGTGAAGGGGTGCAAAATTTTTTTTTTGTGGTACAAAATGGTACAAAATTATTGCAATATTTTGGTATAGGTTTTATTGCTATTTGTGCAAGTCGGGGTCCAGACCCCGACTTTTGAATCACTTGTATCCCGAAATGGGGGAGGGTACAAAATTTTTTTTTGGTGGTACAAAATGGTACAAAATTATAAGATATTGATGGTGTTACTTTTCTTGAAATTTGAGCTAGTCGGGGTCAGCCATAAACCTGTACCCCGACTTTTGAATCGCTCTTACCTAAAAATGGGAAGGGGTACAAAATTAGTTCTTTGTGGTACAAAATTAGTAAAAAATTATGACATGGTTCATTTTCAAATTTGGAAAAGTCGGGGTACAAGTTTATGTTGCTAAAGAAGTCGACGACAGATGCGGTCTATTTCTATCTTACGCTGACGACAGAGTTGGTCGATTTTTATTTTACGCTGACGACAGAGTTGTCCACATTCCTGAGTAGTCCCAGTCTGATGGGTGCATGCAGCGACAGACTTGTTCTATTCTTATTACTTCTCCTCTTGACAGAGTGGGCCTGTGACAGAGTGGACCTTTAGGGTTTGCAATATCGATACATACAAAATATTGACAGTTTAATTTCCATTAATCGACCTCAACAACATCAAAAACTTGATTATGAGATTGGCAGCTCTGTTCTCTCCTCTGTGAGTAGGTTTGAGGCTCTATAATAAACACTGGAATAAAGTATAATTTGATGAATGAAGTCTTCTTGGAGCCTCATGTTTGTGCCATTATTGAGGTGTACAAGACAAGTCACATCAACAATTATACCATCTTCTACAATAGTTACCATAAATTACTGTATCAATTAGTTGTGGTGAGGCTCAATTTTTATGTGAAAGGAACTTCTGTACACTATAAAACGTTTCAACTAAATATATTATTTCTATTGTTGTTATGACTCCTAAATACTATTAAATAATTTTCAGATCTTACATAAGCTTTGTTTATTTTTTAGTTTAATATTTCAATTTCCTCTGACCTACATTGACTTGTGAGAATTAGAATTTCAATTATATGGTCTTCCTGCTCCAAGTTTTCAAGTCACTAATATCACAAATACATGTATTCATCTGTGATGTTTTCCATGACAAAATACTTGATGAACAATCTAATATTAAAACTGACACTGTATTCTACTTTTAAATAATTTTTTATTCATATTTATTGGAGATGCTTGAGGAATGCATTTCACTTATGAAAAGAAGCTTTGTCAGCCTCCATGTATTCATTCAAATTATAAAATGGATTTTTTCTTAACCATTTGTTAATTACTGATTTAAACATTTTTTCTGGTAACATTCTTATTCCAAGAGAAAGCTTCTTTCTGTAACATTCTTCTTATTATAATTTGATAACAGTTGACAATAATTTAAACAATTTTGATCAAAATAATAATAACCATAATTATAATACTAGAATGAACTCTGATATTACTCCTTATATAAGATTGTTAAAGACTCATAAAAGCATAAAAGCCATGTATACCATGTTTAATACCATAATTTTTAATAAACTTCCTCTTGAAATAAGAATGTTACAGAAAAAAGCTTCCTCTTGAAAGCTTCCTTTGTGGATGTTGTATCTATTATAGGTTGAAATTGTTCATGAATTTCCACATATTAGTAAGGTTGTTCCCATTTTACCTTCTTCGTGTCATTGATTTTTATTGCAGTGTCATTCCTAATATTATGTTATACCTACATTCTATTATAATTTGATAACAGTTGAAAATATTTTAAACAATTTTGATCAACATAATAATTTTCATAATTATAATATTACAACGAACTCTGATCTTACTCCTTATATAATATTGTCAAAGACTCATAAAAGCTATGTATACCATGTTTAATACCGTGTATTTAATAAACTTCCTCTTGAAATAACTTTCTTTTTTTAAAGCTGACTAGAATCCATAATTGTATGAGTCAGAAATTTTTTCATTATGTTTTTTATAACCTACCTGAAATTTTGTTTTGCATAATTTTGAAGTGCCTCGAATGAGGTTGTTGACTTTCCCATTATCCATGCTTTGAGTAAACCGATTTCTGGTGTTTGTCATCATGACCCATACCAGCTTAGAAGGCGTCATGTTGGCAATTTCTTTCTGGATCTTGGTTTTCAAATCTTGTAGGATCCTTGGACAGTTCACATAAACAGGGTGGAAGAGGGTTTACTAAGAATTTAGGAGGACTGAGCTATGACTTAAAAATATATAGTTTAAGCGGTTTTACTCATGAGGTTTTTACTCTTGCAAGGGACTACATGGAGAATTGTTCTCTGTCTGAGAACAATTGAAAATAAGACACAAGTGATGATTGTTGGCTACTCTCGTCTGCTTAATCAACTTGACTTTTTAAATGGTCCTTATGTTATCATTAATGATACTCCACTTGAATATACTTCCAAGGTAAAGGATTTAGGAGTGACACTGAATTCCACATTGGACTGGACTGACCATGTCACTATGGTTTGTAACAAAGTTATTGCAGGCATTAACACCCTGAAGAAAATAGGGCATCTTATCCCATTCAAAACAAAAATTCTACTTGTTAAGACCTTGCTCTTCCCTATTTTCTTTTATTGTGACTTAGTTACCATCGACAAGACAGTGCAACTGACTGAGAAGTTGCAGCGTGCACAAAACTTTTGTGTGCGCTTCATCTTTGACCTACAACGTGACGCACATATTACCCCACATTTCCAACAGCTTAACATCATAAGGTTGAATGAGAGTTTGAGGTTTCATGTACTTGTGTTTCTGTTTAAGCTTTTGAAAACCAAAACCCCCAATTATTTAGCAACAGACTTCAAATTTTTGAGTGATGTTGGTCATGGCAGAACAAGGCATGGTCCTCATCTACTTGCTGTCCCTGTTCATAGAACTATGATGTTCAATAAATCATTCCAGGTGATGGCTTGTAGATTGTGGAACTTGTTACCTCTTAAGGTGAGGCGTATCAGTGGGCGACACCAGTTCAGTGCGGCTGTTATGGCGCTTATTAGAGAGGGTGGACTTGACCTGTCCTATAGTTATCATTATAATTATTGAATTTCTTGGTGGGTATGTGTGTATGTGCGTGTGCATGTCATGTGTTTATAACACTTTCAAACAAAATTTAATTTTAAACTATTATATTTTGTATTGTACAATTTCTTTAGTTTTACTTGTTAATGACGTTTTTTCTTGACACTGTGGGTTAAGTGGAAGAGGGAGCTTGTATGCCTCAACTTCGCCCACAGCACTTTTTGTATTGTAAAGTGCGAAATAAAGACATTTTATCTATCTATCTATCTATCTGAGCATCCAGAGGCAAATGGCTGCATCAAGCAGCAGACATGGTGGGGGATTCTGGAGATCTGCATACCTGTATACTTGTAGAATCGCACATTACATAATAGACGAGGCGGAAAAATGTGAGGAAGGAAGGGGGTTGCACTTTAAATCATAGTTCATGAAATCTAACCACAGGGTATTTCAAAAAACTATAGAAAAAATCATAATGGACCAAATTGGGGGAGCGGGCCGGCCCCTCCAAATCACCCCTAATTGAGAAGAGGTGCTCTGGAAGGCGTTCCTTTAAAAACATTGAACTCAATTTAATGGATCAAGGAAGCTGATTTGATCTTCAAAACTATTAAAACAAAACTTTAGGTATGTGCATACATTTAAAAAAATATGTAAAAATGTTCTGTTTCATGCAATGTATTCAAAACTTAATAAACTAAAACTAATCAAGTTTTGAAAAAAGGAAGTTATGCTGCCTCATTATGTACATGGAAATAGTTTGGTCAATACCCAACTTCGCCAAGCTCATCATCCAACATTAATTGTTATACTTGGCCGCCAAGTTTTGAATTCCCGCCGTTTCAGAATAGCTTGTCAACAAAGTTACAATGCTGATCAGTCAGGCCTGGATTTAGAAATTTGCCGCCCCTAGACAGTTGAAAATTTTCCACCCCCTCTTGAAACTTCTTCAATGGTGGAATAATTTCGGTACAAAAAGTTGTTCAATAAATGAAATGCACATTTTTGACAGCGAATATTTTGTTTTATTATTCTCAGTATCGTTTTAATCATGAAGTAAAGTATATGACATCAATGAACATTTCTTATTGCTTTTCAGTTGAAATTTTCACATCTCGATTTTTTCTGATAATGCAATCAAAATCTAAAGACATGAGCAAATCTGACTTTATAGTTTTTTTTTGTTGATTACGTCTTGGAGACTCCAGTTAAGGAGTATAAGACAAGTCAGATCAACAATATTATACACTAGATACCATAATTACTATATCAATTAGTTGAGGTGAGGCTTAATTTTGATGTGAAAGGAACTCTTGTACACTATAAAAAGCTTTATCAACTAAATATTTCTTCAATTGTTTTTTAAATATTTCTATATTTTCAAGACTCTTCAAAAACTGCGGTAGCTTGTTGTAGAATTTCCTACCAATATAACTAGGTTTTTGTTTGAATAAGCTACTATTGTGACTCACCAAGTGATAATCTCCTCGGCGTCTTGTATTATAATCATGTACATCAAGATTTTGGTTAATATCATTCGTTTTTACATATAGAGTAGCTTCATACACATATAAGCAGGGTACAGTTAGGAGACCAAGTCTCTTGAACAACGGCCTACATGAATCTAATCTATTTACTCTTTCTATACACCTAACTGCTTTCTTTTGGATCTTAAACACCCTATCAAGATTTTGTTTTGATGAATTACCCCATACTAAGATAGCATACCTAATATGTGACAGAAAGAGCCCATGGTAAACTGTAAAAAGTAACTTTTTGTCATTCAATCTAGCGAGCTGTCACAGGACAAATACCCCAGATGAAATTTTACTACATATTTTCTCAATGTATGGAGCCCAGGTCAAACGTCTATCCAACAAAACTCCTAGAAATGCCATTTTTTCTTCCCGGTCTAATTGATTATTGTTTATAAACACGTTTATAGCCCTATCTTTATTTAAATTATGTTTGTTTTTGAATTGAAGGTATTAGCATTTTTTACTATTTATAGTTAATTTCAACTGATTTAAAAATTGGACAATGGACTGCACACTGTAATATATTAATAATTAACTCTTGTTCACAGTATTATAACTTTACTTTATTCAACACACAATATCCAAGACACAATACAGATTCATTCGCCATTTTCTTGTACTGAATATGTCGACTTATCAACTAGCATACTATCGATATGTTACTTAGTATCGACATACTCTGCATTCCTCTGTCCTTAATTTTTGACTACAGTTTACATAATTCATCATATTATTCATTAGTAGTTTTAATACAACATCTTCATTTGAGTTACCTTATACATATAAATCCTGAATCCATATTTAATTATTTATGTAGAAAAATCATCCATATATTTTGGTTTAACCACCATTCGGCCACTTCTAGTCCTTCTCTGACCTGAAGTATCTACCTCTTCACTTGTAGATGGAGCAACATCTACTACATCATCAACTTGAATTTCCCTATCCTGAACATTTTCTGTTTCCCTGTTATGTGTTAGTCTGCTATTCATTTGATAAGTATTTCCTGATGAATCTCTCAACATTTGATCTACATGCCGTTTGTGTACAAGCCCATTACTTTCAACTTCATATGACACTGGGCCGATTCTGTCCAACACCATTCCTTGTTTCCATTTCTGGTCATTTCCATAAGTCCTGATTAAAACATTATCATTCCTTTCAAATTCCAAATTTCTCTTTCTCTGGAAATTTGCTTTCTGTTTTTTCTGCATTAATGATACCCTGTCTCTTACTATATTACGCATCCTATCAAATTTTGTTTTCAATTCACGATTTAACTGTAATCTTGCTGGTGACACCCCTGTAGTACAGTGCTGAGTACTATTATAAGACAACAAAAAATTACTAACCAATTGCTCAACATTTATCTTACTTACATCCATTTTTTTAAGAAAACTCTTGAATGTTTTGACACTGTTCTCAGCTGCTCCATTTGAAGCAGGGTGGTATGGAGCTGTACGTATATGTTTAATACCATTACTCACTAAATATGATTTGAACTCTTCTGCAATAAATGCTGGTCCATTGTCTGAAACAATTGTATCAGGCAATCCCCATTGGCCAAAATACTCCCTACACACCTTAATGAGTGCACTTGATATAATATTATGAATATATTTAACAAATAACCACTTAGAATAAGCATCAACAATTACAATGAACATCAGACCTCTATAAGGACCAAGAAAGTCTAAATGTAACCTCTGTCCTGGTTCACTAGGCCAAGGCCAATTATGTAATTCTGCCTTAGGAGGGTTAGCTAATAGTTGACAACATTCTTGACAATTTTTTCCTAAATTTTCAATTTCCTCATCCAATTTTGGCCACCAGAAGTATGACCTTACAACAGACTTCATTTTCACCATACCCAAGTGAGTGCTATGTAACTCCTTCAGAATGCCTTCCCTCAAAGAAGTTGGAATGATTAACCTATGTCCCCAAAACAAACAATTTCCTTCTACTGTCAGCTCATTTCTTCTAAGGAAAAAAGGATGTATTTCCACACCCTTAACTACATCATCTGACCAAACCCCACTTAATACACAATTTCTCACTCTACTTAGAATAGCATCAGATTGGGTGGCCTCAACAACATTGAAAATATTTATATCAAAATCTTCTACAATAAAATTCAGATACGAACCATAGTCCCCCAATATATCTGTACAGTTTATGTCTCTTTTATCTGCAGGCAATCTTGACCATACATCAGCACAGTTACTTTCACTACACACAAATTCAATAGTATAATCATAACCTGACAAAAACAATGCATATCTTTGCAACCTATTGGCTACCATAGTTGGTATGCCTTTCTTTGACCCAAAAATGAATGTTAATGGTTTATGGTCTGTCTTCAATGTGAAATGATTCATGTACAGATATTGATGAAAATACTTAATACCATACACAATGGCTAGTGCCTCCTTGTCTATTTGTGAATATGCTTTTTCTGCCTCATTCAACACTCTGGATGCAAAAGCAACTGGTCTTTCTAATCCATTCTCTAATTTGTGTGCTAACACCGCTGATATCCCATAGGAACTACTATCACATGTTAAGACAATCTCTTTATCTGGATCAAATGGCATCAAAATTGTTGGGGATGTCAAACACCTTTTCAATTCCTTGAAACATTCATCATGTACAGTACTCCATTCCCATTTAACCCCTTTCTTCAACAACTTGTACAATGGGCCCAAAATGCTTGACATATGTGGAATGAACTTGGAGTAATAATTTATAGACCCCAACAAGGATTGTAACTGACCTACATCTGTAGGTGCTGGAGCATCAAGAATAGCTTGAATTCTCTCATTTGGAATATGAATTCCTTTTGCATCAATGATATGTCCTAAATACTTAACATTTTCTTGAAAAAATTGGCACTTACTTGTTCTAACAGTTAATCCATATTCTTTAAGTTTATCAAGTACAAGTCTTAACCTTAATAAATGTTCTTCCTCATTTTTTCCTGCAATTAAAATATCATCAAAAAAACAAGAACAACCCTCAATACCCTTAAAAATCTTCTCCATCTCTTTTTGGAATAGTCCAGGACCTGAAGCTATACCATATGGTAATCTAGTGTACATAAACAGTCCTCTATGTGTAGAAATGGTAGTTAATGTTTTGGATTCATCTGTTAATTCAACTTGTTGGTAGGCTTGTGACAAGTCTATTTTACTGAACACTGTACAGTCTTTCAATTTATCAAACAAATCATTTACCCTTGGAATAGGGTATCTATCAATATAGATATGAGGGTTTACAGTAACTTTATAATCACCACAAAGCCTCACTGAGCCATCATTTTTGATGACTGGAACTATGGGGGTTGCCCATTCAGAAGTATCATTGGAAATTAAAATACCCTCACTTATCAAGCGATTAATTTCATTGTCAATTTTATCTCTAAGTTTGTAAGGTAACGGTCTTGACTTAACAAAAACTGGCCTTGTATCTGGCTTTAGTTGAATTTGAAATTTCCCACCATTGTATTGACCCAACCTGTCACTAATCACTTCTTTGTAGTCTTCAAAAATATTAACTGAATTCAACTGATATAAACTGGGAGTGATATTCAAAACTCTCAACCATTGTCTACCTAAAAGGGGTGGCCCCCCATTCTCTATAACATATAAATCCAGATAGTAGAGTTTATTATTTTTTCTTACTTCAACCTTAGTTACTCCACATGGTTTAATGTAATTCTCTGTATAACCTCGACATGACACATCTGTTTTTTCCAACTCCCTACCTATCTTACTATCCAAATAATCAGTTTTCGATATAACTGTAAGAGCAGAGCCTGTGTCAACTTGAAATTTAATTACATAGTTGTCAACCTGAATACTTTCAAATATTGGATGATCCACCATTTTTTCTATTGAAAAAAGATTGAATTCTGTCTTGTTGACACTAACTTTTGAATTGGTATTTGAATCAATATATTTCACAGATTGTTCCTTACCTAGCTTTTCATTTTTACATACATTTTCCAAGTGTCCTACCTTTTGACATTTCCTACACTTCTTATCCTTGTGATAGCATTGGCTTTTGAAATGTCCACTGATGCCGCAACAGAAACACTTGATGTTACTTTGTCTCCTACGACCTTCTTCCAACCTTTCACGACGACCTTCTCCCTCTGAAGTCTGGCCCTTCTTCACATATTGAATTTCGTATGTAGCAGACATCGTCTTCTGTTGTGCACTGCACTGTAACATGTCATGATCTGTAGTTTCCATTGATATGGACAGTTCAATAGCCCTCACGAAAGTAAGCTCAGCTTCATTCAATAAACGCTTCTTAATATTAGAATCATGAATTCCCCATACAAACTGGTCCCGAAGTGCAGTGTCCAAATTCGTGCCAAATTCACAAGTAGATGACAGTTTTTTTAAGGCTACTACATATGCTGAAATCGATTCATTCTGCTGTTTTCTCTCCTTGAATTTGTACCGCTCAGTCAAAACATTGGGTTTTGGCGATAGATGATTTTTCATAAGTCTGATCAATTCAATGTAAGGCTTAGAATTTGGACTATCTGGCACACAAAGGTCCCGTACGAGAGCATATCCGTCGTTGCCCAATAAGGACAGCAAGTACGGCACTTTTTTGGAGTCCGGAATATCATTTACAGTCATAGACAAACTTAACCGTTCCGACCAAATTTCAAAATCGTCGGTATATAGCTTAAATTCACCCACATTCACCTGGTTGAATTGGGGTACCAATTCTGCATGCACATCCATTATGGTACTGTAACTCGTAACAACTTACTAACACACTAACTGTTTACTTTGTTTTATCTTCGTCGCCAATGTAATATATTAATAATTAACTCTTGTTCACAGTATTATAACTTTACTTTATTCAACACACAATATCCAAGACACAATACAGATTCATTCGCCATTTTCTTGTACTGAATATGTCGACTTATCAACTAGCATACTATCGATATGTTACTTAGTATCGACATACTCTACACACACCTACATGGGCACTTATTTCTAAATTATCTAGAATGGAATTGCTGAAAATGAGTGATGTATCGTCAGCAAATAAGAGGGCTCTACCACTAATTAATTCTTTAGCTAAACGGTTGACATATAATAAAAAAAGCAATGGACCTAGTATTGACCCCTGAGGCACTCCAGCTTGCACCTCTAATTTATTAGATTTATTCTTTACTATACTATTACCAACTACTGTAGTTAGTTCTAAACATTGTTTTCTCCCAATAAGATATGATTCAAACCATTTCAGTTCAACCCCATTTACACCTACATTTTGCAGTATTTCCAATAAAGTTCTATGATTAACACAATCAAATGCCTTTGACAGATCTAAGAAGATTGCAGTAGCTTTATCACCTGAATCTATTATATCTATTAGTTTTTCAACTAGAGAAACTATGGCTGTTTTTGTTGATCTCCCTTTCTGGAAGCCATGCTGTTCATCACAGATAAAGTTAGCTTCTTGCAGGTGCAGAAGTAACCTATTTAGAACTACTCTTTCAAAAATTTTACTTATTACATTTAAAATACTAATGGGCCTATAGTTTTCCACCTTTTCTCTATCACCACTTTTAAAGATTGGCAAAATCTTCCCCTCTTTTAAATTATCTGAAAAAACACCTTGTTCTAATGAATGATTGATCAGATGAATCAAAGGGTCTAACAATTGATCTTTACATTCTTTCAGAATTTTACTGGATACTCCATCCATTCCTACAGTTTTTTTATTATTTAAACTATCAATGATATTTGACAACTCGTCTTGGCATACTGGGTGGAATTTTAATTCGTTCTGAATCCCCTCAGTATTCCTCATGTCACTAATGCCTGTATTAAGAGATTTTTGAAGATTCTTAGCAACCAGTTGATAATATCTGTTAAAGAAATTACAAATGTCTACACTATCATCAATATATTTGTCATTTTTGTTAATTATTCTGGGGACACTAGTATAAGCATCTACATGAGCTACTTGCCGATTTTTGTTTATTACATCCCACAATGCTGTGTTAAAGTACACACTATATTATTCAAAATTTCAGCTGTTTTCTTACATTTCGCTCTTTTCACTTCTTTCATATAGTTTTTCTTTAGAGCTTTGTAATTATCTTCACTTAACATATTTCTAGATAGTTTGAATTCATATTTCTTTCTGCAAGGATTTCATCAGTTATCCACTCTTCAATTTTGTCTAATTTGTTTTTTACAGGGACTTTTATAACTGAACAACTCATAGTAATATGAAACCTTAAAATATTAATGAAACTATCATATTTGTTATTCAAACTATTGCTATTGTAAATCCTACTCCAGTTTTCTTGTAGCAGATTCTGCTTCAAACAATCGATATTCCCCTGTTCACATTGTTGATTTTCTTTCATTACTCTACCCTCTTTAATTGATTCATAACCTTGCAACCCCACCTCTAAGATTTGATAGTCATGATCAGATAGTTCCGAGCCGCCTAATCTTGTTTTAGAGTAATCTATATTAGTAAGGATGTTATCAATTATTGTTTATGTTCTTGTGACTCTGCTATATTCATGAACTTTTATTTCCAAGTTATTCATGTATATAATATCCCTTAAATCTTCTGTCATTTTATTCTGTGTTGCAAAGTCTGTATTGAAATCTCCCGCTACGAAAACGTTTGTAAAACGAGTAGTAGTAATCTCTAAAATCCTATTGAATAGTTCACAAAAATTGTTCCATTCCCCATTTGGTGACCTATAAATACCTAACACCGCTACTTTGAAATTATCGTCGATTTTTACTCTTAACCCAGAAACTTCTAAATCCATTTCCACTGCAAATTTCTCTACATATTCTAAATTAAATGTTTGCATATTCTTAGCATTTTTAGTGAAGATAGCTACTTTGATGAGATGTCCTGCAATACGACGTTTTCAATGAATAGTTTGGAATATTAAGTTGTGACAATTCATCTTCTTTTAAACCATGCTCTGTGAAAATAGCTATATCAGGAGCCTCTTCTTTAAAAAATACTTCGATTCTATCTATTTTGTTACGAATGTATTGAATATTCTGATGGAACACAGTGAGTACCGGTACTTCCCTATCATCCCTTATTACTTTATCGTTGCTTTTGCATATTGAAGTAGATTTACTTAATCTCTTAGAATCTTGAGAGCCCATCAGGTTGCTACAAGAATTCCTTCCACTAATGCTATCCTGATTTTTTGATCGATTAACGTTTTTCAATACAATTGAAGATATGAATTTATCATTTGAAACTAGTTTCCCTTCCCGGTTTTGAGCCACTTTACTAAAAAAGGTTCGTTAGATGATTGATTAGGAGAATTATTGACAGTAGATTGCAAACGACTTTCAATCAGCTCTGCCAGCCTATTACAAAATATTACTTTGCCAGATTGATTTAGATGTAGACCATGATTAGTGAAGTTTTGTTTTTTCAGCCTTTCATTTAGAAAACAAATCCCCAACTGCTTAGAATTCTTATTTTTTAGGCTGTTGATTGTATTATGAATTGATTTATTTGTTGACTTAATGGCTTCATTTAGCTCTGGCCTATCAAACCTATAGGTACGGAATTGTACTTATTATTACATTAGTTTTTTGGCTGAGTGGCACAATCTCTTTAATTTTTTCATTTATTTCAGGAAGATGTTTTAGATTAGGTTCATTTATATTGTTTGAGCCACCCAGTACTATTGGAAAATCGTTTTTTTCAAAATCTTTAGTTTGTTCCTGTGCTGACTCTACGATTGCGTTTATAGGGGCACTTGGTTTGAAAAAGCTCTGAACTTCATACTTATTTTTTAATCTTTTATTTAGTAGGTCACTACAGTCTCGTCCATGACTGGATGTCAAGAGCAGTTTATTTTACCTTTCCTATCGTTATTTTCCCTTACTTTAGTTTTGGTTGCTGTTTGCAAAACATGACTATACGTTTTTGTTTGACCATTTCTATTAATTTTTTCCCCATTTGATTTAGGTTCTACTTTTTTTGTATTGATCAGAGGTTCAGATCTTACATTAGCCAAGTTTATTTTTGATTTTAATATTTCGATTTCCTCTGACATAGACCTACATTGACTCGTGAGATTTAGTATTTCAGTTTTATGGTCTTCCTGCTGCAATTTTACATTAACTGCCAGAGATTTTATGTGATCCACCAACCCTATTCGTTCTTCCTCAGAATTTTTTAGTGATGTTTCTAATTTTGTTTTCAATTCGGTGTGATTACTCAATAGTTTAGCAACCTTTTCTTCTACATCTATAGTAGCTTTAAGAGCTGTTGGGGATATTTTTGTTAATAATTGCTGAAATCGCGTAGCTACCTGAGTTTTAGTTAAACAATTCGATTTAGATGCCTTTTTGGTCTCATTTTCCCAGCTAAAAATTGTTTTCAATTGATTTTAGTTAAATGTTAGTAGGGCAGAGTAGGAATTCCAGGCCAGTTTAACGGCGGTTAACTAATAACGGTTAAATTTTAACGGCGGTTAAATTTAACCTAACCCAATTTAACATGGGCAAACCTAATTTAACGGCCCAGTTGAATTTTAACGTCGGTTAAATTTTAATGGTGGTTAACTAACGATGGTTAAATTTTAAAGGTGATTACCTAACGAGGGTTAAATAAACAGATTCTAAAATTTTTCATTTGAAATTAAATGCATAAATTTATGCAGCTCACCAAGGCATTCCAATTGCATTCCAATCACTCCAATGAATAGAATAAAAAAATAATAAATAAAAAAAATAAAATTAATTATCATTAAGTAGATCATTAAGTAGGGGGAAAATGAGAGTTCAGGCTATTTTTTCTTTAACCTTAAATTTAACCTTAACCTGACCCAACCCTTCCAAACCTAACCTAACCTGAAATAGGTAAGTTGAAGTCGAATCAACGCAATCTACCTGATCTTGAAAATTCCCATTTTCACAGGAGCTAAAAATCATGAAAAAATTTGAACTTTTTAACCCGTGAAGGGAATTTAAATTTGAAGACGCCATCTTGTTCATCATTTTAAGGCATCCCAAATTCATGTATCAAATACAAATTTTCGATCACGATTAATTGGGGAAAAATAATAATAAAATTTTTAGTAAAGCTTTTCTTCAACCTTAAATTTAAGGTTAACCTAAATCAACTATCCAAACCTGAAATAGGTATAGCTGTATAGTTGTATAGTCAAATTCGAATCAACGCAATCTATCCGATCTCAAAAATTCCCATTTTCACAGGAGCTAAAAATCACAAAAAAATTTGAACTATACCGCAAGGTATTGCTGTTTTAACCCATGAAGGGAATTTCAATTTGAAGACGCCATCTTGTTCGGCTTTCAAAGTCACCCCAAATTCATATATCAAACACCATTTTCCAATGATAATTAATTGGGAAAAAATAATAAAACTTTTGGGTACCAATTCCAGGCCAGTTTAACGGGGGTTTTAATGGTGGTTAAAATTTTAACACTGGTTTTAATGGTGGTTATAGCGGAGATCAGTCACCAACTGATTAGCCATCTCGTACTATCACTTACCCAGTGGTTTGGAACCCACCTAAAATAAAGTTCATGAGATGGTTCTTGTTCAAATTTCCAAGGCAATTCAATATAGATATAGCAACACCATGTGATATATCCATGAAAGCAATGAAAAACCAAATTTCAGATTCCATTTCCCCCAATTTATTAACCTAATATCAATAAAAAATTACCGTTTGAAGCTCAAATGAAGCCTCCAACATTAATCATATTTGATTTTTTTCATATAATTTACATTAAAACGAATGGAGGTGTGAGTCTCTTGAACAGAGACTTTTCATCTACTGGACTCAACCTAAACTCCCTTGGGTCTGGGGGGTACCCCCAGTCCCCTCCCCCCTACAACCTCCAATCAAGTATATATCAGTGACACAATAGAGATCAAAATTGAGTATGAAGTTGAGGTTCACAGAGGAATATAACTCACCCAGTCTTGTCTGTTGAACACCTTTCAGGACCCTCCTTCATCCTTTCTTCAAGTATATATCAATGTTTATCTTATATTAGGTGTGAAGTTGAAATAGTTTGAAAAGACCAATGATTTTGATTAATACATCCACATCTACATTTACATGGGTTTAGGTACCTACATTTACACACCTACATACATTAATCTAGGTATAGGTACCTACATTCACACACCTACACACCTATGCAGGTACCTACATTTACATACCTACACAAGTTTAGGTACCTACATGTACATACCCACACAGGTTTTAGGTTTCTACACCCACATAGATTAAACTAGGTTTAGGTACCTACATCTACATTTTGATGGGTTCAGGCATGAGGCTCATGCCTGAGCCCATCCAAATGTATATGTAGGTAGCTAAACCCACATAAATTAACTTAGGTTCAACCACCTACACCTAAATACATTAACCTACATTTACATAATAAATGAACTAATGATGAATCTAAAATCAATAAAATGCACTGTATTATTCAGTTGCAATGGCAGTAATTGTTCACTTAATTGTATAATAAATTTAAGACAAAAAAAAAACAGAAAGTTATAGTTATCTTTGAAAGTTGTATTTTAAAATTGAATTTGTGATATACCCTCAAATGTACGTTTTGCATGGAAGTATAGATTGGATTTTGAATTGATTTTTGGGTGAGTTGTATTCCTCTGTGAACCTCAACTTCATACTCAATTTTGATCTCTATTGTGTCACTGATATATACTTGATTGGAGGTTGTAGGGGGAGGGGTCTGGGGGTACCCCCCAGACCCAAGGGGTTTTAGGTTGAGTCCAGTAGATGAAAAGTCTCTGTTCAAGAGATTCACACCTCCATTCACTTTAATGTAAATTATATGAAAAAATCAAATATAATTAATGTTGAAGGCTTCATTTGAGCTTCAAACGGTAATTTTTTATTGATATTAAGTTAATAAATTGGGGAAAATGGAATCTTAAATTTGGTTTTTCATTGCTTTCATGGATAGATTTACCATCTCATCAGTCACAAAAAGTAATTAATAGATTAGTCATCAGTTGCCAATTTAATGAAATTATTAGTCACAAATGATATAACCTAGCATTCAGCATTTATACATATACTCATATTCAACCATATCATCAGTAATCAATGTAACTAATATATCATCAACCACTAATTCCATAAATAAATTAGAAAACATGTGGTAATGATAGAGGCATGCATTATAGGTGTATTGGGAATTTAAACTGTAAACATCCTGCTGTCTTGCTAGTGACCAATAATATTATATATATATATCCTAAAATTTAGTATATCATTCCCTCAGTCTTCAATATAACTAATACATTAGTCATCAGTAATACAATATGGACACTGTAACATTTGCTATAAACCTATTTGCCGACTCCTCAGTCATTAATGTACTTAACAGATTATCCAGCAACCAATTCAACATTGTCAACTTGTCAGTCACTTAACATGTAGTATATATATATACTCTATATTTCCCATCTCCTCAACAAACCACATTATCAGTTAAATTAATAGATTAACCTTCTACACATTAGTCATCAATGTGATTATATATACTTGTATGGAATTGAGTAGCAGCATAAAGGAAGCGAAGTTATATTGTTAGATCTAAATTAATTAGCCAGTGCATGGCCACGTCATCTGCTACATGCAGTTTTTGTAGCCCTCCTGGGAGTCTTGTCAATGGGCATGAATCAATAATATGGTCCAATCAATGTGATTAATAAATTAAGAAGCATGTAGAAATTACAGGGATGCATGTTATGGATGTTTTGAAAAGTTGGACTGAAATAAGTACCCTACCATCTTTGAATTCAAAGATTTGTCATTTTTAGCTGCTGATGTAGCCTAATTAGTAGATTAACCATCTTATGAGTCTCCAACTAATATCAATACATCCACCACCTCTTGAGCCATCAATTTAATAAATTCATTGATCATTTCATTAGGTGCATGTGAGACCATCCACTGTTTTCCATCTCCTTGGACATCAATGTATTGATAGATTAGTCATCTTGTCAGTAATAAATTTAATAAATTACATTTTCATCTACCCTAAAATTTTGTACATATATCACCATTTACTAAAACCCCCAGCCATTGGTGTAATTAATTGATTAGCCATCAGTCACAAATTCAATTGAAAGATTTTCCATCTCATCAGAAACCAATAAAATTAACAGCTCCACCATCAACAATTTAATGAAAAGCTGAGCTGTCTCATCAGTCCCCACCTAAAAATTATAGATTGTTTATCTTCTCAGTTGCTATTTCAACTGAAATATTAGCTCTCTTTTCACTCACCATTAATATTGATACATATATACCTATATCTTCATCAGCATTCAATCCATCAGTTACAAATTTGATCAACCAATTTCATCAATACATTACCACCCTTCTCATAAAACACTGGAATAATGAATAGATTGGTCATCTCATCAGTCACCATTTCAATCAGTCCTTAATTTAAACAGAGTATCAACTATCTTGTTGGTCACTAATAAAATATAATATACCCTCTTCCTCATCATGTAATTGATAGATTAGTCACCTTGTCACTAATCAATTTAATAAATTACATTTTAATCTACCCTAACATTTACTAAATCCCCAGCCACCAGTATAATTAATTGATTAGCCATCAGTCACAAATTCAATTAATAGACCTACCATCTCATCAGTTGTCAATGAAATTAATAGAATGAATGGAATGTGGAGAGCCCTCACAATATGGGTGTAATGGGAATTTGAACTTTAACAATGAGTATCCCACCATCTTGTTAGTAACCAATAAAATCGATAGATTAGTCATCTTCTGTTACTAAATCATTTATTTATTCAAAACACAATCAAGTAAAGATATAACAGTCATAGCCCACTAATGCTTTCTTCACAAATTTTCCATGAAAAATCTAAATTTTATGTTATATCCAATTTGAACTGGGAAATTCCACTTTGAATATAACTACTGATTTCTTCCAAAACAAAACAAAAAAAATTAATTAAAAGCATAGCACTAACACAACCCAATAGTACAGAGAAATTGGATATATTTGAGTTTTATTCAGATTTAAAAGTTAAAATCAAGAAGTTATAACATACCATATTCATTCAAATTCAATAATTGATCATCTAATCAGTTTCATATTTTTTTTTATCATCAGAAATTATTGTGTGATGCAAGAATTTAAACTACCTTGGTGAGCAGAATTGATCCAATTTCTAAATAAATATCATCCCCATCTCCTCAGGCACCAGTGTAGTTAATCATCTCATCATTTATCAATTCAATTAATATATCAGTTATCAATAATAAAATATATATGTAACTTAACACTCAGTATATCACTATTTGCTATATCCCCTGTTACCAGCGTAATTAACCATCTTATCAGTCACCAATAATACATGTATACCCTCAAATCCAGTATAATTCACTATATCTTCTTGGTTAGAATAAGTTGAACTTCCAAATAAATATCTTCTCATCTCATCAGATACCATTGATAGCCATCTCATTAGTTATCATTGAATGGGTTACTCTACATTCTTGTTATAAATTTACCATCTCATCAGACATTGGTTCAATTGACCTTCTTGTTAGTGACATTGATATATACCCTATATTGTCAGTTGTTATTGAAATTAATATATTACCCATCTTATCAGCCACAAATAGTATTAAATTGATATATACCCCATGTTCTCAGTCATCACTGAAATTGATGGTTACTATCCTATCAGTCACCAATAATATTGATATATACCCAAAACATCATCACCATCCAGACCAGATTATGATAGATCCTCATTGTACAGACATTGGGTGAGTAGTGGATGAAGAGGATGATTCATAAACCTTCACATTATAATTATAGGCTTTATATTGATATATACTCTATTTCCAACCTTGGTAATTGTCAATTCAATTGAAATATCAGCTATCTTGTCAGCCACCAACAATATGGTTATCATTCAAATTAATAGATTTACCATCTCATAATTTACCAATAATAGCATTATTATCACACCAACCTGTGTCTGATTAAGAGAGTGGTACTCACTGTTTAGGTTGCTAGTGAAGAATTGCAAGCCTTTATATAGTGCTGGCTTTGATTTGAACCGACTTTGTGAACTGAATAAGATAGGGTTTGTGCAGATTTGCATCTTAATTAAACCTATACCTGAATTTTAGTATATCTCCTCAAACACAAATTTAATTAATACATCAACCATCGGTTCGATTAGCCCTTTTGTTTGTCACCAGTAATATCACATTGATATATACCCTATTTCTCATCTTATGAAATCATCATTAAAATTAAAATATTAGCAATCTTATCAACCACAAATAATATTAATACATACCCTAACATCATCATTCCTCCCACCCAGACCTGTTTATAATAGATCCCACTGTTCAGATATTAGGTGAGGAGTGGATGAAGATCCATAAGCCTTCACATTATATATACTCTATTTTCAACCTTCCCAATTATCAATTTGATTGAAATATCAGCTATCTTGTTAGCCATCAATAATATGATACCCCATTTCCCATATCATTGGTTATCATTCAAATTAATAGATTCACCATCTCATCAGTTACCAATAATAGCATTATTATCCCACCAACCTGTGTTTCATTAAGAAAGGTATTCACTGTTCAGGCTACTTGTGAAGACTGAACAAGAAATGTGGTTACAAGCCTTTATATAGTGATGAAGTTTGACAAAATGATTTTGAAGTGGCTGGGGACACCATTCAATATAATTTAGGTTGAGGGAAGTAGATTTGGTTCATATTCTGTGATTTTTCAACTCTTGATTTTTCTTATAAGCAGTATGTTGTAATGTAGCAATGCATTGTGAAAAAAGATCAATTAGCTAGAACTTACCTATGTCATGATAGATTAAATTTGATTTGCAGGTTGAATTATGATAGACGGGGAAGGAGTGTGGAATTTCTTTTTAATTACCTTGCAGTATAACTCTCATGGAAATTGGAATTTTCAGGATCTCAAATGTTAGATTAAATTGACTTGGATTATATCACATGGTGTTGCTATATCTATATTGAATTGCCTTGGAAATTTGAACAAGAACCATCTCATGAACTTTATTTTAGGTGGGTTCCAAACCACTGGGTAAGTGATAGTACGAGATGGCTAATCAGTTGGTGACTGATCTCCGCTATAACCACCATTAAAACCAGTGTTAAAATTTTAACCACCATTAAAACCCCCGTTAAACTGGCCTGGAATTGGTACCCAAAAGTTTTATTATTTTTTCCCAATTAATTATCATTGGAAAATGGTGTTTGATATATGAATTTGGGGTGACTTTGAAAGCCGAACAAGATGGCGTCTTCAAATTGAAATTCCCTTCATGGGTTAAAACAGCAATACCTTGCGGTATAGTTCAAATTTTTTTGTGATTTTTAGCTCCTGTGAAAATGGGAATTTTTGAGATCGGATAGATTGCGTTGATTCGAATTTGACTATACAACTATACAGCTATACCTATTTCAGGTTTGGATAGTTGATTTAGGTTAACCTTAAATTTAAGGTTGAAGAAAAGCTTTACTAAAAATTTTATTATTATTTTTCCCCAATTAATCGTGATCGAAAATTTGTATTTGATACATGAATTTGGGATGCCTTAAAATGATGAACAAGATGGCGTCTTCAAATTTAAATTCCCTTCACGGGTTAAAAAGTTCAAATTTTTTCATGATTTTTAGCTCCCGTGAAAATGGGAATTTTCAAGATCAGGTAGATTGCGTTGATTCGACTTCAACTTACCTATTTCAGGTTAGGTTAGGTTTGGAAGGGTTGGGTCAGGTTAAGGTTAAATTTAAGGTTAAAGAAAAAATAGCCTGAACTCTCATTTTCCCCCTACTTAATGATCTACTTAATGATAATTAATTTTATTTTTTTTATTTATTATTTTTTTATTCTATTCATCGGAGTGATTGGAATGCAATTGGAATGCCTTGGTGAGCTGCATAAATTTATGCATTTAATTTCAAATGAAAAATTTTAGAATCTGTTTATTTAACCCTCGTTAGGTAATCACCTTTAAAATTTAACCATCGTTAGTTAACCACCGTTAAAATTTAACCGACGTTAAAATTCAACTGGGCCGTTAAATTAGGTTTGCCCATGTTAAATTGGGTTAGGTTAAATTTAACCGCCGTTAAAATTTAACCGTTATTAGTTGACCGCCGTTAAACTGGCCTGGAATTCCTACTCTGCCCTACTAATGTTTAATGAAATATTACTTAATTTATTACAATTGTCAACTTGAGACTATTTAATTACAAGAGAATAACCTAACCTCAAAAATAGAATTTGACTTTTTTTTAAGATACTTTAAATTATAATAGACAAATTAATAATGGAGATTATTAAGATATTATAAATACTAATAATAATAATAATAAACAAAAATACTACTTATCCGCTCGAATTAATATTCTATTCTTCAAAATTTGCAGAGCCTGTTCTGAAAACGTATGCACAGTACACTCAATCTCCAAAATCTCCTCTCCTCACTCTTGATAAGCAAGGATAAGCAAGTTAACAAAGCGAGCGTTTAATCGTTCAGCAACCAATGTTGATCTTAGGTAGTTTTTCACTCGCCACCAGGGCCATAGTCAGACCGATTTGCCTGGGGCCCGGGCCCCTATTTCAGCTGGAAATTGGAAATTTTTGAAGAATTGATTCGTAAAACGATGATGAGGTGACAAAACGTGTTGCAATGCGTTTTATGCAGTGCAGGTCCTGACAGTCTATTAGTTTTATGGAAATGTTAATACTATATCTATAATTAAACATTGCGGGTAAATAATTCAAGTAATTAAATTATCTTAAAAAAAGATACTCCTATAGATACTCAGAAAACGTGAAAAATAAATACGTGTAGATTAATGTTTCTCAATTATTACAGATCACAGTAATAATTTATGCTCTTATCATATAATAATAGATATTAATTCAATGAAACATGAAACTATATTATTTGGAATGCTTTAACATTCGAAATTATGTAAATTGAGATGAACACAGTCGACATAGCAAGATTCATTCTAAATATTTTCAGTTGATGTGTCGTGTGTCGTATACAGCAAGTACACTTCAGAAATATCGTATCAGTCGGTAGCCTAGCTCTATACCACCCTATAATGCCTATATATAGTGATTACAGTGCTCACAAAATAATGGCATAGAAATTGAATAGCTTTCGCTCACAAATGTACTGTCGCCTATTATTAGGTGCTGCATTTTTATTCATTAAAGTGGAGTATTAGCCTAAGATAGCAGTTTCCTAACATTGCACCTGGCTAACTAAACTACAACCCTTTTTTAGGGTAACGAAATTTATAATTTCTCTATCTCAAACTAACTACCTATAAAAATATTACAGCTTACATTTTCTAACTAATTATATAATTTAAACTATCTGATACAAACTACTATCTATTGCAGTACAATTTACAATGCGTAGGGGTTTTAAAATTATTAAATTTTTATTTTATGGAAACGATTAAAAACTGTAACTCAATGACAACATCCATAAGGATTTTTGTGGTCACAGCCTTTATTGATCTTTTTTTTTTTGAGGATGAAGCCCACATAGGTCGGGACCTGTGCGTGGGTAATGAGAGTTGGATGATGGTGATTTATGAGTTGGACCTACAGTTTTAGGTGGGTTCCGAACCACCGGGAAGTTATTTTCAGCAGAGAACAATGTCTTTTTTGCTGGCCAATCTAATCGGTCACCGTTACAAACAGAACCTACGAGAACGCAGCTTATCTATCTGATTGAACAGATACCTGCTACGGCTCGCGGCACTTCCCTATTTAATTATCTAATTGAATAATAATAATAATGATTTGGAATGTGATTAATTTACTAAAGCATTAAAGGTTGATACTATAACACTGCCTTTTTCCATTTACTGTTTGTGTGTGGTAAAGTTTGTTTTATTATTTTTAGTTATAAATGTTAGCAGCTTATTAAATCTTTTTATACAACATAACTATCAGGTTTCAATAGGAACAGATTTTTATTGCTTTGAAATTTGTTTGGCTAGAATTGCTATAGATTTTGTGCTACATTAAAATGAGGAGAGAATGTATTGCTTTTTGAAGTAATTTTTGGTTGTTTATTCCTCTAGACTAGACTTAAGGTAATCAATAGTAATTTAGAAAACATAAAAGTTAAACCTTCATGTTTACTCAATGGCAAAAACGTTAATGTATTTATCCTCAAACCATGGCATTTGACTTTATATAAATAAGGTGATCAAAGATGACAGTAACCGGGAGACCACTCTAGTTTGGTAAAGAACCCTTTAATAAGGGTTTAATAGAAGGAGTGCCCGGCCAGTTGATTTTGCCTGGGGCCCAACTTGTATGGCCCTGCTTGTATCACATATCACATGTGATACAAGAAGTTAGTGTTAGCATTGGTGTTTGCTTTACAATATACTGTAATATGAAAGTTCAATGAGTTCAAGAAGTTAGTGTTAGCATTGATGTTGCTTTATAATGTCTTTCTTTGTAATAAACTTTCATGTTTACTCAATACTGTAGTACAAAATGGCAAAAACGTTGATGTATTTATGTTCAAACAATGGCTCTTGACTCTATATAAATAAGGTGATCTAAAATAACGGTAACCAGGAGACCACTAGTTTTGGTAATACTGGTAAAACCCTTTAATAAGGGTTTAATAGAAGGAGGGCCCGGCCAGTTGATTTGACCCGGGGCCCGATAAAGCTGAGTACAGCCCTGCTCGCCGCAGTACAGAAAATGATCGGTCAGCACTACAAATTATTTAATACGGTTGTGCAAACGAGCAAACCAAGTTATATTGGTAGGAAATTCTACAACAAGCTACCGCAGTTTTTGAAGTCTTGAAAATATAGAAATATTTAAAAAAACAATTGAAGAAATATTTAGTTGATAAAGCTTTTTATAGTGTACAAGGGTTCCTTTCAAATCAAAATTAAGCCTCACCTCAACTAATTGATGTAATTATGGTATCTAGTGTATAATATTGTTGATCTGACTTGTCTTATACGCCTTAACTGGAGTCTCCAAGACGTAATCTACAAAACAAAAAAAAAGCATTCGGTATGCTATTTCAACGTTTGAAATACAGTCGATGAATTGGTTTGTCGAGGTCGTGGTGGTCTCTCGGAGATAATAAGATGATTTTCGATACAGAAACTCTTGAATATTCGATATTAGGCCAATATCGAGACTTGCATAAATCGATTTTTCTCTCGATTCAGGCATTTTCGACTTTAATTAAGGTTTGTACGGGCAGGAAATTCAATTCCCACAAATATATAAAGTTTTCAAAGTTGCCGCCCTCCAATTCTCGCCGCCCTAGGCAGCTGCCTACCCTGCCTGCATGGGTAAATCCAGCAGTGTGATCAGTCAATTGGTAAATGATATCATTACTTCTAAAATCTTTAACAAGAAAGTGGAAAATTATTTTCCAAAATTTGTAACAGCTTGATAGTTTTTTGTAAAGGAACAATTAATAAATTATGATCACGCAAGTTATAGGATATTCTATATTTTAAGAAAACTATAGAAAATATTACAAATTTTAATCTATTTCAATTTTTAAATATGACAAAAACATTAAGCCCTCAAAAAAAATAATTACTAAGAAATTTGTTTATTCTTATTACATCTATTCTTACTCATCTATTAGGTAATAAAAATATATAAATATGTACCCTATTATTATAATATGTAACAACACTTGAAGCTTAATTTTGTAATTTGATGACCAACCTTATTTGTATTAAAATAATTGAATGTTGTATTATGTTTAAAGCGTTTTTATATATTATAGCACCGCATAACAGTTATTGTTTCCTGACAAGCTTTAAGCACAATTGGTAATGTGAAAACTATCTATTTTTCACAGTTACTACTATTAGTCTACTCATCATGACTACTATATGGAAGACGACTCTAGTACAGCATGAACAGTATTGAAGCAAAACTATATACCAAAACAACATTTTTGAATTGGAATATGTAGTTTGGAACGCAATAACAATGAATAAAAGTATGATGAGGATTTAATCACATCCTCATACGCATTTCAACAACTCAAATGTAGCCTATACACCTATGTAGCCTATATGATATAAGATAATGCAAAAATCCAACAAATAAATTACTCATATTAATTGACCAAATGAGGAGAGGTCTCTGCTTCAAGACAACCGTTTTGCATTTGTATGATTGCTTAAAACAGACCAGATTTCTCAAACAGGTATCTGAAAAATGAATTTATAGAACAATAATCTTTAAATTTGTATAATTATCATTTACTTAGTAATCATTAAAAATGATTTGTTTTTCACAAACAAATTTGTTATTCTTATGAAAGAATAAATAGGCTCAACCAGATGAATAAGAAGGCCCGAGGGCTATCTTGAAATCTGATTCTAATTGCATTTGGTTTTAAAAATCATATGTTTCCTTTAGAAGAAGGCCTGAGTGCCTTTTCTTTCTTCCTTTCAAACAGTATTAAATACAAGAGAATTTCGAAAATCCTTAAACATATATCGCTGGGCATTCCTTAAAGGAAGATCCTTGCAAAGTCTCATAGAATTAAATTCTGGTTCATGCATTTAGCCATAAAAGCATTACAAACTGATGGACAGACAGACAGACAGACAGGCAAATGCAAAATGGTAGACTTGGAACAGAGACCTCTCCTCATTTGGTCAATAGTGTAACATTTAATTAAAAAAGTCAATCACAGACACCTTACCTGAAAATTGTTATTAATAATTTAGTTTCACTGACAAATCAGTCAAACTGATTGTTGATAGTTTCTAATTAAATTTTTCAATGAAATCTTATCAAAGTGACTGACTCAATCAGGTCTGATCACCTATGTGACACTGTCAATATCCAGCATACTGATCAATGATGAAGAGAAGTGTGAAGCTAGAAGCTAGTATGTGTTGATTATTAATAATAATAAATTGAATAAGTAAATAATGCAAAGAAAATAATAATAAACCAAGACACTGAAGGGTCCAAGGACCCCACGAATTTAAATAAAATAAACGGGTACAACAAAGTATCTAAGGACTTGACAATAATAATATAACAATAATAATAAATATGCAGCCTTATTAGTCATTACAATATGTCTTTTGCTCATAGGATAATCCCAGGGTTGGTGTAACCCATTGGACCAGGGGACATAATGTGTCAGGTCAGCAAGATGTGAGCTGCGAATAGATATTATTTCAAAATCCACTCATACACCAAATAAATTACATTTTGAAGTCTCCCAATACACAAGAGATCTTGCAATATAATGTTGAATCTTTTCATTTTGGTAAACATTGACATACCATATCCTTCAAATTCATACAAAGCAGCATATCACTTTTAATGAATTAAAACAATATTCACTTTAGAATAGATTATTCAATCAGTAAATTGGCAAAATCATAAATTATAAATTTGTCACTATTGATTTCAAAAGAGGAAAAATATTAAATTTTGTTGAACAATTAAGAAAATAGAAATTTTTATGTTTACTGCACTGAGCCATAGCAACCAACCAATCAAAATGATTATTATTGTCAGTTATGCACCATTTAATTGCTTTGATTTCTATAAACATCATATCAATGGCTAAGTGCACAAACATTGTACGTCCATTTTTCTGTTATCGCTTGAATTAGGTTAATCTCGCTTGCCTCAACGTGTGTACCAAATGTAGTATGACCATGAGCATTCTAAATGCTCAAACCCCAAGTTTTAAATATTGTATCAACCACAAATGTGAAAGAGTCTCAGTGCACACAAATTGTATGCTAAAACTGCATTGTTTTTGATCTAGAAAGCACACAATTCGTAAAACACTTATTGTATATCCAGATATACTACAGTTGTGTTCCCATTTTTTCATTGTGCATGAATGGCTCTAGTGATTGTATATCCAGAGATACAATAATTGTGCTGCAATATTTGAGCAGTTTTGGGTTTTGGCACAATACTAACAACTGGTTTAAGAAGGTTATGTTGTTTGCTCTGAATAAAGTTGGGTATTGTGGTAAGTTTATGCAGCTTAATTGTAGTTTATCATATTTAGTTGTGGACAGAAAATTATACAGATCTTGAACATTAATGTTGGAGAAGATGGAGATGAAAATTTAAGAAAAAATCAACAAATTCAAATAATGGTAAGTCTTCTAACTTGACCTAGGATTATAGGCTACTGGAACTAGTCTAAATTTTAAAATATTTATAAAAATAATAATGCTAAGTTAATTTTTTAACAGCACAATGACAATTTTATATACTAGCCTAATGTTTAAATTCTGCTCATATCCCAGAAATGTGTTTATTACAGAAACAAGCCTCAAAAGAATAAAACGAAAAATACAAGAGTTGTCAAATGAATTTTATAAAATGTTATGTTTTTTTTTTTTTTTAAGAATCACACTCAACATTTTGTGACTAGTAAATAATCAAAAACAATAGAATCTAATTTTACATCAGTGATTTTACACATTTCAGACAGGCGCAGAGAGATCTGTTTTTGACCAGGGATGAGCTACAGCTAGAGCTTGTAGTTCAGTTTTCACCCCTACAGATACAGTGCAAACTTGATTTGCACAACGTGTATCCCATTTTTAAATGATTCACTTAGAATTATACCCATACCCATTCTCAGAATGTTCAAAGTTTTTCCAGGCCATTCTACATATCTCAATGTACATTGAAAATCAGCTGTTTCTTGTTTTTGCCTTCTATATTGTCTACAGTTGATGTTTATCTATAACCTAACTTCAGACCAATGTGCTGTCTGCTGTGAGCTTCAGATTCAATGCTAGAGCCATGTCATCTAACAAAAAGATTCTGGCAAATAAAGAATTATTTGAAATTTTACATGACGATTCTGGTTCAGAATTCAAAGTTAGTGACAACTTTGATTCTGATGAAGATTTTGAAGAAAATATGGGTAAGTTACATAATTTATTTGTGTCTATTCTGTACTATAGTATGACAATTAGCCTACTCTCCTCTGAAAACTTACAGCTATAATAATCATAATAATCATCAGATATTTTCATCAACTCATTCACTTTCCTCTATAACTCAATATTTTTTTCATATTTTGTTATATTTTCCTGTGTAGTTTGAATACAAATTTCCCTAATCCATGTGATTAGCTTCATTACATTTCTGGTTGTTGGGAACTCACTAATGCCCATTCATCACTCACTATCATCAACCTCATTACCCAAGTTTCATACTCATCCTCAAAAAAAAAGAATGATTCAACTGGGAATCACACAAGTTACATGCTTTGTTGTTTTCTTACAGAGTATGAAAATTATGTCACAACAGAAGAGGAGCAAGCAGAAACCATTGAGCAGTCTCTAGCAGGGGCGTAGTCTCAAAACATACCTTATGCTAGCTCTCCTCGCAATTAAACACCCCTCCCTTCCAAAAATTACCCTTCAATTAAAAAAAAATTATGTTGCATTTAAAGCCCAGAACAACACAGATGCAACTAAATCAAATTAAATTCAATTAAATTAACCATATACACTTAACAAATTAACCATATGACAAACAGATAAAAATTAAAGAACTTAAAAAAAATATAAACAAAGTTATAAAAACAATGAACTGCCGACAGATTGACGAATCAAAACATATAACTTCAAACAATAACATGAACGCTGACTTGACCCATCAACTCGCTTCGGCTACAGCCGGCCATGTTCGCCACTGTTCGGGCGAGGGCTTGCTCTCTAAGAGCGATAGCTTTGAGTCCAGTTCACTGCAATGAAAAACGAACCCATCCCCACCCCACCTCACTCCATCATCAAGAATAACATTGCCGATATGGGCTGCTGGGTTAGCGCTGTGAACGAGCTAGCTTTGCGTATTTGGCCTCATCGCGCCACATCGTGCATGCTTAATTTGATGTTAAACTTTACACCACTACTGTTTTTCAACACTTAATACCTCCTTAAATATATATCTGGAAAAATATTTATTTCTTAAAACTTAGTTGGGCTTCGCAGCTAGCCTAGCTAGCCTTGAGAATACGCCACTGGTCTCTAGTAATAGACATAAATAATATTCCAATTGTACTGGATTGTGAGTGGCTTGATCAATCAGGACAAATGCATGATGGCAAGTAATATTGATGAACATTGACTTTTTATTTAGGCCTACTATTTATTGTGTTTATTCCATAGAATGACAATGATTATAGATTGTGAAACCATGAGTCTGACTGAGCCGACAAAATGCAATCCAATTTCCTGTTGCCAGAGTACTATATTGATTTTTCCATTGCAGGAAGTGGTGATACAAATATGATGAATGAAGCAGCTGCAAAACATTTTGAAATAATGCCCATTGACATCACAGCACAGAACACAGAATTTTAAGAGGATGCTGATGAAGATGCTCTCCAACCACAAAACATTCAGAACATTCAGTGGTCTGACCAACCAATCCAGACTCCTCCCAATAGACCAGTACTTGAAACATAAGGACAAATCACTTCTCCAATTGATGAAAATTCAACACCAATGGATTGTTTCTCAATATTTTTTGATGATCATTTAGTGAGAAACATAAAAATGGAAACTAACAAGTATGCAAATAGCAGTATTTTGAAATTGAGAAGGACTATTAGACTGAAACCCAATAGTATGCGGGAAAAATGGACTACTGTGACATTATCTGATTTATTCAAGTTTTTCTTTATCATTTTCCATATGCATGTGTTACACAAAAGTGAGATGAAAAAATATTGGAGCAATATTCATCCATTCTACATTCAACATTCATCCATTCTACATTTGCTGCAAAAGTGATACCAAGAGATAGGTTTTTATCAATTTTGGGGATGTTGCATCTCAACAATAATAATGATCACTATGTACTAGAGATGGGTCGTACTAGGTTTTTCTGATACTAAGTATTCCGAGTACAGGTACGTTCTAATACCTATTCCAAATACCTGTTCCAAAATACTAGCTAGTATTTTATATTAGCCAGTTCGCCAGAGTAAGAGAGTACATGTACAAGAGAGTATTGTACAGTATCAAGTATTGTACTGCGGTACTGGTACTACTACTGCGTTAAATACAGCACAAATCTAATTATTGAGTTGCTCTCAAATGTGCTGTAGTGAAATGAGACGCGGACGGCAAGACGTGAGTCTTGAGATGCTTGAGTAACAAACTACTCGTACTCAAGAAGTATTTGTACTGGAAAAGTATGCGCATACGCCATATGCAACCAAAGACAATCTAAGGTAATTATTCTATTGTCTGACACAACTAAGCATGTGCCTACAATCGAGTATAGTGAATATATATATATATATATATATATATATATATATATATATATATATATATATATATATAGAGAGAGAGAGAGAGAGAGAGAGAGTGAGCGAGAAAGAGTGAGTGAGTAGTTGCATAGTTCTATAATGAGAAATGAGCTATTAATAGTTACTGTACAACTGCAAATTGCAAAGCTCCACTCCCACTCCGTAAAATTGGAGTGGGGACTTGAAGTAACTGGCCATACTGAAGTCGTGTAGTTTACTAGTTTCTAGAAATACTCACAGATATCTGAGTATTTTGTTCTTCGAATACTAGGTGCTAGTCCGTACATTCAAATACTCAGTAAAAATACCTGTTCCAGTAAATACGCCTCATCTCTACTATGTACCTTCTGGAAGGCCTGGTCATGATCCTCTATTCAAAGTTTGATCTTATGTTGACTTCTTAGCCAATAAATTCAAAAGCTCTCTTGTTCCAGAAGAAAATTTAACAATAAATGAAGGAATATGCCCAGAGGTCATCTGAGATCCTGTGTTTATATGAAAAACAAACCAGAGAAATATGGAATCAAAATGTTTATAGTTTCTGAATCTAGCAGTGGCTATGTTCTAGGTTTTGAAACATATGGTAAAGGAACTAATGATAATTCAACAGTTGCTCTTTTAGACAGACTTTTAGAGAGCTACGGGGCATAAGGGGCATACTATTTTCATGGATAGATTTTATTCTTCTCCAGTAGTTCATAATCACTTATGGAACAAGAATACTTTAGCTTGGGAACTGTACAAACAAATCACAAGCACTTGCCCAAAGATTTGAAAAAGAAAAAAATAGCTAAAGGGGAAATTAATTTCTATCATGCTGGTTCTTTGACATTGTGTCACTGGAAGGATACAAAAGATGTCTTCTTGTTGTCAACAAGACATGGTGCTACATCATCTGTTGTAAGTGTTAGGGGGAAAGAAGGTAGGGAAATGAAAGTAAAACCAGATGCTGTTAGACAATAACATGAACAAAACTGGTGTTTAAAGAGGTGATCATCTGGTTAGCTACTATCCATTCAAACCTAAAACACTGAAATGGTGAAAGAAGTTATTCTTTCATTTGTTCATAAGATCTGCAGTAAATGCCTACATCCTCTTCAAGAAAGTGAATCCTGCAAACAGATTCATGCACTTGAAAGAGCTTATGATTGAAATAGGGAAACAATTATTACAAAACAAAGCTGGACAAGACATTCAACAGTCTTCTGTATCTTCTCCTGTTGATTGCCTTACAGGTCATAATTTCCCCACAAAAATCCACCAACTGAGAAAAAGCAACATCCATGCCATTCCTGCAAGGTATGTGGAGACCAACACAAGAAAATCGGGGGGAAATGGGCAAGGAAGGAAACAACTTATTTCTGCCCACAATGCAAAGTTGGATTGTGTGTACAAGAGTGCTTTGAGTTATTTCACACAAAGGACAACTATGTAGATAATTAAATATTTTGTCCATGAATAAATTAAAATTTTCTTTATATTGTAAATTATATATTTCTTAGCATCATAATGCTTCTTTAATGAGTACTTGACAAATTTCCCCAAAATAGTTCAATTCAGTTGTGAAGTTGTGTACAATATAAGGTAGATTTTTCATTTTTATATTTAATTTATTTTTTAATTATATTATTTCACTAATTTTTTAAAATATTTTTTCATTAAATTATAATTTATATTTTTTTAAATGGATATTGTGAATTCATTTACAATATTTCTTAGCATCATAATGTTTCTTCCAGGAGTAATTGACAGATTTTCCCTCAAAATAATGCAGTAACTCAGTTGAAATTTTTTTAAGGACAAAACATAACTATTTGAAAGTTTTGTAACATGAAAATTTTAAAAACAACAGTAGCAAATAATACATCATTGTGAAGATCACATTCCAAATTTTTACCAGATTATGTATATAGTGCTAATGATGAAGATGGTGACAGTGATGATAAAGAAGGAAAAAGTGTAAATATTACTGAAACAAATAAAAATAATTGTAATGATTCAGTTGAAAGTGATTTAATTGTGAAAAGGTACAATGCATGAAGATTAAGTGGATGAGATTAGAAAATATTATTTCCCCACTTACAATCCAATTTAAGTATAACCTCACCGATTAAAATTTCAGAGAATTTCATGTTTTGAAAAAAGGAAGGAAAATGGATAAGGGGGTTGGAGCTGTATTGGTCTTAAGCAGAAATATCCCAAGAGGCTGCCAGTGTCAGAAGCGAAGAAGAAGGATTTGCTGAGTTTTATTGGTAAAGGAATTATTCCCAAAGATTATGCAAATTTCTACAGAACATTGCCAACTACAGAGAAAGCAAGAGACTCTGTTCCATGGGATTTGAGTGATGATCTTGCTGCAGATGTAGTGATCTTGCTGCAGATGTAGTGACAAATAAAAATTTAACATTTGAATTTTTGGGAGAATGTGAAGCTTGTAGTTCCTTGAGTCATTTCAATTCATTTATTGTTAGACTCATTATTATTGTCATTTTTACTTTATTCCACTCTAGCATAGACAACTGATAAAGGTTCAAGGGTCTTCAGTTGTCCTTCCTCTTCCCAGTAGTCGAATGATAAGCAGAGAGTGAAGTCATGTTTGTCAAGCTCCTAGTTTTTGTTGTTTTTTGGTGGGTTTTTTATAAGTTCGAAGCTTGAAAATTTGTAGGGTCATTGGTGTTAGTGATTTACACATCGTGTACTTGTTGAAAATTCAAAATATTGTTTCAGTCACATGTTATCAGTTAATATGTTTTCTCCTATGAAAACCAGAGCTAACACAGGCAAGGGCAAAGGCAAAGATAAGGCTACTGGTGCTGCCTCTGGCCCAATCAGGCGGTCGTTATGATGCCGGTGTTGGACTTTCACCTGATATCTTGGAAGCAATCAAGGTGGCTGTGTCAAGTGCTTTGATGGATGACTTAATTATCACTAATCTAGTCAATAAGATATCTGCAAGTGTCATCCGATCTGAAACAAAAACTTTGTGAAATGGAATTGGAGATAACCAATTTAAAGAAAAAATTGACTAAATATGAGACCAGTGAAAAACTATATCAGGTAAACTTGGACAATATTGAACAGTATCAGAGACATAACAACATTTGCATATTTGGTATTGCAGAAAGCAATGGTGAGGACACTGACAATTTATTAATTGATCTTTTTAATACTACAATGGGACTTGAAATTGATAAGCAGCTGATTGATTGATCCCATCAGGTGGGCCCTAAGCGACCTGCTAACCCCTGACCTTGTCCCATCATAGTGAAGTTCACCAGCTTTAGAACTCAAATGCTGGTGTTCTCTTGAAAGTGCAAGCTTGCAGGAAGTGGCATTCTGGTGCATTAGGACCTCAGCAAGAGATGGGTGGCTGTCTACAAGGCTACTGTCATGAAGTATGGTGTGCACAATGTGTGGACTAATGAGGGCAAAATTATGTACACCAATGAAGCTGGTAAGCGATCAGTTGCTGCATTATCAGAATAGTTAAAATGGCGCTGACAGCAGTAAGCAGGATCAATAAACTTTTTTGGCTGTTAATCCATACAGTATATTTTCTCTCTCATTGCAAGGACTTTTTCAGTCTTATATAACTCTACTCTACTTGTATTTCTTTTTGTTTTATGAACTGTTTTGTGTTGCTCCTGTTCTATTATTCAAATTACCACTTCTTGTTTTCAAAATAAATTGTCTTAGAACTAAAATTTTAAAATGAATTATTTACATAGGAATATTCAACTTTTCAAATTTTATTTTATTTCATTCTTTTAACAGGTGTTTTTTTTCTTTTACATTATTTTATTTATTTGGAACATGAAAACTATCTATTGAACTTATAAGTATGATACCATGTTGTTAAGGATTCAGCTGTATATACTGCAGTTGAAGTATAACTTCAGTATGAAGAGTAGCTTGTTGGTGTATTACATGAGTACTGGTAGTTTATTCTTGGTTTATTAAATCAACAAGTGATTGATAAATGAGTTGAGTTAATACATACTAGTCTTGGGTTGTTGACAGTTTTCTCGTCAACGAAACACAACTAGTTTTAAATGAACTTTAACTAGTTGAATGTTGAATTTAGCAAAGAATATGCATTTTCATGGAAGAATAATGAGCTGTGCACATGTCTACTGTCTCCTGATAATCGTTTTCAACATGTGCAAACAAGATAAGAAAGAGTGTGTCCGGTTACACAAAACAAATGCCATATGCAATCTAAATCACGTAAAAATAGAGATAGAGAAATTCAAATTGCAGATTTGAATTCAGCGCCCTCAAATTAATAAAATGATTTGCAAGTACGAAAAAATAATTAAAATAAAGGAAGTTGATTTTCATTGAATAAAAAATTGAAAACATCTACTTTCTAGAAATAATAGAAAACTTGCTCAGTTTTGATTATTTTTGAGTCTTTGCAAAGCAAATTATCAATTTGAGGGCGCTGGATTTAAATTTAAATCTTCAATCAGAATTTTTTATCACTATTTTTACGTGATTTAGATTGCATGCATAAGGCATTCGTTTTTTGTAACCAGATACAACAATTGTCTTGAGACAGCAGTGTAGTGTTATCGCATTTCTCACTCACACAGTTAGGCTTGTCCTACTCCTATTTCTCTACTGCATGTGATTTATTTTTATTTTGAACGTTGATCAACTAGTTTGCTATTCACAGTAGCTTGGATTTAACAAAGACTTCCAGTTGTGTTGGAAATGAGTGCGTTGAGCCCATTGATTGTTGATATGGAAATGTAGTTGAAGCATCAACTGGTTTAGTTGAGGAGACTAAACAGTTGAATCATTAATAACCAATAAACAGTTAATTCAACTAGTTTGTTGAATCAATGCTCATCTCTAAAACAGACTGCAATTTGGATTGTTCAACTCAGTTTTCTCATTGTTATTGTTAATTTATCATTTACTTTGGATTAGTTAGTTTAATTTTACTCATTTTAGTGTTAGTCATATCGCACCCTGGTGAGAAAAGTAACACAACTCAAAATTTCCCATTTTCATCCTTTTTGGCTCAAAAAATTTCCTGTATTCTGTTGCACATCCTGTAAAAACGACATATTTGTAACTCGAAAAACAGACACTGGAGAGCAGAGTCAGTTCAGGTTTTTTCAAGATCTGTTGTAGTTGGAAAAGAATAGTGTCTCAATGAAGTTGGAATGAGTAACATCATAGCACCGAGTGACATTTTGTGACAAGAACATCAGATATTGAGTTGTGTCAGTTTTGATGACTGAGGTGAGTGTATAATACTTTTTATTTTCATCATAATTCAAAATACTCAGAATTTATGCTACAACAATGTCAGATCTCGAGTTGTGACAGTTTTGATGACTGGGGAGAGTGGATAATACTTTTAATTTTTGTCATAATTTGAAAATTCTCATAGAATTTTGCAGCAACAATGGCAGATCTCGAGTTGTGACAGTTTTGATGACTGTAGAGAGGGGATAACACTTTTAATTTTTGTCATAATTTGAGATGTGACACTATGCTTGTATTGGTTTGTCTGTACTTTAGATTTGAAACACTTAATTTTGGAGATATGTCACTTTTCTTTGTCATTTTGTTTTTCTAGAACATCTCAAGTACAGTTTTATTTTGGCTCGTGTCACTTTTCCTGATAAGATTTGCCTCTTTCAGATTTATTAACATTAAAAGATTGGCAGTTAAAGTCGCATATCATCCCTGTAATTGCAAAAAGTCGTATGTCAAAAAATCGGTTTTTCTTTTTGTTGACTAAAGTGTGGCATTTTTGGTCCCACATGTGCTATCAAAATGACTTATGTCAACAGCTGTTTTGAAAATGAATATAACCAATTGTTAAAATGTCGTTTGTTTTCTATACTGTTTTGTGTTATTGCAAAATGTCTTATGTCTCGAAAGATAAAAGTCGTATGTTTTCTATCCTGTTTTGTGTTATTGCAAAACGTCGTATGTCTCAAAAGATCAAAAGTGAAGGTAAGTTGAATCTCTTTTCTGACTTTTCTGTTAGATATACTAACAAGATAGTTCTATTTCTGTTTAGAAGTATGGTAGAAGAGTTTAAATTAGTATATTACATGTATTTACCTATTGTTTACAGCAATTAAATGTATTGCAAAAGTAATTTTCTCGGTAACATTTGTAAGCCATTTTTGGTTATGTTTCCAACTACTCATAAAGAGTTAGACAATTTATTTATCAGCACTTTCAGTAGTTCTACTGCATTATTAAACATTATAAATGAGACTAAGAATATGAGAATTAAATCAATTGTGATTATATGACAGAGAATCTAATAATTTATCTTAATATCAAAATGTCGTATGTCTGAGTCTGGTGTTTGGTTACCTACCATAGTGCATTTTTTAGACTTACGACCTTTTGAAACATCATCAATTATAACTTTGAATGTTTCAGAAAATGATGCAAAGAGGAAAATTGATGGTGGATTTGGCCGAAAAGATACTTGCAAGTCAACCTGCTTCAAATGTGAGCTTACTTGCTGTTAATGACAACCACAACGTTGTTGACAATCCAAAGTTAGACCAAAGTAAGTTATCATTCTTAAAAATGTTGTCAAATGATAATCAAATCTTTTCAACTTCAGTAAGCTTATGGCATCTCATCAGATTTGAAATGGCCTATAAAATAGGCTAGGCTCATAGCCTAGAGTATGGTACTGTATGTAGTTATCACATACGGTACCAAAATCAATTATAGCCTAGAGACTAGAACTTTAGTGTTGGCTAAAGGATTCTTCAACCAAAAACAACCAGGTTATCAACTTCAAGCCTGACTTTTTAAAGGCACTTTATAAAACTGTATTTTATTCTAAACACCACCGAAAAACGTCTTCTTTACCAAATTATTTCATTTACTTTATCTTTAATGCTAATCAGATTATTGTTTCTGTTGCAGGGGTGGCAGCCCTATCTGATGGCACTTCTGTCCAGACTGTTACTAGTGTGATCCTTCCTGCTGTGGAAGAAATAAACCTAGACGTTCCTTATAATTTAGAACAAGGTAGGCCTATGGTCAACAAATTGTACAGTAACTGTAAGTTTGGATTATGATAATGTCTCTATGCTAGACACCACTGAAAAACGTATTGTTTACTAAATTATTTTATTTATACTGAATTGAATACCTACTTAGGAAGTGAAATATAAATTTACTCACATGTTTGTGCTAATAGCTATTTCAAACTGGTGTAGTTCATCATCAGAGCTGTGGCGGTGAATTGTACATGAAGGTTAGGGTTCATGAAGGCGATAACCTCCATCAACAGTTCACCGCTGCAGCTCTGATGATGAACTACACCAGTTCAAAATAGCTATTAGCACAAACATGTGAGTTAATTTATTTCACTTCCTAAGTATTCAATTCAGTATAATTTGAACAAGTGAAAAAAGATGGATCTACATCAAGTGGTATTTTATTTACTTTATCTCTAATGCTAATCAGATTATTGTTTCTGTTGCAGGGGTGGTAGCCCTATCTGATGGCACTTCTGTCCAGACTGTTACTAGTGTGATCCTTCCTGCTGTGGAAGAAATAAACCTAGACGTTCCTGATAACTTGGAACAAGGTAGGCCTACAGTCAACAAATTGTACAGTAACTGTAAGTTTGAATTATGATAATGTCTCTTCTTTTTTCAACTGCCAATGAATCTATTTCAGCTCTACACTTTGTAGACTTTGACCAACTAAGCCAATGTTTGAAGAGTCACCACACACAAAATTTGTATAGGCCTACATCATTTTTAAGCTGATCAATTTTTCACCTGCTCTTAATGGCAACCCCAACATTGTTGATAATCCAAACTTAGATCAAAAGGCTACCTATCTATTAAATTCTGTCAAATGATAATCACATCTATTCAACTTTAGTAAGCAATGGACATTTCATCAGATTCAGTATTACCTATAGACATAAAGCCTAGAGCATGTTGCTATCAAATATTGTACTAAAATCAATTATAGCCTGGGCTAGAACTCTAGCTTAGGCTAAAGGCTTCTTCATCCAAAATCATCCAGTTATCAACTTCATGCCTGACTTTTGAAAGGCAATTCAGTTGGAATATCTTGTTTAACAAATTATTCTAGCAACTTTCATTTTTAAGGTATTTTTACTGTTGCAGAGGTAACCCTATCTGATAGTACATTATATAAGCTGCTAAATCTTTAATGCTAAATAGATTGTTCTCATTGTTGCAGATGAGTTGTACCTACCTGTTGCTGAGGATGCTATTCTGCTACAAGTTGAAGTTGACAATCTACCACTTTTTTCTGTAGAGAAAATCAACAAACAAGCAGTTGAAATACCTCTTTTTTTCTCATCCAAGAAAGAGGAACTACCTGCTAGACCTAGTCGAGAAAAGAAGACAAGAGGGAGGGAAAAAATTCAGGATATTTTGAAACAGACTGATGATAGCATAAACGATCCTTTATTTTCTTCTGATTCAGATAATTATCTGCCCAGTTCAAGCTCCAGTGACGAAGAGTCTGGCTTTTCAAAAGGAATAAAGGTTTTAAAAAAAGTATGTGACAACCAAAATGTTCCATGTCTTGTCAACACTGGGGAATTGCCACTTTTGGTAGATAATCTGGATGATCAAGCAAGTGTTGAAGAAAATGGCGTGTTCCATGGGCAAGGCCCAGCTTCAAGAGTTGTTGAAGAAGGGGATGCTATAGTTGAGGACAACCCTGGTCAAGTGGAACTTTTCATAGGCCCACCAGAAAAAAAGAAACGTCAAAAAGGGGAAAATATAAATCCAAGGGACTGGGAAAGGAATGTCTCTGCAGCTAAAAGAAGAAAAGGAGAAGCCTATTTTGGATTGAAGAAGCTACAGAATGAAGATGGCCCAAAATACAAGTTTAATAATGAAAGGAAGGGAAAAGAACTCAAAGATTGATGCAATTGCAAAAATGGAAAAAACTTCAAGTGTGACAAAATAACAGATCAGGATAGAAACAAACTTTTTACAAATTTCTGGAAAAATATAAATAATTGGGAAACAAAGCGAGCTGTTATTGTATCTTTGGTGGATAAATCTGAGCCAAGCTGGCAGCGTAGAGACACTGACATTGAAAATGCCCGCAAAAATATGCCATTCCAATACCACCTCAAAGTGGGCGATGAAAAAATTAAAGTCTGCAAGAAGATGTTTCTAAATACATTTTGTCTGGGTGAACAATCTGTCAGATCTTGGGTACTGAAAGGGGTACTGGACCAACCAGTACCACCAGAAAACGACCAAGACGACCCTCAGCCTATGAATGAGAATGCTTTGAATGCTAATGTTGAGCAATCAAAAAAAAAAGATGCTGAAAAGAGGGATGGGATCCATCAGTTTCTGAATTCTCTTCCTAAAATGGAATCTCATTATTGTAGAGCAAAATCATCAAAGGAGTACTTAGAACCGAATTGGGAAACTAAATCTCAACTATATAGGGAATATTTGTGTTTATGTTCTGAGAGGAACACTGAACCTGGCTCAAGGGCACTTTTTCACAAAGTTTTTATTATAATGAACTTGGGATTTTTCACCCCCAAAAAAGATCAGTGTGAGACTTGTATCAAACACAAATTGGGTAAAATTACTGAAGATGAGTTTCAAAAGCATCAAAACAGAAAAGAAGGAGCAAGAAAAGAGAAGGATAGTGACAAGAAGAAATCAGAAGAGACAAACAACACATTGGTGGTAGCAGTTGATGTACAGAAGGTACTAACATGTCCAGACATTAGAGCATCATCTTCCTACTATAAAACTAAACTTAAAGTTCACAACTACTCAATTTTCAATCTGGCGAACCACGATGTCACATGCTTCATCTGGCATGAGGGAAATGGACAATTAGATGGTGATATCTTTGCCTCAATGATTTTAAGGTATCTTAATAAACAAAGAGAACAAAACCCAGACATCACTGAGGTCATAATTTGGAGTGACGGCTGCACCAATCAGAACAGGTGTGAAACGGTGGCTAATGCTCTCTTGTACTTTTCCATAAAGAATAAGGTTACAGTTTACCAAAAATATCTGGAGGTGGGCCACACCCAAATGGAGGTGGACAGTGTTCACAGCATTATTGAAAGAAAGATTAAGAAACATGAACACTATGTACCTGCTGACTATGTTAGAGATATCAGAGAAGCACGAATGGAACCAAGGCCATATTATGTTGAAACTCTCACTTATAAAGACTTCTCTAAGTTTGCTGATGGATACTATAAAAGTATTCGGCCAGGAAATAAAAAAGGCGATCCCTATGTCACTGATCTGAGGTGCCTCAAGTATACCTCTGATGGCCATATTTGGTACAAATTGGATTTTACTGAAGAATGGAAATTACTACCTAGGCGACCTAAATCAACCATGGAGGTTTACTCTGAAATCAAACCGCTGTACAAGAAGCCAGTGCCTATCACTGCTAGAAAATTTAGGAACCTGCAGGACCTTAAAAACCTGCAGGACCTTAAAAACCTTCTGGAACAAGATTATCATTTCTTTTATGACAATTTATGTCATGAAGATTAAATGATTAAAAAAATACTCAATTTTTTATTATAATTTCAAATATTTTATTATGAGTTTGACAATCTCTCTCAAAAATGATGTTCCCATGTAATGGATGGGACACCAATTTGTAATGGACAAGTACCCTTACTCAGGTGATCTAGGTTGTAATTAATGGAATTTTCTTTAAAAAAATTATGTGATTTATTTTATTAACTAATTTGGTCTATTATAAGTTGTCATTTTATTGATTTGATTTCTATACACCAACAGTTTCAATAAAACCAGTTTATCATAAAAGTCGTATGTTAATAAACATTTCCTAACTTGAAATCAAAAAGTCTTATGTCTGCGTAAAAATGTTGTATGTAGATATATACTTGTAGTTTTAATAACAAAGAGTCGTATGTTTGTGAAAAACACAAAATGTGTTAAGTTGAAGCTATAAATACCATATGACATAATATTACATCAAAAATATAAGCTCCAGACTCATTTCTGAACTAATTCAATGAAAAAGTAACAAATTATTAAGTTTTTTTGCTCTCCTGAAAGGTGGCCTTTTTGACATACAACTATTTGCAATTATTCAATATTATTGAGGTTCTAGAGACAGATAAAAAATGACTACAAGAAGATCTGCTGAATAAAATTGCAATAATTGACATAATCCAGACTGAAAATAACAATTTACTTGAGTGACAAAACAATAATATTAGAGAGAATAATCCTGAAAATGCCTTTACTACACCAAAAAATATGGCAAAGCCCAAAATCAATAATAATGAGGCTTTTGCTATACATGTTAATAATAGATATTTGATGCTTTCTATGGACGATTTGTCAACTTCTACATGTAGATCTACTGCACAAGAGTTTCGGATAGAAGCAGAAGTCCACTATTCTGCAACACAAATTCTGCACAAACCAGAGAAACAGCCAAAGACATGACAAGGCAAACCAAAAAGTAGTAGAGTAACAAATAATAGGAGGAAGAGGATCACAGTACTGTCAGATAGTCATGGAAGGGAACTTAGTAAATACTTGAGAAATCTGGAAGATGAGTTTGAGGTTTTAGTATATGCAAAACCTGGTGCAAAATTCAAGCACATAGTTCAGGATGGACTTAATTTTGTCAAAGACTTCACAAAGAGGATTACATTATTCTGCTGGCTGGAACAAATGATTGTCATCATGATGAACCTTATCAGTTGATGGTGAACCAGGGAGTGAAATCACTTCTCCAACTAAATCTGACAACACAGATTTTAGTGTATACCATACCGATATGATGATCCTGAACTCAACAATAATATATTTTACTCAAACTATCTACTTTCAAAAACACTGAGTAATTATAATGGGGAGCTGAGACTTTGCTACAAGGATATCAACAGTATTCTCAAAAGATAACACTTTAGCATCTAAATCGAAGAGGTAAAGTGATGCTGGCAAATCATCTTATGCAGTTTGCAAAGAGGACTACAAAAGGAGGTGACAAAAACAGATCATTGGAGATTGGAGAGCCAGTAGGAGTAGACATGGCCCATGTTCCTGAGTTATTTGAATATTCTATGATCGAACCCCATCATAACTCGCCCATACCAGTGCAGATTTTACCAGCTGATCTGAACTCAATTGAAATTGTACAGCAACTACAGAACTCAGTGGAAAGTTGCAGTGACAATGTGATTGAAAGTTTGTCTTCCAGTAAAGATGATGTAAATTTTTTAGGATTAACAGAAACCTAAATGTGTTGTCTGGGACCAGGTCCACACCTAGTCAACCAAATAAACAAAATGATTACCATAATTGAATGCATTGGAATATACAGGGAATCACTCAGAGCAACAAATTAGATGAAATTAATTTATACATTCACATGTTGACAATTAGGCCTCGTATTATATGTTTAACAGAGCACTGGGCTAAAGATAGTAATTTATTTATATTGCACAAATTTCATAACTTCAAGCTAATTTCATATTATTGTAGACCTGAAAAAATAAGAGGAGACACTTGCATCCTTGCTAGGAATGATATAGATTGCAAATCAATAAGGGATTTTGAAAAAATTAAACTTGAACAATCTTTTGAATGTTGCAGTGCCAAAATTACAGGGGATATAAACCTCATAATCATAAACGTTTACAGATCACCTATAAATTCTAATCTATCTTTAAATCTATTTTTTGATCGTCTCAATGGGGTATTAGATTTTTGCTCTAAAAAGTACCCAAGATACAAATGTGTACTAACTGGAGACTTTAACATAGATAATTTAAGAGACTCATTACTTTGCTCAAGGTTGAAGGGTCTGCTCAACTCTTATGGTCTGTCTTTGCATTTTATATCTGTGACTAGGCTTGCAACTGACTCTCACACATGCATTGACAACATAGCAACAGGCACTGAAATTGATAAAAAGGTGTGTAAGAACTTGATAATTGATAACAGTCTGTCTGATGACACAGCTCAGATAGTTCAATTTCCAAAGGAAGCACTAATGTCCTAAGACCATTCAAATCAAACTTGAAAATTTAAAAAAATGTACAAAAGTTGTAAGAATATTTTCAAAACATAACATTTCTAAATTCAAGCTTCTCTTGGATCAAGAAAATTGGTCTGACTTATTTAATATGCTCCATACAATGCCAGATTCTAATTCCCTCTATAAGATGTTCATTCATATAATACTGTCTCACTTTGAGGAATCCTTTCCAAAGAGGTTTAAACCAACAGAAAGTCTCATACAGGAAAATAAGGGATGGGTAACAGCAGGCATGCATATATCATGTGCAAGGGCCAGAGAGTTGCACTGCCAAGCTAGAACCAACTGCAATCCTGGTTTTCTTCATTATTCGAAAAATTACAGGAAAATTTTAAATTGATGTATCAGAGCTGCAAAATAAATTATAATAGCAACAGAATAAGAAATGCATCCAATAAAACTAAAATGGCTTGGAAGATTGTTCAGGAGGAAACAAACATTAAAGAAGACAATAGAGATCTAACAAAAATATTTCCTAATAAGAACATAGAGGATATCTTAAAGTAATTTAATGAATATTTTAACACATGTAACACTCTTAAACTCAGTCCAGATCTTCACACAGCTATAAACTATTGTAATAAATTTCCGAAATCAAATAATTTACTTGTATCTTTCCATCCAGTTACAGGAAGGGAAATAATTGAATTAATTAGGAATATTAATTTGTCAAGAACACCTAGCTGGGATGAATTTCCACCTCTCTTGCTTAAAATCTGTATAAAGTCACTAGCAAAGCCAATGATGCTTTTGATAAATTCCTCATTTAGATGTGGAGTATTTCCTGAATTTCTGAAATACTCAACTGTTCTTCCTATATTCAAAACAGGCGATCCAAGTAATTTGAGTAATTATAGACCAATTGCAATCCTGTTGGCTTTCTCCAAGATTTATGAAATGGCAGTGGCTTCAAGATTGATTAAATACTTAGATGTGAATAACCTACTCCACACAGATCAATTTGGTTTTTGGAAGGGCAGGAATACAACTGGAGCCATATATGAGTTCATTTCTTGTCTGTCATTGGCTGTTGATGGATCACAGTGGGCGGCGGGCATATACTGTGATCTGTTGACGGCATTTGACTGTGTAAATCATTCTATACTCTTGGAGAAGCTACGCTATTATGGTGTAATTGGAACAGCATATAATTTGATCAGCTCATATCTAAAAGATAGGAAACAATGTGTGAAAGATAAAATTTCATGTAAATCCTCAGCCTTTTTGAATATAACTAGTGGGGTGCCCCAAGGTCAATACTGGGACCTCTGCTATTTATTGTATATGTCAATGACCTCCCAGTATTAGCCTCCCATTCAAGATTAATAATGTTTGCCAATGACACAACTGCTTTAATAACAGATGAAAACCGAACATCTTTAGTAAATAACATAAAAAATGACCTTGATACCATGTCATGCTGGCTCAAAGCAAATGGACTCTCTCTTAATTATGATAAGACGTATTTGATGGAATTTAGTTACAGATCGACAGCCATTCGAAATCCTCTTCCATTAACTGAAAGCAAACTCAAAACAGCTAGATCAATAATGTTCTTGGGAGTTACAATAGATGAGTGTCTGACTTGGAAGGAACACATACAAGGAACACAGCCATTCGAAATCCTCTTCCATTAACTGACAGCAAACTCAAAACAGCTAGATCAATAAAGTTCTTGGGAGTTACAATAGATGAGTGTCTGACTTGGAAGGAACACATACAAATATCTCACCTCCAAATTAAACCGGGCATACTACATGATTCTCAAGTTATCACATTCTGTTGATAGAAGCACACTCATCACAGTATATTACGCCTATGTATATTCCCATCTATGTTATGGAAATATTTTCTGGGGTAATTCCACAGACAGTAATAGGGTATTCTTGATAAAAAAAAAGATTATAAGAGTAATTTTCGGATTAAGACAAAGAGATTCATGCAGGTCTGTTTTTCAAAATTCTCAGATTCTTACTTTGCCTGCCATCTACATATATCAGTTATTAATTTTCATGAAGAGTAATATTCATAAATTTCAATTTTGTAGAGAGAGGCATAATTATTCCACACGTAATCAGCATTTGATGTTGTACCCAATTCATAGACATGCGACATATGAGAAAAACCCTTCTTATTCAGGAATAAGATTGTATAATAAATTACCTGAGACCATTAGAAAAATTGACAATCTGAAGCTATTCAAGAAATCTATAAAAAAAAAAAAAAAATACTAATTGATAAAGCATACTATTCTGTGGCAGACTTCAATGAACTCTGAAATCTGAACAGAGTGGTGGTGCTCACATTTGTTCTATCTTAAGGACTTGACATTGTTTATAACATATTTGTATTTACTGATACTTTTTTACTTTTACTTGTAAAATTCTTGTGTGTTTACAAGGATGAGTTAGTATGACAAATCACCTATCAAATGGGAGTATTCCCAGAAAAAAGATGTAATGTTATGAAAAATGAAATAAATAAAAATTGAATAAAAATAAATTGTATTATTTATTAAAGATTCTCTGGTGACTGAAACAAGTTGGAAAAGAGAGTGCACATCATACACTCAAAACAAATTTATTCATACTGTTTGGCAGAATTTGGACTTTAAATTCCTCATCAAACATTTGTAGGGCTTGTAAGTCTTATAAGTTAAAGGCTCAATGTTTAGCAGGAAAAAATCAATTAATATTATTGAATTTTGTTCTCTGTTTCAGGTTCATCATGAAGAAGAAACCAACAAGCAGGGCACAAAAACTCATGGAAGCTGCAGCAGCGATGTACAAATCAGCAAGAGAGAAAAGGATCGATCAAACAACTGAGGATGAGAATTCAATGACTGAAATGGATACAGGATCTGGAGTACAGAAGAGAAGAAAAGAGCACAACACATAAAAGGAGGAGAACAATAACAAGACTGAAATGGACACTGGATTTGGAGTACAAGAGAGAAGAGAAGAACACAAACCACAAGAAGAGGAGAACAATAACAAGACTGAAATGGACACCGGATTTGGAGTAGAAGAAAGAAGAGAAGAACACAAACCACAAGAAGAGGAGAACAATAAAAAGACTGAAATGGACACCGGATTTGGAGTAGAAGAGAGAAGAGAAGAACACAAACCACAAGAAGAGGAGAACAAGGACAAGACTGAAATGGACACCGGATTTGGAGTAGAAGAGATAAGAGAAGAACACAACCCACAAGAAGAGGAGAACAAGAACAAGACTGAAATGAACACCAGATTTGTAGTAGAAAAGAGAAGAGAAGAACACAACACAGAAGGTGAGGAGAACATGAACAAGACTGAAATGGATACAGAATTTGAAGTAGAAGATAGAAGAGAAAAACACAACACAGAAGATGAGGAGAACAAGAACAAGACTGAAATGGATACAGGATGTGGAGTAGAAAAGAGAAGAGAAGGGGAAGATGATGTAGACCAGCAAAGTAACTTTAGATGGGAGCTTTGTAAAGGTCAGAACATGAGATTGAAGCTTAGAAGAGTTTCATCATTAGAAGAAAAAAATGAATTGTTGGACTGTGATAAAAGCTTTGAAGATATGGATGATTCTGACCATGACCCTGACTACAAGGGATCTACTTCTTCATCTTCCACTAGCTCTAGGAGTAGCTCAACTAGCTGAACACCTGACATGACACCATACTTGACTGAAAACAATCCAGATGATGAAAATATTGCAAATAATATGAAGAATGGTAAGAGAGTCATAGCAAATCCAATTGAATGAAAGAAGAAGAATAAAGCCAAAATGCTCTGGAATCAAGGTGAGATCATATGATTTCATCATATGATTCATCATCCAAACAAAAGACAAAAGTGAAAGAGAGAAAGATGCATCCACCTTGTGGCAATAAGTGTAGATTGAAATGTTCATTGAAAATTTATTTACATTCCATAAACCAAAATCAGATGTGTGTCATTACTATGCTGAATGTGAGCTGAAGATACAATCCAATCCATCAGATGTATGTAAAGTCCCATTTGAAATTCATTGACAAAAATTCAAAAGACAAAAATAAATTAGAGATGAGTACATAGACAAAGCAAAGAATGATCCTTCTTTTCTGGCAATAGTTTGATTATGCACAAAACTTTCCTATTCCTAGTTTAAATGTGAATACACAGTTTTATAAGTAGCTCTTATGGCTGTATTGTTTTAATGTGCATGTCTTCAATGATAATACATCATTCATGTATTGCTTCATGGAAACAGATGGTAAGAAGAATGCAAATTCTGTTGTTTCATTCATCTTTGATTGCATTCAGAAGAAATTACAACAGTTCCCTAATGTGAAAGGCATTATATTCCTATCTGATACAGCAGGAGGCCAGAACAGGAACGTCACTATGCTCAAATTCTGCTCATGGTTTGCTAAAACCCAAGGTGTCAACATTACACAAGTTTTCCCAGTACATGGACATTCCTTCTCACAATGCAACAGAAATTTTGGTATGGTTCACAAACAAATAAAAAAGACAGAAGTGATGGGACAGCCAAACCTTATCTTACTGCAATGGTGCTATGCCAAAAAGACCCCTGTCCATTTCATGTTATTATGGATAGAGATATATTGAAAGAATGGGATGAAGCTCTCAGTCCTATGTTTCTGCCAAAACTTTCATCAAAGTCAAATAAGCTCACTATCATGAAATATGTTATTATAAAGATAAAACAAGATGGTTCTTTGCTGTGCTTTGAAAACTTTAATACTGTGAATTTCAAACTATTAAAATTTTTGAATGGGCCTATTCATGACATTCAACCACAAGTGATGCCCTACCCTGAAGTCAGTAGTGAAAAAATCAAAGATATGAGATCCCTGTATAGTTTTTTATTTTGGATGTTTGATTGATCCTTTTCTCTCCTTCCCAGGCAGTGCCCATTCTAGTGAGTAGTATCTACAGGAGCAGAAGCAGGAGATCCAAGCAACAATTCAAATTCAGAAAATGTGAATTTAATCCTCCAGATTCCAAGTGGCAGGACACACTTCCTTCACCTCCTGTTGATGAGATGACCCCTCTTGAATATTTAAAAATTTTTTACTGATGAGACAATTGAATTGATTATGGAGCAGAAGAATGAGTATGCTAGGCAAAAACATGGAATAATTGAAGAGAAATATAACTCTGTAGAAATTGAGCAGATGATTGGAATCCTCCTTCACATGGGGATATATAAAATGCTATCCATCAGGCAATACTGGAGCTATACCAGTCGTTTTCCTCTCATAGCAGATGTGATGTCAAGAAATAGATTTTTTTCTGTCTTGAGAGATTTTCATGTAGCTGACAACAAACTTGTTATGAATTTGGGAGTAACCAAAAACAATTTTTCTAAATTAGGTTGTATCACTTTCTTGTTTAGTATCATTTTAAATGTTATTAAATTTTAGAGAAGTTTCTTCATGTAAAGTTTTCAAGTTAAGGGCATTTAAAGGAAGTTATTGGGGAGTTTAGGTTTTAATTATTCGTTTTCAAAGGAAGTAATATAATAGCCATTTATTTTATAATTCATTTTCATGTAGAGAATTGTAGTATAGTGAACTATTGTTTTCAGATGTGATATGAAGCATGTCAAGTCCCACAGTAGTCTAGTAAAACAAGATTGAGCTAGTTTCTCATTCTTTTGCTCCCTCTAACACTCACTTGATCTGTTCACTTTTCAATTATGGAATAGGTCTTCAGCGCAAGCCTGGAGGCAAATTGAGAGCTTTGATTTGCTAAAAGTTGCATAATTGATAGTTTGTAAAAAAGCTTCTGAACACCACATCCAACCTAGAGCAAGACCTGATCAGACAACAGGCAAAGACCTTATTACTCCTTGATCATGCTAGGAGCACAAACTGTTGTCATGGTTGTCAAGTTGATTATGTTTTGAAATGAGGTTATGATCAGTTGAAATTTTAAATAGGTGCTTATGCTGGGCAAAACATTTAACCCTTAAGACGACCCCAAGAAAAAAGTTTTTCCTCTATCCAGTGGAGTAGGTTGGCTAGACTGCCTGCAGGCTAGACATCTCTCTAGAAGAATGTCATGAGTCAACATTGACAATTAGTTATGCATTGACATTTGCCAGTCTTGTGTACAGTCTATTCTAAAACTGTTCTGTACTGTCGGGTCATCTGTACCCCCACACGCATACTCACATTACCTTCTCTTTATACACGGTTGGGTCACTTATACCCCTGCACGCATACTTGTGTAAATTTTTATTATACATACAAATTAAGCTTTTTATGCTCATTCTTCCATTTATAGATTGTAAATAACTTGATAGATTGCAAGTAACAGTTTTCGTAAGTGAATGTTCATTTCCCTGTTGACAAAACTGATTTTACTCAAAAATGAGTTGTGAATATCTGCAAGAATCTGAGATCAGAAGGTTTTTACTTGAGACAGAAAAAGATGAGGAATTTCTTGAAGGCAATAATTCTGATTCAGATCATGATGAAGTTGACCATGTGAGTGCATCTGACCACAACATGGACACTGAAGCTGATATCAGCTGTGATAACACAGATGATGATCCGGATTTTGACCCAGGGACTCAAATTAGTGATTCTGATTCTGATATTTCCCAAAAAATTGATGATGAGCAGCTTCTTCCATGCCCAGATGGTGAATTTTACTCTGATATTGTAGCAATTGCACCACCACCACCAGCTAATGAAGAGCCTGAGAATAATGTGATAGTTGATGATGTTGAACTTGTAATTGAAGACCATGTGAGAGAGATTATAGAAGAAGTTGTCTGTGGGGCTGGAAATTCTGGACAAGACTTTGTTGGAAAAGATAAAAAGACACTATGGAAGAAAGAACCTATTGTTGCAGCTACTGCTAAAACTCGACCTACAAATATAATCAGGCACCTACCTGGCCCAAGAAATGCAGGCAAGCATGCCAAAACACCCTTAGAATGTTTCTCTCTCATGGTTGATGACAACATGTTGGAAATAATTGTGACTAGCACAAATATTTATATTGAACAGAGACCACGAATTGCATCAAGAGAAAGAGATAGAAAACCTACAGACATGATTGAAATCAAAGCTTTTTTGGGTTTACTACTCTTGGCAGGAGTCATGAGATCTGGGCACCAGAACCTATCAGAATTATGGGGTAGAGATGGATTTGGAATTGAAGTATTTTATTCAACAATGAGTTTGAGAAGATTTCACTTTTTGTTACAGTCAATAAGATTTGACAGCATAATCGATCAGGCTTCTAGGAGGGCTATTGATAAACTGGCGGCCTTCAGAGAGTTGATTGAAAAATTCAACAACAATTGTAAAGAGAACTATGCCCCATGTGCTTTTATGACAATTGATGAACAGTTAGTTCCATTTCGGGGTAGGTGCTCATTCAGGCAATTTATGAACAGCAAACCAGCTAAGTATGGAATAAAAATCTTCACTATCACAGATGCAAAAATGTTCTATGTGCTCAAAATGTAGGTCTATGTTGTGGGAAACCAACCAGAGAACAGCATATTCCAACAGTCCAACAAACCACAAGATGTAGTTTTATGACTTGCAAACACAATTGAGAAAACAGGTAGGAACATTACTGCAGACAACTGGTTTTCCAGTATTCCATTAGTGAAAGAGCTAGCTCAATGAGGGTTGACATATGTGGGTACAGTACGACAAGACAAATGAGAGCTTCCACCTGAGCTTGTTTCAAAGGATCAAGTTCCTCAATCAAGCATTTTTGTCTTCAGAGAAGAAATAACTTTGGTTTCATTCCAAAAAAAAACATAGTGTAGTGCTCATCTCCTCCATGCACTTTGATAATTCAATTGACCCCGATTCTCATGAGAAGTTGAAGCCAGATATGATAAGTTTCTACAATCATACCAAGTCTGGTGTTGATGTTGTAGATGAAAAATGTGGAACATATTCAACTTTGAGGAGATGTCAAAGATGGCCACTTGTTCTATTCTATCGCCTATTGGACATTGCAGGAATAAATAGTCAAGTTATATTTTTGAGTCAAGGAAAAGGAGCAATCAAAAGACGGATTTTCTTGAAAGAGATTGGTTTGGAGTTGGTGAAAGCTGAAGTTGCAAGAAGAGCAACATTGACATCTATTCCCAAGGTGCTTAGAGAATCAATACACAAGGTTGCAAAGGTGAAAGAGGTACATCAACCAGCTGCTACAGCTGCACTCAATCTCAATCAACCAGCAAGTTCAAGAGTGAGGTGTGTTATTTGTCCTCGTGTAAAAGACACAAAAACAACACAGAAATGTTCAAAGTGCCTGTGTCCAATGTGCTTATCCCACATGGACACATTTTGCAATGACTGTCAAAACACAAACCAAGAAGATGAAACTTTTACTGACTCTGAGTAACTTTTCTAAACATCACAAACTCTGACTCCCAGTTTTTTTCATATAAATTGTTCAAGGTTCCCTACAAATTATAATTTAGCGACAGTGTGTAACTCTGAGTAACTTTTCTAAACAACACAAACTCTTTCTCTTGGTGTTTTTTTTTTCATATAAATTGCTCAAGGTTCTCTACAAATTATAATTTAGTGATTGTGTGAATATAGTGGTTGGTATTTCTTATAACTGTGTACTTTTCCTGTCTTCTACCAATGTATGATCGCCACTGTGAACTCTACCAGACCAGAGATTATTATAGGTATGGTACTTGTATAATTCACTAGCTATATATAAGTATAGAGATAATACTTGAAAATTTTATTAGAGGTATAATTGAAAATCACCCTCCACATACTCACAGATTTACTCCTTCTTATACAGATACATACTCTTGCATGAATAAGAGATGAAAAAAGCTGGAATAATATGATACAAGCAAGCTAAAATAATGTTTTTCATATTGGGGGCCTAAACGACCCCATGCACCTACTCATGTAACTAAATAGGGGACGCACACTTAAAGGTTAAATTTATTAGTTTAATTATGTGATTGAAAGAAAGTTTAGTTTTGGAAACCTCCACTTGTCTTTAGTTTGTATTTGTTTGTTTAGTTAGCGATAACCTATAATGTACATCACTGCTTTATAAGGTAACAACTATTTTTTAAATATGTAATACTTTATTAGACTTTCGGCTACCAATCAATGAATCTGTGATTTGATAGGAATATGTGTATTGATCAATTGATGTGAATCTAAGTTTAGGTTACACAAATTTATATTTCTGTGTTATTGTTAGCAATATTGTTAACAATATTAGCAATTGTTTGTTATAATCCATATCCATAAGAATAGACTTTGAGAAATTTAAGATAGAAAAGGAATAGTTCAGATAATTCAATTTAGGTAGAAAGTCAGTAGTAAAGTTAGCTTACCATTAATTTCAATGTGATATTAATCTTTGATAAAACCTATTAAATAAATGATGTAACTAAGTAACTCAACTTCCTAGTTTCTGTAATGAAATGAGGGGTTCAAAGCCAGAGTGAACCAAGTCCATTTTTTTCATTATTTATTTTATCACTCCAAAAGGTGTATTATATTGAACTCTATTCAGAGCCAAAACAGATCAAGTCCATAGTTCTTCTTTCACTCAATAGAGTGCATCAAAAATCGCCCATGCATACAAATCTGCTATTGCTTCCCAGGCAGACTGAACCAAGTCCAATCTGTTCAATTCATTGGTTATGTTATGGAATGCTGATGCTGTGCTTGGATCAGAGAAAGGTATTTCGTGATTATTCCATAGAATAATGTCATCTGATGAAGATTATATTCCTAGTTCACCACCAGTGGCATCAGAAGAAAATAATATTGGTAAGTAAATTGCATTTATTTCTTTTTAGTTTGTAACCTGGATCCTACATGCTATGTTATTGAACTAGCCTATTTCCTGATTTAGTTTTTTGTCTATGATATCAAGTGTTAGGCCTACTGTAGTACTCAATCTAATTAAGTAATACATGTTTGAACTATTTAAGATTAGTGGGCAAACATTAACACACATACAAGGTCAATGAACCTTGATATAGACTAGGCTGTTCTGTAAGAGTATGTCAGGTTGATAGTTCTTACAAACATCTCATCTAGTACCTATTGGAATGATGAATTGATTGTTTATCTTGATCAATATGTTTGAATAGAGGGGATGTTGCCTGTTTTCTTGTCTTTATTATGACATTATTCCATAAAAACGTTTAGCAGTGGGAATTTCATCTTTGTTATTAATTTTACAGCAGCTGAGATCCGAGTTGGTCTCCCACAAAATATTGAATGAACAGGAATCATCATTGTTAGTGTCAGCTATAATAGTCATCCCAGAAAAAATTAAACCATGAATGATAAGAAATGCTTTGTGAAAATTGAGAAAAAATGTGATTTTTCTTTTATTATATTGATATCATTCAAATAGTCTCAGTTCATATCTTTAAGAAAATCAAGATAGTTTGTCTAACTTCTAGTACCGGTATTCAAATGCTCATTTATTCATTCAAATTGAACTAATCAGATTTGGTGTTTTGTTTGTTTCAGACAGGAGAGAAGAAGATGAAGCCCCACAACAGCCCAGCCCATCTATTTTTTTTTTTTTTTGAGGATGAAGCCCACATAGGTCTGAGACCTGTGCGTGGGTAATGAGTTGGATGATGGTGATTTATGAGTTGGACCTACAGTTTTAGGTGGGTTCTGAACCACCGGGAAGTGATTTTCAGCATTGAACCCTCAAGAGGACAGAAAAGACCAAGAGATGAAAACAACTGGAAGAAGAACATCAGAAAACAGCTCAGAAACCAGGGCAAAAGCTACCCCACATCATCCACAGGAGCTATTGTACCAGATAAGACATTTCCATTAAATTTTGATTGTCAATGCAAATGATGTTGTAGTGAGAAAATTGGCAATGATGTAGGGAAATCTTTGTTTGAATCATTTTGGGTAATGGGAGATTTCTCAAGCAAAATGTTTACCTTCATGGCCTTGTGCAATTGAAAAAACCAGTTAGGTCCCATAAACGATGTGGTGGGGGAGTACCCAAATCTGTCATATATGAATATAATTTTAGATTGACAAACAACACTGTTTAATATGTCCAATTTACAAGAAAGGTGACAGTATGTTATGCAAGAACTACAGAGGAATCACATTACTGAGTGTGAAATATAAGATTTTCTCTGGCATATTATGTGCTTGACTTAGCCCTTTCATCAAAAGCATTGGGGACTATCAGGGTGGATTCAGGGAAGGAAGAGGAACGATTGATCAAATTTTTATGGTGAGACAAATAATGGAAAAGTTTTATGAACATGATATCAACCTTCACTTCTTATTTATTGATTTTCAATGAGCTTTTGATAGTCTGAAGAGAGTAGAAGTATACAGGGCACTGGAAGATGTTGGAGTGCCGCCCAAGATTGTCAGACTGGTGAAGATGACTATGAACAGGATGCATGGTAGAGTAAAGATCTGGGGGAGGCTAAGCAAGCCATTTGCATTCAATGCTGGTGTGAAGCAAGGAGATGGACTCTCATCTGCTCTGTTCATAATTGCCCTGCATAAAGTTCTCAAGGATTCTGTAGGTAGAGGAAATGTATTCCACAGAATGAGACAGGTGTTTGCATATGCAGATGATGTGGTGGTGGTAGCCAGGAGCATTTCTTCTCTAAAAGAAACATACTGAGAAATAGAGAGGAGGGCTGAGAAGCTTGGTTTAATGATTAATGATAGCAAGTCAAAGTATATGGTAATGTCAACTTCACCATTGTGAAGAATGCCAAGATATTTACAGATTGGTAACAAGAGGATTGGACAAGTAAAGGCATTCAGCTATCTGGGAGTGATGGTTAGCTTTGACAACAGCATGAAGACTGCCATGGAGGAGAGAATTAAATCAGGCAATAAAGCATATGGTGCCAACATCAGGATGCTCAAAAGTAAAGTTTTGACTAGGGCAACTAAACTTAATATATATAAAATCCTCATACGACCAGTGGTTGCTTATGCCTGTGAAACGTGGACATTGACAGAGAGGGATTGCAATAGGCTATTGGTTTTTGAGAGACATGTCCTGAGGAAGATATATGTCCCAGTAAGAGAGGGAGATGAATGGAGAATACGAACTAACAATGAACTGGATCAGTTGAGTAGGCTTGAAAACATTGTTAGGTTTGTGAGAGCGCAAAGATTATGCTGGAGAGGACACCTGGAAAGATTGAATGAAGGAAGAGAAGTGAGGGTGATTATGAGAGAGAAGCTGCATAGTAGGAGAAGGAAAGGAAGGCCAAGGAACAGATGGGAGGATGGAGTGACTGCCAATCTTGCTGTGTTGGGATGGAGAGAGAAAATGAAGGACAGATGGGTGTGGAGAGTGATTGTGAGGGAGGCCAAGGCTCACAAAGGGCTGTAGCGCCATGGAAGTAAGTAAGTAAACAACACTGTTTCTGTATGCAAACAATATTTCCTAGCTATTTTGAAGATCAGTTGGGGTAGGCTATATAGATGTTTGAGCAAAGAAGAGTTCTCAGCAGTAACAGATTCAAGAGGTCGACACACTCCTGCCAATAAGCTTGATATCTCAGGTATAATGAAGCATATCAAGTCTTTTCCAGCTTACCAAAGTCATTATTCAAGGAAAGATAATCCTAATCGTATTTGCACCCTGATTTGACCATCAGAAAGATGTACCAGATGTATGTTGAAAAATGTAATTCAGAAGGTCAAGTTCCATTGAAGGAGAAACTATACTACAAAGTCTTCTCTACTAAATTCAATCTACATTTCAAACACCCCAGTACTGATACTTGCAAACTTTGTGATGAATTGCAGATGCAAATTGTACATGAAAATGATGAACATAGGAAACAATCACTCATTGCAAAAAAAGAACTACATTTGAGAAAAGCAGAACAAGCAAGAAATTTGCTTAAATCAGACCAGGAAAAAGCGTCTGCAGATATTTATACCTGCACTTTTGATTTGCAGAAAGCCCTACCATTTCCCAAGGTCTCTACTTCTGTAGCTTATTATAAAAGAAATCTCTATATTTACAACTTTGGTGTGCATTCGTTCAATGAAAATACAGGTTACATGTACACCTGGGATGAAGTTCAAGGGGGCAGAGGTTCTCAAGATATTGCTACTATGGTTAGGGAACATGTTGTAGACAATGCTGCAACACACAAGCACATTATAATGTATTCTGATGCATGCACAAGACAAAACCGCGACATCAAAATGGCACTCACATTATTGAAACTTGTACACACAAATGAAATAGAATCAAATATCATTGATCATAAGTTTTTAATCTCTGGACATTCATTTCTCCCCAATGACAATCAATTTGGGATTATAGAGGTCAGGGGTAAAAAAAAGAGAACATTTATTCCCCAGCAGATTGGGTTGATATAATAAAAAATGCAAAGAAGAAGGCCCCCCCTTTCAAAGTTTTTGAAATGAAAAATACAGATTTCCTCTCTACTAAAGCACTGGTAGAATCCATCACCAATAGAAAAAAGACATCCACAATGAGCCTATCAACTGGTTACACATCAGGTGGTTGAGAGTAGAGAGAGGTGAGCCCTTCATTCTGAAATTTAAAGAGACTCTCAATGAGGAAATACCCTTTCAGAGAGATAGATTTGAGGAAGTCAGGCAGGGGAAGGAATTTACTCTCTTTGGCAAATGTATTCCACCCACCTCTATCATCATAAAATTGCAATGAATAAGAAGAAGGACATGATGGATTTGTTGCCTTACATACCACCAATCCATCATTCATACTTCAAAAATCTACCAGTAGATACAAATACATACAGCAATGATAATGCTCCAGAAGAAGCAGGAAATGATGAATTTTTTATGACAATTAATATTTTTGTAATCCTGATTTTGCATTTTTCAAGTCAATTTGAATATTTTGTAATATGAGTATGAATAATAATCAAATCTCATTTAAAATACAAAGTATGTGACATGAAATGACCCAACTATCATCTTGTGATTTTGTTCACAGCCATAATGAACCAAGTCCAAATTTTATCAAAAAAAAGTTCATAAAATTTGAATTTTTCACCAAAATAAAATAAAAACTGATTTTATACATGACTTAACTTATCTTTATTCAAGTTCATTCTGAAAAGATGAAAGTTTTGCCCCACAGAATTAATTTGACACTGAAACATTAAACCACTCTTTTTGGAAAAATTAAAAAATGGACTTGGTTCACTCTGGCTTTGAACCCTTTGAATTTAATTAATGTCTGTTATTTTTGAACACCATGATATATAATGAACAATAATACTTGTAAACAAGAGGTTAGATTTGTTTAGTTTTTTAAATTAGTAGGAGTATGAATGTGTTAAAAATGCATAGTTAAGCAACATGAATGTTTGAGATTTGTGGTTGTGAAATTAATTAGGACATGGTAATCTTCATTTCAAAATAAAAGGTTTGTTTCATTATGGAATAGGGAATTACAAAATTTGAAATTTCAGTGGTTTGAGTATTGAGGAGAATTCAACTATGGACAGAGTTTGAGTATTTGGGAGAATTCCTGAATTGGACAGAATCTCATGATCAAGGGCCAGTCATAACCAGAGACAGGTCAACCCTTTTGCATCCAATTGACAAGTTTCCTAGATTCAGCAACAATTGGACATCAACTGAGTATTTTTTCTTGGAGTAATAAAGATTATTGAATGAGGTAACATATTTTTTGTTACACTTGATAGAAAGTAGTACTTTCCATAGATTTGTCACATATAGAAAGTGCCTCTTTACCATACTAGATTGGAAAAATCAGCTGACAAATAGGGCCTTATAGCCATACAAGATAGGAAAAAACAGATGGCATGTGGAATAGTATATTACGTTACTAGGCTGGAAAATGACGTTTTGCCGGTCGAGCATATGATAGTTAATGCACGAGGTGCAGCTGAGTGCAGAAACGTGAATATGCGAGAACCGGCAAAAGTTTACAGCCCTGTAATGTACGATATTTTTTGTTACACTTGATAGAAAGGCAAGATACAAGCAGCTGGATAATATGCGAGACATTCAAAAGTATTCAAGACAAGCAAATCAGCTGCTTTATTTAGATTCAGAATTTGATGGGCGAATTCCCAGATATAAACCAAAATAATGATAGCCTAGTGCAATCAGCTGGATAATATTCGAGACAGGTATTGAGTCATAGGTAATGAGTAATGTAATGAGTTGACTATATATATATATATATACACATATAATATATATATGTGAGTCAATGGAAAATTTTTGCCACACACCATATGTTTTTTCCTATCTTGTAGGGCTATAAGGCCTCTATTTGTCAGCTGATTTTTCCAATCTAGTACAAAAAAGAGGCACTTTCCATTAGTGTCAAATCTATGGAAAGTAGCTACTTTCTATCAAGTGTAACAAAAAAAATTTTCCATTGACACACATATATATATTATATGTATAGATATAGTCAACTCATTACATTACTCAATACCTGTCTCAAATATTATCCAGCTGATTGCACTAGGATTTAAATTTTAATGGTTTATTATATTATGGGAATTCGCCCATCAAATTCTGAATCTAAATAAAGCATCTGATTCAATAATAATTGTCTTGAATACTTTTGAATGTCTCACATAATTATTATCCAGCTGATTGGAGCATGCCTTCCCATCAAGTGTAACAAAAAATATTGTACATTACACATCTGTAAACTTTTGCTGGTTCTCACATATTCACATTTCTGCACTCGGCTGCGCCTCTACTAATAAACTATCATATGCTCGACCAGCAAAACGTTACTTTCCAGCCTAGTAAAGTAATATACTATATTGTATGTCATTCATCGACTGAAGTGTGTGCAACAAATCATGGCCATTTAGTAATTTAGTGAAATAAAAGAAAATGTTGGTATAATTTTCAGTTAAATTAATCATTGAAATGCGCAATAGTTTTAAATACATTTTTTTGAGATATTGAAACACTTTGCAATCTATTCATTGTTCCATGGAAATGATTCAATAAGAACAGTTTCCCAAATCCAACTAGAACTATCCTTGATAGAATAGTTTGATGCCAGAGTTCCATTGCCCTCTACAATAGGATTTGAGTTATTAGTAGCACTTGCATTGTTATATTCATCAGCAATTGAATGATTCCATACATCTTCCTTAAAATATTTATCATGAGTTTGTGTGTATCTAGCTATCCTCATAGGTCCAGTTCTAGTTTGGGAAGAGGATTCTGCTGGTGATCTGCCAACATTTCTTGGGTGCATTAGCATTTTTTGATTGTATTAAGTAACATTAAGGATTGAAATGTATATTTGTTCAGATTTGGTTATTTATGAGTTAATTTAATGAATTGTAATTATATTTTCAAGTGGTTGTTTCCTAAAATTGTGCTTCATTTGGCTTGATAACTTGGTTCTTCTTGGTTTCACATGCATGGGTATTTAATGGTGTACAAACATGTAGAAAAGAAATGCTTTCCTTTCTCCATGTTTTGCCTCCTAAATTCTAGGTTGTTTGTGTTGCCCTAAATTTATTCTAAATTAAAAAAAAATTATGCAACAATTTGCTGCACCACTCTGCTATGCTCTACAAGAGCTCTTGATTAAACTCTGTTCAATATTAATAATTTGATAGCACAAAGCTACACCACTTTTCTTAAATCATTAGCTAACCTGACAAACCATTGTTGTTTGAAGTTTGAACTATGGAATGCTGATAATGTCTATGCAAAAACATGAGGAATAGTTAAGCCAATTGTGTTAAATAAGAGTAAAATTAATAGTAAAGGTAATATAAAGTGAATATTGAAACATATGATCTTGAAAAATTTTATAGTCTACAATGTTGTCATCAAAAATGAGGTCTCCAGTTAGGTACCCAATTATTAAGCCTACAAAGGTCGATTATTGGGATGTTAAATCTCAAGTTGAGGCATGTGTTGATCTAAATAAGTTGTTAGTAAAAAACCTGAATCCAGATTATTTGTCAAAGAATGAGTTAATTTTTGAGTTCAAAACATTAGGCATACCCAGTAGTATAACAAAGAATTCAAGTAATGATGAGTTGAGGGCTAAATACCATTTAGCAATTAAAGATTGTATCCTAAAATATGTAGAAAAGTATATTCTGCAGAAAATTGTGAAGAGGCTTATGGAGCAATTTTGAAACAGTTAGCTAATTTATATAAATATCTTGAGGAACTGCCAAAAGAAAAAGAAGTTGTAGATAAATGTGGGGTTATAAAAGGGATTAGTGAATATTTACATAAGGGATTAGTGAATATTGAACAGGATCACTCATTTATTAGAATATGCTAAAGAAGCCGTTAATGAAGATTTAGTGGGAAAGTTAGAAAAATTATTTGAAGATTTGAAACGAATTTATGATGTGATTTTGGCTGTACAGTGTGATATTACAAAATAAAACTGTAGATGGAATGGGAACATTCAAATTTGCTGCTAACATAATATATCAACCTTTGTGGTATATCAATTTATTGATCAATATTGATTTTCTTTGTAGTTTAGAAATGATAACTTGGTATCAAGATCAATTAAATATTTAAATAAATTAGATTGGATGAAGGTAAAAAAGAATATTTACAAACATGAATTATTGTCAAATAAATCATAATTTTTATTACAACTGAAAATACTTTGAATACATAACATAACCTTACTACTTTGAATATTTTGTATACTTTGAATACATGCTATCTTAACCTTAAAATATACATTTTAAATGAAAACTGTTTAAAGTTTAAATAATACATAGTAGAAAAATGTCAATTGTTATGGATTTCTTGATTTTAGTTTGTTTTATATATAATTACTTGATATAATGTGATAATAAAATAACTTTAAAGTTGTAAACTGGGCAACCTGATTTTGAGGTTGAATGAGGGATTCTGTCAAACAAATCTCTCTCTTTTGGCAGCCATTGTAAAGTTCGCATTTTGTTTTGGGAAACCTCTGTTTGATTTGGATATAAAATAATATTAATATGGTTTCAAGTGTTAGTTTTGTAAAGAATTTCAAGCTGCAACAGCCATTGTTTTTGTGCTCTCAGGCTTTAATCTGTAGCAGTAACAACTATGGCACAACAGCTGCCAGGTCAACCAACCATTCTCCATCATGCAGCCTTCAACACTTGTAGGGTTTCATTCCAAAGGTGACTTCTTAATATCTCCAAAAATGTCAAATTTTAGATTTTTACATAATTCTATGGTATTTCATATGTGAAATCTGAATTTGCTATTTATTTTTATCAAAACTGACTTTTTCCCATAGCAATAGCATGAATATTCATGAACATCACAGTTTTCAGCAAAACGTACTATTTCCATTGTCATTTTCCAAATGATTCTATACATAAATGACTAACTCCATTGAAAATACAAGATATTGAAACTGACTATCTCCATAATGTTCTGCTAGTATCAGCTGATGGTTTGATTCCAAAACAGACTATTTAAAAAACAAAAAAAAACAATCTAACCTCCAATCTCCAAGTGGTTTGTTAAATATCACATTGATAGTTTATTGTTGGAGAGTGTTTTCAACAAGATTTGTGTGAAAAATCATTAATATATTACCGGTATTGAAATAGTTTTTCAATCTATTGAACTAGTGTTTAAGTAGTGAAACTGGAGTTGCTGTACTGGTAGTCAATATTAGAAGTTTAAAGTGAGTTCAAACTGATAACAATTTTTCTCAATAGGCCTGCTATGGCTAACAATTTCATTATCTTTCAAATGATCAACTATTGTCAATTCTTGAAGATGATGAAGAAAACATCAATATAATTATTCTGAATGAATTCCCCCAAGAGCAAATTTGTAACTTGGTTCTGTGATTTTTTCTGATAAGAATGTTCTTGTTATTGAAAATGAACAAGCCTGCACATGGCAAACAGCTTCACATGGAAAACTTATGTCAAAGAGGTGAAGGTGTAGCTGTAGCTGTAGATGTAGGTGTAGGTCGGTATCATATGACAAGGAGGTCTATTGCGATACTTTTCTCTCACCACTCCCTTACAGTAAGAAGGGAACATTAAAAAATATGGCCCTAAATCACTATGAATACATTTTCAAACTTATCAATGACAGTACATACTTCCCTTTCAAACCATTTTGAATTATATTTCTTTTTTCATTCTCATTCATTTATCATAATCATGATGTAATTTTTGTTACAATGAAATAATACATTATTGGCGACATTAGAAAAGAACAAATTGGTTGCCATGGAAATTACCAGTAAACTTTAAGTCTAAAATGCACCCAAACTTCAAAAATTGGGATTAAATGAACTAAAACAGACAAAATATCATATTGTAGTTTGATTCCTGATTTGATTCTTTCATTCCTGATTGATAAGGAATTTAAGAAGTTATTTTAAAAGTAGAATAAGCCACAAAAATATAAAATTGTCTATTCATATTCACATCTTGAATGTCTCAAAACGGGATTGGTCTCACTTTTGATAAAAGAATCAGTATTGAGTGTTTGTGGTGGTGTTGAATGGGCCAATCACAAAAAAGCATCGCACTAGTCATCAAGCTAAAATCAAACAAGTTTGTTTTTCAAAAGCATCCAGCTAGGCCTGCATCTAAACCTGCATCTAGACCCACACATCGACCTGCTCATTATAAGAGTGCACATAAGAGATAATGTGTTTGTTCTTCCTGGTGGTGTCATCGACCTACACCTGCACCTACATCTACACCTTCATCTCTTTGACATAAGTGTACCCTTAGTCTTCAATGAACAATCAACAACAAACATCAATGAACAGTCAACAACGAACGTTATTGAAAACGAACAATCAAAATTACACTCAAATGAATTGATACAAACAAGTGACAATGTAAGTGTAGTTGATTGTGATGGGTGTATTGAAAACGAACAATCAAGCGAACTGATACAAACAAGTGACAATGAGAGTATAGTTGATAGTGATGAGGATTATGTGGATGATCCTGAAATGATTGATACCATAACACAAGTGGAAGGAGGCAGAAAAAGGAAATGTGGTAATAAGAAGGAATTGAGTAAGAAGGTAAGAAATAGTTCTGTAGGGAAAGCTTGGAAAATAGCTTGTAATCATGGACCAGACAGCAAGATTTGTGAGGTCTTGAATGATATAAGTATGGAGACCTCAACATTCATCAAGCATTGTGGACTGTATAATCAAACCAAAGGTAAATTATTTAATTTTAGAACCAGTCAAAACCTACACTTATCCATATCAAACTTGCACATTATTCACACCACAAAGTTTACAAGAAGTCTACAATGGGCCCCCACTCATCAGCAACGAGCAACATGGATAGTGGTGAGTGATAGCTATTACAATACATTACTCCAAAATTTGAATTAACCTCTCTTTCTCCTCCTCATATGGTCCTCCACTTCATAAGCCTTACTCTTATCAGAGTTTTACTCCTCCTCCTTTTACCCTCTCTTACACTACACATTATCAATGTCAAATCTACCCTAACTCAAAACATAATTTCAGACACTAACATATCATAGAGTTTCATAAAGTATCATAGATGAAAATAAAGATAATGCATGGTATGTGAATTAAAAGTTAATAATTATTACATGATTATTACTACACCAATATCCTTTATATTAATATTTATGTGTTTGATTTTTTTAATAATGGAAGATAAATGTAGAGAAGTGAGTGCTCAAGGTTAGTATATAGGAGGTTGCCTTGATCCGGCTGTCATATGCGCATGAGCTGGCATCTGTGACATCACCCTCTGACCTGTGGATGGGTGAACTGTATTGATGCCTATACAGCACACTAAGTCACAAATACCTATCAGATATGTAACTATGTGATCCAAAATGTATGCATCAAATGATAGTTTTCAGATAGGTCCCAGCTACATCTCTTCATAACCGGTTTTCTTCAGATCCAGTCATACATGCCAAGACATATCTGATAAGTATCCATGAAACCTACCCACAATGCACTTAGTCTGCACATGCGCCTTGGCAAGTATTTGTGGGTAACGTCTAGAAGGACTCATCACTCGTCTTCTCAACAGCCATTGTTGTAAACAATAATCATCAATTTTGACCTGTTTTGGTGGCTTTTCTGATGTTTGTGTGACATTTTTACCATCCTTTTAAGTGTGGCCAATGCTTTTAAAGTTTTGTAATTTGAAGAGAATTTTTAGAAAGCATCAAAATTTCAGTATTATTTTCATTTTAGTATTGATTGTCTCATCTGTTGATTGTTTTTCTAGCATGAATAAGATAAATTTTACAAAAATGTACAGCACTAGTCTGAACAAAATATCATAAGATCAATGCTGAGGATACCGTATCTACCGAATTTTAATGTTGTTTTAGCAAGCTTAACTGTCATTAATTTGCTAATAATCTAGAATAATAATGATTTGAGATTGTGAGCACCCCCCATCTGTTACAAAGTTACCAGTAACTATTGAGCCGAGATGAAGAAAAATTAAAAAGAAAAAGTTCTTTAAAACTTATTATATTTTCAGAACTTATTATAATTATTTTGAGATTGAAAACTTGACAACGCCTCCAAAGTGCACTTTATCTAATGTTGAAGAGGCTCTGGTTTGGGGGGTTGTAAATTACTACTTATACAGTACTAATTGAATTTGCCAATGCTTGTTCACATCCCAAAGATGTGACTGATTACTCTTATTATTATCAATGCCCTACTGGTTTAATTGTAATTTTTATTGTTTCAGACTTCAAAGCAGAGGTTTTGAGTAAACTAAATACTCTTCTGTTTAAAGTTCAAATGATTGAAGCGAAACTTGATGAACGTTCACTTGCAATGAAGGAAAATACATCATTATTAATAACCGACCCAGAAGAGATTGCCAGATTTCCAATCACAACTGGAAGTCAATTGATTGACTTTAATCAAAATTTTGATCATGAGATTCTCAAAAAATGTGTAAGTTGAATAATCTTTTCAAATTTCACTTTTCATTCAACAAAGAATCAAGTTTTAATTCAACAAATTCAGATTTTATAATGCAGTAGCGTCGTCCTGTTGTATTTGCTATATTCTACAACCTAACCGAAAAGAAGGAGGTTGATAACGCTTTTTATCCACTAAGCTAAAGCTGTTCCTAATGCCTAAAGGTTGGCTGTGCTGTTTTTAATCTAAAATTTGCAGACGAGATACGTTTAAAGGGGTGGATGCAACAAATATTTTCTGTGTTAGATGTGAGCATCCTCAACGGCGGCTTGCGTTGCGAAACATTCTGTTGAACATTATTATCATCATCATTGATATTAAATTGGAATTTACTGTTATCAACTAGAGCCTTTGTTCTGGATACATCCGTAGCCAATGAGATAATCTTTAATCAGACCTTCAAATAAAATCATATTACTTATATTGTGATTACAAAACAAATCTTACAGTAACTTAACAATTCAGAATAATATTAAATCCTATAATATTTCTGACCCTATCCTGTATCCTCTCTGATCAGGGGCTTCCCATTTTATACCCAGACTGTGATAGCCCTCTCGGCAAATATTCCTTTCTAATATAGATCAATGTTCCTTGAAATTTGTTGAAATAATACAAATTTTTAATATTCTGAATCTAAGAAAAATAGAAATAATATTCGAAAATGGAGGTTAAGCTAGATGAGATCTTACAGAAACTTAATAAATTAGACTGTTTGGAAAGTAAAATAGACTACATAAGTAGCAGATTCAACAATGAATTGGAAGTTTTAAAACAGGAAGTTAATGAAATGAAGGCTCAGATTAACTTGGATAACAAAAGAAAAGAAAAACAAGATAAGAATAAAAGTGTGATAGTTTTTGGTTTAAATACCACAAAACTATATATAATGTTGAGGGAGGAAATCATGGAATTCCTGACTTATCTAGATGTGGATGCAAGGAATCAAGACATTGAAAATATAATAAAAAATTGGATCAGAAGAAAGCAGATAGACCAATCAAAGTTGTATTTAACAAGTTAGTTCGAAGTTACTGACAATTGAGCAAACTGACAAATTTACTTAAACAGAATTTATTAATTTCGAATTCCTTTAATTGCTATTAGTTTATACTGAAGACTTCCGCAATGGCGGATATTGACAACAGTATTTAATAGCTGATGGAAATCGATGAATGCTACTGTACAATGCTTCGATTCCCGGTGGTGACTGATATTTTTGTACAGTAGCATTCATCGATTTCCATCAGCTATTAAATACTGTTGTCAATATCCGCCATTGTGGAAGTCTTCAGTATAAACTAATAGCAATTAAAGGAATTCGAAATTAATAAATTCTGTTGTATTTAATTCAATATGGATGAGGAACGAAGTTCTTAGAAAGAAGGCTCAACTTAATAGAGAAAAAGATTAGCCACATTAAAATAAAAGAAGACCTAGACGCTCAAACAAGGGCAAGCAGGAAAGAGCTTTTTCCTTTCCTATTGAAATACAAGAAACAAGGAAAAAGAGCCATCATCAAGAAAGATAAACTGCTTATTGAAGGCGTCCTGCACAGTTTGGATGATCTGAAACAAAGTAGTTCAGCAAGTCAAAAAAGACCACGAAATGGAAATAATTACCCTGGAGAGAATAATAACGAGGGTAAGATTGTGCAGATTGAAAATAAAAATAGGCCTGGTAAGAAACACCGCACCAACAAGGAGAAATATCTTGTGAGACAGGATAAAAATCAAGAGGGGGAAGAGGAAAAGAGTGAGGAAAATGATATCAGAAAGGAACAATAGCAATCACGGTTAGAACGAATAACAATGAACAAAGAAAATCGGAAACTAATAAGGAGCATAGAATTTCAGACGAAAATCATACATCCAAAAATTGAACAACATAACAATATAAAAATCATAACTTATAACTGCAGAACTCTTAGAGACAATGAAAGAATAGAACAACTCATAGAAGAGCTCAAGAATACTGATTGGAACATTGTGGAACTAGCAGAGGTTAGGAGAGATGGAGAGCAATGTTTGAGCCTAGATAATGATAATACTATACTATATTTGAATGGCAATGGTCCAACAGGAGGTACAGGATTTTTAGTATACAATGCGCCAAAGAAGAAAATTAAATGCTTCAAGCAATATACTCACAGAATATCAGTAATGATTTGGAAGCTTAGAGAAGGAATTGGTAGAATTAAGATTATACAAGTCTATGCAACAACATCAAATTCAACTGACGAAGAGATTGAGGAATTCTATGAAGAACTAGATGATGCCCTAGAGAAGGATATATGCAGGTACAATATAATAATGGGAGCTATGAACGCAAAAATAGGAAAGAATCGCGGTGAGAAATGTGTTAGAAAATACGGATATGGCGAGAGAAATGAGAGAGGGGAAAGACTAGTTGAGTTTGTAGATGGGAAAAATATGTATTTACTGAACTCCTTCTTCCAGAAGAATGAATCAAGAAAGTGGACTTGGTTGAGTCCAGATGGAGAAACAAAAAATGAGATTGACTTCTTCATAATAGACAAAAAATCGATTGTACAAGATGTGGATATAGAGGATGATGTGAATATAGGAAGTGACCATAGACCAATAGAAATTAATATAAAAATCAAAGAAAAAAGAAAAGTATTCAATAAGAAGGTCCGCCCCAGATTGAGTACAGAGGTGCTGAAAATGAAAGCATTTGAAGAGAAACTAGAAGGAAATTTGGCTCTTGGAATGGACACCGACTGCTCGGATATGGAAAACATATCAAATAAATTATCTAATATTATTAAAATTGCAAGTGACACCTTAAACGGCAGGGAAGAAAACAAAAGACATCCAATTCCAAGAGAGATAAGCAAATTATTAGAAAGAAGGAGATTGAAGACGTTTGCTAGAGATAGAATTGAATTCACTGAGATTTCGAAATTAATTGGAAGACACAATCAAATCAAGAGGAAGTATTAAACAAACAACAAGAAGACAACAATATAATGATCTCGATGGAAAATAAAAATGGTGAGGAAGAGAGGGAGGTGGAAGGAATACTCAGGATAATATGTAACTACTACAAAAAATGATATAGTATGGATGGGCCTGAAATAGGCCCATCAGCAGAGTGCGATAGGAGAGACGAACAGCCAGATGAAGCTGCTCAAAAGGAGAGTTGCCCTCCAATCCTGGAAAGCGGTGAGAGTATTAAATAAATTAAAAGACGGCAAAGCAGGAGGACCTGACAGGGTTACAAATGAGGAAATAAAAGCTGGAGGAAGAGTAGTAGTTAATATACTAGTCAAGTTGTTTAATATTTGTCTGAGAAATAGAAGAGTTCCAGAGCTATGGTTAAAGGCTAACCTGATACTATTGTTTAAGAAGGGAGACAGAAAAGAAGTTAAGAATTATTGCCCGATAAGTCTCCTTTGTACAATCTATAAAGTATTCATGGCAGTCATAACATATAGAATAGAAAAATATCTAGATGCAGCAACACAGAATGATCAGACAGGATTCAAGAGAAATTTTTCCACACTTGACAATATTTTAGTACTGCTGGAATTAATAAGAAAGTCAAGGGAATATAACTTTCAAATGGTATTATTATTCATCAATTTTGAAAAAGCATTCGATAGTGTAACTACTAATTCTATTATGTGTACTTTAGCTGGCCTTGGCGTAGAGGACGACTAATTTTTAAAAATTTTACAAATTTTTAAATACATATATAAAAATATGTCATTGGAATGTTCTGTAAGAGGAGAGAGTATGGAGATATGTGTGAGATGAGGCTTGAGACAAGGTGACATTCCATCAGCCAAAATATTTAATGCCGTTCTAGAAACAGCCTTTAAAAATTTAGAATGGCAAGATAAGGGTATAAATATCAATGGTAAGAGGCTGTTTAAAATTTGCTGACGATATTGTGCTTATAGGAAGAAGTGCTAATGAAGTTAGAAATATGTTGGAGGAACTGTTGGAGGAAACTAAACAAATAGGCCTACAAGTCAATTTTGAAAAGTCAAAGGTTATGAGCTTCAATTGCCAAGAAGACTGAACACTTCATTTGAGTCAAGGAAGAACCATTGAGAATGTCAACAGCTTCATATACTTGGGGCAAAGAATTGGAAAAGACGGTCAATGGGGAGAAATCACAAGAAGAGTTGCTTTGGGATGGTCAATGTTCAAAAAACTCAACCATCTTTTCCGTTCCACAGTAGCAATGGAAAACAAAAGAAGATTGTTTCAGATGTGTATCATCCCAGTTATGTTGTATGGCTGCAAAACATGGACCTTGACAGAGAAAATTATCAAGAAAATGAGAACCAGTATGAGAGCAATGCAAAGAATAATGCTTGTAGTAACAAGGAGAGACAGGAAGACAAAACTATGGGTTACAAAGGAGACAATAGTAGATGATATAGGACGAATAATAGTAGAACGGAAATGGAACTGGGCAGGACATATAGTGAGACCGAAGGACAACAGATGGGCAAAGAATATAATATACTGGTACCCACGGACACTGAAGAGGAGCAGAGGGCGACCAACCAACAGATGGGACAAGGAGTTCAGAAAAATCTGTGGTGGAGCAACATGGTAGAGGGTAGCGCAGGAGAGAACGGAATGGGAGAGGATGAAGAATGTATACGGTGGTGTTTAGCTCTATAAAGATTAGATTGTATAAAAATAATAATAGTAATAATGCTTGTATAGGTTGGAAAGCTGACAATCAACAAACCTCTTAGAGGTAACCTCAGCAGATGCTGATTTGCAAAAAATGTAAATTTATGAACATACAAAATATAACGGAAATTGTGTGGCACGATAGGCAACTGCCTAGGGGCCGCAGGTCTTAGGGGACCGCAAACCAAAAAATTAAAAAAAGAAAAGGTTTTACTCGAGTTCATAATAATTAAGTTTATTTAAAATGAGTTGCATAATGTTCAGGGAATATGACATAGACAGACTGAAAGCATAAAAACAACTCAATAAACAAACTGATTATTGATGACAGCTATTATTTTTATAGTCTGTGGGCACTGTTGTGCACACGCTTGTGGTGTGTGCACTCCTTGCAGTGTGCGTGCAGAGCTGCAACTGCCTTTGTCTCAGACAGCTGACAGTACAAGGAGCGAGCCAGGCCCGTGCTGGACCCCTTGTTAGGGCGGTGGACAGCCATGGCCAGAGGGCGCCAGCAAAATGCAGAGGAAGGACTAACTATGGAGGGGGGGGGGGGGGGTTCAGGAATATGATAATCATCAAGTGTTAATTGCACAAGAGGAAAGTAACAAAAAACAAATATGTTCACAAATGTAATGTTCTTTGATTGAATTTACAAACAAACCTGAAGTAGTATTTTTTATTTGGAGCTGAAGTGGCAGATTTAATCAATATCGGTGTCCAGTGGCGCACCCACTAGGGAGTTCTTGGGTTGCATAAACCCCCCTTCCCAAGAACTCGAGGTCCTTAAAAAATTGTTCAAGAAAATTCACTTAAGGTATTATGTGCTCCAGTCTGATTGGTGTTGGTGCATTTTATGTGTTCACAATTTTAAAGTAGAATAAAGTGTTCATAACTAGTGGCTTGACATGTGGGGCTTTGGGCTGAAGCCTTACCTTCAGGCCCTGAAATCCTTATCAAAATGTTGATAATTTTCAAGCGAATTAACTGTGTAATATGGATTCCGGGCTGTACATTTTACACTTGTTTAAATAGGTTAGCGGTTATAACAATACCGTTACACTATTGTGAGGTATATTATGAGTGCAAAAGGTGGAAATAGAGTTTGTGGCCTGGAAGAATTGAATTAGACTAAGTGGCTCGGTTTAGATAACAAAAATAATTTGCTTCAATCATTTATCGATATGACAATCATGTAATGTAATACAAGATATCTAGCCTCTAGATCCTCCTGAACCTGTAATAAATTTAAGGTTACAGTAATAATGTAACTTTTTGGAGGGTGAAGCACAGATAGTTCTGAGACCTGTGCATGGGTAATGAGTTGAACCTACAGTTTTAGGTGAGTTCCAAATCATCGGCAAGTGATTTTATAGCAGAGAACAAATTCTTTTTTGGTGGCTGATCCAATCGGTCACCCTTGGAAAGAGGGCCCAGGAATTTGTAGCTCATCTGACTGAACAGATACCTGCCACAGCTCGCGGCTATCACTTTCCTAAAAAAGGCATACAGGTGTTTGCAAAAAAAATTCCGCAAGGAATCTACCAGATAGAAAAAACTTATTCCTTTGAAAACGCTTCATTACAGAAATACATATAGCAGAAGAATGAAGCTATCTTTTTCAGTAATAAATCAATAAATTAGTAGTCATTCAGAAACGATAGGCTTCTAGAGCCCTCATTTAGGTGGTGAATTGAATACATTCATTGTGAAATGTGCTGAACAATTATATAAAACATTAACTACCGTGATTATTGAGTTATTCTATGAAATACGCAAAAAAGCCAAACGAAGGCAGTTTTTAGATTGAAGGGTATGAACTTGGTTATTGATTGCGAATAAAACACCCAGAGTTCATAAAATCAGAATTTAAATTTGATCAAAACACAAGAATAGCAAGTGGGAAGCATTTGTGCAAAATCCGTGTGTTTTGGTTCAATAAAACTTAACTAAGCTTTGGGATCGTTCTTAACAGAGCTTAATTTCTAAATTGAGAAGTACCGGAACTGTGACTTACCGGTGTCTGGGGATATGGAATACCCCCCAGCAAAAAGGGGGGGTCCGGGGGTCCTCCCCCGGGACATTGTTGAAAATTACACTTGAATTGGTGCATTTTAAACGCATTTGAGCATGGTTAGTAATGCACATAGAATATTACATAATATACAAAATAATAAGATTCAAGTTTTTAAAAATAGGTCTTTTAAACGATTTTGACGAAAAATTGAAAACCATAGCTACAAAAGTCAAAAACTTAGTCAGTCTAAATTAAAAAAACAATCATTTCCATCAAGATCAGATCTGGTTCAAAATAAATGATTCTATTATCGATTTAGATAGCCGGAGCTCTGCTGCATCCTAAAAGGTACCGGCAGTGGCGTAGCGAGGTCTTGTGGCAAGCGGGGCGGATTTCAACTTGCCAACCCACCCCTCCCCCCCAAATTTCACACAGTTGACAAACGACACCTTATTCATAGCTGATTCTTATTTTGTATCAACCATGAAAAAATTATGTATTTTCATGTAGATATTTAAATTTAGGACTCTGGAGGTGGGCGTCAGAAAATTTTTGATTTTTAGGTCTTTTGAAAGCAACTTTAAGCGATTATGGTGATGCTTGTCTTGATATTGGGCTCGACACAATTGATTAGCTTAGGCCTGCATATCGGAACTCTTCAGAATGTGGGCAGACTAATTGAAAATATTGAAATATCTTGCTTGAACAGCGTGTGATTCAGTTGAGTATTCCATTGGATCATTAGCTGGTTCACTTTGGGAATAGTACTTAGGACTCTGTTGTTGGAATTGAGAGAAAAATGCTAATTATGAATTAGCTTAGAAGAGCCCTGTAACACTTCAAATGAAAATCTTCTATAGCATAGATGGCAGAATGATGGTGCAGGAGGTTTCCCCCGGAGAAAAAATAATCCTCTCAAAAGCGCTTTTAGACACAAGCTCATTCATCTTACACCATAATCTTTGGTAAAAAAATTAAATTGATTTTTTTTGTCTTTGAGAATTGAGTGACTCAATTTCAGTCATGGCAAATGTTTGGGTCCAATTAGTAAAAAGCACCTACAAGACTACCACTGTAATTTATTCTAAAAAATTGTTACCTAATTATTTTACTGAAATAATATTATGCCTTGAAATTCAATTACAATACTTTATGACCTGCTTTTCACGAATCAAACTAACTATAATTTTTATAACTTTTCCTATTAAGCTCTATCTTCTACCTTCACAAAAGGCCGATAACTCAGAATAAATTAAATGTATTTTCACGATGTTGACAAAATATATGACTCTCTTGTTTGAATGGGGTGCAGAAAAAATTAAAAATAACCCCTCTAAAATTGCATTTTGAGCGGTTCTATACATAAATCCTCCCAAATTATTTTAACTCATACATATCTCTGTATTAGCCGACCCAAAAAAGTATTAACTCTCACCCAAAAAACCATAATATCATTTATTTAAACGCTGTATTTCAATATTTCAACCCATATTATGAATCAAATTCTATTAAGTGCTTGAGTCATCGCTAATGGAGGGTGTCCGTACCCGAGGACGCTCCTTGGCTACTCTCCTGACAACTGTATCAACAAATCCACTGATTCTCTAAGGGTGAATGGCAGTGGTAGGTGTAGTAGAACAGAACAGATTTTTTTCAAATAATGGAAATAAAATTAGCTAATAAGTAACTTCTTTGTCACACATTTCGACACTCACTATCAAGCATATGACTAAATTTCTCAACTCAGTCGCCTGTCTTGTCACCCCTAACCAGAATAATTTGTTCTCTATTATTTATTAGAAAAAATGATCTAGCCTATTAAAAAATATTTAATACCAGTCCTTTTAAAGCCTGATTGGATCTGTTTTTTGTCACCCCCCTTGGGCTGTCACCCGAGGCGGTCCGCCCCCTCCGCCCCCCCCGTTGCTACGCCACTGGGTACCGGAGCTCCACTCCGGTGTGCTCCAGCTGAAATTAAGCTCTGGTTCTTAAGTATTAAGTGCATTCACATTTAATTTAAAAAAAAAAAATGATTTCACAAGTTTCAAAGGAGAATTTGAAAATGATTTGGTTCATTGCCAATTAAATTAGTTCACCCATTAAGCCGACACAATAAAAAAACGTGTTTTCATGATCATTTTGTGAATTTTTGTAAAATATCCTACCAATTCAAAGATTAGGTAATCTCGATTTGCGTTCAGACTGGCCTTTTACGTTCACTTTATTACCCACGCAAAAGTCTCAGAATGGTGTGGGCAAAAAATATAATAGTAGATATTGTAGCACATTTAGCCAACATTATAGTAATTCAATTTAATTCACATCACCTATATGAAGGCCTTAGAGTTTTCTGAATTTATGGTGGAATAGCTGCAATCTTTCACTCTATTTATTTCTGTAACAAAGCGTTTCTGGACCTTCATTAATTTGATTTTTTTTTTATCTCCATGAAAAGATGCTTATGCAGTCTGGCAGAATCATTTTTAACTCTTGAAACACTCTGTACAAATAAGACACATTTTGTTTCCACATAGCTACTACACTTTAAAAGTCAAGTAACCCCCTCAAGGAACTTTATCGGGCCACAATCTTGTAAAAAAAGCTCAGAAAAATCCCAATTGTACCCCCCTCCCCCTCAAAAAATAATTTTACCTGGTGGGACGGGTAAGCCCCCACATCAAACCAAAAGTCTGGGTGCGCCCCTGACAGTGTCTGAATCCATGGAGTTCAAAATATCAGCTTCTGATTGCATTGTAACAGTAAAGAAACTGAATTTTCGTTTGTCGAAGACGATCTCAATCTGGTTATAATTCTATTACCTTCAATGCTTTAGAAAAAAGAGATTCTTAGGATTTTAATAATTTTGGGTCGAATAAATAGACCAGATCCTACGAGGGTGCCCCGCGCGGGTATTGGACGAAGCAAGTCCATTCAGTAGTAGCATAGATCAGTGATGGTTCGTCAATGGTGATTGCCTACACCCTACAGTCGCAACACTCACCCCGGCCGCTCGGCTATATCGACGTTAATCCTCATCGTAAAGCTTGTCAGTTTTGGAACAAGAGGGCGCCAAAATTTCACAGGCTGGAGGGCGCACCGGGATACGTCCCGGTGTCCCGGCGGGCCAGCACGGGCCTGGAGCGAGCTAGCGATTAGCCAATTACAATGCTCAAGTTTTACACCTTGGAATAACAGATCACTCAATGATACTTTTAAAACTGAAAATTAAGAAAAACTCTAGTTTAAAAAATGCAATTAACAAAAACACTTCAGTAATTGACTTCAATAGATTAAACTTAGAACTACAACAGTTGCAATGGGAAAATGTTTTGGTGGAAAATTCTGTTTCATCTGCGTTTAATTTGTTTTTAAATTTATTACTAAATCTAATTGAAAAATGTAAATATAGTAAATTAAGTGAGAGTAATAATGCGTTTGTTAAATTAACTCCATGGATTTCTGATTATTTATGTAGAGGTATTAGTAGAAGGAAGAAAATTTATAAGCTTATGACTGCAAGACCTCATGATGTGAGACTGAAGGATTATTATAGATCATTTAGAAATAGGTTGAAGTCGAATTTAAAAAAAGCTAAAGAGGAGTATTATTTGAAGAAATTTGATGACTGTTCTGGAAATTTGAGGGATCAATGGAAGATTGTGAATGGGATAATCGGTGATCGGCAAGCCAAGCGAGATATAACTAGTTTGGAAATTGATTCAGAGATAATTACAGATGAAAAACAAATCGCTACAGAGTTAAATTCATTTTTCACACAGGTTCCTAATCTATTAAGAAATTCAATTGTCAATTCACAGAACAACGAACAATTTAATTCCCGTTTTTGGTATAAAGATATGCAACAGTCCTTATTTTTTACTCCAACTAACGAAAATGAGGTGCTTGAAATAATTGCTAGTCTGAAAAATAATAAAGCACCTGGAATTGATGGAATTAGTAGTTATATTGTCAAGAGAATCGCCATTCACGTTTCCGGTATTTTGAGTGAGCTTTTCAACAGAAGCATGGTAACTGGAGAGTTCCCAGAATGCTTGAAAATTGCAATTGTTATTCCACTTTTTAAGCAGGGAAACAGAGAGAAGGCAAACTGTTATCGTCCAATATCTCTGTTACCTGTATTTGCTAAAATTTTTGAAAAAATTATAAAGATAAGGTTGATTAATTTTTTCAAAAAATTCAATTACTTTAGTTCAAGTCAGTTTGGTTTTAGAGGTGGTTTGAGTACGGAAGACGCATTGGTAACGTTTTTTGAAGATATTTATAATGGCATTAATGAGAATAAGAAATGTTCGTCATTGTATGTCGATATAACTAAAGCGTTTGATACAGTGGATCACTCAATATTGCTAGAAAAGTTATGGGCAGCTGGTGTCCGTGGCTTGCCGCATGAATGGTTTCGGAGCTATCTTGAAAACAGAAAACAGTGTGTAAGAGTTGGGGGATGTTATAGTAGCTTAGAGGATATTGAATTCGGCGTGCCACAAGGATCAGTCTTAGGGCCTATCCTATTTCTTGTTTATATTAACGACCTGTGTAATGCAAATTTATATGGAAAATTAACAGCTTTTGCAGATGACACTGCACTTACATATGCTAATATTGACTCCAAAACAATATATGAGCAAATGAGTGACGATTTAAAAGTTTTAAATTACTGGTTTAGTAGAAACTATATGGTTATGAGTGAAAAAACAAAATACATGATCTTTAATTTGAGAACAGATACATATTTTGATAGAGATCTATTTTACCATAGTTATTTGTGTTCTGCCAGTGATAACTGTAATTGTATAAGGATTGGAATTGTAAACAATATAAAGTACCTCGGTTTAGTCATTGACTCAGCTTTATCCTGGAAGAGTCATGTAATTAAATTAAAAAAAGAGTTTTATAGGGGTTTAAGGAGTTTTTATATGCTACGTGATTTATGCCCTTCTAGTGTTTTATTGAATGCCTATCATGGACTTATCAACTCCAGAATGAGTTATGGTCTTGTTTGCTGGGGGGGTACTTATGTTTCCACATTGTATCCTATAATAATTTTCCAAAAATCGTTTCTCCGTGTCATAACCAGAAAGCCTAGAACTGAACATTCATGGCCTCTTTTTGTGTGCCTCAGGATACTCCCACTTAGAAATCTATATGTTTATAAAGTATTAAAGCTTTTTTTTATTAGAAGTTCAAGTATTAACCTCACTAGGGATATTAGATATGATTTTAGACATTTATTAGTTCAAGTTCCTCAATCAAATTTGACTGCATTTCAACATTCGTTTTCTTTTAATGCGCCAAGATTGTTCAATTTGATTTCACCTAAACTGAATTATTTGAAACCACTATCCTCATTTCTTAAAAGCTTGAACATTTTTCTCTTCACTTTAAGTGATTGTGAATCTTTTTTGAAAATTGTGAGGTGATTTAGTATCAAGAATAATCAGCTTATTAAATGTAATTTATAATTAATTTAGTTTGTATTTGATATAGTTTATGTTTGGTTCATAATTTAATTTTTATTAAAGGTTTTCTCATTTAAATTAATTTGTTAGTCCGTAGCACAATATATATTTATTCTTTATTTTTTGTCTTAGAAATTCTGGTAATTTTTATAGGGCGGGGGCGGTCCTACTTCTCTGAGTGTTTTATAAAATTTTACTATGGAAAGTACATCCCACTCGGGCTTCGGCCTAGGGATGTTCAATTTTATTTTGCATTTAAAAAATGTTGGTTGCTTTTTTTGTTTGGTTTTTAACTACACTAGGTTTACTATTAAATTACGACCATGCTGTTAGTAAAATGTTCTTGTGTGTGAAATAAATTAATTTTGAATTGAAAATTGAATTGAAATTAGAACAATCGATTATCGAGTAATTACAACAATCAAGTATCGAATCGTCACTCGATAATTGAGCCTCCATTGTTCCAAGACAGTCAGTCGTCTCGGTGTATGCATGCTTGACAGTAGTGATCGGCACTGCTACAGGGCTTCGGTTGAAAGATGATGTTTTGTTTGATGGTTGTGTTTTAAACATGTTGTTACGTTTAATCTATTGAGTTTGTGTGTATTACAGTACCTATTTTATGATGTTTTAGTAACAGTTCAGAGTTCGGTCATTCAGTGAGTTGTTGATGTTGTGAAAATGTGAATAACTGAACAGTAAATGAAGTACAAAGACCTACTTTAATTTCTTTCTTCCAGGACTAACAAAGATGTCTCAAAATTTGCATTCAGCAAGTGACGCTTTCAAGAATAAGTTAAAAAAGGCAAAAGATAATGCTGTTTCTAAATCATTACAAAAAACACCTAAACTAGACACATTTTTTATGACCTCAAAAATACCTAAATTTGACAGTGAAGCGACTGCAGAAGGATCAGAGTCAGGGATAAATGAATTATCAGTACCTAAATGTAGTTGTAGCTCAGAGTCCAACCCTGATAGTACTTCTTTAAGTGATGAACAAGCCATCATTGATAATAAAGACTCAATTATGCACAGCCTTTTGGATCCAAATCCACAAATACAATCTACCAGTAACCTTAATGTACCAGAAAAAAGGTTGACTTTGATTTAACTGATCCAAATCTTTGGGGGCCATTGACCAACAAAGTAAAAGACATTATAATTAAAAACTTACCAAAGCACCTATCAAAAATTACAGATTGTGACTTTTCAAAGTCTAAATGCATTTATTCAGATAAAACAACGCGTTATGCCAACAACAGCATGCTATTCACACGCATGAAAAATGGACAATTACAAAAGAGGGAATGGCTGATGTATTCACACTCTACAGGTTGTTTTTATTGTGTCCCTTGTACCCTTTTCCACAATGAATCAATTAATTGTGACACTGCTTTTACAAATGGATTTAATGACTGGAAGAATGTTAGCCGCCTTTCACATCATGAAAAAAGTTCAGCTCATAGAAATAATACCCTTTCTTTTGTTAAGAGAGAAAATGTTCTTGATAAAATTGATTCTGCACTCCATCAACAATACATTAAAGAAGTGGACTACTGGCGTAAGGTTTTATCACGTGTTGTTCATGTAATAAAGTTCCTAGGGTCTCGGGGATTGGCTTTTTGGGGTTCTAAGAATGAATTGTTTGGTTCTTTAACAAATGGGAACTTCATGGGAATACTAGAGGTTCTAGCTGAGTATGATGATTTTTTAAAAGTACACATTCAAAGCCATGGCAATCCTGGAACAGGAAAAGTGAGTTACTTGTCAACAACCATATGCAATGAACTCATTGAAATAATGCATAAAAAAATTGTTTCAACAATCATTGAGGAGTTAAAATCAAGCAAATACTACTCTATCAGTATTGATTCTACACCTGATATAACTTATCATGACCAATTAACATTTATTGTTCATTATATTTCTGATAATGGGTGTCCAATAGAAAGATTTTTAAACTTTATCAGAATGGACAATCACACTGGTGCCAGAATGGAAGAAGTTGTTCTGAACATGCTGGCTTCCTTAAACATACCATTAGATGATATGAGAGGCCAGTCGTACGACAATGCCGCGAATATGTCTGGTCAGTACTCAGGACTTCAATCAAGAATTAAAAGCCACAATCAACTAGCAGAATTCATTCCATGTTCCGCTCATTCATTGAATTTGGTAGGAACACATGCAGCTAACTCTTGCCTTCAAGCAACCAAGCTATTCATGTTTATGCAAGATGTATGTTTTCTTTAGTGCATCAACCTCAAGATGGGCTACCATTGAAAACCTGATAAAGGATAGTGATAGCAAACAGAAGCTTTTACCTAAGAGACTTAATACAACAAGATGGTCAGCCAAATGGCATGCTTCAAGAGCTCTAATTGTTAACTACTGGGGGTGTCATGCAGCACTTGAAAAAATAGCAGAGAACCCACAAGAGAAACCAGAATGCAGAGCTGCAGCTGAGGGTTTATGCAATTCCTTTGGCAGAATTGAAATAGCAATACTACTGATACTTTGGAATGATATTCTAGAACGTTTCAATGCTGCAAGTAAAATCATGCAAAGCACTAGTACTGATTTGGGAATGGTTTGCAATCTTTATAAATCGCTAAGAGATTATGTACAGAGCCTTAGAGAGAGATATGACAACTATGAACAGAAGGGTATGGAGTTAATAAAAAGTGAGGTCGCTAACTATGAGATAGACAGAAAAAGAAAAAGGAAGAGAAAGGGAATGCCAGACAAATCAAAAGACACTGATAGTGATACCAGTAGGTTTGATGGAAGACAAGACATGATTGTAAATACATTTTTTATTGTTATTGACAATATAACCCAGGAACTACAGAACAGGTCAAAAGTTTATTCGGATCAAAATGAAGTTTTTGGGGTTTTGTATAATCTGTTTCAACTAAATGATGAATAAATTCGTCAAAAAGCATATGGTTTAGTGAATAAATATTCCTCAGATCTCACATCTGAACTTGGAGAAGAACTAATCCATTTTAAAGTGTTTGTTAAAGAAGTTGAAGCTATTGACGAGAATACAAGAGAGCATCATTTGCCTGCCAACTTTTTAAAATTTATCAGGCAAAAACAACTAACAACACTCTTTCCAAACATTGATACAGTACTAACAATTCTATTGTGCATGATGTCTTCAAATGCCTCAGGAGAACGATCATTCAGCATCCTCAAATGCGTGAAGAATTACCTCTGCAACTCAACCACTGACACCAGGCTGTCCAGCCTAGTAGGGTTTGCTGCAAATGCCAAAATGCTGAATGAACTGAATTTCGATGACATTATAGATGAGTTTTCTCATCATTGAAAGCTAGAAAAGTGATGTAATGCCATGTATATGTAAGTACAAACCAACTAAGTTTTTAATTTTAAGACTCTACCTTTTTTTTGGGGGGGGGGGGGGGGGGGCCGCAAGTGGACATGTGCCTAGGGGCCGCTAAAGTCATAATCCGCCACTGTCTGACCTGTGGATGGGTGACCTGGATCCATGAATAATCTACTTCAAAAAACACTGCATCATATATCAACTCCTAACACAAAAGGCGTTATGATGATCATTATTATGGCTCAATATTTCTATTCAGGAAGAAACTGGCTTTCCAACAATATGTATCTTAATAATATTACTTTCTTGTGAGAATTAAAAACACTGCGTCATATATCAACTCCTAACACAAAAGCTGTTATGATGATCATTATTATGGCTCAATATTTCTATTCAGGAAGAAATTGGCTTTCCAACAATATGTATCTTAATAATATTACTTTCTTGTGAGAATTTGAAAAGTAGAAAATCCTATGTATTCAATTTAATCCAGAAAAAACTGACATGATTTTTCAAGTAAGGCTGATCACTATTTTTTTGATGACCAATTTTGAAAACTTTAATGTCAAATTAAAGAGGAAACCCCTAATTTTATTTTGGTCTACCTAAATCCGAAATTTTATAGATGAAATACAAAGTTGAAAATGTTATGGCGCTCTGGGTTTCTTCTTCATGTAATGCCAGATGCTGGACAACAATGCAATTACTCCATCGTATTTACTATCATGATAATTCATCAGTCTTGTTAAAAATAGACAAGTGGATCTGCATGTGCAAACGATACATACAGTAGTCTATCAAGTTCACTCGTACGTCTGTTGCTTTTCAGTATTATTTTTAATGACAGTGTCTAGTCAGGGCCTGATTTACCATTACAGCGCCCCTAGGCCCGAGTAAATTTGGCGCCCCCCATCCATGTATCGTACATTGAAAGAAGGATTTTGTTGTGAGAAATAAAATTTCTTGGTAGTTCATATATATCTTATTTTGCACCATGTTCAAATGAATAATTGTTAACATCAAACTAATAATTTATTCAAAGGTAATTCTTTGTTTATTTATAATATTAAATATTAATCACCTTCTCCTATTTTGTTTTTACAAACTACAGCACTACAGGTTACGCCACTTAGTGTTAACACAAGACAGAATTGAAACAGGTAAGTAGCCTGATATTTAATATTACAAGAACATCAATCGAATTCAGGGCCAATCAAATAAAAATAATAATTCTTTGAGCCAAGTGAATACGAAATTTCAGTTAGAAATAAAAACTACAACTAGCCTATATAATAAAATGAACAATAAAAAAATATATAGCCCAATACCTTATAAAGCCTTCCTTCTTGCTTTCTTTTGAGAAAATTTGTCTATGATGTTATCATAGGAAATAAATTGATTAAGTTAATCTCCCCTCGATGGCAAGCAGGGCTAGTGATGTCAATCTGTCCTGGCTAGTTGTGGATCTCAGGTAGCTCTTCACACGACAAATGGTGGAAAAGGATCTTTCTTTTTTTCTTTCTGCTGAACAGTAAGTGGCTGGAGCACTAAGAACCATTCTTAATCAGGGGTGTAGTCTCAAAACATACCTTAGGCTAGCTCTCCTCGCAATTAAACCCCCCACCCTTCCAAAAATTACCCTTCAATTAAAAAAACAATTATGTTGCGTTTAAATCCCAGAACAACACAGATGCAACATTCAATTAAATTAACCGTATTCACTTAACAAATTAACCATATGACAAATGGATAAAAATTAAAGAATTTAAAAAAATATAAACAAAGTTATAAAAACAACGAACTGCCAACAGATTGACGAATCGAAACATATAACTTCAAACAATAACATGAACGCTAACTTGACCCATCAACTCGCTTCGGCTACGGCCGGCCGTGTTCGCCACTGTTTGGGCGAGGGCTTGCTCTCTCAGAGCGATAGCTCTGAGTCCAGTTCACTGCAATGAAAAACGAACCCATCCCCACCCCACCGCACTCCATCATCGAGAATAACATTGCCGATATGGGCCGCTGGGCTAGCGCTGTGAACGAGCTAGCTTTGCGTACTTGGCCTCGTCACGCCGCATCGTACACGCTTAATTTGATGTTAAACTTTACGCCACTACTGTTTTTCAACACTTTATACCTTCTTAAATATATATCTGAAAAAATATTTATTTCTTAAAACTTAGTTAGGCTTCGCAACTAGCCTAGCTAGCCTTGAGAATATGCCACTGTTCTTAATGCAATAGTGAAGAGACAAAAACGTGTGAAAGAAAGGGAGCAAAAAAAATTGTGGAGAAACTTGTTAATGACCCTAGCCATGCAGGTTGCATGGAGGGAGTTATTAATATTGATGAGGAAAAGGGAATCGATCCTATCAGTGATGAGACAAAAATACTAAGAGAGAAGATTGAATTGAAAGAAAGCAAAATATGTTCAGATGAATGTGAAATAAAACAATTAAAGAAAAAAAATTATATCCTACAGAGAAGAGCTACAAGTTTGATTCAAACCAGAGCAAAACGTAAAAAGTGTTATCCTCCTTATTCATGCAAAATCAAATAGATATCCGTTAAGGGAAGAAGAAACAGGTTTCATGGACCAGTGATGAAATTTCTTTAGCATTTACTCAACATATGATTTGCGAGTATGCCACAAGCTGCCACAATAGTGAATAGATTTTATAAGAACTGATTGTCTTTTTTATTTATTGAACTTCTGCTTTTAAATCAAAAGCATGTTAGTAGAATATTTTCGCTGGCGTGTTATGTTTTGAACTTGCTCAGTGTAATCGCCACTAAATGAGGCTTATTCATGTTTTTCAGGAGAATGAAGTCCACATAGGTCTGAGACCTGTGCGTGGGTAATGAATTAATATTGGATGATGGTGATTGATGAGTTGGACCTACAGTTTTAGGTGGGAACCACCGGGAAGTGATTTTACAGCAGAGAACAGAGTCTTTTTGCTGGTCAATCCAATCGGTCACCATTACAAAGACCTCCCAGGAGTTTCGTAGCTTATCTCTGATTGATTGAACAGATACCTGCTATGGCACTCGGCTATCATTTCGATGTCTTTCTTTGATAAGATACATTCATAAATACAGTCCCAATGAGCTCCAGATATACAACACTGAAAACATACTGCACACATCTTTCAAAATGCAATAGCTAACAATATCAATGTAAAAGTATGCCTACCTAGAATTCTTAAAATATTTAGGCCAAGACACATATAATAAATTTTCAGCCTGCAACTATATTGGTGACTGCTGATTTTTTCTAGAACATTGAGCATGACAAGAATTATTTCAGATTCCAACCCAATGAAGATTGGAAATCTTGGGATACTTAACTGCTGATTTCTAATGACAAAAATATACCCAGAGTAACAGTCACCATGTTGGTGTTTCAATTACAAAAAATTTCAGACTTTTAGGAAATCTCATTCTTTAGGAACATCATGAGTGTTCTTTGTAATGGTTTCATTACCAGTGATAACATGTGGAAGGCGGATGCTGCCTCGCTTAGGCTTCCACGAGATGTCAACAAGTTCATCAGCTGAATCACTTCCACCCTCTTCCTTCTTGTTGGATGGGGGTGCAAGTGGGGGAACGTCAGGACGCTTAAATTTCTGTGCCTTAGGCCGTGCTCCCTGACGTCTTGTGCTCCTTGATCCACCCTTTGCTACACCCTTTTCCTCCTCATCACTGCTTCCATCTGTATTGAGCTCTTCTCCAGAGATCCACTGATCCTCTTCTTCCTGCAGCAAATTATATGGAAATCCCTCAGATTTTCCCATTTACAATACAGGTTGAACAAATCACACAAGCTCAATAATTAGCAAACATATTGAATAATGAAATGAAAACATTTACAAAGTGGAATTCGACAAAATAATGTTTTTTAATAAAATTATATCTATCTGTAATCTACTGAATTTATTTTAATACATAATAGTCCACTTAAATTATCAGAAAGTAAAGAAAACATTCCAAAACAGCTTAAAATTGGTCCATATGACCAGAGAAACTCCCAAAACAGCATACTAAAAGTCCTCAAGAATCCTACCTGTTCTTTGGCTATCTTCAAAAATTGTAAAATTTTTCAATGTCATTTTCGTTTTTTAAATTTATTAACAAACTAAGTTGTCAGACAGGAAAAGATATTCCCACCGTTCTCCAAGATCATAGAATTTTGAAGAATTTGGTATCAGCTACATCCCTGTACCTTAAATAGCTCCAAATTAAGAATTGTTTGAAATTTTGGTGATTTTCTCAAAATTTATAATGTTGAATCTTGAATAATTTAAATTGATGTATCTCACTAAAAGCATACCCTGAATTTGTAATTCAAAATCTCTCTAAGAAGAATGAAGTTTTTCATAATTTAAAACCAATTTTACCTTTTTACCTCCAGCAGTTCTTGAGTTTCAGCTATTCAAAAACTTTAATGCACCCCCAGAAATTTCGTTTGAGAACTCAAACAAATCTTTAAAAAATAGGGATTGGTGTTTATCTCTGCAATTTTGTTCCTGAGACTTCAAACTATACAACTTTAAATGGCTTGAACTCTAACTAAAGACCAATTTAAAATGTCTATGTTGGAAAATTCCAACAGTTGGAGCAATTTTAAAATATTCCTGAGGGCAAAAATCTTAGTTACCAGTATTTCACCCAGTCTTGCCCTGGAACCCAGTTTTGAGTTTTTTTCTTTAATGATTCTTTACATAATGTAATTGTATTGCCAGGTCTTATAAGACCCATTGCATACAGAACATTCAAGAACATTCATTCAACTATACAACAGAAGAGATAGAACAGAAGCAATAATAAATAAACATAATCAGTAAAGAAAATACTTATAACTAAGAGTAGAACTTATTTGAGGTGGTGAAAGGAAAAGTGGTGCAACTCAATTTTTCTCTATATTGGTTTCAGTTAATTTCTGAATTCTCCATACTTGAATCTGTTAGTAGGAATAATGGTGTAAATCTTAACTCTTCTATTAGCTGCATAGACAACTTCTGGTAGACAACTTATGGTATTGGTCACAAAATTACGAAATTGGGAATGGTGAGTGAAATACCATATAGTTCATCTATTTAAAAAAAAGAAATTCACAAAAAAACTGCTTTTTTTGCACACTGATGTTGTGAATTTCAGTGTTTTTATAACTACCTTTTTAGCAACTTTGCAGCTTTACCCACCTGCAAAGTTTTGTGTTTAGTTCTTTACATTAATGCATTACAGGAAAAGCTTAATACGCACAATAAGTATCATGTTATCAGCATCTGCATCTAAACACATTTTGAAATAGTGATAGTGCCCATAAGTGAAATTTGAATATTAATTTTGAAAATTCTGAAAGGAAAATCAAAAATCAGTCTTTGAGGTGTACTGAATCGAGTTTAGAAGAAGCTATGAGCCGAATTTAGTGCTCCAAATCGTTGCCATTTTTGTGAAATCTGTAAGACAAACACACACATTCATACACACCCTTACTCTCTCTTATTATAAATAGATGAACCAAATTCAACATTTATGATACATGAATCTGAACCGCCTCGATGAGCTGGGACAAAGTTAATCACATATATGATGAATCATTCAATAGTTATGGGGACTCAAATTCGGGAACTCCTTCTGCTCCCCCCCCCCCCCCGCCATAAATCCCATTGCATTTCTGGGCGACCAGATAACGTTTCTGACAGTCTCAGGAACAGACTTCCAGTACCAATACTCATTTTTTGGAAATTTGTTTAGCCTCTGAAATAAAGTTTTGGGGGTGCATGGAAGTTTTTGAACAGCTGCAACTTAAACTACTGAAGATAATTGGTGAAATCGGTTTTTAATTTTGGAAAACTTCATTTCCCCCAGAGGGATTTAGGTTCAGGCACTTTCAGTGAGATCCAGCCTTTCTAATTATTCAAGAATCAATTTTCCAGAAAGTTCACTCAAATTTTGAAAAATTACAACTTTGGACCAACTTTAAGGTAATAACCGGTGGTTCGAAACCCACCTAAAACTGTCATCAATCATCATCATCCAACTCATTACCCACTCACAGGTCTCAGACCTATACGGGCTTTATCCTCCAAAAAAAAAACTATTAGGAAATTCTTTCAAATTTTTTTTTAGACAAAATACAGGACCAACTTAGTTCTTCTCCAAGGCTTAGTTTGGTCCCAAATTCGAAACAACGAAAATGAAATAGGAGAATTTTACAGATTTTTCAAGATGGCGGCCAAAGCACAGCTAGGATTCCTGGGAATTTTAAGTATGTTATTATGCTTTTCTGGTCTTACAAGATCCCTATTTTGTAATAATAAAGAGCTATGAAAATTTATCTATTAATTTTCCTGACATTCAATTCTAACGGAATTTCTATCACATCTTTATATTGTTAATAATTTTTTCAAAACATTTGAATAATAATATTGGGTGTGTATGAGTTAAATCATTTTCGTTTAAATAGAGTAGTTTGCACTAAAAATTTAACACTAAAAACTACAATAATAAGTTTCAAGCCACTTGTACATGTACATGAACAAATGTGGTATTCTATTAAGGGAAAGAGGTTGTTTTTTTTGGGGGGGGGGTCTAAGGGAGGGGGTTGGCCGTTTTAGGGTGAATTGATTTTTTTGGGAGCTCTAACTGAGCTTGCTATGACGAGCTCCCATTTTATATTTTCCTTAGGAAATGCTTTTAATAGGTGCATCAGTCATCCTATAGACTCATTCCTTGCGCACAGGCAGCAATGCCTATGCAGGAATAATTATTTCATATACTTTAATATTGCAAAGGTATAACTACTGTATTGCAAACATTGAATAACTATTATGTAAAATGATCTTACGAAGTGCACTACAATATATAGTTATGTATTGGATTTTTGTTTCAAATAAATTTGTTTGAACTGAATGGAACCACTTTACAAAGATGTTTGTATAATAAATTGAGTTATTTCCAAATTCAGAGGGATTACTTTGGAAGGTAGCTTCTCTGGAAGGTAGCTAATCATGTACATGTATTAGTTGAAAATATTGGAATCATCAAGCATTTACTAGATAGCTTTGTGAATTTTATTCAATTATGACTGATCATACATGTGAATAGTTAAATATTATTGTTACGAAAGCAAACAAGCAGTTGATCACGCACTTGTTCTATTTACATCATTCCATTGTTTTCATGGACAGAGACAGCTGCAATTTGATTCTTTTCCTTCTCTCTCATTAGATGTCTTTCTCACTCCTATTCTTCGAGTCTGCAACACTCTCACTCAATTAAATTTCTCAAGATTTCTACATTTTTCCTGAACAATTGAGATCATGTTCCATGGCCTTCTCAAAGCGTCTAGTGACCTCCAATTCTTGGAATTATACAACTACAACAGCTATATAAAGGAGTCCATGTGAACCAGTAAGTTAGTTTTTACAAACCTGCGTGACAGATTATATTACAGATCTCGTGAGAGTCAATCCAGTGCCAGTGGAGTAAACAGTGCTTTATTCAGTCTTTAGACAGTGTCAAGTGCAGAGACAAGTGTTTACTGTTTATGCAGCTTACTAATAGTTTAAAGACATTGTGTTAAGTGATATTATTTGGGACTGTCAAATAACGAATTGGACTGTGTTTTTGTAAGTGATTAGTTGCTCTTTTTTTATAATTTATACAGTTTATTGGATTCTTGTTTCTTTTATTATTGATAGGCCTGTAATTACTTATTCATTAAATCTTGTAAATAATTACTGAAAATAAGTATTAGCTTGTCATTTGTTGATTTGTTTTTTCTTTATTGAACTTACAATAATTAATTTGTGTAAATAGACTAATTTTGTATAAATAAAGTGCAAGTGTGAACTTTAGTGTTGCCAGCCTTATTTTAGACATTAGAACCCATAACAATTGGTGTCAGAAGTTCGAATTTCTTTCAAGTTTAATTTAAAATGGCTGGCAAAATTACATTGTGTGATTTAAAAGTGGCTGATCTGAAATGGGAGCTAGAAGACCATGATTTGGAAACATCTGGAAAGAAGTCAACTCTACAAGACCGGTTTCGTGAGGCGTTATTGGCAGAAGGAGAAGACCCAGCAACCTACCTCTTTGAGACTACTGACATGAAATTACTTACATCCATGGAGCAGAACCTCACATCAATGAAGGGTGATCGTCAAGAGAATATTACATCCATGGAGGGCAAACTTCAAGAAAATATTGCATCTATGGAGCAGAACTTCACATCCATGGAGCAGAACTTCACATCAATGAAGGGTGAACTTCAAGGAAACATTACATCTATGGAGCAGAACTTCACATCAATGAAGGGTGAACTCCAAGTGAATATGACCATGAAGGGCAATTGTCCATGGAGGGCAAGTTACAAGAAAATATTACATCCATGAAGGGCAAACTTCAAGAGAATATGACGTCCATGAAAGGTGAAATACAAGAAAATATTACCTCATTACAAGAAGCCATGGAAGAGAAAGTTCAAAATCTTGCTGATTCTGTTAATCAAGAAGTCAGTAAGGTAGAAGAGGATTTGAAAACAATGGAAGATCAACTACAAGGAGACTTGAAAACAATGGAATGATAAAAATAGAACAAGTTTGTGATCAACTGCTTGTTTGCTTTTGTAACACTACCCCCACCCGATTCTGGAGTTGCCCCTGACTCAGAGAAAATAGAAACTATTACACAGTGGCCAGTCCCACAGGATAAGCATGAAGTGAGAAGCTTTCCGGGTCTTTGCACATATTATCGGCGGTTTGTGAAAGGATTCTCCAATATTGCAAAACCCTTGATCAAATTGACTGAGGACAAGAGCAGCTTCATTTGGGATGAAAACTGTCAGCAAGTTTTTGATGAGCTAAGGCATGTTCTGATAAATGCACCAATCCTGGGTTATCCAAGAGCAGAAGGGAAATTCATCCTGGATACAGATGCTAGTGGCATAGCCATTGGAGGAGTACTTTCTCAGGAGCAGGAAGGAGTTGAGACAGTCATTGGATACTTCAGTAAGATCTTGTCAAAACCAGAGTGCAACTACTGTGTCACCCACAGAGAGCTATTGGCAGTAGTTAAGGCAGTTGAACACTTTCACAAGTACCTGTATGGAAGACACTTTCTGCTGAGAACAGATCATGCAGCCCTCAAGTGGCTCTACGATTCAAGACTCCTGAAGGACAGGTGGCACACTGGATTGAGTGACTTCAAGAGTATGACTGAGTCAATTCATCAAGCAGGAACCAGTCATGGGAATGCAGATGGACTCTCAAGAAGGCCATGTGAGAAAGATTGCAGGCACTGTTCACATCATGATAGCAAGGAAGGCATGCTGATTTGTGGAACAGTGACCAGCTCCAGAAGGACCAGGAAGAGGATCCTGACCTGAAATATCTTTGGGCTTGGAAACGCACTGGACAAGGAAGACCATCCTGGCAGGAAGTGGCACCTCTTTCACCAAATGTGAAGACATATTGGGCCTAGTGGAGCTCAATTGTTGAAGATGAGGGAGTACTAAAAAGGGAGATTGAGAATGCAGCAGGGGATCAGAAGAGACAACAGGTTATTGTCCCAGTAAACTGTGTACCAGAAGTGCTGAGGAGTCTGCATGATGGCAAATCTGGAGGACATCTTGGTCTACATAAAACAGTGGAGAAGGCCAGGGAACGATTTTATTGGCCAAGATTAAGAGAAGATGTCAAAGATTGGTGTGGGAAGTGCATAATCTGTGCAGCAGCAAATGGCCCTCTGAAGAAGAAAAAGGCACCAATGAATACCTACAATGTTGGAGCACCATTTGAGAGAGTGGCTATTGACATTGCTGGACCTTTCCCTACCACCAATGATGGGAACAAGTATATTCTAGTGGCCATGGATTATTTCAGCAAATGGGTTGAAGCATATGCCTTACCAAACCAGGAAGCAGTTACAGTTGCTGATGTGTTAATAAAGCAGTTCTTCAGTCATTTTAGTGTTCCATTGGAACTGCACTCAGATCAAGGGAGAAATTTTGAGTCAGAAGTGTTCAGCAGAGTGATGGGCATCTTGAAAACAAAGACCACTCCACTTCATCCCCAGTCAGATGGTATGGTTGAGAGAATGAACAGGACAATGCAGCAATATCTGAGGAAGGTGGTTTCTGACAAGCAGCATGATTGGGATCAACATCTCCACTTCTTTCTTATGGCATATCATAGCTCCATCAATGAGACAACAAAGGAAACACCTGCTCACATCATCTTTGGTAGAGATCTATGGCTACCCTGTGATCTACAGTTTGGAAGCAAGCTTGGTGAAACATTCAAGGAGGATGACTACATCACTCAATTGAGGAAGAATATGGATGAGACCCATGAGAAAGTACACACCAATCTTGAAGAAGCAAGTCTGAAGATGAAGAAGAGGTATGACATCAAGGCTGACCAAGGTGGATACAAAGCAGGAGACCTAGTCTGGCTACACTACCCAAAGAGGATTCGTGACTACTGTCCAAAACTACAAAACCAGTGGGAGGGGCCTTACAAGGTTGTGACTAGGATCAAAAATGTAGTATACCAGATAAGAAAACCTCCAAGAGGGAAGCCAAGAGTAGTTCATTCCAATCGTTTGTCTCCATTTCATGGTAATAACAGTGCTGAGGAAGGACAAGCAGCTCAAGTTCAGTGCACTTCATCCCTGAATGAGTCTGATGACGACTACATGCTGTCAGCAGGAGGAAAAATGTTCCAGACAAGTGAGAGGGACTTGTTCACCCTGCCAAAGGAATATGCACTGGCACACTGTGTCACCAGCAACCTGGCAGAATCTTGAGGCATTGCTACAGTCTTCAGGAAGAAGTTTGGTGGTCTCAAGGACCTGGAACAGCAAGGACCAGCAGAAGGAAATGTTCTTCATCTGCAGCGGCATGGTCAGCATCTCTTCTACCTGGTGACTAAGATGCAGCCTGAGGTGAAGGCATCATATGACACATTGCAGACTTGCTTGTTTCAGCTGAGGGACAAGATGCAGACATTAGGAGTGAGGAAACTTGGCATAGCAAGGCTTGGAAGTGGTTATGAAAGCTTGGACTGGGCAATTGTGAAGCCAATGATGCAAGAAGTGTTTCAACCTACTGATATCCAGATCACCATTTGCATCTACAACCCTTGGAGGGTCAAGGAGGAGTCAGTCAGCAGTCAAGGAAGACATCAGCCATCTAAGGTGCCCTTGTTCTGGGACAGAACAATTTCTTAAGGTGGGGGTAGTGTTACAAAATCAAACAAACAGTTGATCATGCACTTGCTCTATTTATATAATTCCATTGTTTTCATGGACAGAGACAGCTGCAATTTGATTCTTTTCGTTCTCTCTCATTAGATGTCTTCTCACTCCTATTCTTTGAGTCTGCAACTCTCTCACTCAATTAAATTTCTCAAGATTTCTACATTTTTCCTGAACAATTGAGATCATGTTCCATGGCCTTCTCAAAGCATCTAGTGACCTCCAATTCTTGGAATTATACAACTACAACAGCTATATGAAGGAGTCCATGTGAACCAGTAAGTTAGTTTTTACAAACCTGCATGACAGATTATATTTCAGATCTCGTGAGAGTCAATCCAGTGCCAGTGGAGTAAACAGTGCTTTATTCAGTCTTTAGACAGTGTCAAGTGCAGAGACAAGTGTTTACTGTTTATGCAGCTTACTAATAGTTTAAAGACATTGTGTTAAGTGATATTATTTGGGACTGTCAAATAACGAATTGGACTGTGTTTTTGTAAGTGATTAGTTGCTCTTTTTTTATAATTTATACAGTTTATTGGATTCTTGTTTCTTTTATTATTGATAGGCCTGTAATTACTTATTCATTAAATCTTGTAAATAATTACTGAAAATAAGTATTAGCTTGTCATTTGTTGATTTGTTTTTTCTTTATTGAACTTACAATAATTAATTTGTGTAAATAGACTAATTTTGTATAAATAAAGTGCAAGTGTGAACTTTAGTGTTGCCAGCCTTATTTTAGACATTAGAATACTAGAACCCGTAACATTATGTATTATATATTTTGGCCTACTTTATTATGGCAAAGAAAAGGTTTTAAGACCTCATGCATGTCAAAACATAACCCATTTCACTCAAATATGAGAAGCAGATCGACCATGTTTATTTTTTGTAGCAGAGCCAGCGTGACTTTGAAATGATTATCAGCGTTAACAGATTTTTAATGTAGATTTGTGCAGCCTCTCTAATGGATGAGGATAACATCAAATCCAAGTATTTCTTGAGTACTTTTGATAATAATATATTATCTGAATAAACATGAGTTTTTGAGTACGGCTTTCTCACCAGGATTACCAATATGGTACTTTTCCATTTGCAGTTTTAAATTTGAATTCAAATTTTATCTTACAGTTTTGTTACAATGAAGCATCAGTTTTTTCACAAATGAACATCAGAGCGATAGAATTTGATATCTAAGAGAATATGCAAAGAAGCATTCAAGAAAATATGGTATAAAATCTGACAGATAAAAATTATCGAAATAACTGCAATTGTGAAATAAATAACAATTTGATTCAAAAGAATATTTAGTAAAAATGGCATCCAGCCTTACTTCGCGTTTGATCCTGTCGATGTGAAGCTTAGAAATGTTCTTTGGAGTATCAACAGGAAGTTTTGAAGAAGACATTTTTTTAAAGTGGACCGTTCTTTCCCAGCTCACTCAATATCAAACTGAAAATAATCATTTTATATTAAAATTGATGCACTACAATAATCTTCCGATTAGAAGTTATTAAATCATCATAAATCTCTGTTTCAAGACGACTGTTTTGCACTTTTGATCAAACGCATTTTTGACTTAACATGTGGACCAAATTCAATGAAATTTGGCATGGATGTTCCTTTTATTGGTGCCACATCGTATGTGAGGATTTTCAAAATTTTCCTGAATTAAAAGTAAATTTAGAAGGGAAAAGGAAAGGCACTCAGGTCTTCTACAGGAAACATATAAGATTTGAGATGGGCTATTCCATTATACAGAGGATCAGCATCTGATTTCAAGAAAGTACATCTATACCCTCACACTTTTTTTCTTCTGGTTGAGTCTCCATTTAGGCTAAATTACTACACTTAAAAGTAACAATTTGTTAAAGAGAAATCAAATTATTACCAATTACGGTAGTGTATTAAGTAAAATCAGAAACTCCAGTAAAATTCATCAGAAATATGAAAGGTGTTAGGAGATAAAATTTATCAATCAGCTATCTGGATTCTGGAACAACATACTGATGATTGGCTTGATGACGTGAAAAAGTGATTTTTTGAGAAATACATGAAGTAGACTGCACAAATTGGATCAAGGGTGAGGTCCAATTCATTTCTACGTTCCACAGAAATTCATCTTGGAACACAATCACCATGCCCGATTGTAGAATGCATTTTTCAATGGTCGGCTTCTACACTGCGCTAGAGACAGCGATCTTCATCTTATATAAATGAAGATGAGAAACTATTTTTAGATACCGTAAAATCGGGTGACTTTGGACAAACTTCAACTTTGAACTTCAATATCTCACACATTTCTTGAGCTAAGAGATTGGAAATAGGCTTAAAAGTTTAGTCTTGATTCATATATTAAATTTACCTAATATCAAATTCTCAAACAAATTATAAGTATATATTTTTAAAAAAAAACCTCTTGTCCAAAGTCAGCCGCAAAGTTGGGTGACTTTGGACACACATGTTTTTGTTATGTATTTTCAAAGTTAACTGCCTTGAGGGTGACATTGGACACTAATATTGTTTTTAAAAAATATCTAAAAACATATAGAAAGTTTAAAAAAATAATTTTGATACTTGAAAAAATCAGAAAAATTTATTTTGATATTTACATGATTTATATTGTACAATTTTATTGTAATTGTACTTAATTATAATTCATTTGGGAAGCAATACCTTCCTCGTCGTTGAAACAAAGGTTTTATTATATTTACTATTTGTTTAATCGACACAAGAGAAATGTCCTCTTCATTTGGAAATATATATATATTGGAAGCTTTTGTTGAGCGCCTAAGAAATGAACATTTCATGGCACTTGGGGTGCATTTCTCAACTACTTGGCAAATGAATTTCTTCTTTGTACAACGTGATTTGGTGGCTTCATAGTCCAATTCAACAATCAAGAAGTCTTTGTTTTGAATATTATTGAACACAATTTCATTTGTTTCTTCATTAACACTTTCATTGTCAGTATCAGTGGCAATTTGAGTAGAAGTTGGAGGGGGAGTTGCAGGAGAATCTGCATTGCTGCTATCATCAGATTCTTCTTCTAGTGGTGCAGTTTTCTTAGATGTTTTTTTCCTCTTGATTGAACTGGAACCTGGGCGAGAACTTGATCCTGCTTCTTCATCTGCATTGATACCAGTACTGGTGATGCTTCTTCCTGCAGGCACATTGAGTTTGGACTTTTTTTGCCTCTGAACTGTGGTTTCTTTCTCATGGAGTTGCTGTAAAAATGTCTCAAATGACACATTCATTTGACTTGTGCATCCAACAACCTCTCTATTTGTTTGAGGAATATGTCTCAGAACCTTGTCCTTGTTCAAAGGAATTATTCCTGTTGCTTCAAATCCTGCAATCAGGTTCTTTTTTCCTCTGTCATCTTCATGCATTTTTTCAAGACATTCTTTCAACAATCTTGGAAAGGTGTCTTTAGGAATTGCACCCCTGTGTTTCAATTTCCAAGCACTCAATACCTCTCTCCATTTGGCTTTTAAACTCCTGAAACATGCTACATCTAATGGCTGAGTGATGTGTGTGCTGTTAGGGGGTAAGAGGCAAAATCTAATGTTATTTTGGACACAAGATTCAATCACAGCAGGTGATAAATGGCTTGCCAGATTATCCCCTAGGAGGACTTTAGGCATATCCTTGGGCAGTTTCTGGAAGTAAGGCATGAGAATACTGAAATACCAGTCTTCAAAAATTTCCATGGTAAACCAGCCTGATTTTGTTCGGTTGTAGCGTGCGCCTTTTGGTCCCATTAAAGTCCATGTGTCATAGAGATGCTCTGCTCTATAAACTATGTAGGGAGCAAGCCATGTCCCATCTGCAGAACCTGCAAACATTACTGAAAATGATTGTTTTGATGCATCTAAGACTCGATTAGGGTGCTTCATTCCTCTTCTACAAAGAATCTTTTTTGATCTGGGATCGTCTGTCAGGTTGCTTTCATCATAGTTGACAATTGCTCTGGGTTCAACATCCTGCAAAGACTCTGCCAGTTCTGCAAAGTATTCTGTTACTGTTTCATAGCTAATAGCTGCCCTATTTCTTTTTATATTCTGACACCATCTTGCAGAAATGATTTTTTTTTGCCGCTTCAAAAAGCCTATGGCCCAATCCTTTCCTGGCAGATTTTGTTTGAAGGCTTTAATAACCTTACCAGTGGAGTCTAAATAGGATTTCACCAATAGCTTAACATCTAATATATTTAGTGGGAATCCCCATTTACTTGCTAGAAGTATGTTCTCTGCAAGTTTAGCTTCTTCTTCTGTGCTCAACATGCACTGTCCTCCTATTGAGCCTATATGTTTACCTTTACTCTTGTTGTCAATTGTAGATTTAGGAATTCCATATTTTTCTTGTAGATATCGCAAAGATTTGCCTAGTTTTCTCTCGTTGATGGCCATTGCTAAATTTTCTTCATTGAAATCTGCATATTTCCGTGCTCCTACTTTCCTCTTGTATCTCCCCATTGTCAGTTGTTGACAGCAATCTGGAACAATCCAATACCAGTACCTATTACAATTTCATATTGAAATCTCATTTTATATGTACCACACCTCATTTTATATTAAATTATGTGATTGAGTACAGTAAGTACACTACCATACCATGAAAATAATTTGATGATGATGTGAGTCCAATTCAAAATACTAATTAAAATCCAATTGTGGATGAGTCAAAGATTCAATTAATAATTAATTCAATTGATAATTGATCTCATATTTTATTATAAATGTAGTATAATATAATTGGAAATAGTCTGATAGATCAAATCTAAACATTGTTCTGTAAGTCTACCTACTCTACGGTTCTATTGTTCTAGAACTTTGAAACAGTACACATTTAAGAAGATATAAGCTGCAGATGAGTGCCAAATTGGTGTAATAACCTTTAAATATATGCGTACATTGTGTATAGCATGCAATTTGAAAAGAATATGCTGTAATTATGCCACATATCTGTGTTATATGTCTTTTAAAATGCACCAGAACTAACATTTTGCCTAGGTAAGACAGTTAAGGGCGACTTTGGACAGTGTCCAAAGTCGCCCGAAAAATGTATATATTTTTTAAAAGTTGCATAAAAAATCTCTGGTAAGAGATATAAGAATTATTATTTATTCTATCTCTTCATAATTTACAAAGTAATAACATATTTAAAAACGATGAATTTAATATTAATATTCTTACCTCAGTATAGAAAGTTTTGAACACTAGATTTTTATCGTAAAACAGCACCACACTTTGAGGTTATAAAATTCAACTTAACCGCCAACTTTCAGAGCTCAAAACACAACCAGTTGAATCTTTAGATGCCACTGAGTTGAATAGAGGTATCACACATAGTTTGTTGTCAACAGCAGTAGTGCCACCATACAAAACAATATTATCCTACATTTTGTCCAAAGTCACCCAACTGTCCAAAGTAACCCGACTTTACGGTAGTTACTTTACCACCCCTCTGAAATATTATGATAATCAACATTGCAAGTTCAAACATAATATGCTGTAGAATAATGTATGACACGAATTATTGGATCTACATGAATACAATCATTTCAAAGCATGTGCTAAAATTTGTGATGGTGACTATCATCAAGTACTGGATGCTCCGCTCCAGTGTGTAAGCCCCCTTCTTATTTTTAGGAGCGAGGTCTACTGTTCAAAGAATTACCAGTTTATACAAATGATTTATTATTTCGGATAATTCATTGGATTTCACTATTTATAAGACATTGTTAACACTAACATGAACGCCAGCACATAGTAGCAAGGGGGCCGTGCCCCCCCCCCCCCCCCACCACCCGTACAATGAGAAGTTATTGAAAAACTTGCATGATCCGAAACAATCACTTGATAAATGACAAATAAAATAAAAAAGATAGTTGAATGAAATAAAGAATTTCAATATGCATAAGAAAGAGGTTTTCCACAATTTTTAGTGTATTATTTAAGTGTTTTTTGAGAGTTGAAAATGAAATTCCCCGTTGTATCAATCCTGTTTGCAAGGTCACATAGACATGAAAGGAAAAATAAAGTTTATCTCTAACAAAAATGGACTTTGTTCAAATTTGTTTGGCCCGCCTACATAATGTCTCATTCCATCAGGCCCTTTCCTTGTAAAGTTTGCCCATGTCTGCCCTTTGCTATAAGGCCTACTATTGAGTTAGCCTATTACAGTCATTTGCAGGCTTATCACGCCTTATCACTCATTAGTTATTAAATACTAAATGTGCTGGTAGAATACGAAAAGAGTAGGTATTCATTTAATTAACATTAAAAAAAATTACTGTACCGTAGTAGGTTTTGTCAAAAGTGAGGAGGCCACAGGAGTTATGTACCGCATATTGTAATAAGGACATAATAAGAGCATTAAGAACTATAGATGTATAGAGGTGCATAGAGATAGTTAGTTACAGATACAAACCTATTATTTTTTACCTTTGTGTTAGGTCTTCTTTGTTTACCAGCACTGTCATCTATTACTCGCTTTTTTGGAGCTCAGGAGGGAGCTTTAAAAACAGTGTTTAGGCGTTCACTGTACATTTTTGTACCAAATGTGCATTAATATTAACTGTATACAGTGAACATTATTTTTTTTTAATGATGGTATACTGTATACCTCTAATTGAATCTTTCTAAAACATCATTTCTTATAATCATCCCCAATAATGCTTAGGCTAATAGATATTTCAGCTATAATTAGTTAAAAGCAATATGCTTTTTCTTTGCTCGGGTTCGAATCCCGATTAAGCGCAAATGATGTTTCTGTGATGATTGTGTTTTTGTCCTATAAACTACTAGCTTAAGTGGGAAATCATCTTGCCTGAAGGTCTTAAAAACTGTTCGTAATACTATAGTGCCAATAGACACTTATTTCTACAACTAGATTGTATTTTCAAACAAAATAGAAACGATACTTCTATTATTTTACTGATTCAGATCAAAATATGTAACAAAAGTGAGTTTTATGGACCTTATTAGCGGAAATGCAATAAAAAAGAATCACATTCAAGGAAATAGTGACCGAGTGGGGAGAAGTCTCTGTTTCAAGTCGACATTTTGAGTTTCTCTGTCTTTCTGGCATTTGCGGCTGAATGCGAGAACTAAATTCTATGAAATTTTGTATGGATCTTCCTTTAAGGAATATCCAGCGATGTATGTATAAGGATTTTAAAATTTTGCTTGCACTTCAAGGATATTTAAAAGGGAAAAAGGGTAGGCACTCAGACCTTTTTCTATAGGAACTTCTATAGAATTATTAAAATAAGCATCTCCAACTGGAATCAGATTACAAGACAGCCCTCGGGTCTTCTTATTCATCTGGTTGAGCCATCATATGGATTATTATCATTAATAAGAATAACATATTATTTTTTTGACAGAAACAAATCATTTCTAATGTTCCAATTATGAATGATAACAGATTATTTTTAAGTAAATGATAGGCTAATTATGCACAAGTAATTAAACTTTTTCTATAAATTCATTCCTCATATAATATATGTGAAATCTGATTTTAGCAATAAGCTGTCTAGAACAACACAATTGCCCAGTCAATAAAGGTTTTATATCGCAAGTAGTTAGTGGAAAGCTGAAACTCTCCCGGGTGTTAGACCACTACGACAGCGACAGGTAAACTTTCCCGAAAGTCCCAGAAAATCCCATCGGCGCCTTTTGCCCACCACCCCTCAAAGTTCCAGGATGTATGTGATTACTGCAAATTCGATAATTCAGTAACGGATCATATGATAGCGTTGTTTCTTCTATCTTCCATAATATTAGTCATATATTGGGCTACAATAATCGTCCTATTTATTTCTACGGTACACCCGCTGATAAAACGTTTTAATGAAATGCCATCTATGAATTTGGACCGCCTCAATGAGCTGAGAAGAATGACCTGCATCTCGATGGTAAGTTTTGAGACGTTCTTGAGTGAGGGTGAACAAAAGGGTACCCCTTGATTTATTGGAGAACTTTTGTTTAACGCCAGTAGGTTTGAGGGTGTCTATGTGTTTTTTTTTATTTGCTAGTTTATACTAAGCCTTTGAACAGCATACGGCCCCCGGCAACTATTTGGGTATTCAAGGTTTCTCAAATTCCTGCCAATAACCAGCTAAATAGGGTGATATCACGTGATAGCTCATACACCCCCTAATGTTGACTTTGAGGGCAGTAGGTGGTACTTGTAGAAATGATAACAAATGATTTATGAATTATTTGTATCATTTAGTAACCTACCTGTCTCTGACGGCATTATTGAGTGGAAAGGAGATCCAGTGTTCTATACCTTACTTTATCATATAACTTTTTAGAATAAGTTTAGGAGAGGTGAACATCCTGAGACCCCACCAGGACGGTGATTCCTATTGGAAAGGAGATATTACTTTGCAAATTTCAGGTAAACTTTCTACCAGTATTGCATCCTTCATTACTCAATTTTGTGCAAGGTTTTAGTCTTTAGTTATATGTGAGATTTTTTTATCTAAATATAGCCCTTCAAGGAGCAGCCGGAAAAGCCCTGACACAAATATGGCTTTATTGCCTTCATTGCCTTTGAGGGGGAAACTCAAAATTCGGATTCAGTGCCTCAAAATACATTTAAATATTAATTAACAGTAACCTTTTCCATTTTAATTGATATTAGCCTACTTGGGAATTAGCCTATGACGGCTAGAAGAACTCTACGACGAGGGGGCACCGCGTCACAGTGTAGCGCATTGCTAATCCCCCACCCACAGCATCATCCTTGAACATGAATATGCAACTATATGCATAGTTTGAGTATTATCTTCATATCGGCTATCAATTCTCTTAGTTGATTTTTTAGTGGGAAAGATATGGAAAGATTAAAAATTTAACTTTTGAAATAAACATTGGTGAGCGGGAATTTTTAAACTAATTTATACTCAGAAGAGCATGACAAATCGTATAAAACCAGAAATCTGACTAATCGTACCCGACCGCCAATCTTCAGTTTAGCCCAAACGACTATCATTACGGTAGTCCAATTCATTGCCAATTTTCCCCGTCGATTTTTTAGGTGGACAGATATGGAAGTACAGCCGTAACGGTTCTCATTGTTGAGTCATACATATATGACATAGTATGTTTATGACATAGTATTAGTTTATTGTTGATGAATGATATTTCGTTCTGGAGTGATCTATTAGTTCTTAAGAGTGGACATTACTAAATGATACAATAATTCGAATTTAACAGTAAATATGGCAACATAACCTAGACACCGGTAAAAACAGGTAAACCACACTAGCAAGTACCTGCACTATCACGCTACAATTATTAAATTACTTTCACAGTATGCAAAATTACAGAATTTCTTACTATAGAATTTAAAGAACAATACTTCATAATTTATCTGGATTAGACTAGGGCATCTCACTAAAAAAAAAAAATATTTTTAATCGAAATAGCACTGCATGAAAATCAAACTGAGTTCCTGTAAACTCGAAAAATCTAACCATGGCTCCAAAAGTGTCAAAGAAAACTAAAAAATATGAAACAGATCAACAGGAGGATGCTACTACATTTTTATGTGCTGTCTGCAACATAGAGATAAAAGATGACAATAAAGCATTAGCTTGTGACTGTGATAAAGAAAAATGGCACCACATAACTTGTATATGTATAAACGAAGAACAATATGAAAAACTTGTTGAAGATGAAGACTTTAAAATGACGTGGGTTTGCTCCCGATGCAAAAATATAAAAGTACACCAAGATAATTCAAAGCAATATGACGAAATAGTAAAAGTTTTATTAGAGGACATTGGTGTAATGAAGGACGAAATCGAATCATTGAAGATTGAAAATACAAAACTGTCTGAAATAGTAGCTAGAAAATAGGATAAGGATACCATAACACTAAAAAATGCTTCACAACAAGCCTATGATAAATATATGCTTAAAAACCAAATGACAGACAAAGAACAATATTTAGAAATGAAAAAAGCATATGACCTGGATGTTAAAAATAAAAGACAAATGCAATTAGCAGCGAAGATTCAACAGGCAGATAACAAAACTAAAGTCTTATGGAGAACAATTAATGAAGAGAGAAACAAATACAAAAACGGTAAAAAAGATAACCTATACATAAAAATACAAAATGAAAAAATTACCGATCCTTGCCATGTTAGCAATGTCTTAAATGCAGGCTTCACTCAGCAAATTATGGAATTAAGTAGCTGAAAATTTCCACGAAAACCTGGAAGAGACAAATAATGCTCAGACATTCAACCAATTTGTTGCTATTACAGACATGGAACTACGCCAGCTTCTGAGAAAATTAAAATCAAACAATTCTGCAGGTCATGACGAAATTACAGGGATAATCTTTAAATATACTGTGAAGAAGAAATTAGAAAACCACTCCTGCATAAGCAGTTTTTCCACAAAGTCTAAAGATAGCTAAAATCTACCCAAAATATAAAGCAGGTGATAAAAGCGACATAAAAAACTACAGGCCTATAGCAAATCTTCCCATTACATCAAAGATCGTAGAAAGGGCAGCGTACAATCAATTAATAAATCATCTAGAAACAAATAAGTTGCTGTCAGTAAGCCAGCATGGATTTCGGAAGAATCACAGTACAACCACAGCAATTTCTGAACTTTGCAATGAAATATGCAAAATATGGGAGGGAAAAAAGTCAGCCTCTGGACTGTTTATTGATCTCCAGAAGGCATTTGATAACCTTGACTGGAATATACTGAAGACAAAGTTGAAAAACTGAAAATTCAAGGTAGGGCACTAATGTGGATAGAGGACTATCTCTCAAATAGAAAACAATATGAATTAGACTTCCATGGACAAGCACAATAACTTATTTTAGGTCATCACTCCGATCAGTCACAAGGGGAGTACCACAAGGTCGATCATAGGACCACTTCTCTTCCTTGTCTACATTAACGATTTCCCGGATGAACTACAAAAAAATAAGAAATGTATCTTGTTTGCCGATGACACTACCATACTATTTCCCACAGACAGAAGTATAAACCGGAACTACATGGTTGACTCAACTCTTACAGAAGCTACCTCTATATGCAATAGACTGAAATTGGCTATAAATAATAAGAAGACAGTGCATATAAACTTCACCCCAACAAACCAAACCCAAGAAGAACAGCCGACTAATAGTATACAAACAGTAGATAGCGCTAACTAAGTTCCTGGGTGTAATTATAGACTATCACTTATCCTGGAAGTAACATATAGAATACGTATGCAAGAAACTCTCTTCAGCAACATATGTCATCCGCAGAATCCGTAATATTAAGAAACGAATGAGAAGACAGCACTGATTGCCTATCACTCTCTATTTATGTCACATCTAAGATGTGGTATTGCCGCTTGGGGATCATCGTCTCAGAGAAATCTGGAAAGAATACTAAGAATCCAAAAGGAGGCAGTGAGAATGATATTAAGAGCGAATTTTATAGAACACTGTAAACCCCTCTTCAAGCAAGCAAATATCAGTTTACATCCTTGAGTCTATCATCCTGGTAAAGAACTCCAACCCTGCCTTAAGACGAAATCAGCACAACTGTGCTACAAGAAATATCAATGATATAAATCTCCCTCAACACAGATTACAAAAGTATAGTGACTCCCCAGCCTATTCGGGGGCATTCCTCTTTAACCTGCTACCCAAATACATAAAATCAATTGAAAATACTAAGACCTTCATAAAAAGCCTGAAGCAGTATTTAATAGACAGACTATACTATAGTGTCACAGAATTTATTGAGGAGCACACATTTGAACATTTGAGATAGGTTCAGACACACATCTCACTATCCTGACGCGAACCCCACCGACGGGAAGAAAAATGGACGATTCCCCGGTCAGCAGACTGCAGAGAAGAAATAAGAAGTAACAAAGTAAGTAAGCATTCAACTGAAATTAGTGACAGAACTTAGTTAAATGACAGTATTTATATACATTGAAGATTGAACAAAAAACATTCACTCACGGATAATACTGAGTCTCCATGAACTAAAATAACAAGAACTATTTCATAGCCTCATGAAACTTCTATCATTAGCACAGAGCACAGAATAAACAACATTAATTTTATCAGATGTCCATTTTAAATCTCAAGGCAGAATGCATTAATCATTGATAGAAAAAATGTATACATCATTTATATCAGTGATTGCAGGTGCCAGCGTGCGAGTGCGAGCCCATCTTGTCAAAATAAAATATTTTCAAAATCACTAATCAGCTGTTCGTAAAACTAGCTTGATCGTCAAAGCTCAAAAATATTGAAATGAATTATGAACTAATTTTCTACATTATTCGAATTGATAAAATATCAAAACCTAATTCTGGAATACCGTGTCTGAGATCATATAATCATATTCACTAGTTGAAATTTCTGCTACATTGTTATGAGTTTTTGCATACAAATATATGATCGAGTTTTTGCACAAATAGATTCTACATCTTAATAGATTAACGTTCTATTCAATAAAATAAGAATTGATCTTGGAATTTTATAAGATCCATTTGTCTTATTTTTTTAAATTAATATACATTATTACGTGGCGGACAGTACACCACGTCGGCTTTTCCATTTACCAAACAGTACACATGTTCAAAAAAGACAGTATTCCAGAAAACCAACTCGGCAGTTTTCTGTCTGCTCTCTTCTAACGGCAGTAGGCTATTTTCGTAACATCTAATTTCTTGTAACCCCAATTTCGTCAACAGAAAACATCTGAAGCTGCAGGTAACTTTTTCAACATTTTTCAGAGAAATTTACAGTTTCTACTATACTACTTTGAAGCTACAAATTTTAGGCTTTCTATATTCAACTGTTTACATTCACCCAGACTCTGCATTATTCTCCCTAAATATTTTTTAAAACAAGAAAGCATTAACTTATATTGAGATTTTTAAAATTTCTGATATAAATTCATTCAAATAGTGCTATTACGCTTTGATTTGTCGCCTTCTACTTCAGAAAGCTTACATGGTCCCATCAAATTTCGTTGACAGGATCATAGAATATCACTTATCAGTACGGTAGCCTTTGTGATATAAATGATTTTCATGCCAACTTTACTTTGAATCAGTCACTGTGCACATCTTCAGGGTGGTTTATGTGAGTCCAAGTTTTCAAACTTATTGAGGCCAGGACATAGACTGTGATATCAATGTCCTGAGACATTTTTCTGATAAGACCAAGAGTGTTGGGCTTTTGTGTAGGGCCTATATCCACCATATGGATACCAAGCTAGCATGGAACTCGCAGATTGATTGCTTGTCTTGCTTCTGTACAAAGCTGTCTAGTATTATTTCTACTCGTGTAGAAAAAGTAGTAGACTATTAGATATGGTAGCTTTCAATAGGAACTGTCAATACTGCTTATCCAGGGGGTGCAGCCACTGTGATTGATAAAGTTCTAACTTGCTCTCATCTACTTTAACTGAAAGTTCCTGAAGTAATGACAGGTCTTACTGAATAATGTCACCTATTGTTTGTTACAGAATGAATTATGACTGTTGTTTATACTGTATGTAATTGTGACTGTATATATTTATATACCTCTAAAGCTCTAAAGAGAAAACTTAGTTTGAATTTCTTAAAAGTGATATTTTTTAATTTTCTCAAAAGCACAATTTCAACACCAGGGGGATTTAATTAACTTGTCCCATACAATGATTAGCAAGATAAGAAACATTCCTGGCCACTTGAACATTTGACTGAACAATACATTTTTTATACCTGCAAGAAATAATTCACTTACAATTAATTACAAGGTTGTACTATGCACATACACTTATAAACTTAATTATCATAGGTACCTTATCTACTGTATTTTCTCTTTCAGCATGAGAACGAAGTTAGTATTCTTTCTCCTCTTGGGAGTCGTCTCGTCAGTGCTGTCTGGTGAAGAAACAGTTGCTGGGTCCTCTGGAGCACGTCTCCTCGTTTCAAAACAAATTTTGAATAAATATCTTGTTGAAAATATGGATATCGCTGTTCAGGTAAAATTATCAATAAGCTTTATTTTAATGTGGAATTGTATATTGAAATTTACAATTATCTGCTGAAACAGTCTATCAATGGAATTGAAGTAAAATTTAAAAAATAATAAGAATTATTTTGCTTTGCTAGCAATCTAATTTGCTTCCCTACAAATATTGGTTCTTCTACTGTTTACAGAATACTGTTAATAGTTTCATCTACACAACTTCTGTCAGTGCTAATTCGACTTTTGGTGGACAAAAATTGGTACAAAACAGGATTTTTTATCCACTCTAGGCATCCCAGAGAAAATTCCCCCACGTCTATGAAAAAATATGGTTTGTGTATAACTTTGGTAGGGGGGGGGGGGGGGGGACAAAAATGCCCCAAATTTGGAACTTTTACATTTTTCGTCTAAAATTTGAAAACTACCGCGTTGAAAACATTGAACACAAGAAAATTAAATTCTACCTCGATTGATGTATATCGTCATTTTCCAAGTATAGGCCATGTAACTACACTTTCAAATTCAGGGTGTCTACTGGTCGGGAAGTCGGGAAAAGATCGGGAATTTTAAGAGGTCGGGAAAAGGTCGCGAATTTTGAAATTTTCTTGAATTTGGTCGGGGAAAATTAGAAAATTGATTGTAACACGTATTTTGACATAGGCTACATTTGTTTCGAGCGCATAATTAAATTGGCTAACAAGGAAACACAAGAATAATTCGATGTGTAGCTGGGAACAATTAGTCAATAGTTTTCTGCAATAAAAAAATCAAATGCCGTTTTGTACATAGTGTGTGTTTTGTTATTGTACTGTGATTCTCCATACCATTAGTTAAATTTATTTGACCTTATATATTTTTCTCCAAGGCTGTAAAAACTTGAATTAGGTAATCTAAACAAGAAAACGCATTTTTGCAAGCAACTGTTCAGTCTCAAGCTATCTTTGATTTTTCTAAACATGAATATGATTACAAAGCCAACTATGCCTTTTTAAAATATAAATAAACCTCAAATTGTGTGAAATATGCCTTTACCACCTTTGATTACTGCAATTATTTCTGATGATAATGATGAAAGTTTACCAAAGAGACTTATAGAAAGCGCTCAGAACTCCCTGGGTTTAAAAATATTGTTTTAAACGATTTTCTCAAGTACAAGGTCTAAGTAATTCCACAAATTAAGCTTGCTCAAAGATAAATGCCTAATTAGAATGGTCTATCTAGCATATGCACAATCAATCTTTCAATATGGCATTAGAGTATGGGGTGGTGCATTTAATACGCATATCAATAAAATAAATATAATTCAAAAAAGTATTTTAAAAGCAGCTTTGGGAGTGGACAGACGTTACTCTAGTCACAGACATTTTGTGGAATTTGGAGTTATGTCAGTTAGACAGCTGTATGTGAGAAATCTTATCAAATACATTAGCAAGTATAGAATTCTCTTCACCCCGAATCAAACTAATTAATGTAAGTAATTAGTAATTACTAATTACACTTTCCGATCTGCATCATGATATCTTACTCCTAGAACAAATTTTACAATATGCAGAAGACAATTTAATTACACATCGAACAAACTGATTAATATTATTCCTGATCGTTTTATAGCCACCAAACCCAAATTGTTTCAAACTCTTTCTCTTTTGAATTCTTCAATACTTTAGAAAAAGTTAATCATTGAATTATTCTATTTCATTACTACATACTTAAATTATTTTATTACTATATTAATTTTATTATTATTATTACTAAACTAGAGATCAATAATTAGGTAGTATTTTTATATCCTGGATAAGGTTACTCAGATCATTGAAGTTCAAGAACATGGTATCATCTGCATATGAAACGGTGTCAGACTGAATGTAATCTGGTAAGTCATTTATCATTACCAAAAAAAGGAAAGGTCCAAGTATTGAGACCTGTGGTACTCCTGATTCAACCTTTAACATCGAAGATTTATTAATTCTACCTACAGTTACCAGTTGACTTCGGTTCATTAAGTATGACAAAAAGATTTTGAGCACTTTGTCCTGTTCCATAATAACTCATCTTATCTAAAAGAATCTTATGATCGACACAATCAAAAGTCTAACTGAGGTCACAAAATGTGGCTAGAGCATAGCTTCCTTGCTGAAATGACTGCATTATTTTCTTAGCCATTTTTAGAAGAGCGTCTAGCGTCGATTTATTTTTTCTAAAGCCAAATTGAGAATCAGCTATGGTGCCAAATCGCTCAAAATGTTCAGAAAGTTGATGATAAATGATGGTTTCCAATATTTTTGCCAAAACGGGGACAATAGAGATGGGTCTGTAGCTACTTGGACAGTTTCTATCCCCTCCTTTATAAATATGCACCACTCTTGATTTCTTGAGCTCCTCCGGAAACACTCCTTCTACCAAACATTTATTTAAACAATGTCAGAGGCTCAACAATACAGTCGATTACTTTATTTAATAAATTGACTGAGATACCATATATGTCCCAGCTATCGGAAGATTTGAATCCCTTGACTATATCTAACACACATTCAGGCAGTACCAGACAAAAATTGAAACATTTTGGCAAACTGAGTCCCTTGAAAGAATGCAGGTCCAATGGCACTTCACTTGGTCCGGTCAATGTGCCTCTAATATCTTCAACAGACCCAATAAAAAACTGTTCAATACATAGAAATAATTCCACTTATAAAATCTAAAAGACACAATCACAATACCTTGGTACAATTTGAAATACACAAACACCACACACAATAAACAAAACATCTTCAATGAACAATTGAATTTTAAATCACACAATCTTTTCAATCACATTCTACAAAACCACAATAATTCTTCTAACCAAAACCGACACTGACGATCAAGGATGCTGTTGAAAATTAATCATTACGATTAGAAAACGTTTCAGCCTATGTGAGTATACCCTACTGTGAGAAAATAACTACTGAATGCTTTTCCTGGTATCACTTATGGAACTTGTTTACTGGCCTAAGGCGCGGCCTCCACTTGCGAGGCCACGCCTTACTAATAAAGGAACCCCATTATTTCTAGTTTGAATCTTAAATTTTGAACCTCAAACTGTGTCCAGGGGGTGAAACCCCGGTGGACCCCCCCCCCCCCTTTGAATGGTAATCATAACCCATTGAGTGATAGCTCATTCTTCTCAGTTCATTGAGGTGGTCCCAATTCATTAGTAACTTGTCAATTTGTAATCATAATTAACCATTTCACTTGAAATTGTAGTATTCATGGGTAGGCAAGTGCCAAATTTTGGTTTTTTTGCCCCAAAATTTATACACAAGCCAGATTTTTCCATAAACTTAAGGGAATCTTTTCTGGGATGCCTAGAGTGGAATAAAAAAATTCAGCTTTGTATCAATTTTTGTCCACTAGGGCCTGTTTTTGGTTTAATTTGGCTGGGCAATTATGAGAAAATTTAAGAAGGTTTTTCATGAAACACCTCAAATCATAATATTCTCAATTTGGTGATTCAATTTTTAATGATTTTTCTATATAGGTGAGCATAAATTATTGGCCTATGTTATTAATATTCAGCCCTCAAATAACAAATAATTTATTATCTTATAATAACTGTTTATTTGGAAGCGATCCTACTAAAGTAACTTAATTCTAATAAAAAGTAATTTTTTTTTCAGTACACATATTTTATTATCTTATAATAACTGTTTATTTGGAAGCGATCCTACTACAGTAACTCTAATAAAAAGTAATTTTCTTTTTTCAGTACACATTGTATAATATTGGAAGCAGTGCAGCGCTCAATGTAGTTCTTAGTGACAATAGTTTTCATCCAGAAGCATTTGCATTTGTTGGAGGTCAACTCAATGTGAAAATAGACAGGATTCCACCAGGCACCAATGTTTCACATGTTGTTGTCATCAGGCCGAAGAAATATGGATATTATAATTTTACAGCTGCCGAAGTCAACTATAAACCTTCCGAAGAAGCTAAGCAGGTAAACTACCCAAAGCATTATTGAAAATGGTTGGGTTCTCAATTTTTGTTTTGAATGAACTATAGATAGATGGTTGAATAAAATCAGTAAAACTGATTGATCATATTAAATTACATGGTTCCAATCCATTTATTTATGTTGAAAACTCGAATTAATATTGAGTCATAGCTTCAGTGACAACCATCTTGATGTAAAGAATTGAAAAATTCATTCACTTGACTCATTCAAGCCAAAATCAGTCAAAATTTGAACTTGTTATGTCTCATACAATCTTATTAAGTGACAGCACATCCTCCTCAGCTTGTCAGCACGATCCTATTCCATACGACAAACATCAATTTAAGAGACATTTCTGGAAGGGGTGGAGGGGGATCGAAATTTGAATGGCTTATGCAATCATATTGTGTGATTGCTCGCCAACTCATCAATAAATTCCTCAATTTATTCTGTGAGAAAAAAGCCTTAATTCTCAAGACATATTTATTCCATAATTATAATTATTTATTCTATAATAGAATATCAATTGATCTTAGACTTTGAGATTTAGAAGAACATAAGCAATATAAACTTGAAAAAAACACTTTTAAATGGAAATTAACTCACGTTATGGCGTGACGGCCGTTTCGCTCTGTTGTCTAGAGCATCGTCAGACGACCCACAGTACACTCTCCGTCACGCCATAACGTGAGTTAATTTCCATTTAAAAGTGTTTTTTTTAAGTTTATATTACATATTAGTGGAAACAAGATGGATCTTCAACATCAGAACATAAGCTACCAGGTAACACTAAGGTTCGAACTAACAGGTAGATTGAAGGCCACTATAAAAGCCACTAGAGCGCAGCTTAAGGGTGTTTGAACAAAAAAATTTATTCACTTTTTTTGTTGGAAACTTTAAAGTTCATTTAGTCAAAACCAAATGTGACATTAAAAAAATCGAAAAAATTAAATTGCGGCCTATGTGTGACCTTGAAGTGTACATTTTGAGCATTCTTTGTGCAAGCTACAAATGAAAACTAAAAACACCATAGCAATGAAACTTTGGGACAATTTTCTTTAAAATATGCTCTTTACAGTGGTCTATTTCTAATAACAAAATATTCATATATATATATATATATTTTTTTTTACAAAAACCTTTTTATTGCATTGTTCAGTAAAATTTTCAGTTTTAAATTTAGATTAGCATACGTGGGTTTTAATTCTCTACTCAATGCAATTTTTTTTCTTATTATATGTATTCGTTTAGAAACGTAGTTTGTTTGAACAAGTCAATGTTTTTACGTGCACTCGTATGCAACACCACGCATGCGAGGAATGAAGGGGCGGTATGGGTGGGGCGGTAGCCTTCCCATTCTCGGTTGAGCGGCCGGGAGTAACCTTGGGGATTCCATTGTCTTGAATGTGTTGTGTTGTGACCGATTGCATTGGCATACGACTTCCACTTGTTTATCTTTTTCTAGACCTTTTAGTCTAGTTACAGTTATTCTATCTAAGTTACAGTTTATTTACCATTAGGCGCCATGGTGGAATGAAACATTATAAAAATTTGTCAATTGCTAACTGTTTCAACCCGTCAATGGGCTCATCATCAAGTATTATTGTTATTTATTATTCATTATTTATAAATTGTAATTTATAATTTATAACTTATTGTTTATTATTTATTAGTTATTGTTTATTAGTTATTATTTATTATTATTATTGTTTTTATTGTTATTATTAGTATTTTATTATTATTAGTTTATTATTCTTGATTTATTAGTCTAAAAAAAGTGTATAATTATTATTATTAGTCTATTACTATTATTAGTATTTTATTATCATCATTGGACCTAATAGTCAAAATTATTAGTAATATTATTATTATTATTATTATTATTATTAGTTAATTATTATCATTGGTTTATTATTAGTCTAATATAAGTCTATTATTATTAGTCCAATATTATAATAATTAGTCTATTATTATTATCATTGGTTTATTATTAGTCCATTACTATTATAAGTATTTAGTTACAGTTATTCTATCTAAGTTACAGTTTATTTACCATTAGGCGCCATGGTGGAATGAAACATTATAAAAATTTGTCAATTGCTAACTGTTTCAACCCGTCAATGGGCTCATCATCAAGTATTATTGTTATTTATTATTCATTATTTATAATTTATTATAATTTATAACTTATTGTTTATTAGTTATTATTTGCTATTTATTATTAAATATTAGTTATTATTCTATTATTATTATAGTCACTCTCCGAGTACTATACTTATCCTTAGTCCGCAGTGTTCTAGAATATTGTCCCATTATTTGGAACAGAAAAAGGCACTGTACGACTCAGAAGCTGGAAGCAGTTCAGAGAAAATTTGTACATGCTATTAAGACTCGGTTTTTTCCTGACCTCCTGGATCTGTCTTACCAGAATTCATGTAAGCTGCTCAAGTTGGAATCTCTGGAATGGCGAAGAACAAAGGAAGAGGCTTCATTCATGTATAAATCCTTACATGGAAGACAGGCGATAGGAGATCGAGGTGTTGGTGTTTCTGTTCCATCTCGAAATCTAAGACGCCATGATAGATTTGTACCAGCAGTGCACAGTGTGGCAGCTCCACTTGAGAGATGTATCGTGACTGCAAATTCATTGGCAGATGAGCTTGACTTCTTTGAGAGTGTCGGATTGTTCACAAGAAGACTTAGAGCTTTGGAGGAGTACTGAACTACAAGAAAAGAACTGATCATCAGCATAGCTTACAGCTATTGTTGTATCTCATCTCCAGACGTTTGCAATATACAAAGGCCTTAAGCCGTTCTATTGCAAGAATAACATTATGTGATATAGTTGATCAATTTTTTGTAATTATTGTCATTGTATCATATAATAAATTGAAATTGAAATTAAATTGAAATTATTGTTATTGTTATTAGTATTTTATTATTAGTGTATTATCATTGGACCTAATAGACAATTATTAGTATTATTTTATTATTATTAGTTTATTATTCTTGATTTATTATTAGTCTAAAAAAAGTGTATTATTATTATTAGTCTATTACTATTGTAAGTATTTTATTATTAGTCTATTATCATTGGACCTAATAGTCAATTATTATTATTATTATTATTATTATTTGTCTATCACTATTATTATTAGTTTATTATCATTATTATTATTATTATTAGTCTATTATCGTTAGACCTAATAGTCTATTATTATTATTATTATTATTAGTCTATTATCATTAGACCTAATAGTGTATTTTTATTATTATTATCATTATTATTAATTGTTTATTATTAGTCTAATATAAGTCTATTATTATTATTATTATTTCGTTATTAGTCTATTATCATTGGACCTGATAGTCAATTATTAGTATTAGTATTATTATTAATATTATTATTATTATTATTATTATTTGTCCATCACTATTATTAGTATTTTATTATTATTTCTATTATTATTATTCTATTATTATAATTATTTTTATTATTATTATTATTATTATTAGTCTATTATTGTTAGACCTAATAGTCTATTATCATTAGACCTAATAGTGTATTATTATTATTATGTGTTTATTATTAGTCTAATATAAGTATTATTATTACCATTTGTCTATTATTTTTAGTCCATTACTATTTCATTATTAGTCTATTATCATTGGACCTGATAGTCAATTATTAGTATTATTATTATTATTAGTTTATTATTAGTATATTATTATTATTATTATTCTATCATTTTTATTATTAATATTATTATTACTATTTCTATTAATATTAGTCCAATATTATTATTATTAGTCTCATATAAGTCCATTATTTCATTTTATTTTATTATTAGAATTATTATTATTATTATTATTAATATTATAATTCTATTGTTATAATTTTCAAATGCAATAAATGTTCGTTATGAATAATACCATAGACGAACCATCACCACTTAACCTTACTCCCTGATCTATGATAATACTATGTGGTTGGTGTATTGCGATCTCATTTTCCTTCACCAATCATCGGTAGTTTCGTAAATATTGTAACGCAATAGCAGATTGTGGACGTTCACTAAAACAGGTTTGATAGATAAAGATAGGCGCGTCAACAGAGAAGGATCGAGAGAGTCTTTGTGAGAGGGGCAAGTGGCCTGTTGGTAGAGTGGTAGATGAGAGAGACTAAATTGCGAGCTTCACTACACTCAGTGCTACAAGTTTTGAACTCCCTAACTATTTTTCTTCAACGCCAAAGTCCAGAGGCATTCAAACTTCCTTAAGCTAGAAAAACCAATAGTTCAACTACAACCGTATCAGACTCGCCTGGAGTTTACTATGCAACTAAATTTGTAGCCCTTGTGACACGGGCTTAGTTTGATGGATCAATGACTGACTGTCTGTCATATGGGCTCAGGCATGAATGATTTGTGTGTGTGTGATGAGCAATAGACTTGAATAAGTTTACTCACAGTATTTCTAATCTAACTTTCTATCAGTATAACTTTTCTATCTAAATTATTATTATTCCTGTATTAAATTTTTTTCTCTTAAACAGTATTTATTGCGAAAAAAACTTTTATTTTCCTTGAAATTGATATGCTAATTAATGAAATTGACCTACTTGACTCCAAATAATTATAAATATAAAGTTATTTGGGATATTTTATTAGTCTTCTTTCTAATATTCTAGGTGCAAGTAGCAGTAACCAGTGAGCCTGGAGAGGGTCTAATTATTGCTTACATTGATTTCGATAAGAAATTCTCTCCCCATTTGGTAAGTTGATTTATTTGTAACTCCATAATTTTCCTCAAATTTAATTTTTTTCAATGTCATGAATAGATTTATTGCTGATTAATAGAATTATTGAAGTGTTTACATGAATGAAAAGTGAGGGCTACTTTAAATCTGATTCCAATTGCGTAAGATGGAGAAGCTAATTTTAAAAATCATATGTTCCCTGTAGAAGAAGGCCTGAATGTTTCTTTTTAATATCCTTTAAATACAAGAAAATTTCGAATATCCTTACATATACATTGCTGGGCATTCCTTAAAGAAAGATCTATGCAAAATTCTATTGCATTTATTTGGTCCATGCGTTTAGCTGTAAATGCATTAGAAAGACACACAAATGCAAAACGGTCAACTTGAAACTGAGACATCTCCACTCGGTCAATTATTTCCTTGAATGTGATTCATTTTTGATTGCTGTTCTGCTATAAGGCCCATAAAACTCACTTTTGTTACATATTTTGATCTGAATCAGTAAAATAATAGAACTATCGTTTCTATTTTGTTTTAAAATACAATCTAGTTGTAGAAATAAGTGTCTATTGGCACTATAGTATTACGAACAGTTTTTAAGACCTTCAGGAAAGACGATTTTCCACTTAAGCTAGTAGTTTATAGAACAAGAACACAATCATTACAGAAAAATTATCCGCGCTTAATTGGGATTCAAGCCCGAGCAAAGCAAAAAGCATATTGCTTTTAACTAATTGTAGCTGAAATATCTATTAGCCTAAGCATTATTGGAGATGATTATGAGAAATGATGTTTTAGAAAGATCGAATTAGAGGTATACAGTATACCGTCATTTGAAAAAAGAATGTTCACTGTATACAAATATTACGTCAATGTTAATATTAATATACATGTGGTTCATAAATGTATAGTGAACGCCAAAACACTTTTCAAAGTTCCCTCTCAAATTAAGAACGGAATGGCGATGCGAGTTGAAGGCTAATGGCCTTGCGGAGTGGATTCGAAAAGGGTCCATTTTTACAGGGAACCGATTATACCGTGAGGAATTGGGACATTGGGTAATCGGGAATCGCTTTGTTATCTGCTGCTGCAACCTTGGGCAATCGCACACCTTGTGTATTCGAAAACGTCGATCTGAGAACCGTGTTGGATTGATGCATTGAGACACTCCCGGATTAAAGGGTGAATTTGTAGGCCAATAACTTTTTGAAAATTCAATTAATTTGTTGAGATTTTTTAGCTTATCCATTATCAAAGAAAATTGGACGTTCTTGAGTTCTATATATGAGAACTCTGCTCTGTACTCTGCTCCAAAACAATTATTATAAAGCTATTACAGAAGCATCTAAAAAGACAGAAAATAGAAATAGCAGATGAAAATAGAAAGTGGTGTATTCGTTTGGTTATAAGACACGACTACTGCTACTCCTGTGGTCCCAAGCTCTATTCTTGTTCAGCCTTGGATGTTCTGTGTAATCATTCACCTCATTAACCCACGTACAAGACTCATATGGGCATCATCCGACTAGAAACTTCAAGATTATTTTTCTTGGCTAGCACAGTAACTTGAAGACTTGAACAATTTTGACAAAAAAGAAGAATTATGATGATGGTAATGAGAACTAACTATCAAGCCAAGGTCGAGTTCCAGTTTCCTATCATGCCAGCATCTTTAATATTTCTGATTTTAATATTTTTGATATTTTATTTCTTGAATATGTAAAGTAATATCAAAATGCATTATTATTATTAGTTATGTAGAACCAAAAATTCGAACAGTGCTCAGGTGGCATTTAACACCTCATTTGATTAAATTGAAACAAAAATTGAATTCATCTACAGGTCTTAAAATAAGGATACACGTCCATGTCATAAAATATAAAAATAACCACATAACTTGAGATGTTCAGGAAGGTAATTGAAAAACTGGAACCCTGAATAATATGGCTCCGTCACAAATTGAACCTGTGAATTGAGTGTATGGATAATGTTGATTTTTGGCGCTAGTCCCATTCGAAAAAGTAGTACAGCTTACATTGAAAATTTCTCTATACTTGAAGATAAAACTTAGGAACTAGAGAATACAGAGCTGTGTGAAGTTTGTGCTTTCTAAATATAGACCATGGAATAGATGAACTTACAACTCTAAAACTCACAAAACTTTCTTCTGCATTAGGAAGACTGTGCTCAAATAATTTTTGCTTGTAACCCACAATAAAATACTATAGTGTATGAAGGAAAGAGCTGTTATGAGATTGAGTACATATAAATTCTATCAATTTTTTACAGGTGGACTGGGGAGCATTCGCTTTGATGGCCCTGCCTTCGCTTGGAATCCCTTTCCTTCTCTGGTGGACAAGCAAAAACAAGTATGAGAAACTGAGCAAGACCAAAAAAGATAAAGGAAGCAAAGAGTGAAAAAATCAAGTGATATGAAAAACTTTACAATCAATTCTTCATTGTTCATCTCATTGTGTTTGTCATTGTCATTTCTATTTTTTTCTATGGACTTAGTCATCATTGTCATACTTGTGTCATCATTACCACCATCATCAATCACCTCTATTTAAATGTGTTTTTTCTTAAATATTGAAATGTTAAAATTACACGTTTTTCAGAAACGTTTGTATTTTTATCAATCTGATTAGATTTGATTAATCCATAATATTCTTCCTTGTTCAATCACATGATCATAATTCAGCTATGAAATAATTTCATTCTAGGTAACTGTGATAAGAGCTGACTATGGTCTGTTCCGCGAGTCGGGCCAATTCAAAAGCCAAACCTTCAACAAAACTGAAATCAAGCGAGTTCTAGGGTAGCCTATACATAGCCGGTTGAAGACCACGGTGCATCACTGTGAACTAGAAAGTAGCACATGTCATATTATGTTGAGCTTCCTCTCTGTTGGCCACAGCTGTCTGACCTGTTAATGGCTTGGTAGAATTCACTCCAAACATTCGTGGAACAGACCACAGACTTGATTGTTTTAAAATGTGACTGTCAGATTGAATAGCTATTCAATTTTAGCAAAATTCTTTCACTAGCCCGTTGCGCTAGTTGGGCCAATTTGACTGCGAGACATAATGTGTCCAATCAGCAGTGTTGAGCTTCAAGTTGAGATTACCTCAGAATCCGCTCAAATACCAGAATAACATAACCTTCAATCCATATAACACAGTATATCACTTTAGTGCATTACACTAACGATTTCACCTCTAAAAACGATTATTTAATTACTAAAACAATAAATTTAGTTGAAAAACTTGGAAAGCAAAAAAGTTCATGTTTGCTGTACAATGAATGTGATTTAAGGATATTTTTAATGAAATAACATTTAAAAACGGTAAATATATATATAATTCACTAATTATTATTCAACATAAAACAATAGAAAACATTTCCTTGCTATAAAAGGTTTGGAGAGTGGAAAAGGAAAAATCGAGAAACAATTTGTTTTATAATGGGAATGCTAAGGAAAATTGGCTTCATCATTGTTTCCCTTAGTGCTGCAACAATGCAATTTTCAAGTGTTGTAGTCGAAATTTGGTTGCAAGATTGCACTGAGAAAATAACATTTATGAAGCCTTTTCTTATGTTCTAATCTCTATGGAATGCCAACTAGCTTGTAATTGTGCTTTTATCAATTGCCTTATTCTGTGTAGATGATCACAGTTGACAATGCAGATCACAAATTTATTTCCCTTCTTTAGGCCGCCACTATCTAGACAAATTGGTATTTTTTTATTCTCCCACTTTCTATGGTATCAATGCTGGTAAATAACATGTAAAAATACTGACACAAATGTATACATCTCCAAGTCTTTTTTCTCATTATAAGTATAAAATTGAAATTCATAAAAATGAATTTTACATTTGAAAATTTCTAGTAGCCCATTCCCCTCCCTATTAAGAGTATTATGAATAACCCATCTCCTTAATGAAAATAAAAAGTTATGTCTTCTCTGTGAGCTGTTTTAAAGTTTTGATTGAGCATTCATCAAGTCTTTTAATTTTTGTGTCAACATTATATTGCCTTTAATTTTCAATTTTCCTTTCATGAAGGCTACTTGAGGATTGAGTTTACTTGTTGCCTGTAACAGAGAAAAAAATAATTCAATAATAATTACTTTGAGATTTGATAGCAATCCCTCAGTCTGAAAAGAACAAAATTATTCTCTTTAGTACAATATTGAATACGTTTAACTTTCTATTCTTACATTCTAGTTTTCTGTTGAACTCAGTCTAACTACTGAGATCTTCTCATAGCACTGTAGAAATTTGAGTATTCGTTAATTATTGCAATAGTATCGAATTTTTGACGGTACGCGCCGGTACCTCTAAAAAGTAAATAGTCTAGTAAACCAAAACTTACAAGTATCACGCTATTGTTTCAGTTAGTTTTATACCCCAAACTTTCAATGAACTCATTTACTCTACACTGGAACCCCTCCCCCACACATCAACACTAAAATGGAAATACTTACCGAAACTTATATTTTTACAAAAAGAGCACTGATAGTACTACTTTATTTTGCTAATAGTGTTACATTATCTCAGTAATAGTATTATAGTAATTGATAGTAAGTAGTAGAATAACTAAAACCTGTTCCACACTTCTGAAGAGAAATCAAAAGAAGCTATTTGCTATTAATTAACTCGGGATTTACAAGTTATTATATTTATAATTTTGGAGAATAACATCTAGTGTGAAATAAAATGAAATGCATAGGAGCTTAGCTATTTCCTCCAGCCAGAATCTGTGATTTTTTCAGTATTAGTGATTAAGCGATTATGTTCTAATTTGTCAGTATCAAAAGCTGTGCATTTGTCTTCTGGTTAGTTCATTTTATATTTCAGGTGGTAAGAACAATTAGGCAATTGAAATTTCATCCATTGCACTGAGAAACGGGTCTGTATAAATCAAAGATAAGCAGATGTTACTTACAATGTCAACCATAACTTCATCTTCGCATGTCAACGTTGTGTCAGCTTTTACTCCACTTTCCGGTTCACCCTTGTATACTTTTCCTTTTTTCAAATCCAAAGCTATGAAAAAATTACAATTTGATAATTTATAAATTTTCATTCTATCTGAAAAAATATTTTGAACAATAGATTGATGGATTTAGCATAGCGTTCTTCCAATTTCCAGGCTTGTCAACTTATGATGAAAACTATTCTGCGCATGCGCCAATAAAACTAATCTAATAAAACATTAGACTACGCTATTTCAAGATGTTGCTACAAACCCCGTTGAAGAGACAAATAAATTGGATAAAAATACGAGACAAAGTAATAGTCAAAAAGGAAAAATTTATCCCAAGATTAGGCTTTACATTTCATCATTTTTATCATGCCTAATTGTATATTACCTCATTTATACATTGATGATAAAAATATTATTTATTAGCATTTTACCCGGGAATCCAGTTTGGAGTATCACTTTTCTGGTAGATAATTTATGGTAGCCGTCACAAAATTACGAAATTGGGAAGGACCTGTGAAATTGCAGTTTTGCTAGCTATATAGTTCGGATATTTGAAAAGAGAAGTGCACAAATAAGCTGCGTTTTTCGATGCTGTAATATTGATACAGAACTAATCTGTTGCTTGCATAGGCGTGCGCACGGGGGTCACCAGGGGTACCGCGGTACCCCCATCAGCCCCCAAAAAATTGGAAATTTCTATCAAAGACCAATTCTATATAATGGTATAATATAATATTCAATCGAATCTCAAGTGCCTTACTGCCTTTATTCCATTTTCTTGACGAGGCGTGTCTTGTTTGTATTTCATCAAGGAAACCCATAAAATACCTGAGACAATTCACACTATAAAACGGACAAGATTGTTTTGCAGTAGGGTTACTGATTTCATACCTCAGATTCCTTGAAAATGCATAAAACTCACTTCACTATTTTAAAAAATGTCCGGCTCCTGGGGGGTCCACACCCCCAGACCCCACCCTTCACCCCCTCCAAGTGTGGATGTAGTGGTACCCCCATTTTTAAAGCTCTGCGCACGCCTATGGTTGCTTGGGCTTGTGACATCGGCCTGTCATCTAAGCATGTCATGTTATCATGATTCTATCAGCTGCTATATGAGTTTCCTTCATCTAACCCATAATACAAAAATGCTGAAATTCAACATTCATTTTGAAAAAGGTAAATAGAACTAAGAAATCGGGCAACGGATTTGAGTTTAAACAGTCCTTGCTTTGGAACAGGATGTTTAAATTAAACATGTGATACATGGATTTCAACCTCCAATGCCAAAAAGAGAATTAGGAGCTGCAATATTGATACAGAACATATGTGTTGCTTTGGCTTGTGACCAAGCTTGTTTTGTATCATAGTGATGTATCATGTATCAGCTGTTCTATGAGCTCTTTGCATCTAAACACATTTTAAAACAGTAGGCTAATAGTGCCCACAAGTGAAATTTGAACTTTAATTTTGAAAAGACTGGAGGGAAAATCAAAAATTGAGTTCAAGGTGAACTGACTCTAAATCGATTTCAGAGAAAGCTCTATGCCAAATTCAATGTTCCAAATAACCGTTTTTGTGAAATGTGTAAGACAAAAAACAAGCACACGCAACACACCCCTACTCTCTCATTAAATATATAGATAATCGCTGAATTATCTATAGGCTAAAATAAGCACAATTTTATAATATTTTTATAATATATTCCATATTGATATTTTTCAAGCAAATCAAAAGTAGGATTCATTTCAAATTTATTGCCATCCAACCATGGTGATTTCAAATTTTGCAAGCGTGAGAAATAGCATGTTTCGGTAAATTTCTATAATTCATGGGAATTTTGGTATAGTTATCGTACTGTAAATTAAGACTGGAAAGTGCTTCCACATGTTGGTACGCAAGTACAACCAACATGTACTTTTTTAAGCAATATAAGTGATTGGAAGTCTACTAAATTATTATTTTTACACAGTAAAATCCTCCCGAAAGTGGAGAGATATTGATTGAGTTGGCAGTAATCCCACAGTTTATGATGGTTGCAATGCCTCAAAATTGGATTTTTAGAATGACACTGATTAAACTTCTCCTTTCCTCTGCAGCAGAAGTGCAATTTTCGATACAACATGAACAAAACGTATAATCCTCTTAAGGCATGTCAATATAGATAAAGTAGAGTTTAATTTTTTTTTTATAATTGCCCCAACAGTGAATCAAAAATGATGAAGCAGACAAACATTTCTAGTACTTCTTACTTCACATCAATTAATTTTGAAAATTTATTTGGTTTTGTAACAACTGTATATTATATTTTTTTGAAATGTATCAAGCAAACTGCAACTGTTCAAGGCGTTAACTTAAAATTCCAACACCAAAACTTGAATCAACCATTATCACTTCAGAATACCTAGGTCTACCTGTTTTTTATTGATGTTTATTTGGTCCAAATATTATTCCAATCTTTTATAAATCTTGTTTTTTATGAGTTCTTATACTAGTAAGTTAGTTCTGTTAACAATAGACCTCACTCGCCCAAATGTATTGGGATTCAAATGTATGCTCTTATTCAGCTATACTTAGTATGGGCACGCTGCGCAGAACCAAACACACACCCACTTACCAGTTTATTCCGTATCATTACCGCTTATCTACTGTTCTATGAGTACCTACCCCATTAACTATATATAAGATGGAAGCTCATATTGATACATTTTCGCTTTATTAGAAGAACATTTGGTCGCCAGATTGAATTTGAAAAAATAAAATATATACATGGTATGGAAATGATAATTACATACAATTATTGCATGGAAATTGAAAAGTGCAGTACTAGGAAAAATTTTGTATACAATTCAAGGGAAAACTTATTTATCACTCTAGCAAAATCAACGCACTTTGCTAAGCGTCAAGCAGTAACTGTTTATCTCAAGTGATAAAGTCGTACATTGCATTATTAAATACATAAATAACTATTATCTGCTATGGATTTGTTTTGAAGGAATAATTACTTTCATGAAGCCCGGAAGATGAACTCAAGATTTTTTGGTATTTCAGTGTAGCATAACAAACCCAAATCAAAAACAAGTAATTATTCAAAGAAAATAACAAAAATAATACTTACTCCATTTTCCAGCAACGTCGCCATTCTTTGTAATAACATACAAGAATACTCCATTAATTTTCTTCACTTTATCCAAGTTGGCGTTCACTTGCTCTGACATGGCTGAGAAGATAGCATCACTCTTTAGGTCTGAACTCGATAATAGTTTTTGCACAATATCTGAAGGAACAATTCTATTGAAATCCACATAAGCTCCTACAAATAAGACAAATAATATTGAATAAAGTATTGAGAAATTATAAATGTATGTATTATTTTCTCCACTATAGATAAAAAGAGAAATTTTCTAGAGACAGATACTAAGCTCCAAGAAATTTTCAAATTTGCCATTGGATTGACAAAATAATGCATTTTAGACCTCATTATGACTAACTATACTTAGCCTAACTTAATATACACTGCACATACACATGATATAATTATTATAACTATACATAGTACCATTATAGAGTTCTGTGAATAAACTAGCCAGTTCACCCGGCTAAGGGGTTCTAGGAATCCCGTTGATAATCTTTTGATGAAGTAATGAAGCTTTGTTCATTTTGTATCTTCTAGTTAGCTTTTAAAGCTCTATATTGTGAAGTGTTTCTAAGGGCCTACTGATCCTCACAGACGGAGAAAAAATAAAAAAATTACCTAATTTGAACATTGGACCTTGCCCAATTTGATTTACGTGGAGGGCAAGTCTTGGGTTTCGGCCGTCTATAGTCTTGCAGTCACATATGAGTGAGGAGGTGAGGCAGTAGTTCCACCTAACACAATAAAAAATACTTAAAACTAAGGTCTGATGGAACACCACAACAATGTCCACTTCTAAAAAATTTCCAATTTGAAATTTCTCCCAATGCAGCTATATGCACAACCAACAGATTGGGCACTGGTGGAAATGGTTCCACCTTCCAATCACAATAATATGCGATATGTAGAAATGCTATGAACCCTCCTGCGATGGCCTGTCTCAAGAACAACTACAAGAAGTATGATTAGTATATGCTGAGAAACCACACTGAATATTGATTATAATAGGCCTTAACAAAAATAAAATTGACAGACCTTTAATAATCAGATGGTTAGCCGTAATTTTACAGTTAAACACAGTATGTTGACTTGACTCTTCAGAGCAGGGGGGTGAATAAAATATTGCAGCTTTAAAAAACAATACTTTTTTAAAAGTTAAATTGTAAGTTACATTAAAATTTACAAATATTTTGACAGGCAGTCCACAAATAAGCTTCGGTTTCCTAGAAAACGAATTTGGACTAAATGGACAGCGGGTAGCGCCGCGCACGCTACAATATAGTCGTTAAGTGAAAAAGAATTATTTTGTTATTTTTCGAGTGAAGTTTTTTAGCAAATCTAAATTTTTAGTCTGCGTTAACCTCAATGTTTTGGATAATGTAACATTATTCAAAATTTGTAGAGAGCAGTTTTGGGCTTGAGTCTGTTGCTCCTTCACATTCAATGTAGGCCTATCACAATAAATAAATAGGCAATAATATATAAACTCGATTTGCTAACAAAATATAGTTAATAATATAATGTGATCATAATATATTCGATTAATTAATTATATATATATATATATATATATATATATATATACATCTTCCTATAAAAGTGGCAGCCGTAGGTAAAACATACTTTTGGCAGCCACCCTTGGGAGTGGAGTATATGAAGTTTTTATCGTGAATAGTGTCTTAAAACATCAAATTTAGGTCCAAAATCGGTTTTTCATCCTGATAAAATCAATGAATAAAAAGTTGCCTAACATTGTGCGGTTGTACTATCATATTGGCAGCCATCAACTTTCAGGTATTGTGGCAACCATTTGTATATTTTTAAATTGCATTTAAAGTGGCAGCCAGTGTATATATTTTTTTACAAATTCCAGCAATATGACAGCCAGCAACGTTGCCAATTTTATCATCAACAATTCTTAACTACATTCTCAATCATGCGTCATCAGCTACTTCCCCCCAGTCACACCCTAAGCCAGTTAGTCTATCCCTCGCACTCACTACTCTTTCTCTCACAGAGGGACGGATATCAAATTGCGGCACACTAGGCACATGTTCAGGGGCGGCAAGACCAAAGAAAGCTAATGGCTCGAGCAGTTTTTTTGATAGCGTTCTTTGTTTTTCAATCATAAGCATTCAAATCTAAAAGTTATATTTGCTTCAACTTTGAGCATGCACCGCAACATCCATTTTATTTTTTCTTGTTAGATAAGATCATATCCAGGAAAAAATGGGACTTATTTACTTATTCATTTTTCATTTAAGCCTTTATTTTAATCAGGGGTGGATCCACGGGGGGTGAAAAGGGGGAAATTCCCCCCCCCCCCCAAACGGAGAAGAAGGAGGAAAACAAAAAAAAGGATAAAAAGAAGAGAGAGAAGAAGAAGGAGAAAAGAGGAACGAATGGAAATTATAAAAGTGAAGAAGTAGAAAAGAGATGACAACAGAAATTGGTAGGAGAAGAGAGATGAGAATAAAAAAAGACGAAAAAGGGTCAAAAATAAGGATGAAATCAAAAGTAGAAGAAAATGAAGGAGATTTTTCAAAGTTGTAGACAAGCGAGGAAAATAAGACAGCTATGCCTAACCAACAATTAATTTTCTATTGCAAATATTGTGTACTTCAGTACTTGGTCTGAAAGTGATGCAAGTTCTGGAAGGGTTTTCTGGATTATGCAGCTTATCAATACACGGCTTAGGACTACTATAGCAGAAAAAAACTAAAAAAAAAAACAGACTTGTTTTATTAGCACTACTTTACATTCACTCAGATAATCACTCTAGAGCCTAGATCCTGGATCCTCAAAAAATTGTTGGGAGATTTTTGCTGATTACAGAATAGTTTTTCAATTGCGAATAATGTATGTCATTTTCCTTGTTAATTCCTTTTTTCATTAACAGTTGGTGTCAGTAGCATAACTATGGGGGGAATCGGGGGGATATCCCCCACCAAAAGAAAATTTGAAATTTTAGCAGGCCATTGTGAGACAATTTTTGGCAAGAGTCAAAGAAGATGTCAGGAATCGCTAAAATGTGGTTTTGTATGAATTGTTATTTTAAAAACGTTTTCAAGGAGTGAACCTAAATTTTTTGGAAATAAATTTCAAGTATCCTACAGTACCCCAATCAGGAGCAGTGAGGGATTAAGTATAGAAAAGTGGAAGCTTCAAGTAATGTCCGATCTCCCTTTGACAATAATACAAGAACAAGATAAAATTTGCATTGACCCATAACGTGTATTGAAATGTTAAGTTAGAAGAATTAATGCCTAGAATCACTTGAAATGTGGCTTTAGAGAGGTAATTTTTCAAAAAATTTCTCGGGTGTTACCCCGAACCCCCGTTTTGGAAAAAATAGCCATGTATATTGCTTCAATTTATCGTTAGAGGTCTACTACTCCAAATTACTAATTGTTTCATTACTTTCATTAACAGCTAGTGTCAGTAGCATAACTATGGGGGGGGGGAATCGGGGGGATATCCCCCCCCCCCCCGGACAAAAGAAAATTTGGAATTTTAGCAGGACATTGTGAGACAAATTTTGGTCAAAGATGTCTGGAATCACTAAAAATATGGGTTTAGTTTAAAAAAGTTTCCAAGGAGTACCCCTCAATTATTTTGAAAGAAATTTTCAAGTAGCCTACGGTACTGTACATTACCCCAATCAGGAGCTGTGAGGGATCAAATTAATGTAGAAAAGTGAAAGTTTCAAGTAAGGTCCCGGATCTCCCATTGACAGTAACAAGAACTAGACAAAATTTACTTTGACACATAAAGTGGGTTGAAGTGTAATGTTGGAAAAATTAATGGCTAGAATCACTTGACATGTAGTTTTAGAGAGGTAATTTTCAAAAATTTTCTCGGGGAGTTCCTCGAACCCCCGTTCTGAAATAAATAGCCATATATATTGCTTCAGTTTATCGTTAGAGGTCTACTACTCCAGATTACTAATTGTTACTATTGTAATTATTGTACCGAGAGTCTAACCCCCCCGGCAACATCCCCTCCTTGGCTGAACCTGTAGTTATGCCACTGCTTTGTGTGATGTGACGATACACATTAAAATAAATATATTATCATTACAGGCAATAGGTGAACAATTAAATTTGTAAAGTTGGTGTAATTTCAATTGAAAATACCCTTAAATTCTCTATGAACTCATCCTTCCATAGTATTGAATAAAAAACGAAGATTAAGTATTGCAACAACCTTACTACTGTAACTTAAATTTAACCTGAGTTGCTACTTTAAATCGAAAATGCTTAAAGTAATTAACTACTTTAGCCTATTTAATACTGAATGTCAAATTGTCATCACATTATCATGGAACAATACAAGTGAAACAATTGGGGGGAAATGCACTTTACAGTATAATATGTACAATATTATAACACTATACCCAGGGGTTAATTTCAATGGGAACGCAAGGGAACGGCGGTCCCTTACCTCCCAAGAATGCCGGAACACAAGGGAACGCAAAGTTTGCGCCAATCTGATTCCGAAGGTCTCATCTCCCTATTTATTCAGATAGTCATGCAAAATATTGCGAAAAATAATAAAATACTTTAGCGTAGGGCGAAGCGAGATCTGTGCGCTTGTATAGGGCTTGCCGCTCACGGACGAAACCCAAGAAATGGGGCTCTGTGGTCTACTTTTGCGATTATGAGCTGTGATGAGTCATGCATAGAATCAGGGAGGTAGGTCAGTCATCCTCGTTCGCTAACTTAAACCTAAAACTTTTAAAAATTACATTAAATTTAAAAAATGAAACATTACTAACTACTACTTGCAACAATTCAATGGTTTGATTTAATATTTAGGATATGAAACCGTTTTATTTTTCTGCCTGTTATCCTTAAACATTTCCATTCTTTTTCAAGAAGTAGGTTTATTTTGAATGTATAAAAATTGTACTGCACTTTTTAAGATGGGCGAAATGTTTTTGTAAAATATAAAAAATTACAGTTCAAGCTGAGACATTAATCATGTAAAAATCATCGAAATCGGTTCAATAGTGTTCGAATAGTTCATGCACAAACATAAATGAAAAAAAATAATAGAACAGGTCGAATAGAAAACCTCCTTCTGTTTTGGAAGTCAGTTAAAAATAGATTATAAGCACTTCAACTCACTAGTTTTTTTCAGAAAATATTCAAAAACATTTGTTCACTTATTCGTATGTATTATTACTGTCCTGTATATAAATAAAAATGTAAAGAAGGCTGTATTCATTTTTATTTTACCATTCATTAAAAAAAAGTATATTGGTTTTGGTTGTTGTAAGCTTCATACAAAATGGTTGGAGCAAATCGAAACTAGTTTATAGGAAATTTAGAGTAGGCAACGAGATGTTAACAGGGTGGGGCGTGTGGGTGAGGGAATGTTTAACTAGGCCTCATTAGAAAATAGAGAGGGTGGTTTATAGCAATAAATGAGCGTTCCCACACCTAAAATTTTAGAAATAAAGCACTGACTCTACGTCACACCTCTTCTTTGGTTGGTACTACCGGTTTCATTGTGAACACAATTTTTTTTAAATTGCGAATTATGATGTTATATATTCAGGTGCCTTCAAACTCTCTGAGAATATATTTTTTCACAAGCCGCCTGCTACATTGTTTCTTCAAACTACGATTTTAATTGATTTTAGTATTGCAACTGTTTGTAATTAGAGTCAATAATACTGTACTATATTGTGAATAGAATTTTTCTGCTAAATCTCCCGTTTATTGTGAAAACTCCAGTTATCCGAATATTTGATTAACCGAATAGCATTAGATATAGTTAGTTTACTAGTTTAGCATTAGAACACTATGACGAGACATCTGCCACAACAGTCTCTGCTGTACTTTTGGCGTTTTATGTCAATAAAGATATTTATCTATTTAATGGGGTCCGGTCCCAATTAGTGATAAACTAATCAATGAATAATTAATGATTCACTGTTATAGAGAATAAAAAAAGGAAGATGAAAACTGTATTTATTTGATTTGAATAATAGAAAAACTTCAATCATATTCGAAAATGTACAAAACAAATATATATAAAAATGAATACCCAGAAAATTATTGTTATTAATATTATAAATGATAACTCAAGACTCACTTATGACATAACCAGAAAGATTAACTGTTAAAAACAATATTAAAAAGTAGTTTAGATATAAATAATTTAATAGTGCAATGTAACATGAAAAATAGTCAAGAGTTGAATATCATTATTCAATTCTGTAGGCCTATCCAAAGCGGATAATTATTTTGTGCAATGAAAATTGTTCATATCTCCAAGATATTTCAGTTTTCGAGTAAAACAGAATCAATTGGATATCAGTATAAAGTATAAAAGTGATGCTTGAACTAAGAGATTTAATTGTAGTCATCCAATAGTGTAGCTCCGCGGAGATTTTTATCCAATCCTATCACTTGGCGCCGAGCCGGTAGCGAAGCGGGAGATTTGAAACTTCCCGCAAAGCTTAAGAACTCCTGTATGGTTTTCCGGCTTGAAAAGGTTGAAGAGAACATGGGAAAATTCTACAAAAAATCATGAACGTTTCCCTTCATACTATTAACATTCCCATGAATTTTCAAATTAATCTGTCCAAAATTAACAAAGTTATAAGCGTTTTTCAAATTTGATTCTAGTTTACAAGCAAAATGAAGTATTATCCGTAGTTCTTACCTAGACATTGAACTGAGTTTTGAGTTTTCATTTTATTTTTGTTAAAAAATGATTATTCATTGATATTTTAGCTTTTCTGAGCTTGAGATCACATTTTTGACAAGTTTCTTCACACCTATATCCAATCAGGTATATTTTATATGGTACAGTTCTTCAGTAATTAACATTTATATCATATACTTGTGTATATCTTGCCATTGAGTATACTCCTTACTGGATGAATACTTTTTATACAAATCAATTCATATTCCATATAATTCGATAATATTCTAGTTATTTGAGTTAGAATAAATATTCTACAAGGAACTGTCATACTTGAACGCTGTTGGAGAAAGTTTATTATAGAATGTAGTAATAGTTTGTAGCATTCAACGTTTTAAATCTAGTTTACTGTACTTTCTTGTGCATATCACTGCAATATACTGTATGGATTGAAAGTTGAAATAAATTTAAAAGGAATAAAATAATGGGCGGTGCTTGGTAAATATGAACTCCAAAAACTATTGTGATTAAAATGCATTTTTGATAAAGACCTGTTACCCAAAAGTATCTTTTCAGTTTTAACAATCAAAACCTAGAAAATTATTCCTAGCGATTCTAGCAAATGAAAAACTCTATGGGCGTACCTCAATTTTATTCGGATCTACACACCATAAAAGTGGTTGGTTACTGAAGAGAAGATCAAATACAATTTTTCCTTACTTTTCAACACTTTATCGATCACCAATAATTGCTTCAATTCCTGATTGATCTCTGTTAGATTTTTATAGGCTGTTTTTTACAGTTTGGTGTTTCTATCTTCAAATGAGAGAATGTGTCAAAATTTTAGTGTTGACGCCCGTAGCCTGGAGGGCTGAAGCGTCAAAACTTTAGTCTACTTCTGCTACTTTTATTTATTTTTTTTTTTGTAGATTACGTCTTGGTGACTCCAGTTAAGGGGAGTATAAGACAAGTCAGATCAACAATTATACACTAGATACCTTAATTACTATATCAGTTAGTTGGTTAGTTAAGGTGAGGCTTAATTTTGATGTGAAAGGAACTCTTGTACACTATAAAAAGCTTTATCAACTAAATATTTTTTCAATTGTTTTTTAAATATTTCTATGTTTTCAAGACTCTTTAAAAACTGCGGTAGCTTGTTGTAGAATTTCCTAACAATTTCTTGGTTTTTGTTTAAATAAACTACTATTATGACTGCGGTGATTGGTTCGATTCCCTTCCCGCCTGGCATTTGTCTGTATCATCCCTTACATCATTACCCAAGCACAAGTTAGGAACGTATGTGAGCATCATCAGAAAAAATATCCCCTTTATTTTGACAGTCTCTAGTGTTCTAATAAATGAAAAAATCATTTTTAAAATGATCAGAGCTTATTCACCCTCCCCTCAGTGATCAATCATTATAAGAGTATGTAACCCTTAGAACTCGGAATGGCGTCAACCTTATAAGATTAGTTTATTTTACAGTCTTCCTACAAAAATAAAATATATTTTAACCATAATAGAATTTTCCAAAAACTATCATGTTTCTTTAGCCAACAAAATTAATCACAAACCATCGAGGTAACCTTGTGACTATACAAGAAATAATTCACTCTGAAACGACAGTAATGCTCCTGTAACAACGTAACAATAATGTGCGATATTTTGATATTTCGCGAATCACAAAGGCATGAAATGACGGGGACAGTTATAGTTGTAATTATAGGAAACAAAAGAGAGTTAAAAATTTAGTTTTTGGAATAAGTTGAATAGTGCTAATTAAACATTAATATCAATGTTATCATCAAACATGTAGGCTTAGCCTAATGAGGAATTCACTGATAATTTTCTGTATTTTGTGAATATTGTGTTTATTTGAGTGAATAGAGTATTTGATTTGATTTGAATGTGAATGATAAATCAGAGAATCATTTTCAAGAATAACAAGTGGGTGATGAAATTTTACAATAAATTATACTGACCATAAGAATTGGGATGGAAATTTTTTTTGTAGGATGAATCCCACATAGGTCTGAGACCTGTGCGTGGGCAATTAATTGGATGATGGTGATTGATGAGCTGGACCTACAGTTTTAGGTGGGTTCCGAACCACCGGGAAGTGATTTTGCAGCAGAGAACAGAGTCTTTTTTGCTGGCCAATCTAATCGGTCACCTTTACAAACAGGACCTACGAGAACGCAGCTTATCTCTATCTGATTGAACAGATACCTGTAACGGCACTCGGCTATCACTTCCCATACTTCCCAATTTAAAACATGAATGAATCTTTCTGTGTATGGAAAGATTGATTTGATTATTTTTACTTTATTCATGTAGATTACAAAAAAATATATCGGCTCAAATTCTTGATTATGATAGTTAAAAATATAAGTGACTAGAAGGTTACCCGTGCTTTGCTACGGGGAATGCTACCAATCAAAAAATATAACTGTCCTTAATTTGAAACATTGATCGGCTGGAACTGTTCGCAATGGGCGATTCCCACGAATACACTTGCTGGGTAGTGTTACTGAAAGATGGGAAAAGCAAGAACGTTCAGTCATTCCACACACTTACCCTCTGAACGGAGTACGGTCTCCAGATATTAGATATTGGAAATATCAGAATGATCAAAAACGTTGCTTCACACCAGACTTTTTATAAAATAGTCAGTTGTTTTCAGCTTCATCAAGTACCCACATCGAAGCCTCAATTATCTGAGATAATTTAATAAACCACGTAGCAAAGCACGGGTGAACTGCTAGCAGATCACCTGGTCTTGCCCGGTATTTGATAAAGAAGGGCGTCTCCATTATTATTTCCTTCTTGACCATTACTTTTCATATTGTAACATAAGTTAGAATATCATCTGTTTTTAATATGCGTCTCTACTATATTCATCCTCCATGATCATACCTTTTCGTAATGTAACATATGATCTTTATGATTAATATGGTCTTCATAAGATTAACATGGGATCCTTTCTGGTCCTTTAGGTAGGAACCTATTCAAGTTAGGGCGAAATTGATGGCTTATAAACCTTCTCCGTGAAATTCTACATATATATACCAAGTTTCATGGCAAACGGTCCAACGGTTTCCAAGTCTATAAACTAAAAAAAAAACAAACCAACATTCTCTTTTATTATAAGATTATTCGATGAATTTCACTAAATAATTGAATAAACTGAAGAATTGTTCAATGATATGAGGATGAGATGCAATTTGATAACGCTAATAAGATTGTGATGTATCTATCTACATGAAACGTCAAATTTTAAACATTTAAACGTCCATTCTCGGAGAAGGATATTCAAGGATACCATGAGAGATAGATAGAGAGAGAGAGTGAGAGAGAAATTAAATGTCTTTTCATAGAGGCGGAACTAGGAATTCAGGCTCCAGACCCTCTGCCACCCAACCCCACACAGAGAGACTTAGTGAGAGAGTTAGTGCCAGAGAGTGATTGACTGTGGATGGTGAAAGAGAAAGAGAGTGATAGCAAGTAAGAAAGAGAGAGCGAGCGTGAGAGTGTGTGAGGAAATGCTTGAAAACAAAAGGTATAAAGACGGAAAGAAAAATCAGATTGGATTACTTTTTATGCTGATTACAATTTTTCAACTTAGATAATAGATTATGTAATTATTATGAAAACGTAAACATTACTTTATATCATTTCTATAACTTTATCAAGTATTGTCAGCAATTAAGAAGATAATGATTATTATAAGCTAAGTGTGGGTGTATGAGAGAGAGAGAGAGTGAGAGAGAGAGCGTGAGAGAGGCAGATAGAGAGAAAGAAAGATTGAAAATCAGAAACAAATGTAGAACTAGCAATAATATGCGTTGGCTTCGTATTATTCTAGACGAGACACTCAAGCGGGAAACAAAAGGCCATTTACCCATAACATGGTTGCCCGTTTTCCGGCTGCCACTTAATCAGCAAGATGTATTTTTTATATACATGGCAAAATATACACAGGTGATGGTGGTGCCGACCTGGCGGTAAAACACTGAACCTCAAGTTATACATTTCATACAGAATCCAGTAATATGGCAGCCAAAAAAAGAATTTTCATAAATTTTTATTGATGTTTGTTTACTTCAAGAAATCATAAAATAAATTTTATTGAGTTATTTGGATCTTAAAGATTATCAATCATAATTTATTAGTGGGTTTTGGGTTTCGGGAAGTTGATTATAATGGGAAGTTGAAGTGGCAACCGTATAAGGCTGCCACAAGTCGGGGCTGCCACTTCATATGGGAAATTTACCATTGGCGGCTGCCACTTGTACAGGAAGATGTAATATATATATATATATATATATATATATATATATATATATATATATATATATATTCTGCTATTATATTCATATCATCTTCTATTATACATGATCTGCTTTCAATAATAAGTTGGAGATTAACCAATAATTTTCATCATCTTAATAATCTACTGAACTAACCAGATAAAACCACATTTCCGCTCTCAACAACAGATGTCTGGAAATGAACTCGGTTTCCTGCACGCCACATGGCTGTTTTCAGAGTTTCTCCAGGAGTAACAGGCTTCGAAAATCTTGCCTGTAAGAATAAAATGTATTTGTCTATAATGGAAAATAGTTACTAAAATAATAGAACGAAACTGAAGAAATACATTTCTTTCCTTTAATGATGCATAAAAGTAAATGTTGAAATGAGAAATATTGCAAAACAAAATCATTATTTGTAAGATTTATAAAACGTACCAAAAAGTGAAAAATCTATGAAAACCATAATAATTACATCTATAATTCATTGATTTATTCAAACTTGAAAATTGAAGATACAGTAATCCTTATTAAAGAATCAATTCTAAAAAAGCCAACAAACCTTTAGTAATTTCAGCAAATCATGGAAAGTTTCTTAGCTCATTGTGGACTTAAAAATCGTTAATAGAAACTATTCAATGAATAAAAATATCAGTGCAAAACAGTGGAATAGCTTTCTTTTGAATAACATGGCAATCAGCTGTATCGATGCAGATTAAAATAATGAATCTGTATGACTTTGTGAGTTTATAGACATTGCCATTGCCTTCAGCCGTTCGGCTGCCATAATAATATATTGTCTTCAAATTATATTTGATTGTATATCATCTATTTAGGCTAGATATATATTATAAGCATATGCTTCCTACATGACTTTATGGCTCCGTCTACACAGTACGCGGTCCCTCCAGTGTAGCGTAATAGTATATTACGCTACAAGGCCAGGAAGTAGGTGTTTACGGTACGAGCATTATAGCTCCCGCGCGAGGCTTCCCGAGTGCGGGATTTCATGCGAGTACCGTTAACACCTTCCACGGTAAGTTTCGTACGATACTTTTCGCCACACTACCAGAAACATTTCAACAGAACTTTCAACATTTTTAGTGTAATTTTCTAAGGCAATGCTTTTAAACCTTACCAATATTTATTGTAAAAATGCAATCGGTCATCGCTTGAGTTTATTCAAACTAAATAATAGCATTGTTGGAAGGAAAATGCATTGTTGTGCCATCTAGCGGTGGTTATTCGACTTGAAAAGTGCATGGAAAACCATTGATATATTAGGCTATATCAATGTAGTAGAATAATATCAATGGAAAAAACAGATTGGTAAATTTACCAGACTGCAGCCAATTTTACCGGACTCCAGCTGATTTTGGTCAAGCCCAGTATGTAAAGAACGACTTTCTGGTCTGCAAAGAGACCAGAAACCAGCTTCTTACTATGTAGTGTGGCAAAGTATATTATGCTACAAGGCCGGGAATTAGGTGTTTATGGTACGAACATGATAGTTCCCATGTGAGGCGTGCCAAGTTAACACCTTCCTGGGTGAATCGCACACAATACTTTTGCCACACTACCGGATACATTTCAGAACTTTCAACTTTTTCAATGTAATTTTTTTAAGGCAATCTTTTCAATGGTAATTGTAAAAGTTCAATGTGACTGTCATCGATCGAGTTGATTCAAAATAATACACTTTTAGTTTAAAGTTCAAACTTTAGAAACTGTTCTCTGCTGTAAAATCACTTCCCGGTGGTTCGGAACCCACCTAAAACTGTAGGCCCAACTCATCAAACACCATCATCCAATTCATTACCCACGCACAGGTCTCAGACCTATGTGGGCTTCATCCTCCAAAAAAAAATTAAAAAATAGCGTTGCTGGAAGGAAAATGCATTGTCATGCCATCTAGCGGTGGTTTTTCGAACTACTTGAAAAGTGCATGAAAAAACCATTGATATAATATATCAATATAGTAGTATAATATACTACTGATATTATATCAATGAAAAAAAAAACAGATTGGTACATTTACAGGACTGCAGATGATTTTACCAGACTCCAGCTGATTTTGGTCGAGCCCAGTTTGTAAACAACAACTTTCTGGTCTCCAAAGAGACCAGAACCCAGCTTCTTAGCCTAATTGCACACACACCGATTTTGGACAGCCGATTTTATACCGGTTGTCCAAATTCCAATGGTGAACCAAATGTGTGAACGGGACCTGGCAAACTCGCCGACCGCTGATCGGTGCCAGTAAAATACCAGTATACTGGCCGTCCAAAATCGGTGTGAGTGAAAATAGATAATGAAAATACAATTGAATGTCATAATTATATGGTCCGTACTACAAACTGTAAAGAGTAAGTCTCAGTCACTGTAGTCAACACTTAATTTGGACACCAAATTGCGGATTGGCCGAATTATCCAATTAGAAGCGAGACGTCTAATTGTCCATTGTCTATATAAAGTCACTGTAGGTAAGCCTACAGTTCAGTTCTATACATGGTATATTTATGTAAACTAGCTTGGGGTTTTGGATGCATTATTAAGGACCCAACAGGGAAAATCATGCCATTGTCTGTCTGTCTGTCCATCTGTGCCCTAGCACTTGAAAGAAAGATTCTAGACTTTCAAAACTTGACATTTAGCTTCCTCATAGTCCAAGTGAGATCGCTATTGGTTTTGGAGATTGGGGGTCTAATATAAAAATAATTATGATGTAAAACAGATTTCCACTATACGCTATAGGTAAGCTACTAGAAGCTACGTGAAGAACAACATAGTTCGAAACGCGTCCGCCGCGACTCAAAAAGGTCAGTTCTGCACAGCAAGATAATACATATGAATAGTTCTACTGCAGTTCACGAAAAATGGATAACCACAACAATAAGCTACTAGGTTTAGCTACTAGTGAAAATCAAAACATTGGGCAGCTGGGGCTGATGCTGTTTACATTCGAAAATCATAGCATTGGACATTACAAAGGATGATGATTAGACCAATAATTATCCACTTAATTTTTTTACAGTCAAGCGTAGACATTTTCATTTTTAATTATATTGTAATATTTTCTAGAATTATTTTAAAACATCAAATTTAAGAAAAACACGGAGAAAACATTGATGTGTGATATATTATGAGCAAGAAGAAGTAGAAACAAAACTTTTTCAAGAACTGTCAATGTGTATTTTTTATGAATTGGAAAGAATATATATATAGAAACAAAAGCAGTTGAATGGCAAGGAAAGTATAACCTTTCTATCATTGTATACAGGATATTCTTTCAGGTGGGTCCGAAACTTTAGTCCCACCGTTGGGGGGGGGGGGGGTTCGGGGGTTCTCCCCCGGAAGTTTTTTAAAGATTTGACCCTTAAAACAAGTTTTTTCCGTCTAAGAAGTTCAAAATCTTGCTTAAGATGCCCTGAATTCTTAACAATTTGGTAAAAAATTACTCACTGATATTAATTTATATGACTTTTTCACTGAAATTACCTTACCAGTTCTTCCAACTGAATATTTAATGTGAAGTAAAGAGAACGAATAGAGCTGAGAATGTTTATTATTTTAAATTTATAAGCTTTAAAGTTATAAGCTTTATTATCACTTACCCGGTGGTTCGGAACCCACCTAAAATAGTAGGTCCACCATGTTCCCCGTAACATGGCTCAAACGGCGAGCTGGAACTACCCGTAAGGGTCTCCCCACCATTAAAAGCCATACGCTTATTATTATTTATTTATTTTAAATTTGAAAAGTATGCAAAACGTCTTATAGTAATTTAATATTGTGTATGTGATAGTTCTGTAGAATTAACGGAAATTTTGCGACACAGGGATACAGGGATGAAGTTCCAGTCAGATTCTGTTTTCTGAAAAAAATGGGAGTATCTATTACTGGCTCCCTTGGATACGCGCCTGTTTTGTTGAGGGGGTTGCTAGCTTAGATACTAAAAACCCTTATACAACAGGACATCAATTCGATTTTTTGTCGATACTATTTTTATAAATGCAAATCGCGCCAATACCCAATGAAAGGCAATTTCATTTACAATTTCAAAATAGTGTTGACATCTGTTGATACAGTGTGCAGGGAGTGTGAATTGGTCTACATGTCTATAATCTGCTTGTCTATTGCTGTAAATTATCAAGATAAAAATGATGTATTCTTAATAAAAAAAATTCGAAGAAAAAACATTGTTCAAAAAGTTTATACATTTTGACACCCCCTAGAAAACATCTCTTACACGTAACGGATATAAAGCATTTTTAGCATCAGTCTACTCTCAATATCCACCTCCAACTACATAAATGATGCGGTAATTAGTCTCAATTTGTCATTAACAAAAATGTCCAAATTTTCTAAATCCCAATTTTTCAATATTCTGTTCCTTAAATCCAGCACCCATTATTCAAAAATGGTATGATCTTTTCGGAATTATTTTAAAGGGTTAAACTTCCTCTAAAATGTACTTCATTTTCGTTTAAAAGCAACTGCACCCAAATTAGACATTCCAAAAATCTGGTGTGAATTGAGAACCCCCTCCCCTAAAGATGGGGACACGTTTTCATATGTTGAAGTTGTCTCAAACAGAAAATTACAGTAAAAAAACGCCAAGATAGTTTCTCAAACATCAATTGGCATCTTAAAAATTGTTATTATCAATTAATGATTTTGCAGTGTTGAGACTACAACCAAGGACCCGACGAATTAAGAAATTATTATTGTTATTATGAATTGTGCTGATATGCATATAGGCAGCATTCAACCAAGGTGCATCTAACCTCTCTACTAAACTTGCCATTCAACCGCTTCGGTTTATATAAACTTCATATGCTTCCCAATTCACAAAAAAATTTATTGGCAGTTCTTGAAAAAGAGTTTTGTTTTTTCTCCTTGCTTCTGAGTTATGTTTCTTCTTGCTCTTAACAGATCTCATAATAAATCATGCATCAATATTTCGTTTTTTTTTTTTTTTTTTTTTTTTGATTCGACGATTTAAAATAATTTAAGAAAAGATTTCAACAAAATAAAAACGTCAACGCTTCCACTGTAAAAAAATTAAGTTGAGCATCAGCCTTCGTAATTTCCATTGTTTTGACTTTGAAATGTAAACAGTAACAGCTAGCAAAGTTTTGATTTTCACTAGCCAGAATTAACCTAGAGCCTATAGTAGAAATCTGTTTTACATCATAATTATTTTTATTTTCGACCCCAAACTCCAAAATCAACAGCGAACTCACCTGGAATATGAGAAAGATATATAGCAAGTTTCAATAGTCTAGTAATTTTTCTTTCAAGCGCTAGGGAACATACAGACGGACGGACAAACAGCGGCACAATGTCAATCCTTATTGGTCCTGTCGGCCTTTTAATAATAAATGAGAATAATAAGTAAACTTTACAATCACACTCGATAGTACAAGATATCGCTTGGTTCAACATAGTATTTGGTGCTGAACCCCCCCGGCTAAGTGCCTGATTTTATATCAGTTTGCATATTTGCAAACAAAAAGAAATATTCTTTGTACAGTAGAAAAAACAAATAGAAACGTATGTATTTATTTGAAAGAGTAAAGTAGCTCTTGAAAAATATTGAAAAAATTATAAAATTATGATGATGAAATTTTGATAATACGATTCAAAAAGATTATAAAATTGATAAACTTGAGCTTATTAGCAAGATCAGAAGACAATGCAAAAAGGAAACAATAGGCAGAAGATAAATTTGAACAACACTAATTACAAATAATAAAGTAATTGTTTTAAAAAGTTGTAATAATTATCATTATTATTTTAATTCCATTGACCAGTAAATAAAAGTATTACAATGGAATTTCAGAAGAAACGCTTTTAGACAGTTACGTTATAAAAATTTAATAATTAACACTGAAATATTCACACGACGCTTTATATACACGGAGCTTAATACATTTAGAAAAACCATAGTTTTTTAATGAATCTTATTATATTATAATTATATATAATATATAATCTTATATTATTATAATCTTGGACGTATTCTTTGACCAATTACAATCATTGTATGAAATTATTCCAAGTATTCAGTAAAAATGGTGTTAAAAAAGTTTGTTCTGAAGTTGAATGTAACTTACGTATATATTCGGTTCCTACGATCAGTAAGCAGAAAGAAGCTTAACAATAGAATGAATTACAGAGTAAAAAGGCAGGACTGAAACTTTCAACTATTGTGCCTATTCAACAAGCTGCATTAATGTGAGAACTTTAAACAATAACAGCTAACAGTAGTTTGCAATGAACAATTTATTCAGTATCGGTCTTGAAAATTCACATAAAAAACCAGTCGCACTCTTCTCTGAAACCAGTATTTTAACCTTCGCTCTTTTATCTCAACGTAACAGATAATGACATACTGCTGAAATTTATTTGTTAGAATCATTTATAGGATTATTTCGTTGCGAACAATTACAATCAATTGCTAAAGCTCAATTATAATGGTGACATTATTAATGTAGCTTCTAAAGTTTCATTAATTAGATCATTTCGGAATCAACCTGTAAAACATGTGTACATATTGATTTCTTGATGTGCTTATAATCTCATAATTTCTATTCACTAGAATAATATATCTCAATTATTTTTCAACGTTATAAATTTTTTTGGATCAATTCAATTCCAATAGAGGAGACGTAATCAAATTGCAGATTGTATTTTAATTAAAATTTTATTGTGTAAGTGTACACTTCGATTATTTTTGTAAAATTGACAGTTATTTGTGAATTTGTCTTATTTATTTATTTATTGTGACGAATTTACAACGAATGTGAAGACGCAACAGACTCAACAGATTTATTGGAAGTAAATGGACTATAATTTTTTAAAACAAACCTGTTTAAAAGTATATTCTAGGTTTTAGTTGAATAAAAATGTTACCCCTAATGAATGAAAATACTAACCAGAGCAGGTGAATAAACTATAGTTTGAACTAGAGACGCTTAGAATATTCTTAACTTTTATCTAGTCTGTGAAAAAAAAGCAAAGCTAGGTTTTCTATCTTTTCTTTTTCTCGGAGGATGAAGCCCACATAGGTCTGAGAGCTGTGCGTGGGTAATGAATTGGATGATGGTGTTTGATGAGTTGGGCCTACAGTTTTAGGTGGGTTCCGAACCACCGGGAAGTGATTTTACAGCAGAGAACGGAGTCTTTTTTACTGGTCAATCCAATCGGTCACCGTTACAAAGATGGCCCAGGAGTTTCGTAGCTTATCTCTGATTGAACAGACACCTGCTATGGCATTCGGCTATCACTTTCCGAATACACGTTGCTAAGATATTCTGCTACTTCTTCGTTAGGATCTAGCAATGTTGCATCGTAAACAGTCTGCCAGAGCTCATTTAACTGTACCTGTTTCGTTTCAATTTGTAGTTTTTGCAATTTAAATTTCTGAAGAAGTACTACTCTTTGTAATTCTGGGATTGACGAGTTTTTGGTTTCCTCGCACTCATACACATCAATTATTTTTCGTTTTCCTCATTTTGGTGAGGTGTTGTCCTTCATCACTTTGGTTCTTTTCCGTACGGTAGGTGATTCTGGCTTCTCCATTGTATCTCAGGCCCTGATTATACTCATTATACCAACAGATAATGCACATGGTACTTTGGTAAATACGGGATTCTCTTCCTTGTCCATAACGTCTAAAAATAATTATTCTCAGTCTTTCAGTTTCATTTTTCATTTCCTGTCGCTTTCATGTCAGTTTTCTTTTTCACTGCAACTTTCATATTATTTACTAACTTTTTCATTTGTAAAATAGTGAATTCCTTCCCGAGAGTATTACAAAACTCTTCAGTCAAATTAGTCAAAGCCGTATTTCTTGATTTCACCATACTTGGTACTTTACTTTTTTCCAGAATAATATTTGATACTTCCTGATTAGTAGTACAACTAACGATCTGTCTACTTGATCAGCATTCTCTTGTCCATCTCTGAAATCCTCTTGATCTGAATCCACTGTTGGTAGTTTATAAGCTGAGCTCCTACCTTGCACAACAACAGTGAGCAGCTTCACAGAAGTGACTAACGCATAGGCCAAAATGAACGTTCATGTCACGACAGGGTCATCTTAGAAAATACCAGGGGTTAGTTCGTACTAACCTCTTAGAATATTCTATAGCGATCCCCGGACGGGCTTAGAATATACTAGTTAGCCGTAGCCAATTATTCTTATTCACCTCGTTTTGAGAAAGTGCTAAAACTACTTAGCTCGTACTAAGTATAGTTTTCTAATTCTATTCACCAATGTGTTTCTTGCTGAATCAACAGGGGAAAATTCTTGCAAATGCAAACTATTATTCAAAAGCACAGCGTTCAGAGTCCTTTCTACAAGATTTCTAAGTCGTTATTTTAATGTTAGAGCTACGTTTTCCAACAGCAAAGAAACGGGACGACGGACAAGGCTGGAGTACACTATACTTCATATCACACCGTGCTTTCAATATAATTTAAGGTTTAGGTCTAGTGTTTAAACATTTAAAAAAGGTTTTCTCAACTGCACCAAACCTAAAACAATCATTTTTAAACTGAAGTATTTCTTCATAAACTTAAACTTAATCCGAAGCTATATCAAAATCATAAAGTGAAGTGTACCGTCCAGCTTTGTCCAATTTATCCTGTTGGAAGCCTTAAGGAGAGTTCATGAATAAAAGTATGGCTTTTATGTGATAATATGACTATGAGTATTTAAAACCTAATGGTGTTTTATAAGTGACTTTGTCATATTAAAAAAAACATAGAACTATATTCAATAGAAGTTCAGGTACTTTTTATTACAGTAGGATAGCTAAAAAACTTTGAACGTGAAACAAGCAAAAGAATGAGCTAATAAATAAGCGATTTTTTAGCTGAATAGAGGCTTACCTTCAATGCTTTGAAATTAGCTATGTCGTTTCCTCCGTATTGAACAAGCACATGTCTAACTGAGAATCCCAATGAACACAGACCATGAAGGATAGGCTGAGAATAACCACCGATGGCAGCAAATTGAGGGTCAATGTGCAGAGGATTGAAATCTCCAGACAATCTATACAGCGCTGCCTGAAAAAATTACCTTTCATTAAGGTAAAAACCCTCAATCACAAGTAGAAAAATTGGTAGTACCTGAAAATCTCCAACAAAAACTTCTTGACCCAAAATTTTCCTTGAATTTATAATTTCAAAAGATATAAAATTATTTGAATGATAAACTGAAAATATTAGTGCAAAAATTATAAGGAATTTTGCAATAAAAAATAATGAATGGAATAGGTATAAATTAGTAAACCAATTTCTTCAAACTGTTATTTAAACAACAATTATTATCAATTCGATTTGGGAGTGAAAATCAGGTAGGATGACACAATCGACAGCTATAATTATTATTCTAGCCGACTTTAAAAATCCAAATAAACTTTTTTTCAATATTTGATCAAGTTCTATGATGAGATCCTCACGTTTAAGCTCACTAAAACTGCCAAAGAAATTGTTTATAATTGAAAATATAATACATGAATATAAGAAAGTACTGTTGTGTGCTTGGCATTTCCTCAATTACGCTTGCTAAATGTGTAGTGGTCAAGTGGATGTCAACATGGGAGTTGAATAACACAAAATATCGAAGAGATAGAAAGAGCAGAAATAAAAAAAAGAGAGAAATCTTGATCAGTGTAATCTAAAGTCTCAAAGAGGTAGGTAGGTGAGTCTTCTCCTTCTTCAAATAATGCCTCACAAAGCCTTGTAGTATTGACTTCTTTCCAGATGTTATTGTTAATTTCAACTGATTTAAGAATTGGATAATGGACTGCACACCTATATGGGTATTTATTTCTAAATTATCTAGAATGAATTGCTGAAAATGAGTGATGTTTTGTCTGCAAATAAGACGGCTCTACTACAGTACTAATCAATTCTTTAGGTAAACGGTTGACGTATAACAAAAAAAGCAATGGACCTAGTATTGAACCCTAATGCAGTCCTGCTTGGACCCCCAATTTATCAGATTTATTCTTTAATATACTATTTTCAACTGCTGTAGTTATCTATGGCCACTCGAAGAAGCTGAGTGTCCTCATTTTTCAACTTGAAAATATTTTGAGGTCATCTGCATATATTAATGGTATACATTTCAAGTTATCAACTATGTCATTTACAGATAGGTTAAATAGCATACATCCAAGATTGGAGCCTTGATGAACCCCAGAGGTAGCCCCAAATTCTGCAGACCTACATCCCTGGTACCTGACATGGAATTTCCTACATTGGAGGTATGATCCACTTTGTCAGAGCCTGATTGAAACCAAAATTAGAAAGCCTTTTGATCATTTCATTAGGAGACATCTCATTAAATGCTTTTTCCATGTCAAAGTAGATTACATCCTCTTTTTCATGTTGCTCCACACAAGGACCGACATCTTGAACAAGTTGGTATTGGTTGATCTGCTAGCCATGCTGATTCTGACTCATGCATCCAGCCACATTCCTATAAATGTGTCCATGGACAATTATTTCCATAATTTTAGGAAATTAATCTAAAACCGAAACTGGGCGGAAATTCTTCAAATCCTTGGAGTTTCCCTTCTTGGGAATGGGAGTCACTGCTCTCCTCTTCTGAAACTCTGGGAAAATCTTAGTCAGGCTCTTATTGATAGTAAATGTTAGGACAGGAGACAGTAAATGCCCTAGACCTTCAACAATGAAGTTAGGGATCCCTCCAAGACCAATAGCTGACTGACCCTTCAAGCTCTTAATAGCACAAGAAATGTCTGCTCCCTTAACCTTGGGTATGCCAAAAGACAGTGCACCAGAATCATTGGCACAGTTATTTCTTGGAGTGGATGACTGTTAAAAAAGTGACACAAAATATTTTCCAAACTCATTGCATATCACATTTGGATCAGATAATTCAACCACCAACTGAGAAAGATGCAGCACAAGATCGAGTTCTATGTTCCCTGATATATTTCCAAAACGTTCTGGGTTGGTTCTGGAGGCCATGTTTCATCTCCTGAATCAGTTTTCTCCCATCCACATCTATGTGGACCTTGACTTCCCTCCATACACAATTTTTTTTAAATGCATGATCAGCCCACTCCATTTGAAAATTCTGAGAGCAGTGAACAGCATCTGAATTAAAATCTCCCAGCATTAATGCATCCATAGCCATATCAATGGGTTTATCTACAATATTCTCAAAGCATGAAGACAATGCTTAAACTGGTGAATTGGGAGGAATTTCAACAGGCAAAGGAATCAACTTCAGGCATTACCTCCAAATCGTACCTCCTAACATCTGGAATATGATGATAATAATAATAATAATGATATCATGTGGCCTGGCTGGCTCAGGACTGATAGCAAGAGTTTCTAGGTCACATATGAAAAAGTTCAGTGCCACTAACATGACCTATCAACTGATTTTGATAGCCAGGACTGACAGACTCAACTTATCCTCCAAAACACAGGCGTGGGCTAAGGTATTAATTTGATAAAGGCGGAAAAATAATTTATTAAATTTTTTAGAACAAGACAAATAATTACCTGATCAAGACTGGTTTTTGCAATAGCAACTGCATCTGGTTCTCTATTTGGCGGATCATAGGTTGGAATTGATTTCTCTGATGTTCTTTTACCACCAAAACCTCCACAGCCAACAGCAAAAGCACTGGTCTGGCAGAATGCTACCTTTTCGCCTCTTTCATCGAACGTTTCAACTAAAAAAAAAACGCATGAAATAAAAAATAATAACACTCTATTCTATTCATATTTTATGAGAGAGATCTTTAGAAGAGTTAGAGTGAGTTGTTTGCTTATTAAGTAGACATATGAGACATAAGTAATATTTCATATGACAAATCTTGAATGGAAAGATGTCAATCAATGATTTATTTATTTATCTATCTGTAATTCACATTATTATATTGTATTAATGTACCATTGCATAATATAACAGCTCCCTTTCCTTTGTCCAAGACATCAGCTACATGAATGACAGAGTTTAACTCTCCACTTGCTGGAATTGGTTTAAATAGTTCCAAGTATTGTTCACCATGTAGAATCTGCAACAGGACAAGCCAATTTCAGTTGTTAAAATATTAATTTCAAAGAACTGTATTGTTACAGGTTCTAGAATAAATAAGTTCTAATATAAGTAACCAATTGTTACAGGTTCTAAAACTAAAATAATGCTGGCAACACGTGAAGTTAACACTCGCACTTTATTCACACAAATTACCCTTTTAACATGCACTAATCACAAGAGAAACTAATAATAGATTTTCGGTACCGTATCTATGTTCAAGAATTAATAACTAATTATGAATTGACTGATCGATAATTAAGTAACAACTAACCAAAAAAAACTGTACATGACAAGCATTGTCTACATACTCGTTTTTGAAGCATTGCATCCATTGATCAGTGTACGCACCTAAAACCCAATTGTAAATTAAGTATTGTTTCCTCACTCTCCTTGAGCGTCTCACTCATGTTGCTCAGATTTGGTTCTCACGTGTTTATGGCCTTCGACGGTCTTCTAGAAACATCTACATTGTTCCTATATGGCTTCTTGGGTGGTTGAGATAGTACTACTGGAAATTGCTAGAATGAATGGCCTACAGGATAAAAAGGCTTTCTCATCTGTAGTAGGTCAGTTGTTTTTTGATCATCCCACTTCTGACACCAATTGTTATGGGTTCTAGAACTAAATTAAGGCTGGCAATAATTGAAATTAACACTTGCACTTTATTCACACAACTTACTATTATAACACGCATGTATCACAAGACAAACTAATAAGAAGAAAACAGATCAATAACTTTCAGCTAATGTAAAAAAAGTTAACTACTAATTATGAATAGGCCGATCAATAATTAAATAAACAACTGTCCAAAAACCACAGTTAAACACTTACAAAACACAGACTGTTACAGTATTTGATAATCCCAATAATAGCACCTGATATAGCACAATGCCTATATACTCTGTCACTCAACTGGCACTGGTTAGTATACACTGTTAATCAACCAGCACTGGATTGTTAATTGCACTTTTTGTATCAACTCTAACTGGATATATGAATGCACTGTTTGTATAACTGTCACCGGATCCAAACGTTGGGATGATCAAACAACAACTGACTCACTACAGATGAGAGAGCCTTTTTATACTGTAGGTCATTCATTTTTGCAATTTCCAGTAACATGATCTTCATCACTCAGGAAGCCTGTAGAACAATGCAGATGTTTCTAGAAGACCGTCGAAGGTCATCGAACACATGAGAACCAAATCTGAGCAACATGAGTGAGAGAGACATGCAAGGAGAGTATAATTAAGTTTGAGGCACGTATGCCAATCAATGGATGCGATGCTTACAAAACGAGTCTGTGGACAATGCTTGTCTTGCATTTGTAACGCTATGTAAAACAAAATTTTATAAGAATCTACAGGGAAATTTATGAGAATTTGTCAACACAAGGTTATAATTCTGTTGGTAGAGCCAATGTTATTCTTTTGTGTTTTTGTATGCCTTACATGGTGTACTTGCGAATTACTTTTACATTTTACCTACTTTATGTAAAAATATTTTTAGCAATAAAAACTCATTCATCTCACAATTGGGAAAAGAATTGTTTAAAACAATAAGTCGTTTAAAGCTTTGATTATATTACTTATCCAGCAACCTGCCTGTCAGTTGAGAATGGAAAAGTAGGGAAATAATATTTCTCAACTATTTAAATTACTGTTAAGATGTTCATTTCATCATAATTTGTTGAATTTATTTGTTTGGCAAGCATGAATCCAATGAAGCAAATGTTAGTTGACATATACCAATACTGGTCAAGACCAAGGCGTTTAGAATATTTAGAGAATAAAAATTGTTAAGTTGAGATACCGAGATCACAAGTTGTACTACATGTAAAATACATACTGAAGAATAAATAATTCATATTTATTAAAAACGACTACTTCATCAGGTTATCGGCCCAGAGCGTTTTGTTTAAATAATATAGTCGGTTATGAAGATTGTTGAAATAAAGAAGTGAGTATCTATTTTGCATGGTGTGAAGTACGTGAAGTTATTGCACGGTTGCCTAGAGTACGGTTTAGTACGTGAGTTGTTTTTGAGTTAATAAGAAATATATATCGGTCTAAAAATGGACTTAGTAGGAAATACTTCAAGTTTTATTAGATTGGAAGGAGGTAGCAACTGGTCAACATGGAAATTCCAGATGAAAGTCCTACTGCGTGGTTAGACATTTTTGAAATAGTGGATGGGACGTTGACAAAGCCAAATGAAAATACTGCAGCATGGGTGAGCAAGGATGCCAAAGCTCAAAGTCACATAGTATCAAGAGTATCTGAAAAAATAATTGTGCACTTAATAAATTGTGAAACGTCAGCAGAAATGTGGACTAAATTACACACTGTTTTTGAACAGAAATCTACCATCAGTATACATTTATTGCAGCAACGTTTTCTCAATTACAAATACGACGGAGAGGACATTTCGACATTGTTTAGTAAAATAGAGGAGATGGTGAGTCAATTAAAACAATTAGGAGAGACAGTTTCGGACAAAATGATAATCACAAAAGTACTAATGACTATTCCTGAAAAATTTAACCATTTCATATCAGCATGGGAGTCAGTTCCTACGGATAAACAAAATATTGATGATTTACTATCAAGACTGTTGATTGAAGAAGAACGCCTTGTTAATAGAAGTGAAGAGGTGCAGAAGGTCGCACTTACAAGCAACACAAGTTCTGGTAACAAGAAATGCTTCAATTGTGGTAAGTTTGGACATTTTAAAAAAGAATGTAGAATGAAGAAAATTGTCAACAAAAACGATCAGCGTATATGCTACTATTGTAAGAAATCAGGTCATATTATAAGTAATTGTCGTTTCAAATTAGATAAAGAAAAGAAAAGTAATGCCTTTATAGGAGCTGAAATGGTGGGTCATTTGTCAGTGCAAGATTGGGTTGTTGATAGTGGTGCTAGTGAGCATATGTGTAATAATCGTAACTTATTTGAAAATTTTGAAGAATTGACACCACCTCAGTGGATTATTATAGGTGATGGTTCCAAGATAAAAGCTGTAGGCATGGGTTTAGTCAAATTACAGAGTCACAATGGACGTGAATGGGTTCCAACATCATTAAGTAGAGTATTATATGTTCCGGACTTGAAATTTAACTTGTTTTCTGTAAGTTGTGCTTTGAATATGGGTTATACTATGATGTCAGATAAAATTGAATGGAAATTTGTCAAAAATAATATCACTTGTGCTATAGCAAAGCGGCAGGGTAAAATGTTTATAATGATATTTCGTTTTCAAGTTAGTATAATTGAACCAGCTCTAGCTAACATTATGAATTCAAATGCGAAACAGAGTTTGTCTGTCTGGCACGAATGCTTAGGGCACCAAAATTTTGCACAGGTAAAGAAAATATTGAAAAGAAATGATATAAGTTTTTCAGAAAATTATGAGCAAGATACATGTACTGCCTGCTTACAAGGTAAACAACACAGATTTTCTTTCAAACAAAGTTTAAGCAAAACATTTCAAACATGTGAGCTGATACATGTCGATTTGTGTGGTCCTATGAAGGTAAAATCATTGGGTGATTCTAGATATTTTTTACTAGTCAGGGATGATTTTTCACATTACAGGGTTGTGTATTTTTTAAAGGAGAAGAGTGAAGTATACGAAAAGTTGAAATTGTTCCTTGCCATGTCGAAAAAGATTACAGGAAATGAAGTTAAAGTTTTAAGATCTGATAATGGTAAAGAATTTGTTAATGAAAAGGTTAAACAATTGCTAGGTAGAGAGGGTATTGTTCATCAAAAAAGTGTTGTTTACACACCAGAACAAAATGGAAAAGCTGAACGAGATATGAGAACAATTATTGAAGCAGCAAGAACAATGATCCAGGCAAAAACACTAGATAAATGTTTTTGGGCAGAAGCAGTGAATACGGCTGTTTTTATTCTGAATAGGACAGGGTCAAGTACAGTAGATGGGAAAACCCCATATGAATTGTGGACAAATGAAACATTCAACATTAATCAATTGAATGTGTTTGGGTCAGAGGTATGGGCACATGTTCCTAAAGAAAGAAGGCTCAAATGGGATGCTAAAAGTAGAAAGGGAATATTTTTAGGGTATAGTGAAGAGTCCAAAGGTTATAGAATTTACTTGCATGATACAAAAAAAGATAGAAATTTTGAGAGATGTTATTTTCATCAAAGATTCACAAAAATGTGCTAATAACATACAATTTTTAGGGAATGAGGAAATTATTGAATCTGAAATAGAAATAGTCAATGAAAATCAGGAAGAAGATGGTGAGGATCTTTATGTTATAACAGAAGAAAATGAAAGACCAATTCGTGAGAAAAGAATGCCAAAGAGATATGATGATTATGTGTTATTGACCTACAATGAAGCCATTGTAGGATATGATAAAGAAAAATGGAATTTAGCTATAGATGAGGAAAAAGATTCATTATTTAAGAATAAAACTTGGGAATATGTTGATTTTAAGAACTGTGTGAACTCTAAAATAATAAGTAGCAAATGGGTGTTCACTGTAAAAGAGAGTGGTCGTTTGGTGGCTAGAGGATTTGAGCAGGAAAAAGGAGTAAACTATGAAGAAACTTATAGTCCTGTCATAAGCAATTCAGCTTTACGACTTATTTTTAGTATTGCAGCTAACAAAGGGTATGAGATGTATCAATTTGACATTAAAACAGCTTTCTTATATGGAGAAATAGATGAGGATATTTATATGCGTTTACCTGAAGGATTTGAAGGTAATAGAATTGTTAAGCTGAACAAGGCATTGTATGGACTGAAACAAGCGCCATTAAAATGGAACCAATGTTTTTCTAATTTCTTATCGGATGCAGGTTTAGAGTGTTTGAGTATTGAAAGATGTATTTTCAGGAATAAGGATAACTCTGTTATTTTGGGTTTGTTTGTAGATGACGGTATAGTTATTGGTAATGATAAGGGGAAAATGAAAAATTTGTTACATAAAATGAGGGAACGGTTTGAAATTAAGGTTGATTATGATCCAAAATATTTCTTAGGTATGTCTATTGAGAGAGATGAGGAAGGAATAATTTTGAGACAGAATAAATATGCCAAGCAGGTGATTGAAAAGTTTAACATGGAGAAATCTAGGGTTTCTGATATTCCAATTAATATTCAAGGGAAGGAGGAAGATAATAGTGTTGAGGGTATTGGTGAGGACGATTCTTATCCATATAGAGAGGCAGTCGGGAGTGTATTATATTTATCAAATAAAACAAGACCTGATCTTTCACTTGCAGTGAATATTGAAAGTAGGCATCTAGAAAAACCAACCAGAAATGATAAACTTAACATCAAACAAACGTTGAGGTACATAAAAGGCACATTGGACAAGGGTGTGAAATATTATTCAAAATTTGAAAGTAATAGTTTAGTAGCTTATTGTGATTTAGAGACTCGAAAAAGCACCACTGGGTATGTTATATATTACTCTGGGGGGCCTATTTCTTGGTGTTCAAGAAAACAACCAATTGTGGCATTGTCAAGCTCAGAAGCTGAATACATAGCTGCTGCTGACTGTGTGAAAGAGCTGCTGTACTTAAAATGTTTACTTAAAAAATTAACTAATAAAGATGTAAAAATTATTTTAAAAATGGATAATCAGAGTACTATTAAAATAATTAATAATGGAGTTTTCAATAGACGCAGTAAGCACATTGATGTGAGATATCATTTCCTTGTGGAAAAATTAAAAGAAGAGAAAATGAACATTTTGTATGTACCTACAGATGAAAATGTAGCTGATTTTTTAACAAAGCCTCTAGGAAAAGTAAAATTTCAGAGACACTGTAAATATTTAGTGAAGTAAGTAAGAGGGAGTTATTCAGTTACCGAATTTTTCTTTGTGTTATTGTTAGTTATGTATTTGTATTGTAGTTATTGTCTTGTATTTTGTTTTAAGTTTATACATTCGCAATTAAGGGATGGTGTTGAATATTTATGGTTTGGTATAATTGTGAATGTGAATAAATATTAGTTTGTTATCAGCTGTGTGGTCAGAATAGTATTATAATTTGTTTACCTGTATCAGTCAAGTTTGTTAGTAGTTGATGTTAAGTTGAGATACCGAGATCACAAGTTGTACTACATGTAAAATACATACTGAAGAATAAATAATTCATATTTATTAAAAACGACTACTTCATCAAAAATTTCAAGCTTAATGGAATGAATGGGTTGTTACTACACAGAATATACTAATTTCAACACCTTGAGTCAAGAAAAGTAGTAGAGGTTTTATGTATAGCCGAACCAAATAAGTCTACATATTAATCCATCATGACAATTTAAAAGATGGAAGAGAATAAACATTTCAAGCTTAATGGCATTAAAGCTTCAAAAAATACCATACAAATGTACAAAGCTAAAAATAGGAAATTTATTAGAAGAGAATATGTATCTCTTTGCAATCAGCTGAATATTAACTAGTATATGGAACTTACTCTGGACAATTCAATGGTCTTTCCAGGAATAGCTGATGTGATCACATCAGAGTTCATGATTCCCACCATTCCTGGTATAACTGCGAATGTTGGCAGTGGGGAAAAATCTTCATGTCCTTCATACAGAAACCTCAAGTCATCGCTGTTTCTAACTGTTGCACCAACTGTGGACAAATGCATTATTAAACGTAGTAGATCATTTTCTGCAACACTTACGAAACGATAGGGACGCCATTGGATAAACACTTGGCCGCCATACCATGACAGTAAACATGTAACACCACAATGATTTAAATAGATTTTGTTCAAAACAGTCCAACAGATAGATTCAAATAGTATTTTGACATGGTACTTGTGTTAAATCAAGTAGATTTCCATCACAGAAATAAATTGTTGAGAGAAAGATAAGAAATCTTATATAAGGTGACCGATTGGAATGACCAGCAAAATACTGTCCTATGCTGTAAAACTACTTGTCGTTGTTCGAGACCCATCAATCATCCAAAATCCAACTCATCAATCACCCAAAGTCCAACTCATCACGCACACACAGGACTCAGACCTATGTGGGTTACATCCCCCAGAAAATAATATTTCTTAAAGCCCAACACACATGAACGGCAATCCAGCGGCAATTCAACTGCAAATTGCCGTCGGTTGCAGTTGGACTGCCGCTGAGTTGCCGTCAAAACCAACTCCACTTCGACTTCCTTTTTGACTTCAAACTGACGCCGGCTTGCAGTTCTGTTGCTATCGTGTGTGTGTGTGTGTGTGTGTGTGTTGACACGACTGCAAGCCGACGGCAGTACAGCGTCACCTACAATATTATATTATACATTTATCATTATATTATACATTTATACAACAATTGAAGAAATATTTAGTTGATAAAGCTTTTTATAGTGTACAAGAGTTCCTTTCACATCAAAATTAAGCCTTACCTCAACTAATTGAAGTAATTATGGTATCTAGTGTATAATATTGTTGATCTGACTTGTCTTATACTCCTTAACTGGAGTCTCCAAGACGTAATCTACAAAAAAAAAATCAAATTCGAAATCAGTACTGAAATGGATTTTGAAGAGGAAGCTTTATTATTGCTTTTATTGCATCGTAGAAAACGACGTTTCTAATAGATTGTTTTAGGTTCATCCCGTAATAGAGGACAAAAGCGAGAGTCAATTTCAATTATTGTTTAGTTCTTTAAGAGAATAGGATGACAATTTTTTTGAATATTTTAGAATAAATAAAAGTACTTTAGACTACATCTTATGTCAGTTAAAGGACAGTCTACTGTGTGAAGACAGATTATGACGAATATAGAAAAAGTATTCAGCCCGAAGAACGCCTTGTCATTACTCTAAGGTGAGTAAAAGATAATATTCGTAACAGTAGGCCTAATTCAAAATATTAAAATACATTAACTTTTTAGGTAAGTGCAAAGACTTTCAGTCAATTTTAATTAAGAATAAGTAATATTTTAAAACGCTTGGCCTGGAGTGAGTAGAATATTACTTCTTCTTAATTAGATTCGACTGCAAGTCGTTGAATTCACCTAAAAAGTTAATATTAACAACGCAGTTCGTCATGGAACAAGAAATCCAGGAATACTGTTCAGTGTACATGTTGTACTTTTAAAATTAAAATTTGTTATAAGGCATATGCTGCAAACATATTGTGTGTTTAAAAAAGTAAACCAACTATAGTGTTTTATACATATTTATTGAATATGATGGAATTATTTAAACATATTGATGTAGATTGCTAGGGAAGAAGAAATAATAGTCTCACCCAGCTGATGATGTTTGTTTATTTTTATGTTGTTGTTGATCGTGAAGTGTGTGAGTTGAGATCTGTGTAAGTTGTAAAAAATAAGTTACTGATCAAATAAATAATTTCTGTAACAAGTTGAAGCAAGGACTATTTATTTATTTATTCAAGCCCACGGAGGCTACATACAACAATTGGTGTCAGTGGGATAAAGTGACTAATTTGAATAGTTATTTGGGAACATTTTCAACGATGACTTCGAGATTAGTTGACTTAAAAGTTCTCGATCTCAGACGGGAATTGGAAGAACGCGATCTTGATACTTCTGGGACAAAGAGTGTGCTCCAACAGCGACTTCGACAGGCAATTCTGGATGTTGTTGACAATCCTGATGAGGCAATATTTGAGACCAACGACATGGGTAAGATCTTTATTGAACTTAAAAAACTAGAAAATAAAATGAAAGAAAATTCTGGGTAATTGTGCCGCAGATGTTAGCAAATAAAAAATCACTTGAAACCTTCACCAAATTGTAGTATTATGTCTCCTGATCACAATTATCAAGTTTTTAAGTGTCGGTCTCAATTAAATAATTAATTATTCAATATTAAAAACTCACCTTTTGAACATAAATACGGCTCTGAAAAGCCTTTATCATTATAGTACCTTAAGCATAACATCATAGACGAACAGATAGTTAGAGCAATGGAGTGCCATCAAGGATTAGTGCCAATGGATTATATCAGTGCCATCTACATCAGAACATCAATGGAAACTGGAATGGAACTGCATAACCAAACCTTTCCTAACCTGGCTAGATGTGACTGAACCACCTCTGTAAATATTTAAAAGGTTTAAAGGTAAATATTTAAAGGTATTTCAAAGGTGGTTCAGTCACATCTAGCCAGGTTAGGAAAGGTTTGGTTAAGCAGGTCCATTCCAGTTTCCATTCCACTTCGTTCCATTCACGCAGACTACGCTTCTGCGCATGCGCGAAATGTTCGCACATCCAAAAGCCTAAAACCACAGACAACTAAATCTGTTGTTCTGTAATCTGTGCTAAAACCCAGGCTGTGGCTAGCTGGCTACAAGTTATGTACAATTATGTGCGATGCATCAAGTGATGAGATTTTGGAACAAATTGAAAATGCCTTTATTATTAAGTAGATAAATTGCATGAGTAAATAATTAATAAATTAAAATGCAAATTATTGTGTTAAAATGATTCATGCATTCTAAACACTCAATTAAAGTTAATTGCTGAAGTTAGTCATTTTGGAGCTCTGTTCGAAAGGTAGGTTTTCAATATTAAATAATTAATTATTTAATTGAGACCGACACTTAAAAACTTGATAATTGTGATCAGGAGACATAATACTACAATCTGGTGAAGTTTCAAGTGATTTTTTATTTGCTAACATCTGCGGCACAATTACCAAATTCTGACCAGCTAGAAAATAAAATGAAAGAAAACCTAGAGGAAAATAGAAAATATTATCAATTAGAAAATAGATTAAGACATAACCTAGAGGAAAATTCTAATCAATTAGAAGATAGATTGAGACATAATCTGAAAGAAAACTTAGAGGAAAATTTGAAAGTCTTGGAATGGAAATTTGAGGATATTGTTATGAATAGGAGACCGATAAGAAAGGTGGTAGTAGCAGCACAGCAGAAGAATAGCGAAGAAAAAAGGAAAGATGACGAATGTAAAGAGGAAACGGAGATGAAGGAGAATGTGGAGGGGAGTAGCAAAAAACGGCAGACGAAGTGTGTAATGGAGGAGAAGAGAAGTGATTTAAAGAAGGTGGAAAGAAAATCGTTGAAAGATATCACGTGTGATAGGAAGCAGAAGGTGAAGGAGGTGGTGGTTGATGATGGTGAGGGGGAAGTGGATGAGGGAGAAGAGGAAAAAGATACGAAAATTGTTAAGGCGAAACAGGATGTGAAGGGAACAAAGTTGAAAGAAGAATCTGTGATGGAAGCGGGTGTGGAGAAGAAGAAGAAACCTATCAAAGAAACGGAAACGGAAGTAGATAACAACGATGTACTAGATAAAGTTAAAGAAGGAGAAGAGGAGGAGGAGGAGGAGGAGGAGGAGGAGGAGGAGGAGGAGGATGAAAAAAAGACAGATGATGATGATGATGGAAGGAAAGAGAAAAGGGCACGTGTTGAAGTTTTGTCGAATAGTTTGGGGAAAATCCGCAACAAATCGCAGCGCCACCGTCGCAATAGAAGGACGGAAGCAAGCAAACGACGCAAAAGGATAAGAAACGGACTGCTGCTGAAAAAGAAGCACCACAAAAATGATGAGAGGTTTGTGGACTCTACTCCAGCGCTGTCACCTATGACGGTGGTGGAATCTGGAACTGAAACGGCGAAAGAATGTGAAGATTTGAATGCGGAAATAGAGAAAGAGGATCAGCCGTTAATTGTAAAACGCCCCGCTAGAGAATCGGCTCGGCATAGGAATAACAATTCTGTGGCGCCCGATATTAAGGGTGTGATACAGGAGCTGAAAAAGCAGAAGGATAGTGTAATGGCGGCGAAGAAGAGACGAAAGGATAAGGAAGAGGAAGGAGAATAGAATAGAATGGCTGCCTTTATTTATTACCTGGGAGGGCGAAGTTAGAGCGCAGCCGGCCCTCTCTTCCACTTAAGAGAGAAAGAGGAGAAAGGAGATGTGGAAGAGAAACGAAAGATGAGGAAAGATGATGGAGTGAAAGTGGAGCAGAAGGAAGAAGTGCAAGAGAAACGGAGAACGAGAAAAGAAGGAGTTGAAGAGGAGCAGAAAGAGGACGAAGACGTCAAAAGAAAATTAAAGAAAGATGATGGATGTCGGAGACCGACAACCTTAAGGAGGAGGTGATGATGTAGATTGCTAGGGAAGAAGAAATAATAGTCTCACCCAGCTGATGTTTGTTTATTTTTATGTTGTTGTTGATCGTGAAGTGTGTGAGTTGAGATCTGTGTAAGTTGTAAGTTACTGATCAAATAAATAATTTCTGTAACAAGTTGAAGCAAGGACTATTTATTTATTTATTCAAGCCCACGGAGGCGACATACAACAATATAATAAATAGCCTAATGTTAGGCTAGGTATGTTAGGATTTTACAGTCGATATGAAACGTTAATAAGAATAGGTGGATTAAACAATGTATAAAAAGAGAAGTTACTGAAAATCATAAAATTAAATTCATTTGAACTGTAAATAGATTTCATAACAGTCTTCATCGGTAAATTGAGAATGAGTACTTTCTAGTGAATTGATAGTCTGATTTGACAATCTGAAACAGGAACTGTTGTTATTTAATTATAGGTATACGGTATAGTTACTATTCATACGTGTTTGTTTGTGTTCCTGGAGGCTAAATCTGCGGAAATGGGGAGGATAAAAATTGTTGTCTTTGTGCAGATTCATAAGAAAACGTTATATATCCACGAAACTGTTACTCGTGCCTGTCTTCCAGTTGCCTCGTAGTTGGGAAAAGCAGACTGTGCCTGCGTATACTTTTGAATGACATTCAGTATTTCTATGTGAGTTTGAATTTTTACATTATTATTATTATTATTATTAATTGTTTTTATTTATCATACAATGACAAAAGAAAGGTTTTGCCGGAGTCGACTTCTTTATCCCGATTTTCACTATCACCTAGGCGATCACACAAACGCGAAGATAATTTATCAATAACCTCGCTTTCTTCATCTCTTGCTCGTTTCGTTCTTTTTTTTATTGACAGATGTTCACGAGTAGATGAATTGTCTGCTGTAGACGATTCAGGGATAAACGATTCATAATTTGTTTTGTTTTATTGTTCATTAATCAAACTCTCCGTAGGTCTTCGTTCAGCTACAGTCTGAAGATAAGATAAGCTGTTGAAGTATATATTCGGACGGTGCCTAGGAGCTGCAGAACCAGTTTTCATTTTGGACATTAATTTCAACTCTCTGTTGAAAGCGTCTCTCAATGTTTTCCATCTCTTTTGAAGAGAAATAGCTGCAACAAAGTAAAACGTACACCAAATTAACCCTTTAGTACTGTCATGGTTTTTTATTTTTCCGTGTTACAAACCGTTTTGCTTATTAGAACATAGTTGAAACTTTACCAGAAATCCCTGCTACACAGCCGGCGTCAGTTTGAGTTTGTAACATTTTACAAACAGTACAATAATAGAACAATGTTGTTCCAGGTACTTGGCTACAGGATGTTCTTTTAAGGAGATCCACTTCGCATTTAGATATGGTGCATCAACTACAAGCTTAATTGTCAGAGATGTCTGCCGGAAAATTTGGCTGAAATTACAACCAGTTCATATACCAAAACCCACTAAGGAGATGTCATCATCTGTTGCAGAAAAGTTTAAGAAAAAAACCAACTTTCCAAATTGTCTTTGAGCCTTGGATGGGAAAAACATTCGAATCATTCAACCTTCCAACAGTGGTTAATCATACTACAACTACAAAATAAAAAAAAAAACATTTTTTGATAGTTTAATTAGCTGTATGTGATGCAGATAACTCATTTCTATATGCTGATGTTGGAGCTTATGGGTGAACTGGTGATTCAACGATTTGGGAGGATTGCAGTTTAAATGCAATGATAAAGAAAAACGAATTACAATTACCAGAACCGATTAGTACTGAGGGAACAGCTTTACCATTCGTATGCATTGCAGACGACGCTTTTGGTCTATCTAAGCAAGTGTTGAAACCATACTGTGGAAAGCAAATAACAATTTAAAAAAACGCGTTTTTAACTACAGGTTGAGTCGAACAAGTAGAAATGCAAAATGCACATTTGGAATTTTAGAAAATAAATGGGCAATACTTCATAGAGCTCTCAATGTCCCTGTGGACTTTGCTGTATATATCGTCAAAGCATGTTTAACTTTACACAACATAGTACGCAAGCGAGATGGTTACCAGTACAATGACACTTTAACAACACCAGATTTAATTCCATTTGAAAGTTATGTTAATTTCCGAGTTGGAAAACTGTGAAATCCATCAGAGAAAAGCTTGCTGATTATTTCGTTAGTGATAAGGGACAACTATAGTGGCAGTATAACAAAATATAATTAATATTTTATGCGTTTTCGTTAAAAATGACACTTTCAGATGTGTTATTTGTTCACACACACAAAGGTATCGAGTAAAACCCCGCTATGAGCTCTAGTTCTGAAACACCATTTTAAGCAGTAGTAGTAAGTAGTAGTAGGAATAAATAATAGACACCAATGATAAACACAAAACACAAAATGATAAGATAAAAATTAATAAAATAACAAAATATATGATAAAAATTAATAAAATATTTGGAATATTTGTAAGTTTTACTTACCACACTTATTCTTTTCTCTATCCCCGAAATTCTCGTGGAATTTGGAGCAAAGGAATTGCCATGCTTTGGATTTTTCCATGCGGTTACTATACTCCGCACAAGTATAATCCCATATGCATGGTAACTTCCTAATTTTTCGATAAAGCTCCCCGTGTCGGAAGATTCATCTACATTATCAATAATTATTATTTTTCTGCCATTTTAATAATGCAGAGTAATAAAGACTATATCATAATTATTAATAACTCACACGAATGACAATTCAACTAAAAACAGTGAAACAATTGCACGCAGTGAAACAACACAGTATAATTAGCAATACACAATCATCAAATAATAGTGATAATGAATACAGTGGTGCTACTAGGCACCACCAGGAGCGCTGATGATAAAGTTGACGCTTGCTTGCAGTCCTGTTGCCGCCAAGTGTGTGTGTTGCCTCGACTTGCCTCGACAGTCGGCTTGCTGACAATACCGACGGCAGCCGGCGGCAGTCACCTATTGACGCTGGCTTGCAGTTCTGTCGACATCGACGGTGTGTGCACTATTTCGTATCTTTTTTTTCGGAGGATGAACCCTCCAAAGGTCTGAGACCTGCGCATGGGTAATGAATTGGATGATTGTGATTGATGAGTTGGGCCTACAGTTTTAGGTGGGTTCCGAACCACCATCTAATCCCATTGAATTGTGTTAGTCAGCAACCGACGACAATTTTGCAGTTGAATTGCCGCTGGATTGCCGTTCATGTGTGTTGGGCTTAAGCCACAAGTTCAACTGAACCACTACTTGTCATGCACGTTAATAAACTTTTTAAAACCCTTCCTATACTGGAGAAGATAGTGGTCATATTAAAAGGAAATTAAGGTTACTACGCTACATATTTTCACAACACTGTTACACTAATAATGTAATTATTGACCGAACGAAAAGACGTCTCTGTTTCAAGTCGATCGTTTGCATTTGTTTGTCTGTTTGTAACGCATTTACGGCTAAACGCGTGGACCAAATTCAATGAAATTTTTCATGGACCTTCCTTTAAAGAATGAACAGCGATTTATGTGTAAGGATTTTCGAAAGTTGCTTGCATTTAAATGATTTTTAAAAGAAAAAATAAGAAAGGTACTTAGACCTTTTTCTATAGGGAACAAATTATTTTTAAAATGAACTTATCCATCATATGCAATTGGAATCAGATAGTAAGATAGCTCTCGGGCCCTCATATTCATCTGGTTGAGCCTTCATATAAACTAGTAGTTATGTGAACAGTAGTCCTCACGCCCAAGAATAAGGGGTCTAGCGTAGAGGAAGATTCTTCATGTACTCTATGATAATCATCATCGAAAAATTAAACTCAAATCATTATATTCAGAGAAATCTTTCAGGTCTAACACAATTTATTAGACACCCTTGCCTGAAACGAACCCTTCAGGAGTTTTGGAGGAACACAACTTGAAGAAAATAATGAAGAAAATAAAAGAGGGGTAATTACCTGAAAGAAAACTTCTCATACCCTTTAAAATTATCACAATAGAAATGGCTGTCTTCAGCTGTTATTTCTACTATTGCTTGAAAAATATTATTCAGCCTTTTACTTTCTGCAGCAGGTTCGGGGGGCACAGATATATGAGATGCACAATCTACAAAAAAGAATTATTATTTTTCTATGTATTTTGGCTATAGAAACTATTAATAAATATTCCTTTTTAGGTTACAGAATAGCAGAACTCAATGTAACCCACAATATAACATTGAATTGATATCGACTAACACACAATTTATTCTACAGACCGAATTAGTGATGTGGTGCAGGATGAATTTGGTGGAACACAGACATGAATTAGACAACCTTTGATTCAGTTCACATAGTCTATTTCATGTCTGTATTTCACAAAAGTCATTCTGTATCACATCACCAAGACTGCGGCCTATTTTCATCCAGCCAATCATCTGTAATTACGTTGTTTCAGACAGCTGATTCCTAAAATAAATTTAGATTTCGCATGACTGATGAATAAATTTATAGGACAATACAAACTAAATTTGTATTGTTACGGGTTCCATCTCTAAAATAATGCTGGCAACACTTTAAATTAGCACTTGTCCTTTATTCATACAAATTACTTGAAATTCGCACTAATCAGTTATGTCAATCAGAAACGAATAAATAAAAAATGTTCAGCTAATAAAGAATTTGTTATATTACTGCACAAAAACTAATCACTAAATGTTAATAGGCCGATCAAATATTAAGTAATAAGTGCTCAATAAACTGTTCAATAATTCAAGAAGAAACGTCTAAAAATAGCTAAAACACTTACACAGTACAGGTCTGTCACAGCATTATAATAATAGCAATCGGATGTGTCCACTTCTTTAAAATGTAAAGGAAATCTCACTAATACAGTCACAATATACTGAAGTTATCACTTTCACATCAAACGTTCGTATATGAACAGTCTGTAATAGCGCTCACCGGAAACGGTCTGTATTGTCTGCCACAGGACACTGCCACTCGTAGAACTGCCACTTGTTATGTCAACGAACTTTGAGCAATGAATGAACTGGTCTGTATTAACGAAAATATGGTCTGAATAAATTCTCACTGAATACTGTTACCACATAAACATTTGATTCACAACACAGATGTTTACATGAGCATCTGCTATATATAAGTTTTTGTGACACTCATGTAAACAGTAGAACGTTCTCCATTTTTCGATATTATTCTATTTAAACAGATAATGCCATTCTAGAGGTCTCTAGATAGACCACAAGACGAGGGGAGAACAGGGGGAGTAAACAAAACATGCCAATTATTGATTCCAGAAGTTATTATTGACACAGCATGCAAAGGAAAGAGATATATTGTCCCTTCTTTCTGGCATTTAATAAAAGTATAAATATCATTTATAGTAATCACTTGTTACTATACTTTATAAAAATATTAGAAATGATTTGTTTCTCTTAAACAAATATATGTAATGAAAACAAATTAGAAGTTGTCAACTTTCACTTTATTGATACAAATGAATACAGGACCATGGTTTCATGTCTTACCAACACATCCTCGGCTGTACTGCCGAGTACAGCCGAGGATGTGTTGGTAAGACATGAAACCATGGTCCTGTATTCATTTGTATCAATAAAGTGAAAGTTGACAACTTCTAATTTGTTTTCATTATGGAACGATTTCACAATATAAACATTGGATCTACAAATTTTATTAAATATATGTAATTCATATGAATGATAACTTAATTCATAATATGAATAAGGCTCAACCAGATGAATCTGGAAGTCCAAGGCCTATCTTCAAATCTGATTCCAATTGCACATGATGGAGCTCATTTTAAAAATCATATTTTTATGGACAAGGCAAGAAAGAAGGAACAATGATTTTCAACGTAATTACTGCTGTTTCAATACGTCTTCCAGTTGCAATAAGCAGCGTGTTTTGTTTGCTGTTCCCCCCATACCCTCCTCGCCTTGCGGTTTATTGGGGCATCTTTAGAATGCATTATCTGTTTAAATAGAAAAGTCTCGATGATTGGAGAATGTCTTACCTGTTTATTTCAGAATTTTATAGAGAAATCGAGAACCTTCTCATCCTTTCTGAATTATGAAAAATGTATGAAAGGCAGAAGCTCTTGTAAAAGTCAGTCAGTTGTGATTCGAATGTTTTTGTGATAAAGTGACAGTGACAGTTCCCGCTCATACAAACCGGATTACCAGTGAGAGCTAATACGAACTGTGTTATATGATCGTTTAATGTGTTAAGTGATAATACAGTATATTGTGACAGATTATTATTCAGGCTTCTTTAGCAGTGACTCATAAGTGCTTGTAGTGTTTCAACTGTTATGTTTTAGACGTTTCTTCCTGAATTATTGAACAGTGCATTGAAAAGTTATTATTTGATATTTGATCAGCCTTTTTAACAGTCAGTGATTGAGTTTTGTACATTAATTTTGCAAATTCTTTATTAGCTGAACATTATCGATTTATCTGTTCCTGATTGATTTCTGATTAGTGCGAGTTGACAGTAATTTGTGTTAATAAAGTGTGAGTGTTAATTTAAAGTGTTGCCAGCATTATTTTAGAGATAGTACCCATAACAATATAGAAACAAGCCTAATAGCCTTATTTTTTCCCCTTTAAATATCCTTTAAATGCAGGAAAATTTCCAAAATCCTTACACATACATTGCTAGGCATTTCATAAAGGAAGATCCATGCAAAGTTTCATTGAATTTTTCTATTAAGACAGACAGAATGCAAAACGGTTGACTTGAAACAGAAACCTCTCTTCATTTGGTCAATGATATACAAATTTAATCAATATTGTTTAATTTTGTGATGGTGATAATCATTGAGTATTGGATAAATGGAGTATGTTCCTCAGTGCATGCACCCTTATTCTTGGGCGTGAGGTTTACTGTTCACAGAACTGCTAGTATGTTCTATAGATATTTTCAAGGATTCGAAAATACAATACCTCCAAGTGCATACAATATCGCATCTCTAGATGTGTAGCTGAAAGTCGACTCCTCCTGAAATATATACACGTTCTGGTTGAGTTTTGCATTGATTTCTCTCTTATTAAATCACAAAATTTCAAAAAATAATATTCATATGAGTTTGGCACTCGCTATAAACCGATAGTGGCGCGAATAAATGATGACTACACAACATTACAAATAGTCATTTCTCAGTGTTTGGTTGAGAAACTGTTCTTACTATCTTTCCCCAAATATAATTCTTTTCACATACTTTACGAAGTAGGTGAAAAAATCATGTTTAGGCTCCCATTCCATTCTTTGTAAACAACAAATAAAAATGTCTACATTGTTCTCTTGAAGAGGGGCGCCCACACTGGGGGGGTTTTTAGGATTTTTCTATTCACAAAGAAAGACCAATTGATGGGAAGGTCATTGAAAATAATGAATACAATGTCACATTTGAGTCTTAACAACCTTGAAAAATAAGACACTTTTATTCTTTAAAATTACGTGGTCTAGTTCTTTTATTAAAACATTGAAAATAACATCATCTCAGATCTGAAACATTCAGTTGTCAGTACAAAAACTTTAGCATGGTTTGGGCAAAACATTTCAGGCACATATCACAAAAATGATGCAAAATATAATTTTTTTTAAAAATGAGGTACTAAAAAATGAAAGAGCTTCAAACATAAAGAACCATGAAAACGAGATGATTGCAGACAAGTGATTGAAAAAAGGGTTTGATGCATTGCCAACAGTATAAGGGTACAGTATAAGGGTTACAGTATAACAGTATATTACAGTATAAGGGTTTTAACCATCTCGCATTGACAATGACTCAAGGAATAGATTTGATCTTTGACCCATAATGTGCATTAAAATGGATGGCTTCATGTTCAGAATCGTTTGAATTCTGTCTTACAGGAAGTGTTTTTCAAAAAATGTCCAGAGTAGGTCCAGGGTAGAATTGACACTATATCTCCTAGTAGTTTTATTGTTCTCTACTAGAAATGAATTTTCCACTGCTGACAAGAAGCAACATCATTAGGGCTGCTAAGATACTTAGTCAATTTTCATCTACTTATTTTTCATGTTCATCTTCAATAAGATTGTTCAAAAAGAAAACATCAAAGGCACGAAAAGATATAAATTTGAACTTAAGTTTTAGAAGACGTCTCCTTTCAACTCTATGGAATACTATAGAGTTGAATTACCACAAGTGATTTAATTATCATTAGTGTGGATGTATGTAGGGGTATTTCAAAATTATTGGAGATGACTCAAACGTTAGAAGCAATTAACTTTAAGCCAGTATGCGAGCTAAAATGGATGCATTCATGTCTTGAATAACTTAAAAATGCGGTTTCACAAGAGTTATTCTTTGAAAAATTGTGTGGAGGATCCAGGGCTCCCTTTTTATAAAATAGATTCGTTTATTTGGTCAAATCTGTCAGAGAGCTTCTCCTTCATGGCCTGTGTACTTTGGTGTACAACTATCACAATCAAGCTGGTGCATATTTTCAATGACTCAAGCACCAGATCGCCCTGGCCTCTACGTAACTGATCCTAATGTGTTTAAGAATGAATAAATTCAAGCTTTTCCTGACATGAGTCTCGAAACACTAATTTGAAGGGTTTTCCAGGGGATGGCGCCTGGACCCCCTATTATTACAAGCATATTCCATACTCCCCAGATCCAACACTGGTTGTGCACTAGGTGATGTCGTTGCATAAGAGCTAACATGGTTCATTATTTATATCTTGAAGAACATGGGGGGTAGATGAATTGGATAGATTGGGGGGGGGGGTAATGGCGCCATAGAACTAGGGAGATGGGCATCCCTGCTCTTGCCTGAATTTCATGTCTAAAAGTCTTGCCTTTGACTATGGTGGCAGTTAACAGAACTATGATTCCATGTATCAAAACGTTGGTCGTGGTCGTGATAGTTGGATAGGATGAAGCCCACATAGGTCTGAGACCTGTGCGTGGGTAATGAGTTGGATGATGGTGATTGATGAGTTGGACCTACAGTTTTAGGTGGGAACCACCGGGAAGTGATTTTACAGCAGAGAACAGAGTCTTTTTGCTGGTCAATCCAATCGGTCACCATTACAAAGACCTCCCAGGAGTTTCGTAGCTTATCTCTGATTGATTGAAATGATCTTTTGAGTTCCTTCCAGCTTGGCAGCCGTTGCTTTAGCTAACAGTGCGCTGTATTGAACGCATTTTCTATAACACTGTCGACCATTGTTACCGAACTTAATTTGACTTAAAACTTCAAAATCAACTTTAACCTTCTCTGCAGCTATAGCTAACGTTCAATGTGTGTGAAAGAGTGCTATAAAATTGCATACACTTCGGCCCAGAGGACTCCTGCACGGCGATCGTGGATAGCCGAGACAATGGACGGCTGTTCCACGGCAGGCGGATGGTATAACTTTCATACAGCATGATATCGACGTGTTGCAAGAACCATTTATTTATTTATTTGCGGAACATTTTAAATGTTGACCATTCAAAACTTTATCGAATGGCTGAAATCAAAGTGTGTGAAATGGGCCTAATAGAACATCCAAGTTTTATATGGCGATATTACTTGCTATAGTTTTTACTGTAGATCACGATCATGAATAACAACAAGACATGAATACTCACTGTATTTTTGGGTGCGTTAGGTTCAGCATTCCTCTTCATGGTTTCAAGATGCTCCATCAATCCGGCTGTAGCTTCCTGAAAATGGTAATTGCACATTGCATGTTGACATAAGTAAACGTTTTGACCATATCAAGGTAGTAAGTAGGAATTTTCAACCTCAGAAAAACAGATATTTGTAGCAACACAGTAAAGAATTACAGAAATATATACCACTATTATACATATTACAGAAATAAGATGTATGTAAAATAATTTCTTAGTAGAGCTGAGGCATGAAGATTCGTGACAGAGCTGTACTTTTGAGGATGAGACTTGTGTGTGGGTAATGAGTTGGATGATGATGATGATGATGATGATGATAAGTTATGGGTTCTGAACCCCAGGAAATGATTTTACAGCAGAGAACAGTCTTTTTTGCTAGCCAAACCAGTCGGTCACTTATCTGACAGAATAGATACCTGGCACGGCTGGCGACTATCACTTCACAATAATTATAAAAAACATACAGAGATCTTTAGAAAACTGAATGCCGAGTCATAGAACATACATATTTTTGATAAAAGATATTTCTAGAGATTACGATTACATAAATTGGATTAATCAGATGAGAAGTGAGAAATTTGCAAAAATTGAGTGACATTCACTTACAAATTGCTCTAGATTGACATGCACTAATAATAATGAAATTGACAGCGATTAGTTAAATGATTCATGTCATTAAAATCCAAAAGTTTATTGCATGTAGTGCAGACTCAAAAGTTTCATGGATGTCTTTGAGAAATCTTTGGACCTAAAAACGTCTATGTAAAGCCAAGACATCAGAACCAGAATTTCTACTGTCTTTCACTTAATCACTCTATTTATTTGCAAGTTTAGCTAAGTAAATTTTTGACATAGAACCATGAATTGTGCATAATCAACATAAATCTAGGTTGTTAATTTGAAATAGTCATCTAATTGACCTGAATAGTTCCAGGGTTGGATGATTTATCCATGTTTGTGATAACTCTCCAGTTATTCTGCACAGCTTCTGGAGTGACTGTATCCGAGATAGAATGCCTGATAATTGATCCTCTACTTCTGACAATTTCGCCTGAAAACAAATGATTGGGTCTATACAAATAAGCTAATAATTGATTTTCTTCTAAGATCTTAGCAGCTCTTGTTTCACTATGAATTTCGAATACTGTATTCAACATTTATTACAATAAAACTTTTCAGGATAGGTTATTTTTCCTCTGTTTGAAAATCATACTATATTTCTAAATCTTGCAACATTTATTACGAGATGACAGAATAAATTTGACAAGTTACTCAAGACTATTCCTTTGAGAGCTTCTTACATTGCTTACAAATTTCGATCCAGATAAATGAATTAATTAAAATAACATTTAAGCACTCTGAGCAATTTGTGAAATTTCATATTTGGACCCAGTAATTTTCATCCTACAATAGAAAATAATATTGCAGTTGATATCAAGTCACAATTAATGAGTTATTAATAGACCTCTTCCTACACAGCCGCTTCTGGCCAGTCAGTTTGTGGTGTAGAACCTTTTCGCCACTTGTACAGGAATATCAAAATATTCATCAACTGCATACAAAGGAGTCTTCACCAGGAAATTGTAGGTGCACTTGACAAATTCTTTTGTTGGAAAACATCTTGCTGATGCTGGAAGCCTGTTGAACAGTCTCACATTCAGGTGGCCTGGACTATTTCTGATTCTACTCAATCTTATAAAGGGCAGGTCAATCAGATGTCTGCCTCTGGTGTTGAAATCAAGAGAATCACTCCTCAAACTGAAACTCTCCATGGTGCCTTTAACATTTTTGAAAGATGTGAATATATAAAGGCAGATGACGGTCATAACTGATTCTGCACAGAATAGTGGTCGGCAGTGAGCAATAATACCTGACCCAGTAATTACTCTAATGGCCTTCTTCTGCTGCAGGAGGACTCTTCCAATTCCACTAGCTGCACCCCAGTGTTCCAGACCATACATCAAAATACCCTGAAAAAATTATAAACTATTGAGACCTCAGTGACTCCATAGAACTCTAACTTAGACAGGAGAATCTGGTGGTCAACAGTGTCAAAGGCTCTGCTCAAATCACACAATGTCAAACCAGTGAAACCACGGCCCTCAAAGTTCTCCAGTATGATGGAAACCAGTCTCTCCACTGCCTGGGCTGTGGATCTGCCAGCCCTAAATCCATACTGAGCATCTGCAAACATACCACCACTCTCAAAATACCAGCATAACTGTTTCTTGATAATACCCTCAAAAATATTAGAGAAAACAGGCAGGATGGAGATAGGTCTAAAATTACCAGGCAGATCAAAGGAGCCCTTCTTATGTACTGGTATAGTTTTTTATAACTTCAAGAAAGCTGGAAAAACACCCTCTGTGATGCAAGCATTCACTCTGTGAAGCAAGCATTCAAGCAGAATGTCAAAGGTACCAGGATTGGTAGGATGACTCTTTTGATCAAATGCACAGACATACCAAAGAAATCTCTATTTTCTGAATTTTTCAACTTGCCAACAATTTCCTACACCTCCTCACATGATACTGGGTGAAGTGAAAATCTTGTTTCTGGTTTGGGCGTAGCATTCAGGAACTGCAGGGCAGATACATCAGGAGTGTCAATTGAGTCACGAACTGCTGTCACTGAATCCACAAAGTAGGAATTAAAAACTTCAGGCTCAACCTTAGTGATTCTATGCTGAGAACCCCTTTCCCTCCTTACAACTCTCCAGGCTGCTGAGCACTTATTTTGTGAAGAATTAATCTGCTGGGCATTCATTTCTTGTTTAAAACTCAGAAGTCTCTCCCTGAAGTCCTTTTTCAGCAATAGGTAGGTATGCTTAGCACCATTTGTCCTGTGATTCTTATACTGATCATAAGCAAGAATGACCCAGTTCTTGAGAGTCACCAACTTGTGGCTCATCCAGTTGGGCTTACTCCGATTGTTGATCCTAATATTTGATTTTTTCACCCTGACTGGGAAGACATTGTCAAAGAGGTTCTTGAAGTGGCTGAAGAATTGGTTAAACATATCCTCTGCAAGACCAGGTGTTATGATTTCACTCTATTTGACTGTAGACAGCAGGTGAGAAAAGTATTTTATCTGACTATCCACTATGGGACACATCAAAGTTTGTTCAGAGGAACATTTGCTGACCAGTTCAGAATCCTTGTCCATCAGAGAGAAACAAATAGCTTCATGGTCACTCAGTGCATAACTCCTGACACTGGCTCTATACAGACACTGAGGTAAGTTAGTTATCACATTGTCCAGACAGGCATCATTCCTAGTAGGTTGTACCACAGTACAGTACAAATTTAAAGACCTCATGAGATTGACAAAGTTAATTGTGTTTGTGGAAGTCTCATCAAGAAAATTAAAATTGAAATCACCTCCAATAACAATGTGATAGCAGGGTATTCTGTTTGATAGGCAGAGAATGATATGTTCCAGGAATAATTTGGGTCCCCATTGGGTGAACAGTACGCAGCTACAATTATTATTTTTGGCTCCAGTAATGTGATACAAGCAAATTCAAAATCAAGCTCTTCACAGTGGTGGTAGATATCCAGATCCAAATTCTTAGCTTTATGTAGGCCTAGTATATCCTTGGATACAAATATTGCAACTCCTCCATGTCTATGGGTAATCCAACTAAAAGAGCCAACAAGTAGAATTACCATTTTAAGCTGATCATCACACAGCCAGTGCTCTACTAGACATGTAATATTGCATATTTTGTAATTTTCTCCACGAATTGCTGTCTCAATATCCAGTATCTTAGCCAGGTTGAGACATTGAACATTGCAGAACAGAATGTTGAAATTTATATTAGATTCCATAGGACCTGCATTGGGGGTCTGACACTAAGTCAAGGGCTTGCCCAGGGTTCTTCTGAACAAAGAACACTTGATTGTAACATTACAAGGCCAGAGCTCACTATCCAGAAACAAATTTCTCATCTCAAAGTCAATACCAATCCTGAAGCTGTCACTTAAACCCTTTGTTTCCAGTTTTTCAACTATACAATTTGCATCAGCAAAAGTGCTCTTCACAAACTCTTTAACCGCATCGACGGTTGTACCACTTTGAATTTTTCCCAGATGGAACCAGGCCCTCTTTGTTCCAGTCAAAATAGTACTCTCCCTTCCAGCACCAATCACAACATCACACAGTCCTTTGCCAACAGTTGCACGCTTATTCCCAAATTCACCGCTCCCACGCACTAATGCAGCAGATTTATTTACCTCAGCTGATGAACTAACTGCCTTTGAGTAATTATTCCACTTACGCTTACGTTTTCCATCAATGAAGTCATCAGCATGCATTGCGGTAGAGTCAGTTTCATTTGAAAAGTCTGTTTCATTTAAAATATTGGAATTGGAGTTAGTGGGAAGAGGAGGAAAAGTATTTGTATTGTCAAAAACCTTACTTGCCGCACGAGAAAAAAGTTTTTGGGAGTCAAAATCAGAGTTTACCACAATAGTTGAAATTTCAGAATTGCCGCTTTGTCAATGATTGTCAACATTGGGTCGAATAGCACCCATTGTCGATAGGTGATTGTTATCTACTAAGTCAATTTTTACAATCAATCTTTTTCGAACTGTCGATATATTATGAGCACGTAAATTCAAACAGTCTGTTTGACAGTCAGGTTCATTTTATGTCATTTAGCTATGAAATATTATATTTATAAATATTTGCAATATTTATATTTGTTTTTGGAAGTGAGCATATAATGAAAAAATAAAACTTACACTTTGATGCCCACCCAACTGCAGAATCAATAATTGAGCCATTTTCATCACAAGACTCATGACACAGCCATACAACTACGGGAGCTATCAGTTCAGGCTTCAATTCAGCAAAGAAATCTGAAATAAATTAATTAAATCGCTGTAATTTTAAATGAATTATAGAAATGAGGATGATTCTCATTTTTCACGATAGAAAGAAGTTAAGAGCAATTAATTACAAATATTTAAAATAATGACATGTCCTTAAATTTTTATTAAAATTCACTTAAATTGTATTACTTTAAAAATACCATTGTAACATATTTTCATACCAAGGTATTAGAAAGAGCACATACGAATAACTTGATTTTTGTTGACCATATGCGTCCTACTTAATCTTATTAAAATATTAATGAGTACGTCTGTTTCACCTTTCTTATGAGCCTTCTTGCTGCCTCTCTAAATTTTCCCGAACATTATTAGGTAATAATAATAATATCGTGTGACCTGATATATTAGGTAATATGGCCCCTACACCTACTACCTCTAAAGCCTGCCTGATGTTCTGGTTGGACACTACCACTGGATTGCAGAAACGATATCTAAACATTGTCTATGATCAGACACTGGCTAAACACCGAATCGGCTTGCAAGAACGATGTTTAGAGGAATCATTGTCTAAACGATGTCTATCTCCGTCAAGAAAGCCGCCATTTTTAGATACTCGCCAGTAGGTTGTTTAAAACATGTTTAACCTCATTTCTGGTTGTATCTTGTAGGTTGTAGGCTGTGTTCTACATTCATATAGGGGTAGGGTCAAACTAATCTGTATTGACAGATGCTGTATCGTTTCTGCAATCCACTATAAACCTTTCCATCAACGGCAAGGATAATTGGATTTATAGATCCCTCAATTTATTTATATTGATGTGATTCATAATGTAATTTATATTATTTGAAATATAACTGAGACTTATAAATCTAAACTAAGTAGTCGTCGCGTGTAACATCTATCTTCAAATATTCCAACAACAAATTATAATAGATAAACCTTTGCAGGTGGGCATACATAAGCAAGTGCCTAGAGAATAAAGTTGAAGAAAAACGAGTGAATAATATGAGTATACTCGAATTAGTGTGGTATTCGTAGTTGAATCTTCTCTCCTTAGTAAACAGCAGTCGCCCGTATGGCCCGTAGAGTATACTCTCGACTCAGAGTGAATAAACGTAGTACGCTCTGCTCCAGTGTGGACTAGGAAAAATCTGAGTTTACTATAGAGTTTACTCTCCAGTTTTATTCACATGAATTTCGCCTTAGTTGTTACTAAGATGAGCTATTGGGAAGTGATAGCCGAGTGCCATATCAGGTATCTGTTCAGTCAGAGATGAGCTATGAAACACCTGGGCGCTCTTTGTAAGGGTGACCGATTGGATTGGTCAGCAAAAGATACTCTGTTCTCTGCTGTAAAATCACTTCCCGATGGTTCGGAACCCACCTAAAACTGTAGGACCAACTCATCAATCACCATCATCTAATTCATTACCCTCGCACAGGTCTCAGACCTATGTGGGCTTCATCCTCCAGAAAAAAATTATAAATGGGTTGATCAGAAGAAATATTTTTTTTTGGAAGAAGTCTATTCAAGTAAATAGATTTTATCTCCAATAATTTAGAATCAAAAAACGATAGTTAGGATTCCTACGCTACTATGTCAAAAATTATCAACCTTATTTATTGTTAATAAATTCCTCATATTATTCTTCATATTTCAAATGCAGTTATCATTAAACTAATTATTTCAATATTATAGTGATCTTTCAATAATATTGTGCATGGTAACCAATTGAATACTATAATTTTGTTCTACATTCAAGCTGCACAAGACCAAATGAATTATGCTACCTGACAAAAATGCTACCTGACTACCTGACCTAATTATAGACACAAATAATTCATTGAATTAATTGAACCCTTGAATAGGGAGTTTTTCTGGTGAAGTGTAGGATGAATCCCAAAATACACTACCAATACCGTTTCAGTTTGTTGAAGAATCAAAATCCTACAGTCAACAAACAAACCAGAGCCAAGGACATGCAATTTATTCATTTGTCCACTTGCTACTTATAATAATTTAACTCCAATATACTGGAATGAAACAAGTTTGAGATAGAATAGATTGGAGGGATATAGAATAGGCTAAATGATTAATTTTCTTGTAATAAACTTCAAATTGTTTGAGAAAAATTGAATGATAAACCGGGCTAGTCAGCTCAGACCCTAAATTGCAGAAATTCACTGAATTGTGAATTGAAATTATAATTTGATTTATTTCAGGTTGATCTTTGTCTCCCTAATATTATACAGCGTAAGCCATGATTCTGGGAAAGATTGGTAGGCTTTAAAAATTAATATGTACAGTATCATATTTTATTATCTGTTCAATGATTTGATGTATAATTCTTCAGAATTAAAGTTCTGGTTTAGGAATTGAGCGGTCGGTTTATGGCAATCATCAACTAAATTTTAGTTTTGAGGTAAGTTGTGCAAGCTTCAGTCGTTCAATCCAGAGTAGGTTAGTCTATCATCCTTGCATCCTTTCTCACAATGAGTTTTGAGGCTGTTGACAAAATTCATCCAACAATGATGAAAAGAGTAAAAACGGTAAGTGTGATAGGGAAGTTCTTAGTGAAATTATCAAGAACTTTCCTACAAACGAATCTAAAAAGTAGCTATGATTCAGAAACTGCACAAAAAAAGTTGGCTTGGGGAGAATCCGAGAGATTTTTAATTCCAGTTTTCCTGGTGTGTCAGCACGAGATGATAAAGCATTATTGGGTAAGTAGCTTGAGACATCGTTTTATTAAAAAATCAATATTATGGACCAGGTGAATAAAAACGAGTAAATACTATACTTAAGGGTTTTTGGACAGTTTTACTAGCTTTCGAGTGAATGACAGTCTTGTAGTAAAAGCTCGACTATAGTGATGATTACAGGGTTTAAATTTTTCCGCAGTTTACTCACTTTGGAGTGAATAAAACCAAGTAAAGACTGCACTATACTATAGTCGTTTATAAGCTTTTTGCAAGGTAGGGTCTGAGCTGACTAGCCCGGTTTATCATTCAATTTTTCTCAAACAATTTGAAGTTTATTACAAGAAAATTAATCATTTAGCCTATTCTATATCCCTCCAATCTATTTTATCTCAAACTTATTTCATTCCAGTATATTGGAGTTGAATTATTATAAGTACCTAGCAAGTGGACAAATGAATAGATTGCATGTCCTTGGCTCTGGTTTGTTGACTGTTAGATTTTGATTCTTCAACAAACTGAAACGGTATTGGTAGTGTATTTTGGGATTCATCCTGCACTATACCAGAAAGACTCCTATTCAAGAGTTCATTCAATGAATTATTTGAGTCTATAATTAGGTCAGGTAGCATAATTCATTTGGTCTTTTGCAGCTTGCATGTAGAACAAAATCATAGTATTCAATTGGTTACCATACACAATATTATTGAAAGATCACTAATATGGAGATAATTAGTTTAATGATAACTGCATTTGAAATATGAAGAATAATATGAGGAATTTACTAACAATAAATAAGGTTGATAATTTTTGACATAGTAGCGTAGGAATCCTAACTATCGTTTTTTGATTCTAAATTATTGGAGATAAAATCTATTTACTTGAATAGACTTCTTCCAAAAAAAAATATTTCTTCTGATCAACCCATTTATAATTTTTTTCTGGAGGATGAAGCCCACATAGGTCTGAGACCTGTGCGAGGGTAATGAATTGGATGATGGTGATTGATGAGTTGATCCTACAGTTTTAGGTCGGTTCTGAACCATCGGGAAGTGATTTTACAGCAGAGAACAGAGTATCTTTTGCTGACCAATCCAATCGGTCACCCTTACAAAGAGCGCCCAGGAGTTTCGTAGCTTATCTCTGACTGAACAGATACCTGCTATGGCACTTGGCTATCACTTCCCAATAGCTCAACTTAGTAACAACTAAGGCGAAATTCATGAGAATAAAACTGTGGAGAGTAAACTCTATAGTAAACTCAGATTTTTCCTAGTCCACACTGGAGCAGAGCGTACTACGTTTATTCACTCTGAGTCGAGAGTATACTCTATGGGCCGTACGGGCGACTGTTTACTAAGGAGAGAAGACTAAACTACAAATACCGCACTAATTCGAGTATACTCGTATTATTCACTCGTTTTTCTTCAACGTTATTCTTTAGGCACATGCTTATGTATGCCCACCTGCAAAGGTTTATCTATTATAGTGGATTGCAGAAACGATACAGTATCTGTCAATACAGATTAATTTGACCCTACCCCTATATGAATGTAGAGCACAGCCTACAACCTACAAGATACAACCAGAAATGAGGTTAAACACGATTTAAACAACCTACTGGCGAGTATCTAAAAATGGCGGCTTTCTTGACAGAGATAGACATCGTTTAGACAATGATTCCTCTAAACATCGTTCTTGCAAGCCGATTCGGTGTTTAGTCAGTGTTTGATCATAGACAATGTTTAGATATCGTTTCTGCAATCCAGTGTAAAAGTCTGCCACTCGCCCCTCCAGTTGCACTTATTCTTAGAGCATCTTTGGCGATCGAATTAAAATCTTTAAAAACTAATGGCTACTTTCGGTAACATATCCAACTTTCTTGTAAACACATTACTGAATACAAAGAGAGAGAATCTAATTTTTAATACCATCCATGATAATCGACAGTAGGGGAACTATTTTTCCCTTTTTCTCAACATTAGCTTCAGTTGTTGGATTATTTTCTCAGTTTGCATCGCAGCCCCAGACCCTTTTTGGGAGAGTAGATTAGCTTTAGCTTTCTCTTCTTACTTGAACATCTACTTCATACTCTTATCCACTCAGTTTCTTTAGCTAAGTCCTCCGCAATTTATTAGTTGAGTAGGTAATTGGAACTGAGTTGAGGGTATTTTCCTTGATAATTAATTTTGAATTTCGCTCAAAGATCTTTTCAAAAGTTTGACATTATTTTTCTTCTAAACTCTATTTTTCTGAACCGAATCCTTGCAAGCAATGAATACATCGTGCACTTCTGCAAACTTGAGCTGATTATTTTCAATATATTTGTCTAGGAAACACTGGATTCCCAAATCTGCTGAGGAGTTTGTGTCCATAGATCTATAGTCTGTTCAGCGAGCCTACGGAGTGAAGTAAACAAACTTTGCATGTGTGTGAGTGAGGAATTCCGAGAATTGTACTGGCATCGGTCAGTCGGCCTATTCACATTCATTGCCAACTCCTGTTCATTCAACAGCTGATGTCACACTTTCAGTTTGTGAAATAAATAAATTATTATTGCATTATTTCAAGAACATATTAGATTTTAAATTCAGTTATGAAGTCAGTATTTTCATTTCAAATGTATAGGTAAAAATAATTCAATTGACAAATTTATGAACAATTCTAATAATAGTAATACCAGAGATTGCTGAATGTTTGAATACATTACCTAAGCATTGAAAATAGGAAAATAGCCATCTCATTCATATAATTCATTATTCTCATGTATCTATTTCCATTTACAATAAATAATAAGTATTATCCAAGTAGGTGCTTGAAAATGATTATTGAAAATCGTTTTCAATGGGTAGGCCTGTTACCTGTTCGATGCGTTTCGAAAACTAGGCTATGTGTGAGTCGGGCTTCGTTGAGTCTCGGCTTGCACGCACATGTTTGTTTACTCCACTCCGTAGTCTCGCTGAACAGACTATAGACATTTCTTCCTCTTCTTTTTTCTCTATGAATTCCGGAACAAGAAATCTTGATGTCTTTATGATGTTTTGAACCGACATACTTTGTTAAAAAAACATGATCTTCTTTTTAGATAGTACACTAGTAATTGAACGCTAAACAACAGTTTGGGGCAAACTGCTGACTAACTACTGTACTATAACTAAACACTACGTCTATCCCCTATGAGTTCTAATGCAATACTGATCTACTAAGATGAACTAAAACTATAGATTAGCTAATATGTATTGTATTGGTTGTAATTATAAGCTTACCTGGAGGTAAAATGTCTTCAGTCAAACGGGAAGCCGCTGTAGGTACAATAACATTACAATGAATGTTATTTTTAGCTCCCTCAATGGCAAGTGTATTTGACAGTCCAACAAGAGCCATTTTTGCAGCACTGAAATTCATTATTATTCACTTCAATCATCATTCTCTATTTAACATAATACAATATAATGTATTTACATTGCCTTTCAATAGTGATTGTGAGATGGATTACATGAAGAAGAGTTTAAAATAATTTATTCTTGCCAATTATGGTAGCTGGCGTCTGGTTCTATTTTAATAACCTTGACATGATTTTCCAGTTAATCCTAATAATATCAAATCAAGAAACTGAACTGCTTCCAATGCTTTCAAAGAATGAGTGTTGTTAGTTTTGAGGAGTTGATTTTTGTTGTATTCAAGAGAAATATAAAGTTCTATAGGAATAAATTAATTCATTTTGGGTAAATTAAGAAAGTCTGGTCTATTAATTTTATATACAGTACATATAAGTTAAATTTTGGGAAACACTTTTGTGTTTTTAAAAATGTTAGAGACTATGAATTGAGAAGGCCTAGGGAGCATTTGCGCCAGTAGATTACTAGATTGTTGTGCTGTGTATTTTTGAGGTTGTGTGATGTGTAATGAGTTAATAAATTAAAAACATCTAGCATTCATCCTGTGTTATTTTGTTAATAAATTTTCAGAAGTGGGATACGTAAATATTCAATTTGAATATCAGATGAGGTTTTTATTGTGAATTCAAGTTTATTCAAATCCGGTAGATAAAAACTTTCAATACCGTAGGCTAGCCTATCTCAGTTGATGCCACAGTTTGGAAGCCAAATAACATTGATATTCATTTATTCAAGTTGTATGGAAATGTTCAAAACTCACATGAATATACTTATTTTGATGTTTGTTCTTCATAGACAATCACAATCGTTTTAATAATATATTTGAAAGGTTCAGAAATATTCAATAGATACCACAGACTATTTTCGGTTATGTACTGTAACTGTATTGTTAGTTTGTATAACATTATTTTTTTACATCGTAATCACATTGCTAGACTTTGTTAATTATTTTATTTGAAATATTATGAATTCTTATGTACCTAATTTTTGTCTAATTCTGAGGTTAAGATGTCTGATGAAAACCAAATTGAAGGTCATCAGTTACCTGATTGTAGGCATAGCAATAATCTGGCTGATGATGCTGATGATAGATCACCTAATCATAGTGGACCTTTTTGTGGGTTTGGGGGTCAGCAAGACAATATGCTAATGCAATTGATTACTCAAATGAGTAGTGTCCTGCAAAACCAGCAACAGCAATTGAATCAATTATTACAGAATAGACCTACTACCAGTCAAAAATCAGATGATGCTGGAAATGCTTCAATTCACAATGCTTCTTCATCGTTTTCCACAGCAACACCTCAATTTAATGTAATGCCTGATCTTTTAAGAAATTTGAAAGAATTTTCAGGCACAGAAACAACTCATGAAGCTTGAGCATGGCTTTGCTCACTAAACAGTGCAGCTGGTATTCATCAGTGGACAGACACAGTAAAGTTAGAAGAAGCAAGAACACAATTGAAGAATGCTGCCGAAAATTGGTACATAGAATGTCATGAAGATGTTACAACGTGGGATGCATTTCAGGAACAATTTTCATTGTCTTTCATAGGTGAAGAGAGTTTGGCTGAAAAATGGACTACTATGCATGCTAGAGTGCAGCAAAAGAATGAGGATATCAGTGAGTACTTCTATGATAAATTAAGATTATGTTCTGCCCTAGACATGAATTTTAAAGAATCAAAGTGCCAAATTATAGAGGGATTGTGGTCAAGGGATCTGAGTGATCATTTACTGGGTACTGTGCATAAGGATAAGTATGAACTTTTGAACAGCATGAGAGACTACATTGCAATGATAAAAACACGAACAGCAAGAGCTAGGGACCATTCACCCACAAACTGATCAAGACCAACATCAGCAACCAATGCAAGAATGAAATTATTGAATGACAATCCTGCTCTTTCAAAATTTGGAAATGTACATAGTGACCTTACTTAGAAGAAAGCAGCACCATTTTCTAGTTCTCATGCATCCCAGAGGCAAGAGAATGAGACTCCATCAACATTTATAAAGAAGCCTGAACTGAAGTGTTACAATTGCCAGAAGTATGGACATATTTCATGGGATTGTCCAGAACCTAAGAAGCCCCTCCAATGTCTCAACACCAATAAAAATTGGGTGAACACCATACCAGAGGTAGAGAGAAACATAAATAAAACAACTGGAAAAAAGTCCTTTTGAACTACTGTATGGTTACAAACCGAGATTCCATTTGGGAGTTCTACAAGAAGTTTTAGAGACAGCCAAAGACTACAATGAAACAGTAGAATTGAGAGAAGCTGCATGTGAAAAAATAATTGAAGAGCAGAAGAAGATTAAGACTGTGTTTGATTGTAAGCACTTTGCCGGTGATAAATTTGATATTGGTGAGGTAGAGGTCATGCAGAAAGCCCCAGAATACACAGGTCAGCCAACCAAACTTCAGGATAAATACAGAGGTCCTTTAGTTATAATGGATGTCTTTGCCAAATGATACATACAGGGTGAGGGATTTAAATCTAACAGGGTCCAGATTGTATTCCAGCACTGCACATTCATCTCAACTAAAATCATGGAAGATATGCAACCAAGATGATGATTTTCAAAATGATGGAATGAGTTCAGATGATAATGATGAGATGACTTTAAATAAAAATAATGAATGGAGTTTAGAAGAAAATGGAGAAAGTGATATGAACAATGAAGAAAAATTAATGCCAGAAACACATTGTATTAATGATAAAGAAGTATTGCCAAAAACATGTGAAAGAAACCAGACTACCTCAAAGATCATGTCTTGAAGTGATTTTGTCATAATATGTCTTGATAAATATTTGAATCATTCAGTTTTCTTTCAAATTTTGAATTGCTAGTTCTGTTTATCTTACCTTTAACTTGTTTTAATTTTGTACCACTATACTTTTTTATGTTCAAGTTTTATTATTATTTGAGGACAAATAGTTTGCAGAATGGCTGAATGTTAGAGACTATGAATTGAGAAGGCCTTGGCTAGGGAGCGTTCGCGCCAGTAGATTTCTATATTGTTATGTTTTGAGGTTGTGATGCATAATGAGTTAATAAATTAAAAACATCTAGCATTCATTGTTATTTTGTTAATAAAAACAATTTTTATTTCCATTAGAAGTTACAACATAGAGAATATGTAAAGAAGTACAATAATAATAGAATTAATATGCTCTAGGAGATGTTCACTCTCTGCTACTGAGTCTCAAGACTGACTGCGAATGCTCCAGCATGAGCCAAGCATGAGAATTATACAGTTCCAAGAAATATGCAAGGTTTGCAATAAAACATCCTGTATTCATATTTTTCTAACATATAACTCCTCCTTCCCTAAATAAAACATCCGGGGGTTGCTGTTTGTTGACAACTGCAGGCTGACTGATGTTTTGGAGTATCAGGCGGAAGAAGTAGAACATAATACCCAAAATGATAACAGCCTACAAAAGCGAAGTTTAATGTCTGTGATAAAGAATGTACTTAGATCAATGGGCGATACCTCGTTGATGTTCACTTTATCAAAGTCAAAAAATATATGTTCACTAGAAAATCTGGCAGCTTATGTTCTCAAAGCTCTAATTTGAAATCATCCAGAAATTTTGGGAGTCCTCTTAGATTGGTTGAGTGAAGTAGTGGCTTTCCTTTGAAAGATATTTTGCCCTCAGTTATGTATCAATGAAGTAGATGCCTTGCAATATTTTGACAGAGGTTTCGGTACTGCTTTCAATGTTGCATGTCTCTTTATTTGGCAAAATCGCAAGATAATGTTGCATTTCAGGAACCTATTTTAGGAGATTTTTGTTTATTTCAGGATGTATATTTGCAGTTATCTGTGGTGCCAGATGAGATAATTGCTGCTTCGCAGTTCAATTGCTGATTTGAGATGTCTTCAGATGAGCATAGATATTCTGAGTCTATTTGCAATTCTTATGTGATCCTACAATCCTAATAATTCCTGATTTATCAGAGGACTTTAAAAAAAATTCTTGGCAGAATTGTGGCAAATCCTGATTTAATCTTACTTGGAATTTATACTGATCGAATATTACCTTTTCTAAAATTGGAAATTCAAGAAGATAAATGATTTAATTGTTAACTAATCTACAACCTACATCAACTAATTTTTCTATTCCCAACATGCTATCAAATCTTATTTCTACTGGAAGTTTTCTATTATAATATTTAGATATTCTTAAAAGTTCATTAAACAATTCTCTGGTAGATATAATACTTGGGTGAAGAACACCTTCTTTACAAAACGCAATTGAATTTTCAATATCTTGGACAACATTCAACATTATATAATAAGCAATCAGTAATTGATTAATAATTTCTTTCATTTTCTCTAACTCTACAAAGACATTCAAATGATTTTTCACTAATATAATTTTTTATTTTATTTCTTCAGTTTTCTTTGATCAAACTAATTGTTCTGTTAAACTCTAAAATTATATCATGACTTATTGAATAATAATTAGGAACTTGATTTATCAAATTATCCTGGTTATTATGTAATTCAGAAATCAACTTATCATATTTTTGTCCATCATAATCATCAACGTTACCAGAGATAAATTTAATTACAGATCCTACTCAATTAATTAAACCTCTTTTGTTAGATTTGGCATGTTCACTGCCTATGTGTATTATTTCAATTTTCTCTTCTATCACCGATTTTGTGTGATTAAATAATCTCAAAGGGTTCATTACTTCTCTTAGCTAACTACTATTTTCAATAATATAATCAATTTTTGTACTAAAATATTACTCCAAAAATAATGAGTCACATTCTTATAATAATCATCAAGTTGTTCAATCTGTACAAACATAGTATTCAAATCAAAACTGCGAACTAGAACATGAGACGTGAATTGTAGCTTTGCTCTACCTAAATGAATGTGAACAGTTCCTGAATTAACCGTCACATTTTTTATTTCTAATGTTGCCCCTGGGGCCGCTCTATGCAGGACGAGGAGGGACCTGGAAGAGGATTTGAAGTGTCAACAGTATTCTCTTGTGGGTTAGGGTTAGTATTTTTAATCTCATTAATTTCTCTTGATCGTTTTATATTGGAAATATGTACCTTTTTCTTGGGGTTATGATGATGGGGTGCTATCTCTGCTGTTTTCAGCTGTTCGTTAACTGAGCTAATTGTTTCCTTTTGGTATTTCTTTTTTGTTTTACTGTGTTTCTGAACATTTTTTACATATATTTCAGATGGGATATCTGGCAATGGCATTTTACCAGCGTTTCTAGTGGCTAAAATATTTTTTTAATTGGTTTTAGATATTTCTTTGATGTGTTCGTACAGTTTCTGCGTTTTTCTTTATGATTATTGGCATAATCATTCATTACCTGTTTGTCAATATCGAGATCGAAAAGGCTATTTGTGTTAATGTGTCCATACAAAATTTCAAAAGGTGTCAATTTTAACTTTACATGTGAAATTTAACGACATGCAGTCAAATATTTGTTAAGAATAAGTATAATAACTCACTTAATCTGGCCGAGTACTTTCGAATCTATGAGATCCATCTTCAGAGGCGCGGGTTCCTAGATCATCATGTCAGTTTTTTGGTTAGAAGTGTTGTGGTTTTTGTAAAATATGATCAAAAAGTTTGTGAGATTTAAAATTTAGTTGTTCATTGAGAATGTTTTGTTTATTGTGTGTGGTGTGTTTGTATATTTCAAATTGTTCCAAGGTGTTGAGTTCGTGTCCTTTAGATTTTATGTGTAGAATGTGTAGGTTGGTACTGATGTCAGTGAAAGTGTGTCCAGTTTGAATGATATGGTCGGCAAAATTCGATTCAGCTTTGGATGTGAGGGCTTGAAAGTGTTCCTTGTAACGTTGTTTGAATGTGCGGCCTGTTTGTCCTATGTAGAATTTGTTCATATTTTACATATTTTTGATCATATTTTACAAAAACCACAACACTTCTAACCAAAAAACTGACATGATGATCTAGGAACCCGCGCCTCTGAAGATGGATCTCATAGATTCGAAAGTACTCGGCCAGATTAAGTGAGTTATTATACTTATTTTTAACAAATATTTGACTGCATGTCGTTAAATTTCACATGAAAAGTTAATATTAACAACGCAGATCGTCATGGAACAAACAATCCAGGAGTGTCAATTTTGTTATTGATGGGATGCTATTATTGTATGGCTTTCTTTTCCGGGGATTCTTTTTTGAATTCATTCCTGTGTTCGATCAGTGTTGAGTGAAATCGTCCCACAACTCCATTTATTGGTGGGTGTTAGGTATTAGTTGAGTGTATTTTTACGCCATAGATTCCAAGCAACTCTTTTATTACATTATTATTGAATTTAGTTCCATTATCTGAAACAAGTCTAAGCGGAGAAATATATTTTCTTGATTGTTTTATGTTTTGTTGTTATTGTGGAAATAAAATAAATTGAAATTGAATTAATTTTGGGATGTGCGAAATAATCATTTTATTAACTATTTCTACACCTTGCGATCCTGCTAGTCTGTAAGCTTGTGTGTATCGAGAAAAGCTATCTACGATGGATAGAAATTTAATATTTTCAAGGGAGACACTGTCTATGTGTATTATTTGTAATGGTCTTCATTTCCAATTTTAATGGAACTCTTTTGTATTTAGTTTTTAAACAAATGTCAAACCTATTGATAAAGTTTTGAATGTAAAGTTTTAAATTAGGCCAATAGTATTCTCGTTTGATGTGTTCGTAAGTTTCTTGAATACCGTGAAGATTATTCTTTCACATATGATAAGTTTCAACGATTTCTAATTTATAATCTAATATTAAAACTGTCACTGTATTTCACTTTTATATATTGTTCATTAAGTATTTCGTCATGGAAAACATCACAGATTTCTAATTTATCTTCTTCACTGGTTATATCGAGTATCTTTTTTGTACATCATACTAATATTAATTGAAAGGATTTGAAGTACTTTGTAAAAAGGTACATTCACAATTTTTTCATAAGTCATCTTGAAAATAAAGATTGTATTTGACATCTGGTACAAAAATCTTTTACTAGTTTAATACATCCTCATCGATGTTCCCTGATATCTCAACAATAAATCAGTTTTTGTTATCAAATAATTTAAGTATTTTTACTTTCCTTGGATTATATTTTACTTGAGTAAGAATCACTTGATTTTTGGCATAATTTACTGGTATATCTATTATTGGAGTTCCTACTGTGATATTTCCTTCGTAATTACAATGAACTGTTTGACTGTCACTGTCAGGGCTAGGTTCAGCAAGAATGGTTTCACTTTCGTCAAAGTTAGCTACGACAGATTGATTTTCCAAGTCGGGAAAATGTGTGCTTATTGTATCGTTTATAATGTCATTGACCTTGTTTGTTGTCACCTTTGCGTTGTTGTTATCAAGTTGTACACAGGATAGAGCATCTGCATTCGGATTGGTTTCACCTTTCTTATAAGCTATCTCATAATTATACTCTTTTTAAGTTGCCCATATTTGGAGTTGGACTCTTTTACAGAGAATAACTATTGCAGGGGCTTATGATCAGTGAATATTATTTTTTTACAGATAGATAAGGCCGGAAATGTTAGTTTGCCCAATTATTGCAAGTAATTCTGTTTATAGCATATTTGCTGAAATCTATCTCCAACACTGCGAAAACACTCATATACTCTTTAATAACAAATTTTCACAGAACATAATATACTGGCACAGATATGTAGATGATGTTCTATTGCTATACAGAGGAAACAAAAGACAATGTGAACAACTTCGATCATACATAAACAAAATACATAAGAGCATTCAATACACAGCTGAATATGAGCAAAACAATTCAATAAACTTCCTAGACCTCTCAATTACAAAGAACACAAACCAACAACACAGCTTCAACATCTACAGAAAACCAACAATGACAGATACCCTAATACACAACACCTCCAATCATCCAACACAACACAAACACTCAGCATTCAGGTCAATGCTACACAGACTCAACAACACACCGCTATCCACCGACAATTACCACACTGAACTAAATACAATAAAATACCTAGCACAAGAAAACGGCTACAAACACGACCTAATTGACAAACTCAATCATAAAATAAGAAACAAAAAACAAAACACCAACACCACTGACAAAAAATACATCACAATGACATACATTATTCCACAATCAAACAGACTAGCAAAAACCTTCAAAAAAGCCGGCCATACCATCTCATTCAGAACAAAAAACAAAATAAAAAATGCACTTACACTCAAAACCACACTGAACACAAACAAATACGATCTCCCAGGGATCTACAAACTGAACTGCTCTGATTGTAACAAATTCTACATAGGACAAACAGGCCGCACATTCAAACAACGTTACAAGGAACATTTTCAAGCCCTGACATCAAAAGCTGAATCGAATTTTGCCGACCATATCATTCAAACTGGACACACTTTTACTGACCAACCTACCAACCTACACATTCTACATATAAAATCTAAAGGACACGAACTCAACACCTTGGAACAATTTGAAATATACAAACACACCACACACAATAAACAAAACATTCTCAATGAACAACTAAATTTTAAATCTCACAAACGTTTTGATCACATTTTACAAAACCACAACACTTCTAACCAAAAAACTGACATGATGATCTAGGAACCCACGCCTCTGAAGATGGATCTCATAGATTCGAAAGCGCTCGGCCAGATTAAGTGAGTTATTATACTTATTCTTAACAAATATTTGACTGCAAGTCGTTAAATTTCACATGAAAAGTTAAGATATTCTATGAATAGATAATATGAATCCTGGGAGCTGACTAGATTTCACACAGAATTATTTCTAAAAATCCCATCGTCCTCTTTTTAAATTTATCATTGGGCAGAGCTCTTGTTTCCAGGGACAATCATTGTTCCCTTTTATCCCTGCTTTACATTCACCCAGATAACACAATCATTGATCACCCTGAATCCTTAGTCCAAAAATGTGAGACTCTTCTTTTTCTTTTTTGGAGGATGAAGCCTCTTGACTGTGGGACTCTTGACTGTCTACTGTCTGCTATAAAACTATTGTTCAATAAACAATAGAGATTTATTCAAAAAATAATTACATTATGAGGTACTTGACCTAGAAAGTATTGTTGTGGAAGAATGAACAGTGATTTTCGGTGTTATCTGCTTGTGTCAACAAGTCTTCCGGTCTAAGCTAATTTTTACTTTTCCCCCGCACTCTCTTTACCTTGCAGTTTATCTAAATTTCATTAAAATGTTTAATTAGAATTTCATAGAAATTTATCGACTTAATCAAATATTGTGGAAAATGTGAGAGTCCTTAACTGTTTATTTTGGAAGTTGATAGAAAGGTGGAGTGCCGTCTAGTCCTCTCTGGAATGTAAAAGGTGTAAAAATAGGAGAAAATGTTGTATAAGTGAGTTCAGTTGTTGTTCTACATTGATAACAAGTGGCAGTGTACTGTGACAGTTCTCGTTTTCGTTAATACGGACAGTGCAATCCCGTTGGCGCTATTACAAACTGTGTTAATGAACTTTCATTATCTGTAGTGTTAATCGCAATATCTTGGGACAAGTTATTATTCAGGCTTACTTGACAGTTATACAGTGACTAGTAAGTGCTTGTAGAGTTTCAACTATTATGTATTGGACGCTTCTCCTTGAATTATTGAACAGTTTATTCAAAAGTTATTATTCAATATTAGATTGGCCTTTTGACATTTAGTGATTGATTTTTGAACAGTAGTATAGCAAAATCTTTATTAGCTGAACATTATCAATTTATCTGTTCTGTTTTCATTATTTTGTGTAAGAAATAACTGAACAGTGTGAGTTGTGGATAATTTGTGTTAATAAAGTGTGAGTGATAAATTTAAGAGTTGCCAGCGTTATTTTAGAGATAGAACCCATAACAGTATAAAAATTACGAAACACAAATTTTCATAACCTTCTTTTAATGTGTATCGTTACATCACACAAAGCAGTAGCATAACTACAGGGTCAGTCTAGGGTGCAGGATGACCAATGATGTTGCTGGGGGAGTTATTTTTCTCTGTACAATAATTAAAAAAGAAATTTGTAATTTGGAGTAATAGTCCTCTAAAAATAAATTTAAGCAATATACATGGCTATTTATTCCAAAACGGGGGTTCGGGGTAATCCCTGAGAAAACTTTTGAAAATTACCTCTCTAAAGCCACATTTCAAGTGATTCTAGGGATTGATTCTTCCAACTTAACATTTGACACGTTATGGGTCAATGCAAATTTTATCTAGTTCTTGTATTATTGTCAATGGGAGATCGGACATTACTTTAAGCTTCTACTTTTCTATACTTGATCCCTCACTGCTCCTGATTGGGGTACCGTAGAGTACCTTAGGATACTTGAACATTTATTTCCAAAAAATTGAGGTGTACTCCTTGAAAACGTTTTTAAAATAACAATTCATACAAAACCACATTTCAGCGATTCCTGACATCTCATTTGACTCTTGCCAAAAATGTCTTACAATGGCCTTCAAAAATTCCATTTTTTCGTCTGTGGGGGGGGGGGGGTTTAATATCCCCCTGATTCCTTCCCATAGTTACGCCACTGCACAAACTGTTAATGTAAAATTAAATTCACAAGAAAAATTATGTACTGTATATTATTCGCAATTGAAAAATTATTCTGCAATCAGCCAACATCTCCCAACAATTTTTTGAGGATCTAGGCTCTAGGGTGATTATCTGAGTGAATGTGAAGTAGTGCTGATAAAAAAAGTTGCTTTTTCTGTCATGGTAGACCTCAGCCATGTATTGATACGTTGCAGAATCCAGAAAAACTTTTCAGAACTGGCATCATTTTTAGACCAAATACTGAAGTACACAACAATTTGCAATAAAAAATCAATTATTGGTTAGGCATTGCTGTCTCATTTTCCTCCCTTGTCAGCAACTTTGAAAACTCTCCCCTATTTTCTTCTACTTTTTCTCTTTTTACCCTTTTTCATATTTTTTAATTTTCATCTCTATCCTACCAATTTCTATCCTTTAACATATTGTCATCTCTTTTCCACTTCTTCACTGTTTTTTCTTATTTCCATTCGTTAAGAATTCTACTTTTTCCCTTTTTTTCCAAGTTTCTCCCTTTTCCTTCCTCTTCTTTTTCTTTTCTTTCTTTTTCTTCTGCGTTGGAGGGGGGGGATTTCCCCTTCCCCCCGTGGATCCACCACAAGAGGTCACTAATAATTAGATGATTGGAACATTTCATCTGCTTTCTTTTTTCACGTAAAAAATAGTAGAATCTTATAAAACACAACAACAAAAATGTAACAGCCACCCTTCGGGGGAATTGAGCTGCCAATTAAAAGAAAATCACCCACTTCAGATCAATGTAGGCTGATGACTCCATCAAAATAGCAAGTACTAGTACTACTTGTACTAGCTACATATTGTAATAGTAGCTGCATATTGCAAGTTGTTAAGGAATGTTGTTCTAACATTAGTAGAGGGCAGTTTAGTAATTCAAGCCATTACATAATTTACTTAGACCTTGTACTTAAGAAAATCGTTTAAAATTTTAATGTTCTAAATAACATTATTTTTAAACCCAGGGAGTTCTGAGCACTTTCTATAAGTCTCTTTGGTAAGTGTAAAGGCGTTTGAGTATTCGGCCTAGGAGGAGCAAATGTAAGGGCGTAATCTGGCCCGTGGGACCAAATGTTGAGGCCTGTGGTAGCTTAGAGGAATTGAGGAGAGAGAAGAGCAGTGGAGGACCATATGAGGATAAGAGGAAGAGTAATGAGTGTTAGATGTACACTTACCAGACGTTGAGCTGAGTTGGAGAGATGAGGAGGGGCGCCCCTTATTTCCTGCTGCTTGTAGTCGTCCAGTCTGGTATTCGTAGTGCGATGATATATGAGTGTGGAAGAGGAAGTGTGAGAGAGTGTGAGTGATAAGAGAGGAAGAGAGTGAGTGAGGAGAATGAGAGACATAGAGCATGAATGAGAGAGGATGAGAGAGTAATCGCGTTTGGGCACTGAGTAAGGAGACAATTGCACCGTCTGCTATGGCTTACCGAGAAAGACTGTGTACTATCGAGCTACTTCATTGATGGACTGAGCGAGACTAAGTACTATCGAGCTACTTCATTGATGGACTGAGCGAGACTGGCTGAGAGGGAGGCTCAGAGCTAGGGTGGTTGGCTGCTATCTTATAGTAGATAAGATTGGCCGTAACAGTAAGCTATCATCATTATCATCTGGAATAATTGCAGTAATCGAAGGTGTTAAAGGGCTATTTCACACAATTTGAGGTTGACTTAAGTTATATTAAAAAAGGCATGGTTGCTTTGTAATCATATTCATGTTTAGAAGAAATTAAAGATAGCTTGAGACTGAACAGTTGCTTGCAAAAATGCGTTAGACTTGTTTAAATTACCTAATTCCAGTTTTTACAACCTTGGACAAAAAATATATAAGTTCAAAAATTGAACTAATGGTATGGAGAATCACAGTACAATTGCAAAACACACACTATGTACAAAATGGCATTTGATTATTTTATTGCAAAAAATTATTGACTAATTGTTCCCAGCTACACATTGAATTATTATTTTTTCCTTGTTCGCCAATTTAATTATTCACTCGTAAGAAAAGTATGTCAAAATACATGAGACAATCAATTTTCTTATTTTCCCGACCAAATCCACAAAAAATTCAAAATTCCCGACCTTTTCCCGGTTTTTCCCGACCTATTAGAATTCCCGACCTTTTCCCGACTTCCCGACTTTTCCCGACCAGTAGACACCCTGAATAATTATAAAATAACGAATTTTACTTCCATTCAATGTAGGACTTGCATATGCAATGGGAAGGTCACCTCCATTTTTATGTTGACTGAGAACAGCACCGATTGCAAAGTTACTTGCATCACATTAAATTCCTTTATGAGATAAATTTTCAATAATATACTAGTAGGCATAAAAATCTTTTGTTGTTGTTTTGTTAGAATGGGATTGGCTTCAAGTGCTTTGATCTTATCACGATTTGGCTTAACGCCATCCGCTGTTACTATGTGCCGCTGTCAGGGCCGCCGCGTGGTTTTTTGGCGCCCAAGGCAAGGATCCTAATGGTTCATGGAGTCCCCTTAACAATACTCTCAAAGCTAGTCGTCTTCTAACATATTCACACAGAACAGTAGCTGTGCCTTGTTCTTTGTTTTGTAAGAAGGCAATTTGTAAATTTAGTATATGCTGAATCCTTTCATATCTTTCACTCGGGAACCGGATCAACTGCTTGGTGAGCATTTCGGCGATAAGTTCATCAGAATAATCCATGATAATAACACTGCACTTTGTTTCGAGGGTCACTTAACTTGAAGATCGCAATCGATTGCCATGTCACGATAGAAGATGATTAGAGTTCAAATAACGATTGATTTTTGTAACAAAATATCCAAATATCGGAAAAGGTTTTTGTATTGTTCATGATTTTTGTAATGTAATATCCAAATATCAGAAACGGTTTTTGTATTGTTCAAAGTCCAAATATTAGGTGACTAAACTCGTTCTTGCGAATCTTTGGAATGTCCACTTCATTAACGGTTGAGATCGAAGAACCGATTTTGTTTTTAAAGCAGTCCTACCGGCTGCGCCAGTTAAATTTCGGGAAAACACTTTTGTGTTTTTAAAAACAATTTTTATTTCCATTAGAAGTTAAAAACATAGAGAATATGTAAAGAATTACAACAATAATAGAATTAATATGCTCTAGGAGATGTTCACTCTCTGGCATGCTGATGCAGAGTAATGCAGAGAGCAGACGATCTGGTTTTGCTGCACAGGTTGAACGATTTCTGAATGTTGGAACTGTGCGGGAGTAAAGAGTAAACAACCCGGTAAAAAAACTTTACCAATTGAAACAGGATTTGCATGATGATATTTCCAAAATAATATATATCCATTCATTTGAGTTTTACTTCCTCTTTACATATTAGTTTAGTTATTATTCATATCTTAAAGTAATTACTGTAGTATTCATATAACTAGGCAGCGTGTAGAAGATGGGAGGACTTGCTAGATCTGAACCCAACTGCTGCCAAGTTATATGAAAACTACAGTAAGTCAGTTAGAGACATTGGAAAATTTTGCACAGGAATGATATTTGCCACTCACTCTCTTAATAAAATAGTCCCAATTATAGAAGAAAGGCTATCACTAATTTTTGTGATTTTTAAAGATATGGAGTGTATTTTCAAGTCTACCTGTAATTGGCTTGACCAAAGTTTCCATATAAACCAGCAGCTGATGATGTCATGATAATTCTTCCAAAGTTCTGCTTTTTGAAATGTGGCCAAGCAGCTTGGGTTGTTTTGAAAGAACCCTTTACATGAACATCAAATATTAAATCTGCAAAAAATTATAGAGATAGATTACTCATTTATTTGTAAATCCTATTTTAATGGAAAATAAAACTGAATCTTTCTTCTTCAGAAAAGAATTTTATAAAATACAATTCATTAATTTTACCGCAGTAGTTTAATTTGTTACTGGTTGAATAGTTTGATCCGAGTTTAATCCTAAAGTTGTGAACTAAGTGATACCTGCAATTCGTCATAAATAACATTTTTCAAGATGTTGAATACTTCAATTTAAAAAAGTACAGTACTATAAGTCCTTCAATTTACAGACACATTATCATACATCCAGATGAAATCCGACGGCACGGGAATTGTCCTCTAGAAAAATTTCTTCAGTGACTTTAGTAGTCAAAATTTCAAACAGTAATTAACAACTTACTCCAGTCAGTGTCACTTATCCTAGCAAAAGATTTATCTCGTAGTATTCCAGCATTATTAACAACAACATCTACTCTTCCGAAATTTTCCAAAGCTGTCTGAATGATTCTATCGCCATCAACCACAGAGTTATAGTCTGCAACTGCTTTTCCACCTGAAATAAAAATTGGCATTGCTTAAATAAGAAATTGATTTAAATTTATATTAAATTTCTTAAAAAAGAAATTTGATCAAACTATAATGTTGTATGTTTATTCATAAGAGTTTTTACTAAGGGTAACAAAAAATATTTTTTTACAACTGCTTGTAAAGAAAATTAGTTTATGTGCTGAAAAATAATCATAAAACAGCTGTTTACTGAGGAGCAAGCAGTAATTTACTCTTCCGTAGAGTGGTTCTTTACGTACTAAAAACTGATTGTAAAATACCTCTTTAGTGCTCAGCGAGCAGTAAAGTCAGCTGGCTAGCGTAAAAAGTACTTTACCGCTCGCCAGCTGTGTTTGATGGCTTCTCATTGGTGGATCACGAAATCCGTGAAATTCCTCAACAATGGCGCACGCTAACCAAATCCGCGCACGGTCTGTGATGTTACAAACTAAATGATTTTATTGTGTTGGAATCCAGAACTGCAGTTGTAGGAAAAATATTGTATGTAATTCGTGCATGAAGCTTCTTTATCGCTCTCGCAAAATTACTGCGCTCCGCTATGCGTCGCGCAGTAACTGTTTTGGCTCGAGCGATAAAGTCGCGTTTCACGCTCTTATACATAAATAACTATTATGCTTGCTGACGTCATAACTTTACTTTTTGCTCGCCAGTGTTGCCAACCTTCCATTCTACGATTATTGCACTTGACATCCAAAACTATCATATATATCAAATATTTTACAATTACTCATGTTTTAATAAATAATAACTATCTTTCAATTTTTTTAAATATTTTTTTTAGATTTCTTGGTACAAAAGGGCAGATTGTACATAGCACATCATACAATTTACCAAATTATTGTAGAAAATGATAATAATTGTCATACAATTGGCAACTTAGCTTGCATGCTGATAGGAGTCCGATTAATTTTTAATTACAAGTTTAACAAGTGCGCCAAAACATTTTTCCTATTCTTTGAGAAACACTAGTTACCTACAAATTGTAATTACAAGAGCTTGTTCGCAACAATTGCGATTTACAATTAAATTTTTTTATCCTCAAAATAATACAAATTCACTTTTAACAAAATCACAATTACAAATTCAATAGCAATATTTACATAAGGAAAACAAGAAAAAAGTACTTCAGAGGAAAATCATAATACCTACAGAATCGTAACTTTGTGAAACGGACCCCTGGTAATTCGGAACCCACCTAAAACTGTACCCAACTCATTAACCACGTCACGCACAAGTCTTAGACCTATGTGTTTCCTCCATCCTCCGAAAAAGAACAATGAACACTACCGTTCCTAAAAGTCTACGTGAACCACTGCACAGCTTTTCTTCTTGATGAGTAAAACGTTTAAAAATGGAATGCTAGTGGTTATCATTTATTAAGCATGTGTTTTCATTGCCTACTAGTAATAATTACCCATAAAAATAATTGAATAACTGAAAATTGATACAGAAAAATGGGTATCCTACCTTTGGACTTGATTTCATTGACAACAATATCAGCTGCATTATTACTTTTTCCCGCACCATCACGACTTCCTCCCAAGTCATTCACTACAACTGAAGCTCCTCGTTCAGCAAACAAAAGTGCATACGCTCTTCCCAAACCTAAAAAATAAATATAGTGAAAAAATGCAATATGAAGAAATAAAGATAATATAGAATGGAGGAAGAATAAATATTATAAAAGTAGAGCTGGAAATACTATTTCACCAGTCCTTGAATAATCAGACTAATCATCACCAAAAAATATTTGAGATTTTGGATTTTTATTGAAAGTACAATAAAGGCACATTCTTACTGTCTACACAGGGGTCACTGACTACGGATACAAATTCCCAAAATACTTTTTCATGATATGCCATCATCATCAGTTTCGCTTTTCAGAGTAAATAGATTAGATTCATGTAGGCCGTTGTTCAAGAGACTTGGTCTCCTAACAACTGTACCTTGCTTATACTTATGAAGCTACTTTATATGTAAAAAAGAGTGATATAAACCAAAATCTTGGCGTGCACGATTATAATACCAGAATACAAGCAGATTATCACTTGGTGAGACACAATAGCAGCTTAATTTTTAAAAAACTAGTTATATTGATAGGAAACTCTACAACAAGCTACCGCAGTTTTTAAAAAGTCTTGAAAATATATAAATATTGAAAAAATATTTAGTTGATAAATCTTTTTATAGTGTACAAAAGTTCCTTTCACATCAAAATTAAGCCTCACCTCAAGTAGTTGATATAATAATTAACTAGTGTATAAGATTGGTAATGTTGTTTGGTAACCAGTGTATAAGTTTAGTAATATTGTATGGTAACTAGTGTATAAGATTGGTTATATCGTATGTATATCATTGTTGATCTGACTTGTCTTAGGCCCGTTTCACACACATCGATTTCATCCGTTCGGTAAAATCTCGAACGGTCCACATTCCAACAGTGGCGTGAAGAAATAAATTATGCTCTTCACACACATCGATATTATGCCGAACGTTAATGACAACCGTCCGTTGCCGAGAAGCAGCCGTCCAATGGCCCGACCAGGACGGCAGCTGTTCGGTAGGACACGGGTTGAGGTATAGTAAACTTGTGGGCAGTTTCAAACACATAGAAATTGACCGTACGATAATTTACATAGCTTATTCAATGCATTATCTATATGCATTGCTTTTCCTCTTCAGAGACTTCTCTGTCTATATAAATATAGTAGTTTTATCTTTATCTTATATTTATCTATATTCCCATAAAACCGTTCGGAGATCAAAATTTGTTCACTTTTGTCCATTCCGTTCGAGATTAACCAAACGGCTGAAATCGTACGGCCGATATCGATTTGTGTGCATCGGCCCTTATACTCCTTAACCGGAGTCTCCAAGTCGTAATCTACAAAAAAAAACTTTTAATGGCAAATTAAAGGAGCACTGTTTGGTAAGCGCTTTTTAAAAAATTATAACAAACGTGGATAAGACTTACCAGCCCCTGCTCCGGTTACAACAACAACTCGATTATCAAATTTCAAGTTGGCCACCATTGTTGATAAATTCCTCCTGGGAGCAGAATGAAAAAGAAACGGCAAATTATCAATAAAAATATTGATAAAATATTGGAAGGTAAATAAAAATAAATCAAGATTTTTATTTTATTATTCTTTTGATATGAAGAAAGCACTACAGTATTAATAAAATTGTTGAGTCAATCTTTTTCTCACAATTAAATTGTCCTAAGAAAAGACTTTGATGTGAAAATACACTCTTATTGTCAACTTTTAGACTGATATTAACGACTTGCAGTAATCATTTAAATAAGAAAAATAAAAATATACTCATCAGACTGAAGCATTAATGGAATGAAGTTTGCGTCCATTATTATACTCAGAGGTATAAGTGTACACTGAAAGGTATTATAATTTACTCAAACGCGTCCTAAAGCATGCTCCAGTCAAGATAATGGATGTTCAACTTTCTCCAGTAAAAAGTGACTGAGTCGTAAATATTAGCGTAGAAAGTTGATGATCACATCGCAGTTCGTGATGGGCCCAGAAATTCACGATTTCAACTTGTATAAGTTATATATCAGCTTCTAAAATCATAGACAAATCTAATTAAATAGAGTAGACCTATGCCCAGAGAATAAAGTTTTTTTTTTTTTGAAGGATGAATCCCACATAGGTCTGAGACATGTGCGTGGGTAATGAATTGGATGATGGTGATTGATGAGTTGGACCTACAGTTTTAGGTGGGTTCCGAACCACCGGAAGTGATTTTACAGCAGAGAACAGAGTCTTTTTTGCTGGCCAATCCAATCCAACCCAAGTACAGTCAACTCCTGATTATACAGGATTGGTTTACCCTGGTTGTGGATTAACTGGGATCCTTCTATGCGTGATGAGGCGGAGAATGTTGTCTACAAACATAATGCGAAAAGCTAGTTTCATTGCGTTCTAAACATCATACTACATTCAAACAAAGTTTCATGGATAGTTTTATACATTCAAACAAAGTTTCATGGATAGTTTTATACATTCTTGTACATTTCCTCGTAAATATCCCGATATTTATAGAGTTTCCGATCGCTGGAAACCCTGACAGGGGCGCACCCAGACTTTTGTTTTGATTTGGGGAGGGGACTTCCCAAGGGCGGTCTGAGATTTTGCTGACCTTTTTTGCAAGATTAGCCCCCACCCGAACACATTTTACGCCCAAAGTTTACTCTCTTTCATAATTTAGCGATTTTTTTTAGCTTTTCTTAAGCAACCAGGCCAAACAATTGAAATATGATACACGTGTTTGGGTTAGGATTCAAAACGCGTGGTAAGAAAAGGTTCCAAATATTCCCTGAAGTTACACCAACTACTGACAATTCATGAAAATACAGTGATTTCAATATTTGGGCCTAAAATAGAAGTTGATTAGCATTTCTCAGGAGCCATGTTGTCTAGGGAGTTCAGTATCCAGGATCATGCTAGTCCAAGTACAGCTTTCAAAAATTTTCCAAAAAAAAAAGAGCAAGAATAAATCATTTTGAAATTTTTATTCAAACACTCCCTTCCCATCACTGGGGCCAGACGGACAGCTGCTAGCGAAGAGACTAAATTCTTTGAATTTTTCCCCTGGGAGTCAAGGAGTGAAGCCCCCTTGCTGAGACTATTAATGGGTACATAACGAGCTTGGTGCCGGCTAGCTGTCAAAAATCGACAGCTTTCCTCATTTTTGCATACTTTGTACGGTATTACGGTAGTTGAAGACTATTAACAATTCTTTATTGAATTTCCAATTCCAAGCTTTTTCAACTTCAAACCTATTCAATACACCGCATGAATGAAAGTACTAGAGATTCAGAATATGTAATTAATAAATATATACTGCAATAATCCAATATCTTTACCTCTTCGCTAGTGACTTCAATTTTCTTATGAATGTTCAATGCTGCTAAGCCACTCAGCCTATTTCCATTCATAGAATTCCTAAGATACGTCTTAGAAGTGTTGTAACAATATTACGAACATTATTCTATTTGAACAAGAGTGGAATCATGAAATGTACCAACACTAATCAGTTATTATGCCATGACAATACATGAACTACGGTATCACGAAAACAACCCTCCTCACACACAGACCTGAATGTGTCTAGGTGAAGAGTGTATTCATAGTTTGTCTATTTTTTCTCTCACTTGTATCGTGTTTTCTTGAGAATAATAAATCAAGAAAGTGCATTTTGTCAATAAAATGAATTAATTGAATAATTTTTACGTTTAATGATTATGTAAACACGGGAGAGGTTACTTACTACGATTTAGATCATTTTCAGATAAATATATATAATCTAAAAAACAAAATTCACGTTATTTTTAAGAGAAGCCCATATACTGAACTCTCAGTAAATGGGCTTCCCTCATTCCCAGTTCATTATTATTAAACATGTCGAAAAAGGTGAGTTAAACTAGTACTCTAAAAAACCGTACCTAACTAACCTAACCTGAAACTAACCCAACCAAACGTAACCTAACCTAACACAGTATTAATGAATAATAGGCTACTAATAGTGCTCACATAATCATAATCGTCCAAGTTATTCAATTTAGACACTTTATTGACAGAAGCCCATATACCACACTCCCATGGAGTGCAGTATATGGGCTTCTCTTCAAAATGTCGCGATTAAGTGAATTATGTCATTATCCGACTAGATATCCATCTGAAAATTAGTATAATCATAGTAAGTTATGTAACCTCTCCCGTGTTCACATAATCGTAAACGTCCAATTTATTCAATTGACAAGTTATTGACAGAAGCCCATATAGTGCACCACAGCCTAATAAATATATTTCATTTCACCTTGGTAAACTATTTTTTCCTGCCACCTAAACCTTATAAGCTTATTATAAGTTATTACAGAGCCCTGAAAACAAGAAAATAAAAGGAAAACAAAAGCACAAACCTCTTTCCATTACCAGGTATGACTACGGACAAATAGGGAAACTTTGAAGTTAACCTTAAAATATTAATACTTGAAGACAGCATCGGTTAACCCACTTCACAAGTAATTTGCACACACTACTGAAGTATTTAATAACATTAATTGTAAGATTCAAGAATGAAGTTACATATAAGAAATTGAAAGTGTTAAAAAATATTATGTAAATTGAAACATTACCTAGATAAAAAATGACAGTCACTCAACAGATAAGAAATTCAAATTCACTTGTCACTTTACAGTTCAAGCAAATGCAAGTGAGGTTATCTTCAATTTTTGATAAACAGCTGAGCTGCTTCGACTGTACCGAACAAGAAATAATGTTATTTACTATTTTTATAAAAATCAAGGACGAATAAATTATATACACATCACTGTAAATATAATGGAACGGTTGCAGCATAAAATTAATATAACGATGGTTCTCACGCACTATTACTACAATAATAAATTCGCTATCCACTATCCAGTAGCGAACTAGCAACAGCAACTACCAACTAGAGAATGATGGAGATAGAGATAGTAATTTTCTCCAACCACAAGCAGCATGCGATGGGCATTGCTTGTAAATGTGTATGCCAGTCAGTGGAGCAGCAATTTACGGAATCCATAGCTGTAGCACGTCGCATACCCCTGTGAAAACATGCATTCACCTAGAGTTGCTAATTCATTTCCTTATGGAAAAAATGTTGACCTTGATTATAATAATTACAATGGTGGGAATCAACAATTCCTAATTAATTATGCTAGTGAGTGAACAGTGACTTTTTTGACAGTTCACCGACTTTCAGTGGGGTACGGTAACCATGGGAGGGTATCAGCGGTCTAGGCCCCCCAAGACACAGAAATTAAAGAAATTTTGGAATTTTAAGCTTTATGACAATAATTTTTTTACAAAAGAATAAAAAAAACGTCTTGAACAGCTTAAAATGTGGTTTTAGAGGGATTTTTTTTTAATCCGGGGAGTTCCTCGGACACCCCTTTTGACTGAACAATCTGCATAGGATTGCTGTTATAGAAACCCCCTTCAGCCGCGTTTACACCGGAGTTAACAACACGAGTTTTTAGCATTTTTGTTATTAACTGATGTTAATAACAAAAGTCATTAACATATATGTTAATAAATTCCTGGATTTCTTGTTCCATGAGTAACTGCGTAGTTAATATTAACTTTTCATGTGAAATTTAACGACTTGCAGTGAATTTGACTGCAAGCCGTTAAATTTCACATGAAAAGTTAATATGTTAATAACATTTTCTTTTGGCTGCTAGTTTTGTTATCAACAAAGTTAAAAGTCACTCCACCATTATCAACGCTCATGCACAGCCAGCAGTTCTAGGTGAGACAATGGTGCGAGAGGATGATGTGGTTCTCGCTGCAGCTGCGTGCGTTGTTTTGGCTACCGCTGCTCAAAGGAGACATAGGAGATACTAGGTGAAACCGTCACTCAGTGCAAGGACAGTGGGAGTGATATGTTAAATGATCTGCAAGAAGACGATCGTGACCCTTTTTCAGGCGAGCTACGGTGCGACGGAAGCATCAAGAATTTCCTCCGCATGACCAGCTGTGATGTTGAGTGGTTGATCGGACAACTGGGGCACAGAATTATTGGGAAAAAGGACACCAACTACAGAGAGAGGAACCTGTTATTAACAAAAGTTAATGCGCTAAAAGAGGCTATTAACTTTTGTTATTAACATTTGTTTAAAACATAACACATTTCCTTTGATCTTTACCGACTCTTGATGGATAACATAAATCTTGTTGATAACAAGGAATTTTCTGTTAAAAACACGAGTTATTAACTTTTGTTAAGAGAAATTTTTTGGCGATTCAGTTGAGTTAATAACTTTTTGTTAAAAACTCGTGTTATTAACTCGATCCAGTGTAAACGCGGCTTTATTCACGGTTTAAGAGATATTGAGAACCTCCCCTTGGAAATCGGTTAAAAAGCTCAATTCACATAACGCTGTAACCATAGTGACGAGGGGATTTCCGTTTTACAACCCCCCCCCCTTGAGCATGTGAAAGAGGCCCCAAAAACGAGTACTTTAGCATCATACGATAATATCGCGATTACTGAAGGTAAAAAATAGTTTTCATATATGAAGAATTTTTTAATAATGTTACAGCTAAAAAAAATATAATATTTTAATACTTTAAATTATTTAATTAACGGAAAAAAATACTGTAATTAAAGTAACAGAGAGGATGGGGCGAACAAGGCAATCCATACACATATGTCGATGCACAACATTAAAATTAATATCAATGCGAAATTTTGTCCACACGTTTAGGCGTGTAAATGTAAATGTATTACAGACAGAAACATGCAAAACTATCGACTTGAAACGTTTTGTCAATAAAAATACTTGTTGAACAAGAAAAATTTATTTTCAATAACTTAATTAAATTTAAATTCAATCATAAGGAGGAAAACTATAATAGAAGCAATTATTATTGGTTCTATTAATATGAATAGGACATTTATAGTGACTTTCCAGAAATTCGCCTAAACGTTTTTTTCTTGTGTCTAAAGAGGACAACCGTGTCTGCGGAAAAGAGGACATAAGTCCATGCATTCCGAAATATGTTAAAATCAATAAATTAATCCTGGTTTTAATTCGTTATTCTACTGGAATTAGCCGGACAATATTTGCAACTTCTATTAATTATCAAATTTTGAAATAAATGAAACTCATGAAAAAATGTAATGAATTTTTGTCACTTACAATCTTTAGGACAGGCTTATAAATTCATCTCTTCAATATTCCAAATAGAAATAAAGAGAAAATTAATCAGAAAAATCATCATAAATACTCTTTTTGAATTTGAATCTATTGCCGCCAATTTGATTTAACTTCATCGAATCATTCACCGAAGGAAATGCTTTTGAATAATGTTTGAGAGATTCAGAAGATATGAAAAAAATAATGCAAAAACTATTTCAGAGTAAAATTAAGGCCAATTTAATATTGTTGATATAATAACTTGAATCACAGGTGCATAGAGTCAAAGGCAAAGCGTTGTTTCTGTTGTTGTTGTTGTTGTTGCATTTTGCGATGGAAATGAAAAAATGAAGAAACGTCAAGCGTAATCAGCTGTTGAATTTTGACAAGTGGGCGTGTTGAGATGGTTTTCAAAATGCTATATTTTTTGTTTAATTCAAGAAATGAGGGATAAAGGTGAGAATTCGATTGCCAAATCAAATACACCATTATATTTCACTACTTACATATCTCGTGATTTACTGCTTGTGTCACATAATCGCATTATTCGTTCAATCAAAGCATACTTTTTTATCACTTCTAAGCCTTTACAAACACTTGCAAAATAGAATTTAAAATAGAAAATGGAAATCTGTTTTCTCAATTCTAAATTATTGATAATCTATTCGTGTGAAATGATGTTGATCGTTTGTAAATCAACCTATCAATTATCGTTTACTGTATACCGTACAAGCAACGTTTCTATGTTAGACTTGCTAAAACGTTACTTATAGAGACTAATATTTGAACTCATGTCTATTTATTTATTTATTGTTGAGGTAAATCTTCATAGAAATTGACTTGAATAACTTGACTTTCAAATTGCTTACTGTTCAGTTCATCTCACTGTGATGAGACAATGTACTGTATGTGTATCAAATGGAATTTCATCCTTATTTGTACTATATACCTACTGAGATGATCCATCACACCTGAAGGATTTATGCTAGGGAAATGAAGTGCTGATGGATTGATAACTTACACAAAATCCTTTGAATGTTACACTGATCTACCAAATGTTCAATAGTGTACTACACGGTGACTGCAGAGTAAATTTTGTATATTAATGCAATTACTGTATTTGGGATAAATTTATGACATAAGTTAGACTGTTTCAACTAGATCTCATCCAGTAGCAAACTACTGCTTCAAACACAGTAGGCCTATTATAACCTGGCTGAATTCTCCAGATCCTATAGTTTTGTGTTCCTGTAAAAATACTGCAAATACTGTTCCTGTACCAGTTTCATGATGTATGAATAACCAAGTTAGTCTCATTTATACCGTTGACCCTATGACGTAGGCCTAATGTATTTGTAATATTGGTTACCGTAGGTAACCTACCAATGCTCCTGTTAAAACCGATTATTGTTACTCGAAGAGTAGACCAGTCAATAATAAATAAGCTCCTCGTATATAACCTATATCTGCTGGATACTAGTGAAATATGAAACTGTCATATGAAACCTGACCTTCTTTGAACCACTGGCACTAAGGCTTGTTTCACATACAACCGGCATCGAGTAACGGGAGTTGTTTACCGGGCATAATTACATTTCATCACATGATTTAAAAAATCAGGTACCTTAGATGTGAAGTGCTCCATATGAAACAATGTTCTACGGCCGGGTAAACGACACCGTTACGGCCTGTTATGAATGAAACAAGTCTAATCGCCATTTATGACACATTTATCACAAAACATAGGTGCTCTGAAACCTTGAGGAATGAGGCTGTCATGCCTCACGACGCATAAGCTCGATAATGACTCAAATAGAGTAACTAGCTTCACACTTTCTGTAATTCAATAAACAGACAACGTTTTATTTTAAAATTCTCAATGCAAATAAGAAATTAAGCATAACAGCTACCAAGAATATTTTGATGAATATTGAAGAGGTGAGCTTCATTGGCGCTCTTATCTCTTGATAGACCCATCCAAGCTAGAACGACAATAATTGCATTGACCGAAATCTTTAAGAAAATCTTCTAGTGTATATTGTAGCTTCAGGAGCGGTGAGAGTAGCTCTCTTGATCTATGTTATTGTCATTGAGCTCGCTAATTGGGTGAGCCTTTAAGAAACGATTAAAAATCTCTTCAACATTTCAGATTCCTTTTTCAATTCCCCAAATCTGTATAAAATATTTTGCTCTTGTTATTTTGTGGCTCAATGAAAATGATAACTTACTTCTCCTAATGCTCAAATCTCTTGAAATGCGAGTTTTTAGCCATTGAGTACCGTACGTGTCGCATGCACTATGATGAACATATTAATTTTATGGCCTAGCTCCGCAAGGGGTTGACCCGCCAGGCGCCAGGACCAACTATCTTATTTGGGATTTTAAACATTAGCCTATAATATAATATATTATATTATACTGTCGTACTAGTATAGAGTGTACTAGATATAGACATGATTTTAAGAAGGATCTTGTCAGGTTCTTAACAACTTTTTTTACAACCTCTAACTTAATATGACTTTTTTGTTTCCAGGTGGAGGGTTGAAATGAATTTAGTCCGGAAGCTGAGAAAAGGGGGCGGGGCTAACAATGCTCTGTCCCAAGACGAGGCCAATTCAAATCCCCAACACACTGCCCTTGGACTTATGCATTTGAAGAAACTATTCTCAGAATACTGTCACCCTTCACATCCTCTTTCTGAAAAAGAAAAAGATGACAAATTGTACAATATGCTCCCGCTGTTCTGCAAGGTAGTCAGCAAGCTATAATTTAAGGAATACAGATTGCAATGCGCAATTTGTTGTGAATTTTAGAATGATTTTCTCTAGTATTGGTGTTCAGTCAAACCGACAAAGAAAAAATGATTTCCAGTGTTGAAAACAATGATTTATCTTTGAAAGTTCTATTTGTTACACACATACACAAACATATTAGTTTCCATTGTATTATTTCATAATATATATGTTTTTATTTGTTGACTTTGAGTCTCATTCTACTGTATCGCGTTCTATTGTTTTTCTTCCTGGATTTCTTGTTCCATGACGAACTGCGTTGTTAATATTAACTTTTCAAGTGAATTAAACGACTTGCAGTCAAATTTTATTTAAAATAAGTAGTATTTCACTTACTTTGTAGGCCGTTTTCGGGTTGTTGTCAAGCCTTGAAGATGGGTTTCAACAACCCGAAAACGTTCGGCCTACAAAGTAAGTGAAATACTACTTATTTTAAATAAAATTTGACTGCAAGTCGTTTAATTCACTTGAAAAGTTAATATTGTTTTTCTATTAGTGATTACATTTTGATCTTGTCAAGATTCTGTTACTATTTTATTGTAATGGAATGATGTTCTTATTTCAATGAGTGATAATATCCATGAAAATAATTTGTGATGCAGTTCTCATTTTCAGTCCCATTATTTATATTTATTAGATATTGGTCTATCGTAAATTTATCACATTTAAGAATCATATTTACTAATTTGAAACAAAATAGCCGGGGTCTTAAGCCTAAACAAATTATTATTTGCTCAATAGAGCCAATTATAAAAAAATTATAATTAGGAAACCTTTTATGTAAAAACGGTTTGACAATAATTCATTAATATAAATTTATAATATTTTCCAGCAAGTACCGTATTTTATTAAGTTTATGCTGAGACAAATCAAACTATTTTTTCTTGGAATAATAATTATAGGCAACTATTTGTACACTGAGCACAGTTGCTCGGTTAGGTCAATAATAATAGAAGCATTAATAGTGGTAATTTCATTTTCAAGATATTTTATTTCCTTATTTTTTATTCTGCTCATACACAGAGTACTAAGTTAATTATTAAAAATAAGAAATGTTATGCCAGATATACTGTAGAAGTTTATTTAATCACTTTACGGAGATGAAATCAATGTGAACAAATACTTCAGAGCGTTCGATTATTATTATTCATGGAATTTTGTGTAAATATGCTAGTGATAACAATAAATTATTAAATATGTGAAATTATTATCTCAATGCTTGTAAAGTGTGTTTAAGAACTCTTTGATGCTTGAGTGTTTCATGTTCTAGGTATTTGAAAACAGTCCGTCAACAGATATGAGTGAAAAATTTCGTGATATGTCTGCATTTTGCCGCGAAGTTTCTCGTCTGATGGTAAGTGTTGCCTAAAACGGTTTCATCTTTTTTTCATGTTTATTTTCCAGCATATCAAGAGTTCATACGGTTTTAATTACTTAATACAATGCTATTTATGCTTAAAATAAAAAAAATGAATAATTCGTTTTATTGAGATCAAATTCTGATTTTATTGCTTCTAGTTTTGTTTTCGCGATTCAACTTAGTGTAGTAATATTGCATATTTATCTATATTTATTTAACTAGCCCATAACCAACGAAAAAAAACTTCCCGTGGGCTACGACTAGCCTAACCACAACAAATATAGGATTACGTCTTCCAAGTTCTGGTTCAGGGGGCAGCAGGAATAAGTAGCCTACCTTATTTGCCATTGCTAGTAGCTGTGCGCTATTGATGATAGTCAGTGGACATGGGCTTTGGTGTGGTACGAACAAATTGTTGCCATTTAAAAAAAAATAAAGATGCTGAAATCACAGCGCACTGATTATTCCATACACACTTCTGGAAAAGTCAGCATCCTTAGGCCAATCCAGTCCTTGACTAGAAAAAAAATGGGATGAACATTTTAGGACCATGGTTTTAAAAGAAAAGAACCTCCAGAAAATGTATCACGAAGGTTCAAAAATATAGTTGTACAACTTGGTACTGTCGTACTCTCAATAGTGAAGACAAGTAACAGAGCACATTTCGATTCATCATTAAGTTGAACATTTCATCGTTTGAAAAATGAAGTAAACATTTTTCCTTAATTATTAACAATTAAATGATAATTATTTCCTTCTAAATGAATAGATCTTTCACAAAAAACATCATTACATTTTTACCAACGGTTCCTATTGGGGAGCCATATATGAAATAATATTCATTGACGTTTTCCCTTGCAGTGCTATCTTGCCATATTATTTCCTTGTGTATGGTTGCATGCATGATCATGTATAAAGTATTCAATTTGGAATTTCTTATAAAGAAAGTTATTCAGTTTTCGTCAAACTGAATTGCTAACCTTTGATTATGCACTGATGAAGCTATTTTGATATTACTATCAATATGCTATTTTCTGCAATTCAGTTTCTTAGTTACTTCTGACCAGACATTAATTTATGCTGAACTAGCTGTTCTAGCTGTTTCTGTTATGCTTCTATCTTGTTTCACATCAGTTATTATTGAACGAGCGAAGCGAGTTCTTCCTTTTGACTTGAGGCTCGAGGCGTTGTGTGTTTGTGGGTATGTTCCACGATAACGTTCGAACGCCTTTATCAATCAACTTCAAATTTGAAACACAGATTCTTGGTATCTTTAGACAGGTCAAGTTCGTTAGCCAATAAAATTAACCGACTCCTTCATCCTTTTTGAAGCGAAATAAAAGGACAATCTTGCACTTTTTCACGTTTGGCCAATTTTAACCCTGTAGCATAACTTTTTCATATAGTACTTCGCTCGTTCAATGTGAAGTTAAAGTTGCAAGTTATTGATATATCACTTGATTGATGTATATATATAAAATAAATATATAAAATAATATAATAATAATATAATATAAAAATAATAATAAAATATATAAATATATAAAATTGATATATATAAAATAGTTGTTTCTACGATACTACCATATGATGGCATTCGCAATAGATTTCAAAATATATTTTGAGTTATCAGCTGTAGGTGAATATAAATGTGATCAGGTTTTTTATAGAATACTAGCTGGCCCGATGCGCATTGCTGCGTTCTCATAAAAATTCTTGATTTTATTATTTGCTACCTCCCACTGAAGTTACATTTCAAATTTCAACCTTCTCGGACTATTAGGGAAGACGTTAGTCCTAGGGCTTTTCCAGCTGATCAGAGGGGCCTTCTTCGTTGTTTTCTTACACAGTAAGACCTCACCACCTCTCAATGAACATTTCAAATTTAAACCTTCGACTATTAGGGGAGAAGCTAGGTTTTTGATTTTATTATTCGCCACCTCCTACTGAGACTACATTTCAAATTTCTAGCTGCATTGGTTAACAGATGTCATCAACCCGGCATAATTTATTAAATTTCATCATACCCAGTCATATGTTTCCTACATACTGCAAGGCTCCGACTGCACTGTAGCCTACATGCAAAGTCTTTGCATTCCAGACAGCGTAAATAACGCCGCTAAGGGGCCTGCCATATGATTAAAAACTGTTGACTTCTATCAGCTGTTCCTTTAAGCTGTTTGGCCGGCAAGTTCAGTAGGTTAGGTCTGTAAAATGGATTAATTAATAATAATTATTAGCCCCCTATTAAAATTTATGGTCAGAAACAATCCCCAATATTCACACAACATATTCCCAAAGTTTCATGCCGATCTATCAAGTAGTTTTGAAGTCTATAGGGAACATACATACAGACAGACAGACATTCCTTTTTATATATATATATAGATATAATATCTGATATATAGGTATATGAGAACAGTAGGTATGTTTTGTGGAAAATGAATCTGTGTGAGCCAAGATGAACTTGAACTTCAAGTGATAGATGTCCTGTGAATTTTATGTAAATCAGTATCTTCTAAACAGTCGTTTTTCGTTACTACCTTCCCCTAGGATAAGCTTCCCAAATGAGTTTCCCTTTCCAAAATTAGTTGTTTGCAAGCGTGTTCTCCAGCAGTAATTCTTCTTTCTCAATTCTACAACATATTTGAACGAGCGAAGCGAGTTCTTCCTTTTGACCTGAGGCTCGAGGTTCTGTGTGGTTGTATGTTCCACGATAACTTTTGAACGCCTTTATCAATCAACTTCAAATTTGAAACACAGATTCTTGGTATTTTTAGACAGGTCAAGTTTGTTGGCCAATAAAATTAAACGACTCCTTCATTCTTTTTGAAGCGAAATAAAAGGACAGTCTTGCACTTTTTCATGTTTTGCCAATTTTAACCTTGTAGCATAACTTTTTCATATAGGACTTCGCTCGTTCAATGTGAAGTTAAAGTTGCAAGTTCAGTGATAAGTGTGTGCCATATCGTTATTGAAAAATCGCGACAAATGTTGGGAAAGTGACAGAACATTCAGCAAGAGACTTTAGCTGCAATTTAATAGACTACTATTGTGAAACTATACGGGTGAGTCGATTTGATATACAGTACATTTAGCTGAATCATAGAGTTGGTACATAATTCATATTGCAATCACAAATATTAATTAGACAATTTCTCAATTTTGGTGAAATGTTATAGACTTTTGTGAAATAGACTATTTGTATATTTATTTAAGTTATGTAAATAAAAAATGATGGTGTATTTATCTTTATTTTTAATTATTCAAGCACTTATGAGAAATTATGTATCAATTATGAGAAATACATACTGTAATAACTTGTAAAGGTTATTGAGCTATGAGTAGGATAATATTATGGTTAGTTGGCTGCTGGAATCCTGGACTGGTAATAGTTTTTATAACATCACATATTCCAGTAGCACATATCCAAAATTATCGTCTTTGGCTTAGATCTTTTAAAATAGCCTGAACTGTGAATAAGTTACAGATTTTAAAATCAGAAGTAGTTGTGAGCGAGTTCTCCAGCCCGGGGGGCTCTAGTTATTACTAGTACATTCGAGTTGCTATCGAGCTTTGAAATACAGTTTTTGAAATTTTAAATAGCCCAGTTAATCCAATCGTAATTGATTGATGATAAAGTGTTTTGTGTCTTGGCAGGTTGCTGAAATACGTAGACGAGCTTCTAACCAATCAACAGAAGCTGCTAGCTGTGCAATCGCTCAATTCCTTGAGATGGAAGGCACTATGGAAGCAAGCAATGGCTGGATGCTGTTGTCTACACTCAATCTTTTGGCGGCTGGTGACTTGACGCTCATACAGGTAGTTTATGCTGTTCATCACGACGTAATGCTTAGGCTTCTTTCACACTTGCACTACCGGTCGTTTAAACGACAACTACATTTGGTCGCCAACGACATAAAAATTTGAACCGTTCACATATGTACATTCATCCGACCACGACACTAGTATAGACAATGTACAACGCGCTTCCGTAATTACCAACAAACAACAATTCAACGCGTACACAGAGTAGCTACCTTGCTCAATACAGTAGGCTGTCGTGTCGGAGATGTGTGCACAGTTCCAGTAGCTCACTGCATCCTCTAGTCGTTCGTACGACACCGACAGTCGGCACGACTCGAGGGATGTCGTGGCTCCCTCGGTACTAGCACGACAGTCGTGAGTATCTACGACATTTGTCGGCCTAGTGTGAAGAAGCAGATATCCCTCTTTGCCCTTTAGTCGTATAAACGACACACGACATGTCGTTGTAATGTGAAGCGAGCCTTAGCCGCAAAGTTGACTATCATTTTGTTGGGTCCGAGTTCGACTTTCTGCTCCTATTGACATTTTCGTTTCCGTCACCCATGCACAGGTTCGAAGTCCATTTGGGATTCATTATAAAACCTCATTCATGATTGTACAGAGTAGTGCATGAAATGTTTCTCATGTTTCAGTAATTTATACTACTTCTATTATCTTGTGAATTCCTAGAATATTTTTTCAAGTGTTATTCTATCTGGGAATAGATTTCTTATTACTGTGATTTTTCAGATTTCAAGTTTAGAAAACTGAACTAATTCACTTAGTTCCTCCTTCTCTAAGCTCGATACTATTAGCATGCTTACAGATATTTATTGAAATTAAATTTGAAAATAATGAGAAATACGATATTTTATTTTTTTCAGGTAATGACTACTGTGTCTCTCCCATCTACGCTTGTGAAATGTCTATACTTGTTTTTCGATCTACCAGAAATGACAGATCCCGATACTCGTGAGAATAACAGTGATTTTTCACCGTGTGAAAAAAGAATACTTCTTCAAAAGATATTCGTACAGGTAATTATAACATTAACATTTACCCTAAAATCGAAGCAATTCATTATTTTGAATGTATTTAACATGCACTGATAAAGAAGTGTATTGAATTTATTAGCATGAACTCTCTTCACTCTGAAATTTCAAGTTGAAACTAAATTCAATTCAGTGCAGCCTTCATGCATCTGTTGCTTCAATACTCTTGTTTTACACATTTTACTATATTATTCTTGAAAATTTACTTCTTTATAAATTGTGCAATATGAAAGAGAAGAATGATATGATTATTCTATCAGATTCTCAATGTTCAATTACAGAAAAAAATATATTTAGTCAAGTTAGTGTTGACATGTTCAAATATTGTTAATTATTTCTTTAATTGACTGAAATGAAGCATTCTCATTCTCAATATCATTATAATTATTATTCTCGTTACAAAAATCGAAAATGAAAATGAGTTTGAATAAAAAGTAAATTTGATGAGTCGTGTACTAGTGTAGACTGTCTTACTGCGCTTAGAATCATTTTTGAATAATTTTTCTAACGTTGTGAGAATAATCAGACGGTTTCCATTGTGTGATTCTCGTCATTGTTTTTTCATTGAAGTTTTTAAAAGAGAAATCATGCATAACTAAGCTTCAATAACACAAAACACGTCGTTAATTGATCAAGGGTTTTTGAACTATGCTCTCTTTAATTTATTCTAAACTACAGGTATCTACAGGTAAACTACTGTTTAATATTTTCAGTAGCTGAAATTTATTTAATCTAATTTTTGATTTCCTTATACAGGTACTGGTCCGATTGTGCAGCCACGCCGCTCCTGCAGAGGAATTAGCGCGAAAGGACGACTTGCGTTTATTATTTTCCGCTATAACTTCATGGTGTCCTGCATATAATATTATCTGGAGGAAATCAGCTGCTGAGGTTCTGATGACTATCTCTAGACATGGACTCACTCAACCGGTTGTATCTTATCTACACAGTAAGTAGGGTTTTAATTTCAATTTATTAAAAAAGAAGAATACAAAATGTGGATGCAACAGGCAGCAGAGCCCAAAACCACACTCCACACAAAAATAAAATACATTGACATAATAATTCAAACTCATTCATTATGAAACTACTGCAAATAATTATTTAAAATAAGTAAATGATAGGAATAGATTTATAATGAATTTATAGTCAGATTTACAAGAATGAGAGTACAAAGAATAAAGGAAGGGGTGAAAAAGAATAAAGGAGGAGGAAGAGTGCCTTAAAATTACAAATAGTTTCAATTGGTCAAACAACAAAGAATCAAAGGACGTCTAATATTCCAACAATACAGAGCATTAGGTCATTCCATTTCAAATCACACTTTTTTCAGCTACCATCTCAGATTTTGTAAACTCATACTGAGTGATGAGACTAACAAAATACGTATTAGATTTTTATTCTAATATGTTTACAAGTTACAGCCATTCGAAATTGGAATTTTTTAAATTGCTTTAACAGCTGGTGCAATCAAGCTAAGAGGGCTGTAAGTGGTATCTTTTGCAGCATTTATCTTGCTCTTTACAATGATATGTAACACGATATATGCTGTAGTTGAACAATTTTAAGCTAACCCCAAAAATATCTGTATTTTTTTGATTTTCTCATGAAGTTTATCTTTGAAAATTTTCTAAATTTATCATAGATATTTTGCAGTTTTGTTAAACATATGTCAAAAATATGAAAATGGGTTTATTGTTGAAAAAAATAAATAATTTCTAACAATAAAGTCTGTATTAGTCCAGTTCAAAAGTAGCTTTTCCAAAGCAAAATTATAAAAGTTGTTTTCTAGGGTAGGAAATCTTTTAAAAATAAAGTTTCTTATGCTGTCTTGCCTCCATTAAAAGACACGTTACAGTGCACTGTCTCTTGCACAGTGAATATGACCGCACTAGATTAGTGCACACTTTTTCAATGGACTGATAATTACTGAGAGCCATATTGCTGTCAAAGGATGAGGAAGCGGTTATAGTACAAATATCTTACTAGAGCTGCGCAAGTTGAACCTGGGCTACCCTGGGAAAATGGTGGTGCTAATTGTTGGGGTTTTGGGTGGTGTGAGGCCGTCGCTGCTTGCCAACCTGATATATATTCCAGAGTGTGAGAAGACTGCAATTACACTCGCCGTCAAAATGCAGAGACATCCTTGGCTCACTTTGTCTGCTGAAAGCCAGTGATTTATTCACAAGAAATTTGATCACGGCCTAGTGTGAATGCTCTCCACATGGATATGTGGAGTATCACATTGGAAGAATCGCATGTCAACCTTCCATGGGAATTGGAGCCCAGGGAAAGGGTGGTCAGGCATCTCCTTTCAAGGAAAATCAATAATAATAATATGGCACTTATATTTTTTAGGTAAGCAGTGTGTCGCGCATTGCATTGATAATATGCAGAAAGGACAGGATATTTCTCCACTCGAAATTGTGGAAATGTTTGTTGCTGTTTTCTGTTTCCTCAAAGATTCGAGTGAAGTTTCACAAACTCTTCTTGAAGACTTCAAAACATGTAAAGGATATGAATTTCTATCAGAATTTCTTCTAAAGTAAGCATTCATCTACAACATTCAATTGTGCAGTATTTATAAATTTATAACTAGAATTTACTAAGATGCTGTTTGTTTGCTATCCTTTTTATAAGGCTCTACCTTCCATTACCCGCGGATTCGGACTAAATGGACAGCAGACAAAATTGGAATACATTACAAAGTTTATGTATGTTTTTAGTGTAGGAACCTATATAGAAAGCATTAATTGTAGTGTATTTCGACCCTGTTCGTTGTTCATTTCGTTGTTCATCCGAGAGTTGGAAACCGAGGCTTTAGCTTGTATTAGTTTGCATTCTATAAAAAAACTCACAGTTCCTCACTGGTTTGAAATACTTTTGTCATCTTGTAACTTATTCATTTAATTACAGAAAGACAATTATGGTTTCTTAACACACATCAAAACATTAAATCTTCAAACAATTTCCCTGAATACCCCTAGCAAACAGCTTTTCCCAACACTATGATACAATTGATGCTGCGATTTATAGTCAATATCATGGGACATGCTTTGAATAATAATCAGTTTCAAGGTAATCGTTGAAGAATAGATGTGCTTGTAGCTTCTGTAACATTGGCGAGCTTGATTTAAGGATCGGAGATTAACATATTGTGGATAACGTTTGAGTGCCACCAACAGTGTAGGGTACTGAACCCATATTATTCAGAGTAAAACTTACATAAATTGACGAAAAAACTCGCTAAACATATTCCTTTTATTGATACTTAATATTGTACAAATACACAAGTACATCCCTAAAAACTTGCTATATATACCCTTTTTCTTACATTATTGCACAAATACACAGCTACATTTTTTAACACTGTTCATTATTCTCAAGACATCTTCACTTTAGGCTTATTCACGTTTTCTAGCTTCCTACGATTTCTTCACCAATTAACCCAACTCGTCACCTTGCGACTCACACCATGTCTATCGTTCAAAGTTTACCTTGTTTTGTAAAGTTCCATTCATACAATTATGAGACCTATTTGCAGGCTGTTACATCTTCACCTTTTCAATAAGAGAAAAATATTGTTTTCATTGCAAATTAATATTTCAGATTGGAGCAAGAAAAGCCTCCAGAATCAACAGAAGCTATAAGAAACTTGGTATTGATGATTGCATCATTATCAATGTGTGGTTACACAGAATTGAAACCTAGTCCTGCTAGTATGGGATCTCTTTTTCAAATTCTTGGCTTCACCCTGCCTCAACCAGCTGGACGTGGTAAGTGAAATCCAACAAATAAGAAAGTTATCTACTTTTTATTAAAAAAATTCCTATTAAAGCTACACTGTTCATGAATTTTGTCAAGTTCCGATAATTTCGTTTGGTTTTATCGATTATACGTGAAGTAAAGTTCCGCCACATATTAAAAAAATCCAAGAATGTCTTTAAAATCCTACTATTGAGTTCCCAATTGGTTTGAGCTCTGATATTGTGTTGCATCACTATATGAATTTCTGACTAATTGTTATTGACCTTCATGCAAGCAACCCTTAATCAATTGAGGAATAATAGGTTTCTATTGATATTTTCTCATGGTCCCTTTTTTGCATTTTCTTATAAGTCTCTATTCTATGATTTAATAGATCTATACAAATTACCCATAAGCATTTGATCGCTGTTAAATTGTGTTGCAGTTTTTGATCACCATGATTTATTAATGTAATATATCTATTTTCCTCCATTTGATCAAAGTTTGAGTCAATAGTGATTGACAATTATGGAATGTGCGTCTTGAACCGTATTTGTCGCTATTTCATGTTATTTATAGAGTCCAAATCTCGATAATTATAGCAATTATAGTTGAGAGTAATGTTTTGAAGCCGTATCATTTGATCTTGTATCATAGATTTGGATTAAATCTGTTTATGTAACTCTCTTTAAAATTTTCTTTTTTAGGTGCCAGCGTGAGAAACGTTCATGCATTTCAAGTTTTACAAACTGTTTTTCTCAAATCAAATTCTTCCAGCTTATGCTGTACAATATTGGATGCTATATCTAAAGTTTATCATTCTGATAATGCTAATTATTTCATCCTGGAAAACCAAAACACCTTATCACAATTTGCAGAAAAGATTCATTTGAAAACTCCAGAGATTCAGGTTTGTATACATAATGAATCATTATTTTATCAATTTCTTTGTTTGCTGATGGTTAAATTACATAAATGTAAGATTAAATTCATGCTTATCTCATAATATATATTACAATCTTGACTCAGTACTATTTATTATTGCAAATGCGATTCTGGCCTATGCTGTGATATGGAAATGAGCCATTACTTATACCTAAAATAAATATAATTTCTCTTTGATTACTTGACAATAATATTCAATGTTCATATAGAAAAAATGTATTTAATGGCAATACCAACTTGTGTCTAAAAAATTTACATTTTAAATTATAACCATCGCCATGAAAGAGATTTAGCAGATGGGATAAAGTGATCACAGCTTGATATTTAATGCACAACAGCTCTTCATGGCATTTACTAATTTTTTATTAGATGTAATATAAGCATTTCTGATTTTATCCTGTCTTGAATAATTTTCAATAGCTTTCTGTCATAATGTGAAGTGAAGAAAACATTTTTGAATTGCAAGTATTCATTTTAACTAAGCGAATTCAAAAATAGCATTCAATAAGAAAATACTTGACTTCTTATCTTCTGTTTCAGGATAAATTTTTCCAGTTACTAGAGTTCATCGTATTTCAACTAAACTTCGTGCCATGTAAAGAATTAATATCACTTTCCATTCTCCTTAAGGGACAGAATTCCAGAAGTTGCAGTATAACATGCATGCAGACGTTGTTGAGCATATTAAAGTAAGAAAATACTCTTCTTCTAACATATTAGTGTTTCTACTATAAAATTTCTTTTGTTTTTTTATACAATGTTAAATTTCTTACCTCAGGATCGTCTTATTTGTAGGGTTATGCTAATCTTGTTTGTTGAAAAATATTTGATTTAATATCAAAATTCTCACATTTAAACAACTTAATACATTTTTCAAGTTAATTCAATGTTCATCCCATTCATCTCATTTCGTTCCACAATAAATTTCATTTTGTTTACTAACATATGATCAAACGTGTAGTATGTTCTTTTCAACTGTTTTTTTAATAATATTTTATGGCCTTTATAAAAAACTTTTGAAACATCTCAAAATCGTTTCATTTTTTTTTTAATTGAAGGACTTGGCTATAATCGTGTGTTTTCTCGATTAATTTTGTGATTTCGGATTTTCCTTTTTGAATCGTTTTATCTAATTTATTAGAAAATAGTTTTAAATTATTTAATATTCTTTCTTCTGATTTTTTTTGTATTTGTATCCATTGTTGATTGATATTTTTACAGTTGATCATGTAATTTAGATTGTATAATTTTTGTTTTTCTTCCAAACCGAAGACATTTGAACCGAACTTCCTCCTACTAAAAACTTGCATTCATGTTTGAATAGTTTAAAAAACTAAAGCACAAAAATATGCCTTTTACCAACCTATGTTTCTTATAATGTCTATTAAAATCGCACCACAGGTCCAAAAATGTTCATAGGCTAACCAGAAGCGTAGCAAGGTAGAAATTGTGCACCACCCCCCCCCCCTCCCGACAGAAATTGTGCACCCCCCCCCCCCAAATGTTCAGATCTCGCAATTTATTCGTTCATGGCGACGGCAGCTGAATATCAAATAATAGAGATCAATGTGTGGGGGTTGAAGAAGGCACTTTCAATACATTTGCTTGCTACTCACATATCGATTCACTATGCACTTAACTAAAATGCAAACATTTTAAAATTCGTTTTTCTTGTCCATGTTTTTCGTTTACCTATAGTTATTAAAAGCGAATTCATACTCAATTATTTAATTTTCTCTTACAGGCATAACACGATATTCAAAGATGTTTATAGAGAAGTAGGAATACTTGAAGTGTTTGTTACTTGCCTTCAAAGATATGCAACATTGTTGAAAGAAAAACAACAAGCATTGGATGACGGAAGAGGTAATCTTCACATTATAACATTTATCTGATTGTACTTCTTTATTATCCCCGTGGATGCACCTGAAACTGTAGCACTACCATGTTTTAATGAGACGATTCAATTCTAATTCTAGTCACTACATAGTCTCTCTAGTCTGCTAGTGTGGATTGTGCAGTTGGCTTACAGTACAAGGAACTAGCCGACATTCAGCACGTTGTAAAATTAGAATAATCGTAAAAAGTGAAACAAAAATCAGAATTAATTATTTATAAATAACTAGTAGTTCTGTGAACAGTAGAAAGAATAAGGGTGCTTGCACAGAACATGTACTCAATGATTATCAGCATCGCAAAATTAAACACAATCATCAGTTTTAGACCTAACCCTTGATTCAATTTGTGTATAGTCTGCTCAACGAGCCTACGGATTGGAGTAAACAAACATGTGCGTGCGTGCAAGCCGAGACCCAACGAAGCCCGTTTCACAGATAGCCTAGTTTTCGAAACGCATCGAACAGGCAACAGGCCTACCCATTGAAAACGACTTTCAATAATCATTTTCAAACAGCTACAGTACTTGGATAATACTTATTATTTACTGTATATGGAAATGGACACATGAGATTAATGTATTATATGAATAAGATGGCTATTTTCTTACCTTCGATGCTTAGGTAATGAAAATTACATACATTCAGCAATCACTGTTATCACTACCGGTATTATTAGAATTGTTCATAAATATGTCGATTGAATTATTTTTACCAATACATTTGAAATAAAAATACTGACTTGATAACTGAATTTAAAATCGAATATGTTCTTGAAATAATGCAATAATAATTATTTATTTCACAAACTGGAAGTGTGACAACAGCTGTTGAGAATGAACTGTAGGTGGCAATGGGTGTGAATAGGCCAACCGACCGATGCCAGTACAATTCTCGGAATTCCTCACTCACACACATGCAAAGTTTGTTTACTTCACTCCGTAGGCTCGCTGAACAGACTGTCTGTTTTCCACACGTAGTCACTCTGTATCGCGTCACCGACTGCATTTCTATTTTTATTCAGTCTGTACCTGTGTTGTTCCATACAGCTGATTGCTCAAATGAGATAAGATTTTAAATTTCTTGTAAATGAATTTATAGAACAATATTAATCAAATTTGCAGATTTATCATTTACTTAGAATCACTTGTTACATTTTATTGGAATATTATAAATGATTAGTTTCTCCCAAAGAAAAATGTTATTCTCATGAATGATAACTTGATTCATACTAGTGATTTACCTCAAGGTAATTAGAAGTCTTCTAATTACATTGGTTTACCTGTGTTTTGCAACGGGATGTATAAATTAAACATAATATGATCTATGGATCTAGAGTATATTGCAGGTGTGGTTATCTACCCTAAGTGATTCAGACTGTTGTCAGATGATAAAATCTATGTACAACTAAAATATTTTTCAGCATCTAACAGCTAATTAGTGTTTTTTTTCTGCTAGGTGTGATGGTGTGTGTGGGCGTGTGAGTGAGTGTAGTCTGTGTGAGAGTGTGGATGTTCCCCTCCCTTTGTATGAATGTGCGAGTGTGTTAGGAATTTTTTTCTTCCATGATATTGTAATTGATGGATAAATGTTATATTATTATAATTGTTTTTTCGATATTCATAAAAAAGTGAAATCGAACTCAAACAACTCACAAACAGAGTGGCAGGTCCATGTGAGTGTTGTTTCAATGACATTATGATTTATACACAATGATGTATTTGCTATTTTTCTTTTTCATTGTATTTTTATTTGTAATGTTTTTGTATTATTACAAATAAATTTGTAATGTTTTTCTATTATTACAAATAAATTTGTAATGTTTTTGTATTATTACAAATAAATTGAAATTAAAATTTCAACCGCCAATGTAATGTCAATACAATTCAAAAAAGGAATTAGGAGCTGCTATATTGATACGGAATAAATGTGTTGCTTTGGCTTGAGACTTCAAACTTATTTTCATCATAGTGACGTATCATGTATCAATTGTTCTAGGAGCTTCCTGTATCTAAACACATTTTAAAACATTTACCTTGCTTATAAGTGAAAAATCTGAAAGGAAAATAAAAAATTGGGCTTCGAGGTGCACTGACGTTTTTCGTGGTGCACTAAACGAGTCTAGAAAAAGCTTTGTGCGAAATTTATTGCTCCAAATCCTTACCGTTTTTGTGAAATCAAAAAGACTCACATACACACATACGCTTTTCTATTCTTTCTTATTATATAGATGAAGGCTCAACCAGATGAATAAGAGGGCCTGAGGGCTATCTTGAAATGTGATTACAATTCCATATGATGACGAAGCTCATTTTAATAATTATATTTTCTATAGAAGAAGACCTGAGTGTTTTTCCTTCTAAATAGCCGTTAAATGCAAACAAATTTTGAAAATCCTTATGTATTGCTGGGAATTTCTTAATGTAAGATCAATGCAAAATTTCATAGAATGTGGTCCACGCGTTTAGCCGAAAATGTGTTACAGACAGATTTGAAACGGAGACCTCTCGTCGTTTGGTCAATAATACAAAGCCATCATTTCATTTGGAATTCTTCTTTCAATCAAAAGTTATCCAATAGTATAACAATAAATATCACATAAGAAACATTTTTTGCATGTTTGATATATGTTTCAGTTTTTGAGTTAGACAAAGAGGATATTCAATTGGGAACTCTTGTCATGGACTCGCTAATAGTTCTGCTTAATGGGAGCAATCAGAATGCAAACGTTTTGCGGCAGTGTGGAGGCGCTCGTATTGCTCACAATCTTGTACCTTACGCCGATAGCAGGCACTTGGCATTAGGTGAGTCATCCATACGCAAATGTTTTCATACCTTATGTGTTATAAGAATGTATTTATTGTTTCGTATTTAGTGTAGTCTAAGTTAGTTTATGTTTTATCTCTGCTCAACAGAGCTTTCATTTTTGTGTTACTGCCACAAACCATGTAGCTGTTACTTGACTTTCTATAGTGTTGCCATGGCAACCAGTTTTATTGGCCACTGCGCATGCTCGAGTTGTACTGGCAGTTTGAATGGTAACTTCCACTTCCATTCTTGTTGAAACCGCATCGCTATGAACAAATCTTCGTTCTAACCTCAATTAATAGTATTCGTTGCAACCGCAATAATTACTTATTAATTTATTATTTTGTGAAACATCAATATTCGGCTTATTGAAGCCTCATTTGTTTATAACCGCAACTACCACTTTATTTTTCTTGTTCTTTAATTCAAAACCTCCAGTATTTTATATCGGCCGTGAAATTAGTTCCATCCTATTTTATACCAAAATAATTCTTCATTCATCCTCACCGACCTCACTCCTCAGTGCATACCAATACCTCGAGTGCTACGCATTATCATCAGTGACTCATCTCATCAACGTGTGCACACGCATCGGCGTCTACAGAAACGACTTCTCATATGGTGATAGGAACATTAACAAGGTATTACTCAACTATTTCTTTTTATTTTATTACAACCTAATTTCCTACCCCTCTTACCGCAGGTCCTCCATTTATATCCTATGTCTTACAGCCTCATTTGAAAATTCTATATTCTACACCTCATTGCTCAATCCCCAACATTTATAATGTGACAAAATAACATTATTTTTCAAATGTGTAGTAGCGTTGCTGTGTTTACAATTAACTATATAATTTGATGGATCAATGATACAGCATTTATAAATGTAACATGATTATGAATAATGAATGTAATAATGTAAAATGAATGTAACATGATAATATCAACGACTGCAATTGGATATTTAATAATTATTGTACTTGAAATACAACTAATAAATTTTGAGATTTTCCATGAGCTTTTATTTTGCTATCATGTGGACTTCACAGAAGAGATCTTTTCACAATTCACAATAACACTGATGTAAATTTAAAATTGATCTCTGCTTACTAAATATGTCAACTTGTAGTATCTGCTGTTTATTTTACCAATACTTATTTACCCATCTCATAAGAACAAGTCTCATTGGAGACACTTGTCACAGAACGCTTTCGTAGAGGAATCTTTACTCTTGCTATAAGAGCTATACATTTCATGAGTCTAAATTTCTCTACAAGAGTTAAGTCAAAAAATATCTTTTTTATAGATCTGAAGACCGTTCTCTTCAAAGCTTGCATTTCGCATTTAATTTCATTATTGTACAAGTAAATTACAAATTTTCTTAACATTGTACATATTATCATGTGGCTCACCTCATTTCATTGTTTATCAGGAATAGTTAAAGAGCTCATATTGAACGCTGGTGGGGATGACGACATGGCTACACTTTTGGGAATGATGCATTCTGCTCCTTCATCATCATTGACCTTGAAGGGTCATATACTCTATGTGAGTTCAAGTGTATTTAACACCTCCATTTCATTGATTAAATGATTTTTTGCTCTTCAATTAAAATACCTATATGGTGACACTGATTGCAAGATCAATTTATTAAAACAGTCTTTACAACTTTCAGCACTCCAAAACGTTTCAAAAAAATCATTCCGGCTCTCCCAGTATCATGGGATTTATCCAATGATTTATGGGAAAGATTAATTAACTGAAGTTAGATTCTGGCAACAGAATATGTTACAGCCACCTAATTTGATGTTGTTAAGTAGAAACAACCTTCGTGAAAGTAACCTTACATCCACCCTTACATCATCCATTTACATTTATAATCTTTTCCTCAGCTCTACTCCCATCAATCTGCTGTCTCTCAAGGTCATGCATACAGATAATAGATTTGTGCTTGGTGTACTATACTTTTGTAAATTTTTAATGGTCCTCTTAGGGAAAGTATTTGTAATCCTCTTGAGATATTGGTCATAATATGTTATGATCATGAAAGTAGTTGTAATCAGTACCTAATTGATTGAATTATTTTTGCAGTCATTGCTGGTTTGTCTGCGAGAAAGCCATCGAACAAGAACAGTATTTCGGAAGGTTGGAGGTTTTGTCTATGTGATGAGTGTGCTTGTTTCTATGGAAGGCTGTCTAATGAGTGGAACACCGCAGCCGCCTTGGGATACAATATCCCTTTCACAGATACTTGGTCTTTTGCATACAGTTTTCAACACAATAACTGTAGCTATGCGCTTTGAACCTGCGAACGCGAGATTTTTCCATCAAGAGGTTAGTTACTATCATCTATCACATTTTTATAATCTCTCTCTGGTCTATTTAGTCGTAACCGTTCCATTTAAAATTTTTGTTACTTCTTCGTACTTTATTACTAATAAATAATTAGTAATTGAAATAGTACTTATTACTTAATTAGTTCTTGAAATAGGTAGACAAAAAGGGAATACAAAAAAATAAGAATAGGCAGGAAAAGGCATTTAAATTGGAAAAATTGGCGCTTCGAAATAAAAAAACATTTTTCAGAACCGATAATGGTTGAAAAACATTCTTCTGGTGCACAAAACAAAAATGTGTCTCTCCAAGTTCCCTGTTGTTTTTTTCCTTCGGGAAGAATATTGCTCATTAAATTGAAAGACATATCTTGAAAATACTTATTGAGTTTATTGAGTTTTTTGGGTTTACTAATTGATGACTTATCGATCTTTAGCCAAAATTTTCAAGATTTTCATTATAGAAATTTCAAGAATAAAATCGGTTTAATGATGTACTATTATTTTTATTTCTTTTATTTTATTAACATCAGCATAATATTGAGCATAATATAGAAATTTCAAGAATAAAATCGGCTTAATGATTTACTATTATTTTTATTTCTTTTATTTTATTAACATCAGCATAATAATGAGCATAATATTATGTTAACTTTTTTAATTTTACTGATCATATTTGTGCAAATGTAGTCTGTTCGAATTAACATCTCACACTTCTGTAGTGCTATTAATTCTCCAATTGTGTCTCTAATTGGCAGATTTGCTCTATGAGTCTATGTGATACGTTGAGACTTTTGGGATGCTTCTCTTCATTAACAAAATTGGAGGAAAATGAAGAAGTTATCACTTCTGCTAGAGAGGAGAATACATTTCACAATCTTTTTACTGGAAATGTTCTGGAACCAAGGTAAATATTAAATACATTCTATTTGATCGTTGATTCTCCTAACCTTTTAGTGGAAACATTAGCAAGTCTCCATTATTTTCGAAAATTTTCAATTTTATTAATTGTTATTTTCAAATGTTTAAATAACTTATTTCCTCCTAGTACATGAAAAAATAAATGAATAAATACAAGTATTTTTCATTTTCTATGATTATTTTGTGAGTTTTTGTGAAATTTCGCTGAATAGGTAAAAATTATTTATTCAAATGGAATGTAGCATTGCAATACAGATTTGATTTGTAACTTGGTCTATTTCTCTGTTGCAGTCTTCCAGAACACATTCCAATGGAACTCTCATATGTATGCCTAGTACTGAGAATGTTGTACGATGTTGCTTTAGATACTTATGACAAACCAAATTCATCGTCTGTTGTTTCTTTCAAGTCACCTTCACACAAACGAAGCATGGAGGTAGGTGCTCATTTCAATTGGGAATATGCTATTAGAATATTATTATTTACATAATATTAGTAGTCTTTTTTGTCAGAATCTGAACTTTTTTGTTTGAGGAATAATAAATAATGATTATAGATTAATCAATGTTGGTAGAAATATCACAAATACCACTCCAGGAGTGGGAATTCAGGTATTAACAAAGCACTAAACTGTGCTGGGCCAGATATAGGAAATTTTGCAGGGGGACAAGGGGGACAATTTGACGCTCACCCCCCTCCACATAAAAATACCAGTTTCATTATTATAAATTATATTATCCTGACTATTAATCACATTTTTATACTATCCTCAAATCCACACAATATTAATAAATTATATAATCAGAATAACTCATTAATACTCAACAAGGATTACATAAACTACCAATACACATAAATAGTATGTTTGTAAAATCTGTGCATGCTAAAACCTCCAGCATAGCAGTCTTATATAAATCTTCAGCACATGTTGGGGCTCCGTCTCATCTCAACTGACATTTTTTTCTTCCTTCACCTTTTTTCTAAAAATGTATCAGTATACCAGTAATTTAGTGTTAGCTATGCTCCTTGCATAGACAATATCTTCTGCTACTACATTTCATCTACAAGTTGTTCACTTTTTTGAAATGTTTTTTCCTGGCTTTTTAAACCTTTTCTAAAAAATTGTCGTCCCTGAATTCTTTTGACAGGGGCACTTGCCCCCTTTGCTCCCCCCAAAACTAGATGCGACCCTGAAACAGATGCACATTTCTGTGTTGAAGATATTATGGAATATGCAAAGAATGAGGTCGATTTGTTCTTTTTCACTTTTCTGTGTGGGGAAAACTGTTCTTAGATCTTAGAATGTATGATAACATCATTATATCACGACCTAGCACACGGTAGATTTGCGCAAACACGCTGAATTCGTCTTATTCTTTTCAAGGCCGTGAGCACCAAAGATTCCATTGCATCATATTCTGAACAATGTGTTTAAGATATGCAGTCCCACATAGAGTGTAAACCCCATTAACCCAAGGTTCTACATCAAATTTTCAACGAAATATTTAAACCAGTAAACCTTAACTTCATCGAGCTTCGTTTTCAAGAAATATCGATGCATCAATGTTTTCAAAATATACCAACTTCCTCCAATAAATGCCCAGTAACTAATTTTGGATTATAAATCTGAAGCTATTGTTGACAAGAGAAGAAATTTTTTCAATAGATCAATCTATTTTCATTGTCAAATCACATCATTTATAATTTTTATCAACGGTCAAAGTTCAAAAAGTTGATTTCCTCATTTCAAGCGGGAATTTCAAACTGATTTTTCTCGAATATTTTTCAGGGAATTGTAAGTAGTATTACATGAATAACAACACCAATTTACAAACTTGATGGCATGATGTCGAAAAGTGTGATTAACTGAGGAAATAAGGGGATTTTTTTACATTTTCATTCTTTTAGTGAGAAACTCATGAACAAATCCAGTTATTGCATTGAAATTTGAGAAAGATCCAATGTAACTCACAAGACATGAGAATATCAATTCCGTTAATTTCTAAATTTTTCACAGTTGCAGCCAAATAAAACTTCTAAACTTGTTTTACTCAGGACGTTTTGCTTTTATCTAAACACCTTATCAAATGAAAAAATGTTGGGCGCTTTATTATGAGAAAATAATGTCTTACTTATGAAAATCGGATAACAAATAATCGAGATATAAGAAAACTGTATTTTCTTAGCTGTAATTTTGTTAGAGATTCGATATGATAACCTGGAAGTCTCGGACTTCCAGCCGTATCTCGGTTTTTATCATCCGATTTTCATAAATTATGTATAGATTTGTTCACAATAAAAAGCTTAATATTTTGTATTGAAGAATTGTTTTTTATAGAACTAACATATCTTGAGTAAAACTAATTTACAAATTATATTTGACCACCATTTTGAAACAATTGGAAATTAACGAATTGATATTCTTATGTATTGTGAGTTACATAGATTGCGGTATCTATCTCAAATTTCAATGCAAAACGTAATTTGTTTATGAGTTTCTCACTAGAACGATTAAACTGGCAAAAACCTTATTTCCTCAATCACAATTAATCAAACTTTTCGACCCCATGTCATGTACAATTGTACATGTTTTGGACTATTAGTAAGTGATGTGGTTTGGCAACGAAAATAGATTGATCTATTGCAAAATTTTCTTCTCTTTTCAACAATAACTTCAGATTTATAATTCAAAAATGGTTATTGAGTTTGGCATATTTTGAAAACTTTGATGCATCAACATTTCTTGAAAATGAAGCTCGATAAAGTTGAGATTTACTAGACATTCTTTGTTGAAAATTTTGATGTAGAACCTTAATGGGGTTTGATAGTTTATTGTTAATTATGAATATGGTGCGATGTGAGTGATGTGACAAGAGTTGTGCTGGTGCAATGACGTTATAACGTTTTTATTGCTAGCATAATAACGCTTTCGTGTCGATAGGTGATCTTAACTTGCAGTGTAATACTGTAACAACCATCAACTATGTATAATAATTAATACTACATAATATAATAATACTACTTTATTTGAAACTACAGGGTATGAGGTACCATTATGGTGATGGTGATATGGCAAAACTTATCTGGCTCTTGCCAGAAGGCACTAATAACTCTCTTAGGCAAGTCGAGTATTTTCCCATCGATATTATATAAATTTCTCCCCCCCCCCCGAATTCTCATTTTGGTTTTCGATTGAGACCTGCTTTACAATAACACAGGAAATCTAGGTAACTGAACAAATCTTCAATGGAGACCAAATTCATTATTTATTTTTTGATGTAATCATAAATCAGTTGTTTAATTAATTTTTTAGGCACAAAAATCTCTGGAGTCTCCATGTTCAGGACGTCGTGTAAACACTCTAAATCTTACTCCTCCAGTGCCAGATCCCATTGTAGTTCATCCAGGAGTTGTATTAGCTATATTACATCTTCTGCCATCAATCCAGCATTCTTCACAAACACAAGTGAGTTATTGAAATTGCCATGAATCTAGTGAAGTATTGCATGGTGATTATGAGTTGTTAAGTTTGCGGTAACCTTTACTTTTAATGTTACTATGTGTACTTAGCTATGCTTTAATTATCGAAAGCTCAAATTCATAAGATTAATAAAACACCAGGCTCTTAAGGCTCTGAAGCTAATCGTGTGCAACCTTCTAAAGCTGATTTCTAAGATTTCTTGACCCAGAAGAAAATGATGGTAGTGATACTGTTTTCGCATGTACGACACTCAACGTATAAGTCACGTAACGTATCGTATATACGATTACATAATGTATTAGACACATAATGGCACTTTCTATTCGCATCTATAGATGCGCAATGCATAAGACCAGACTAATGAATTTTAAATAAATTTACTTGGCCCAACACTCTATATTCTCTTAAATTATCTCAGGGAATAGTGGTCGTGTCTGTTACACCACATGTCTGGTCTGATACTATATGTGTCTGACAGGCTGAGGTCCGTGTCGTAGGTGTGAATACACTCATGCAAATGCGTAGAAAATTATGCTCCTGTCTGATATGTTTAGATTTTGGTGTAGATATGAAAGCAGCTTTACTCTGACAACAGACCTGAGCTAGCCTGGTGCTTCGGATTTTGTTTCAACAATACAGAGAACAATAATAAATGTTTTAATATGTAGGCAAACCTTCCAATCATTAGCGTCTGATAAGTAAGGTTTAGTACCAAATTTAATGGAAAAATTATGTAAACGTCAATATAATCGCCACGCTCAACTTGTGGCAATCACATTATGCACCATACGCACTGATTCTATTGAAATAATCATAAGTAGATTTTTTACTAGAGAGAGTGTAAGGGAAAGTAACTGACACAGAAACCTTTAATTATAATCAGGTTTGTAAACTCAATTCTTGTATTAAAATCTTGAAAAATTTCAAGGCTTGTAAACTTTTTTTTGAATTCAAGTTTTCAAAAATCACAACTAAGCGACAGCAGTATTTGTAAATTACTAATAATATTGAGATAATAATTTGGTTGTACAAGATTCTGCTGCATGAAACAAAACAAGGGTGCTCTATATACACAGTATATTGATTCTGTATTGCTTGATGTTTAATTTTCTTTTTTGAATGAATAAAAATAAGATGGTGTCCAATAGTATTTTTATTCTTGTTTTTTTTCTGTGAACAGCTATCTTTGACTCTTCAGCTATATGCTGCAGAAGTGGTGAAATCGCTTGTGCGTAGCGAGCGAAACCAGCAAATGATGTGTGAAGTCGGACTGCCCGGACAGCTGTTGGCTGTGGGTGAAGTGCCATTAGAAGATGAAACCCACCCGTTGCATCCGCCTTTGCAGTACATGCTTGAACGTTTGGCTACACAATCACTTGAGCCTAAAGACCTGAGGTGAGTTTGAGAACCAATGATAGCATATGTGAGCTATTGTGAATTTTTAACCGACTTTCAAAACGGAGGAGGATCTCAATTCGACCTGAGGGGGGGGGGGGCGTTGTGTTTGTGTGTGTTTTTTTTGTCTTACGGATTTCACAAAAAAAAGACAACGATTTGGAACACTAAATTTGGCTCAAAGCTTTCTATAAAGATTGATTGAACTTTTTTTGGCAGTAGGTGAAGCATAATCTTCTTAGTATTGGTGATTGTGATGCTGCGTTTTTTATGTTGAGAAATTCAAGAATAAGAATCAATAATTTCAAAACAATCTACCACTGAAGCAATAAATTATATACTGTTACGGGTTTTATTACTAAAACAATGCTGGCAACATTTGAACTTTATTTACACAAAGTTACTTACAACAAGCGCAAAACAGTTGTGCTACACAAGAAAAACTGATTACTGTCAATAGGCCGATCAATAATTCAATAAATAACTGAACACGTACAAAGTACAGTGTCTGTCACGGTATTTGATAATTACAATAATAGCCCTGAGTATTCTTTCACAATGAAGGATGTCTACTGTCAAATAATTTACAACATAACTTATCACGAGCACTTGATATGCGTAATCACAGTGTCTATACTGTCACAAACTATCACTGGACATAAAAGTTTAGAAGAGCAAATAACAACTGAACTACTGTTTAAAGTTTACAAGGACTGCTCTTTTGTTTATACTAGTAATTTCCAGAGGTTTCTCAATGTTTCTATTTACACAGAATATATGATCTAGAAGATTCTCTATTATGGGCGAATGTCCTAGAAACGCATTTGACAAATAGGAGTGAGAAAGACATTCGAGAGAAAAGAGAAACAACAAGAGTTAATTTACGACCTCTTTGCAGTACATGTTATCAATGAAACCGGAAGTGGCGGCGACACAATGAATAATCCTTTCTTCCTTCTTGCATTCCTAACAGTAGAATTGACGAAAAAGTAAATAATGTCTCCATGATTAATCAATTTCATAAGAAAATGTAATTTATTCAGCAGATTTAATTTTATAGCCTACCTGTAGACCCACTACTCCAAGCAAAAGGTTGGTTTAGTTTGTTTACTTTCGATCCGTCAAATTCAATCAGTGCCTACCAAAATGTAAAGATCTCAACTATTTCGATAAATGTTTATTGCGAGTGATAGATGAGTTGGATCTACAGTTTTTGGTGGGTTCCGAACCACCGAGAAGTGATTTTACAGCAGAGAACAGAGTCTTTTTTGCTGGTCAATCCAATCTGTCTACAACACTGTACACTTTATCAACACTGTCTTTACTCTCCCAATTTTCCCCAAACCATTTTAGATTGAGAGACTGTACCTTTCACATTTATATGATGGCATTTCTATTATCCGTCTACTCGTTTATCCGTCACGGCCCCGGTCCCGATGGTGACGGTTAACAGAGTTTCCACTGTAAATAATACTAGCAGTAATAAATATTATTTATTATTAGTATAATAATAAAGAACGTTAAATAACGATAACATTAATAATAATTAGGGCCAATTAAAAGAGTTTAGAGTCATTGTAAATGTATTCAAGTCCCCAAATTTGTATCAAGTAAAATAGTTGTGGCAGGGAAATGTGAAATTCTTAAAAATTTAAAAAGTTCAATCCACGAGGGCGAAGACGACCATACCAAAGAAGGGCTGGCAGAACCAACATCCAGTTGACAATTTTCCAATTCTTCTTCGAATTGCAATTACTACGTCAACAGTGCTACGAAAATGATTTTCAAATCGATTGTGCACGTACGTGAAAAATCAGTTAATGTCACATTAGTGAAAGTTAATGAAATATTGTAAAGCTCCCTCAACAGGCAAACTATGTCCGGGTGGATCAAACAACGTAAATTATTCTAGCCTAAAACTTCTTCCTGAAGTCAATGAGAAAATTTAAGAAATTGCGCCACTCAGTCAGAAAACTAAATTAATAAATACAATTCCGTATACGTTTGATAGGCCAGAGCTAAACTAAAAGTTGGCAAATAAATCAGTTCATAATACGATCAATAGGAAAATAAGATAATGCGATCAATAAATATACAATACGTTTGATCGTGTGGTAAAATTTCATAAAGTATTTTCTATGAATGAATTTTGTGCTCAGGGTACTTGCACACCTATGATTATCATAGGTGTGAAATCAATTACATGCTGTGGAATAGTGTATGACAGATTGGAGCAACATGAATTCCACCATTTTACAGCATGTGTTTGATTTCGCACCTATGATTATCATCGAGTATTAATGCTCAACTGTGCAAGCTCCCATAGTCATGCTTGATGAAACTACATTCTTTGTCGTGAAATGCATGCACATGTATTAAGAACTTTTATACTATTAACACAGCATGATGACTTTTCAACCTCATTCATGTATTCTACTTCTATAGTTGAACAATGTAGTGTCGAAATTATGATGTTGAAGATACATCTTGTTTCCACTAATATTTAATATAAACTTAATAAAACAACTTTTGAATGGAAATTAACTCACGTTATGGCGTGACGGCCGTTTCGCTCTGTTGTCTAGAGCATCGTCAGACGACCCACAGTACACTGACTTAAGGTATGAGTTTGAGGGTTATGTATGTTGGAATGGTGATGGGGTGGGGGGATGAGTAAACGGGAGGTTTGAAATTGGGATTATTTTGTCAAATAGAGTATGTGAGAAGAAGTTGAGTTGATCATTTAAAATGTTGTCAGGTTCCTGCTTTACATGTTTGTAAATCTCATATTGTTCTAAAACATTGAGTTTCTGGCTTATGTGAGTGAAGTGTAGTGTGTCTAAATTAGTGTCAATGTCTGTATAACTGTGGCCTGTTGAAATGATGTGTTCAGCAAAAGTGGAATGTGTGTTTGGGTGTGAGATGGCTCTTGTGTGTTCTTTGAATCTAGTGGTGAATGTCCTGCCAGTTTGTCCTATATAGAACTTGTTGCAGTCATCACATTTCAATTTGTAAATTCCAGATCTGTTGTACTTGTTTTGAGATGTTGTCTTAGAATGCAGGTTTTTTTGAGTGAATAGTTGTTCTGTATGCTATTTTATATTTGAGTTTCCTGAATGAAGCTGCTATTTTATGAGTTTTGTTGTTGAGGTAGGTAAGTGTGATGAATGTATGGGGGTTGTCATTCTGTTTGTTGCTGGTGTGAGTGATTGGTTTTGTTGATATTCTGTGCAGTAGTTTGTCTATTAGTGTGTGTTTGTAACCATTCTGTTGTGCTATGTATTTTATAGTATTCAATTCTATATTGTAATCTTCTTGTGACATAGGAATGTTTGTTAGTCGGTGGAGCATGTGATTGAAAGCGGCATGTTTATGTTGGGTTGGGTGATTTGATGTGTTATGTATTACTGTATCAGTTGTTGTGGGTTTCCTGTAAATTCTAAATGTTTTGAATGCATGTTCCTGCTTTGTTATAGTGATGTCCAAGAAGTTGATACTATTATTGTGTTCAAGTTCTAAGGTGAATTTTAAATTGGGATGGATTTTATTGAGATTGGTGTGGAATATTTCAGTTTTTCTTTTATTGCCTTTGTATAGAATTAGAATGTCATCAACATATCGGTGCCAGCTAATGATTTTGTCTGTATTATGTAGGATATGTTTTTGTTCTATATTGTGGACAAAGATTTCAGCTAGGATACAAGAAATTGGGGAACCCATAGGAAGGCCATGAGGTTGTGAATAGAATTTATTATTGTATGTGAAGTAATTTTGTGAGGTAACTAGTGTTGTGAGGTCTAAAATTTCTTGGAGCTGTTCAGGTGGTGTGTTGTTTTGGATGAGCATTTGTTTAAGGTGAAGAAGTGTTTCATGTATGGGTACATTGGTGTAAAGATTTGTAATGTCAAGAGAAGATAGTGTGGAATTGTGTGGTATATGGATTTTTTGTAGTTTGTCTTTCAGGTCTATGTTATTTTTTACTGCTGTGTGCTGATGGAATGTTATGTTCTGTCTTATTGTTTTATCTAGGAGTTTTGCTAATTTGTGTGCAGGTGCATGTGTGTGATTTATGAGAGGTCTGATGGGAATATCTGTTTTGTGAATTTTTGGTAAGGCATTTAGTTTTGGTGCTGATGGATTTATGTGTTTGAGGTGCTTTTTGTGGCTGTGAGGAATGATGTGTTGAGTACGATTGATGGCATCTTTTATTTGTGTTTGATACTTAGGAGTGGGATCATTCTTTAGTTCCATGATTTTATTATTAGTAATGAATTGTTGTACCTTTGTGTCTATATCTGTTTTATTTATAATGACTGTGATGTTGCCTTTGTCAGCTGTGGTTATGATCAGGTTATGTTTTTTCTGTTTTTTCCTAATATTTTTCATGGTTATAAAATCTGGGTTGGTTTTGGATTGGACTTTGAAAGTGTTTTTATTGCGTGATATGTCCTGCCTCAGGTATTCATGTACATGGATACTTGTATTTTGTATAGCAGTTTCTGTGTCTATTATAGTTTCAGTCAATTGTTTTTGTGAGAGGTCATGTTGTGTGTTAATGTTGTGTTTTAGTCCCTTATCAAGTAGTTCAATTTCAGATCTATTGAAGTCGATTTGTGTGGTATTCATTGTTCTTTTGTGAAATTTCTGTTCTGTGGTGATTAATGGGGTCTGTGCATTTTGAAGTTGTGCAATTTTTTGGTTATGTTTGGTTTTTAATTTTTTGCTCATGAGATTGACTATGCTTTTTGTATATGTGATTATTTCTTGTAGTTCAGTGTAGTGAAGAATAGAGCTGAGTTTTAAATGTAAATAATATGCTTTCTTGTTGAGTTCATTCTTTTGTCTGTGTAGATGTTGTATGCTGTTTTTGATGAATAATAATTGAGCCTGTTTCACCGTTTTTTGAGCAGGTATGCTATTGCTTTTTAAAGAAATTCTTGCATATTTTGGGATGATTTGGTTAAGGATGCAAATGTGATTGAATGATATGGCAAGGGATGATTTCATAACCTTAATTTGAGTGTTCCTGTAGGTATGGATCACCGCTTTCAATCACATGCTCCACCGACTAACAAACATTCCTATGTCACAAGAAGATTACAATATAGAATACAATATACAATATAGCTGGCACCGATATGTTGATGACCTTCTAATTCTATACAAAGGCAATAAAAGACAAACTGAAATATTCCACACCAATCTCAATAAAATCCATCCCAATTTAAAATTCACCTTAGAACTTGAACACAATAATAGTATCAACTTCTTGGACATCACTATAACAAAGCAGGAACATGCATTCAAAACATTTAGAATTTACAGGAAACCCACAACAACTGATACAGTAATACATAACACATCAAATCACCCAACCCAACATAAACATGCCGCTTTCAATCACATGCTCCACCGACTAACAAACATTCCTATGTCACAAGAAGATTACAATATAGAATTGAATACTATAAAATACATAGCACAACAGAATGGTTACAAACACACACTAATAGACAAACTACTGCACAGAATATCAACAAAACCAATCACTCACACCAGCAACAAACAGAATGACAACCCCCATACATTCATCACACTTACCTACCTCAACAACAAAACTCATAAAATAGCAGCTTCATTCAGGAAACTCAAATATAAAATAGCATACAGAACAACTAATTCACTAAAAAAAAACCTGCATTCTAAGACAACATCTCAAAACAAGTATAACAGATTTGGAATTTACAAATTGAAATGTGATGACTGCAACAAGTTCTATATAGGACAAACTGGCAGGACATTCACCACTAGATTCAAAGAACACACAAGAGCCATCTCACACCCAAACACACATTCCACTTTTGATGAACACATCATTTCAACAGGCCACAGTTATACAGACATTGACACTAATTTAGACACACTACACTTCACTCACAAAAGCCAGAAACTCAATGTTTTAGAACAATATGAGATTTACAAACATGCAAAGCAGGAACCTGACAACATTTTAAATGATCAACTCAACTTCTTCTCACATACTCTATTTGACAAAATAATCCCAATTTCAAACCTCCCGTCTACTCATCCCCCCACCCCATCACCATTCCAACATACATAACCCTCAAACTCATACCTTAAGTCAGTGTACTGTGGGTCGTCTGACGATGCTCTAGACAACAGAGCGAAACGGCCGTCACGCCATAACGTGAGTTAATTTCCATTCAAAAGTTGTTTTATTAAGTTTATATTAATGTAGTGTCATTGATAAGTGTAAAATTTTGTAAGGTCAGCGAGCTTAGCAAAGCTTTCTCAGAGAGAATATGCTGTTGAAGGCTATGAGAAGCGGGCTGAATTAAAAGATTTTTGTGTTGAAAGAGCTGATATTGTGGGAATGGTGAATGAAGATGTAAAAGTTCTTGTTGGGAGCAGCAATTGAGAGAAATATAATTATTCATTTTTATTTCAGAGAGTTCCTCCGTCTTGGATTTCCTTTGTGCTGTCAGGCTATGGATTCAATCCTCCATCATCCTAGTAGGAGACCTGGAGGCTCTGTTCCATTAACCAGAGTGAAGACACTCGTATCTATGACGACTCCTCGGTCTCAGACGAATACTCCCTTACCACCATTTGTGGAGATGGATATGTCTGCTGAAGGGTAATCAATAGTTTTATCGGTATTATCCTCACAGCTTTATTTTGCTGCTTGATTCATGCAAACAAAAATTTTGTTTTAGAAGCTGTTGGTTATTTCCCAGTAGAATTTCTTACTCTTTGAACATGAATATACTTCAAACATATTTGAAGAAACATAAGTAGTGAATTCGAAGTCTTTTTTCTTGTATGAAATTATAAAATACTTTTTTTTTAAATCACCAGTAATCTCAAACCAAATAATTTCTCTGTCATAAAGCAACCAATGTTGATGAATCATCTAATACCAACTAATAGTCAAGTATAATCTCAAGTCAACTCACCTTCAATTCTACTGGATGCTATTATAAAGAGTACCGTAATTAGTATTTTTAAAAGTATGATTGAAGTAAAAGTCCAGTCTAGTTGAAGTTGAGTTTAAAGTCCAGTTGAAGCTTGTCAAGCAGAGAAAGTACAAAAATCTACTGCATGTATTCGCAGGAAGTTGCATAGTAAAAATACGAGAATCTTAAGACGCCAAGGAAATTAGAACATTCGAGAAGGCATTAATACATTTTAGCAGGAAACTTTGAAAATACAATTGATTTTTTGTATAAAAAATAGATTAAGTGGAATTCTATTGTAAATTGTTGGCCCTAATTATCCTATTGATCTTTGTCCAAATGTTGTGTTCATTCTGGGTACATCCTGATAATTGAGGCTTCTTATTCTAGTATTGTGGCTATGAGTTATAATATTATTTTTTGTATAAAAAAATAGATTAAGGTGAAAAATTCTTCACTGAGAGGTATTTTTAATTTACTTTAACAAGAATACTCCCTATAAATTCATCATTTTCCATGTAGAGTGTTTTGTTTCGCTGTATAGTAGCTGTATATATTTTTGCCATGCTGATGAAACACACTTGATTCTGAATGAGATAATTAGCTATGAGATGAATGATGCTATTTTATTATGATGCTAATGTTGTTTCATATTCCAGATTTGGTTGTATGTATCTACCTAGTGTGGCCCCTCAGTCGCCCACAGGCCCCTCGGTTGTTAATGTGGCCACTTTGACAGCACCTGACACAGGAGTTGTTGGTGGTATTGGCTCAGGTAATGCTGAGTATTTTTGTTTTATCCTTTTCATTTTTTTGTATTAATTGAGATTTTGGTTCAATAAACTCTTCTTGAAATATGAACATATTAAAACTATTTATTTGCAGCTGTGAGATATTATCATTAATACACCATTGTTTATCACAAAAAGATCTCATGTTGAAGATTGCAGAACTGAAGATTATATACTGTACTATCTATGTCATTGTGGTTGGTGCCTCCACAAGATTTGGGGGTAGATGAATGTTATATTTCATTCGCGGAGAATAATAATAATTTCTCTGGATGATGGAAAACACATCCAGAGGAGTTTATTGATATAAGCTCAAACATTACAATATATTATTAAATAGAAAACACAGTGTTTTGATTGCAAAAAGAATATTATTCCCCACTATAAAACTATGTGTCGGGGTGATCATCAATATAAACCTTGGATCAAGCTAATACTATTCCTCACTAGCCATTATAACTAATACAATAATAAAAACTATTTACTACCTAGAACTACCTAAGTATGCATAATCGTATTTCTATTCACATCTTATTTACTATGAGCTCCTCACTAACGAATCCCTAATTTTTTAAAAAAAATCTATTAATATTGCCTTCTTCTTTTATTTCCAGTGGAATTCTATTGTAAATTGTTGGCCCTAATTACCCTATTGATCTTTGTCCAAATGTTGTGTTCATTCTGGATACATCCTGATAATTGAGGCTTCTTATTCTAGTATTGTGGCTATGAGTTATAATATTATTTTCATTTTCATTTTTCTTAATATAAGTAATTAACAACAAAATATAACATTGCCTTACACTAAGTACTCTGTTTTCCATGAATAGTTCGCTGGTTGGGAAGCGGGCTTTCCTATTCCCCATTATCTTTAAAATACGTTTTTGAATTTTGAAAACTGAATCCACAAAACTATAATTTGCGGCCCCCCAAACTAACAGACCATGGGCCGTATTTATGAACGTTACTTAAACCCACACTTAGCTTGAATGAAAGAGTTACCTACATAAGTGTTTCTTATACTGAAAGTGGCACTTGAGAAAAATCCGTATTTATAAACGTTACTTAACTTTCGTCAGCTGTTTCTTACTGAAGAGTGATTCCGAAAGTGTCACTTGAAATGACGTTACCAACAATTGAGACGTCACGCGCAGTAGCCAATAGGAACGCGTTATTAGCATTTCGTTCAATGTAAACAACAAATTCAAAACAGATTCCGGGTTATCTCTTTTGTGATTGTTATCGGCAATGGGCTAAATTATTGAAAAACGCAGACTCTTCTCATCGAAAGAGAAGAAATTTCTCAAACAATTGGTCCTGCAATATTTCGACGTTATTGTAAGCAAAAGGACAGATGGATCTAATAACAAAAAAAGAATGAAATATGGACGCGAATTGAACAACAGTTTTGGCGATCATAGCCAGGTAAGCTTTGTTATTCTTACATATTTCTAAGGTTACATTAATTCATAATTATTAATTCGAAAGGTTTACTAGTATGTTATTATCAAGAAGCGATATCATAAAACCATTGATAGCGATACAGTCGCATTGTCAAATGTGGGTATATCCAAACAAAACAGGATTAAGCGTTAGGTTAGTTTTAAGGCTGTAACTTACTTTCTCAGATGCGGCTCTGCATTGCGTATTTCAATGATGATAATGAATGTGAAACATACATTCAACTTAGACAATGACCTATACGAATTGAGCACATAAATCTACAGCAGCAGAACAGAATAACAGGATCATTTGAATTTGTCTTTCATTTTTCGTATATTTTTTAAATAGGTGACTGACTAGAAATGAATGTTACAAAAGTTGAAGATTATACAAATTGCAAGAATCCATTATTGGAATAATTCCCAGTTGAAACCAATTCAGTAGGTACCATTCTAGTTTGGTGTTCTAAATAAGTTCTTCAGTTTTTCTATATAATTACCGTATAATTGAGAAATTTCCATTAGAATAAATTTTATTGAACTGATTAGTTACAATACTTATGACTTAGAAAGCTAATTAGCCTGATTGCTAGTAAACTAGGAGATAGGAAGCGTTGAAATTGTTATACATATATAATAAACATCTAATATTTCTGAATAGCTTGAAAATTGATTCGAATTCAAATGCTCATTCAAACACTACTGTCCTAATTTGATGCCGCGTTTACACGTTGCCAATAGCTGAAGCAAGTCCACTGGTGCCAGTCAACTGTCCTGTCCAGTTCATTCAGATGAGAACTTGAAACAATTCTAGTTCTACTTGACATTAATTCTAAAATGTAGTATGATTGCATAAAAAAATAAATACTCTTCCATACATTACTATTACATACAATATTTCAATTTTTTTATTATGAAATTATTTAAATCAAGTCTCAATATAGTATGTGCATAGTGTCAACCGACTTTATTTTATTAATCATGGGATATCCAAAACTTAAAAACGTTCACACGCCGTTTTCCAGAAATTATGTATATTTTATGATTATTTTAAAAAATGTTTAAATTACAGTAACAATAATTTACATTTATTATTGATACCTTTCATTATTTGATTTCAGAAGAGGTATAGCAGTCAACACAGTGCACAAAAAAAAGAAAGCAAACCTATATTTTTAGAGATGAGTTGGAGATGGAACAGTCAGAAAAAGCTTTCCTTGTTTAAATTGCCCACAAAGAGAGAAAATGGGAGCTTGAATTACAAATTATACAAAAACAATTGAAGTCATTTTTTATAAATAATTCCGTATTCCTTGTTAATAAATTTATTTTTTTATAAAATTTATTTCAATAAATTATTTTTGCCCTTATGTTTTCTCAGTGTTCTATATAATGTGATAGCTATTGTTAAACTATAAACTGTACCGGTCCGTTGAGTGAGGATTCAAGTAAGCTATCTCCTCACTTGACTAAGTATGGTTTTCGCGTAAGAATTGAAAGTGACACTTTGCTCGAAAGTGTCACTTTCGATCAAGTGTGATTCATAAATACGGATTTCACTCAAGTGTGGCTTTTCAAGTGTCACTTTCGGAAAGTAACCCTCAAGTAACGTTCATAAATACATATCTTATAAGAGATTCAACTAATGTAAAATACACCGTTTTTATCATTTCTTTATTAAGGATATGTCTCAGCTGATAAAATTTATATAGCTTTCTTATTTTTGCAGTTGTATATGATATGTGCTTATCCCATTTTAATAAGTCGTACTATTTTCCAAGATATTCAATACTATCTGAGCGTTCTATCAGTGGACAATTACAATTATTGTCATTAATTCTATCACAATAATGAAGTTTTATCGATGTCTCGTGGTTTGGTACTATCAGTTAAAGAAAATTAATAAATTTTTTTCTGCATTCAATGAGAGTAAATTATTTCCCAGCAAAGAATAGAACCTTCTTATAATTAAAGATAGCCGCAAGTATGAGGTAATATTGAAGGCTGTGCAAAAATACTCGCGCCAACTAGGTTTCAGCCAGTAGTGGATAAATGTAAAATAAATATGTTTTGAGGCGCATTGAACCTTAGCCTAAAATGAAAGTACTTGTGATAGTATAATTTGTAATAGAACCAGGTATTGGGTGTAATGAGATTTGATAGAATAAGTTGTACTCTATTCTTTTTCAATTTGTTGTTTTTTCGTTGCAGGTGATAGAATATTTCCGCCACAAACCGGCCTCAGCTTTTCATCATGGATCTGCGTTGAAAGGTTCAGTGATCCTCGCACGGACCCACACTGTGTAAGACTGCTGACACTTGTGCGAAATTTGCATTCAGCAAAAGACGACCATTTGATTTGTTTGGCTGTTGTGCTCTCAGCTAGAGATAAAGCAGTCATAGTGACAACTCAGGAAACTCCACTGTCGCATAGTAAGCTCATTTAGATTTCTTTAATCACAGTTGTTAGTAAGCAATTAATATTATTATCAATTGTATGCATTCAGCTATCAAATTCATATAGAACAAATCCCTGAACTTCTCAACTGTAACATTGTCTCTATGTAGTATTTAATCTATATAATGAGAGAGAGAGAGAGAGAGAGAGAGAGAGTGAGAGAGAGTGAGTGTTGGGTGGGTATGTGTGTGTCAGTGTTACGAATTTCACAAAAACGGCAATGATTTGGAACTCTAAATTTGGCACAAAGCTTCCTCAGCTTCCACATTACTTCCTCAACTTCAAAGCCTGACTTTTTTTAGTATATATATGCCCCCCCCCCGTGAGCCCCCCTTTTTTGGGGTAAATACCCGTAAGGGTCTCCCCACCACAAAAAGCCATACGAATTTACTTTTGGGGTAAATGTTTCTAACCCAGAAGCCACCAAGCATCCCCCAATATTTGAGCCATTTGTAACTAAAACAGGGTTAAGACTAGGAGACAGTTCAACACCATTACTGTTTAACTGCGCTCCATGAGGGTAGTGCTCAAAAAAATCCTAAAAATATAAGAATCGGAACTAAGAAAGATTATACAAACTTAAATTGCTTGGGGTTTGCTGATGTCTTTGCTTATTTGTCAATGACATAAAAGGAGCAAGGCATCAAATAACAAGTGTACAGAATATATAAGAAAAATAAGACTCCATACTTCGTTACTGAAGACTGAGGGAATGGCAACAGATCCACTGGCAATCAATCTTATAAACTTAATCAACAATAAAGCCAAAGTAATTGAACAATTTAAATACCTAGGGAAAATTATAACATATAACTTCGATGAAAAAGGCAAAATAGTATAATGGCGAGCAGAAGATTGTGATGGATAGCTTGTTTGAATAATTTTGTTTGGACAAGCATAGCAGTACTTTATTTGCTTGCACAATGGGTTTAATGTTTGCAAAATGAACAAATCATAATTCATTGTTTCTCTCTCCGTTGTCGCACACTCTTATGTGCTAAATATGAATCTAGAGGACTCTATTCCATTCTAGGTTGTTCTGTGTTGTTCAAGTAAATACTCGTTCTTTCTCTGTAAACAGAACGCAATGGAAATAGAAGGATCTGGAACAATACAAACCTATAAAAAGGGCTGTTTTTGTCAGAAGTCAGTCAGTCTTTATTCAGATCTCCTGATAACAAGTTTGTATGTAACAGTTCCTTTCATGGCAGTACAACGCAGTGCTATACACAGTAAAATTGTGGTTCAGCGTTTGAAGGGTGATAATAACTGACAATAATTGTTTAGTAAGTGCTTAGTTTATTATTGCGTTATTGAACAGTTTATTAGACATTTCTTATTGATTTAACAGTTTATAGGCATTTATTAATGAATTATTGGTCGGTCTATTGACAGTTATCAATTAGTTTTGATTCATCTTGTAATAGCAATATTCATTGTTAGTTTAGTAGTTATTGAACGGTCTATTTCTTTTATTGATTTTTTTAATATGCTAATTACTTTTTAGTGTCTGCTTTGAGTTAATTGTATAAATAAAGTTAGAGTGTTACTTTCAAGCGTTTCCAGCATTATTTTAGTGTTAGAACTCGTAACAATAAAACTAATAAAATGATAAAATATTTAAAAAAATAATCTGGGCTACATACGACAAAAAATGTTTATCAAAACCAAATTGAAGCATTACAAGACAGTAGTTCAACCGGAGGTAACATATGAGAGCGAAACCATATTTAATATCACATCGAATAACAGAATCAGTAAAGTCCTTAAAATAGAAAGATGAATAACCAGGACATGCATCAATAAAAAATATCAAAAAGATGGTCAGTGGTTGATAGTTTCAAATGAAGTGGTGTACAGAGAACTTGAGTCTATCACGGACACCATGCAAAAGAAAAGAATATATTATATTTATTTGGTCTTTAATGAGGACACTATACTTTAAGCTCTCAAAGAAAATCATGGAGAATGTGAAGCAGCAAGTTGGATGGCTTAAAGAAATTAGGAGTATATGAATGAACTAGTAACAACCCTGGACTATTTGAAAAATAAAACACGAAATAACGAATAACTAAAAGGATATTTACAGACGAGGAACGACAGAGGAGATCAGAACGGATGCAAAACTACTGAGTGGCTCGGAAAGAAAATGTATGGATAAGTGGTCCAATGTGGCCGTAAAAGCAAAATAAATAAATAATCTAGAATTTTGTATCTCAAAATGATGATTCAAAAAAGTTGTTTCCGAATGTATTGACTTTAACTTTAGCAGGGTTTAGATCTTGATTGTATCTGGCAGCCGCAATTTTGTAATCACCGCGCTTATCTCTGACTGAATGCTACTCCTCCTGCCATTTCCTCGTTTCTTCTTTAGCCTGGAATATTTTGTATCATTCACCTCACTTTTAAACCTTTTAAATAGTTTTATATTTTGATCAGCAGCAGCTTCGTCAGGAGTTTACTTTCATCATCTCTCCTAACAACATATACTCATCAAATGACTCAGACTACTTCAAATTAATAATGTTAGCTCTCCATAAAATATGTCCAAAAAGTATATTTTTTCTTCTCTCAAAAATAGGAGTTGATCCATCAAATTACGTTTTCTATGTAATTAATATAATTCCTTGTTATAGCTGGAGCAGATTGGGAACCAGATGCTCAAGGCTCTAGTGACTCTTGTGCAAGAATTTGGTGTCCTGATCTTCTGCAGGAAGGCACATGGCATCATCTAGTCTTAGTTTTAAATAGAGCTGTTCTAAAGAACTCCTCTTTCTCCCTCTACATGGATGGCCAACATGTGCATAGTCAAAAAGTGAGTACTGCTCCCTTGATAGTCCTATTTATTGTAAAAAATGATTGTTGAATCCGACTTTGGTGATTTAATTCATTTTATTGGAAAGCTTTTCATAAAATGTAGAAGGTGCTTTATTTTGCTTTGAAGATTCAGGATAGAACGTTTTTTTGCAATTAGCTCTTCCACAATAATTGATCTCGCAGGAGTTCTATTGTTATTGACTGACAGAATGTGACTTTCAGTCACAGGCTTGTAAATATTGCCTACATTCATAAATAGATGAGCAACAATTCAATGAATGCTATTATGAAATAAAAATCCGGGAATTGAACCCGGGCCCTTCTCTTTCGCGGAGAATGCTCTTATTAAGTAATTATTAAGCTGTGAATAGCTGTTTAGCTTTTCAACTGTTTAGAGCAGATTTTGCAAGACGGTGATACCGGTACGTCAGCTGTTTATGTGGAACAGAGCGTGCTCGCAACTAAGAACTGCCAATGTGCATTTTTTTTATCGAAAAGCACATGATGTTTTTAAAAATTACTAGCTGGCAGGCTAGTTTTGCTCGCCTTGACAGTCTAGCTTAAGGCCCCCCTCGGTGCGCCGCTGAACTCGGCCGTATTTGTGGGAAAATGTCAAGAACATTTGACATTAAACTAAACTTTCACAGCTTCAAACCTGGTGCGCCAGCGTGACTGATCAGCGCTCAACGGCTTATGACCAAGATGCAATTAGAAGCATTTTAATAACAGCAGTTGATCACTGCTAGTGTAGTGGAATCGGGCCTTACCTTTAACAGAATCTTTTGAAGTTTGGTGATTATCAAATGCTTGTAGCTTCTCCGAAATTCGCAAGACTAACTCACAAAAAACAATAACTGATGAAATATTATTGTTTAATGAACAATAATTTCAACATTTTTGGCTGTATTATAAACTCGGGGTCCTGGGAAACAGTTGTTATAAATTACCAAAATGAAATTTTTAGTAGTGTCAAGCTAAATGTGGTTGCTCATTTTGACACTAGATGGCGCAATGCTGGTTTCCAGTTTATTAGCTTATTTGACGAAAACAGAGGAGTCCTTCATATATTTTATTATTATCAACTAAAATCAGTGATTGTTCAATGACAAATATTTTCAACGTTTTTGGTCGCGTCCTCTATTTATTTTAAGTTTAGATTAGTTGGTTATTTACAAGTTATCACTGTACAGCCATGTTATAATTATTGTACTTCTATTAGCAAGTGTGAAACATGAAACTTTTCGGCCTATATTATTAGGGATAAGTCAAATACCACTCTCTTATCTCTTTAATATACAACCATTTATCAGCTTGGTCCCAATTAATTATCTTTAAAGTCTTCAAGCTCCCCAACTTAATTGTGAGTGGAAATTCTGTCATACCTAGAGTAAAGGAAAAAGTAGTGTGTGTGTAAGATGGTGCATAGGCCTATCAGCACTTATCTCATGTAAATACATCGGGTCCTTGGATCCATTGTATCAGTTTATTATACATGTATAATGTTTATACATGTTTAATGAAGAGGTTCTCAGAAGAATGGAGAAAAGGCCAGAGCTCATAGGTGAAGTTAAGGAACGAAAATTAAAGTACCTAGGTCACATAATGAGGGGACAGAAATATGAAATATTGCACCTCATTATGCAAGGAAAAATAACTGGCAAGAGATCAGTGGGCAGAAGACGAATATCTTGGTTGCGCAACTTGAGGGATTGGTTCCAATGTACCTCTAACGACCTATACAGAGCAGCTGCTAATAAAATAAAAATCGCCATCATGATAGCCAACCTCCGCCATGGAGAAGGCACATGAAGAAGAAGAAGAATGTTTGATTGATCCATTTATTGCATGCATGTATGTGCTTGTTTGACCCATGAGTGTTTGAGATCAATGCTCGATAAGAAACAACTTGAAAATGTATTTTCGCTTGTTAGCCATTTGACTAGTACCTTGCTGTTAGTAATTTAGAGAGTAACATTACTCTCTCCAATAGAATTCCTTTGAATCATTGAAAAAAATAATTGTCAATGAGTGTTGGTCTGTTGAACCTGTCAAGTTGATTAAAATGTTTCAAGCTACTTTCAATCATCAACTTGATTATGAATTTAATGATTCATCATTCAATTATTAATCAATTATTCGCCTGTTTTTTACAGCTTCATTACATATCACAGAATCCTGGTGGTGGTGCTGCCAATTTAACTGTCGCTTCCTCAGTGTATGGCTTTATTGGAACTCCCCCGGTTTGGAGAAGGTACTCTAAGCTTATCTGGAAACAAGGACCTTGTCATCTCCTAGAAGAAGTTCTTAGTCCGCACATAGTGACAACCATATATCAGCTTGGTCCCAATTATCTTGGAAGTCTTCAAGCTCCTCAACTTAATTGTGAGTGGAAATTCTGTCTTACTTAGAGTTGTCATTTGTGGAAAAGTTTAGTCAAAACTGTGTTGGCCCTGAAAAAGGGTTTGCGGGAGATTTTTCATTTTTTATGTAATTATTACTAATTCAATTTACAAAATAGCTTTTCATTTATTAGATCCCACACTGTAATGGTTATCTATAGAAGATAAAGGGGGGCAAATAATGCTATGGACCTGAATTCTAAGCTTCGGCTTGGTTCAGGGCAAATGGATTTTTATTGAATGAGAACAGTTTCGTTTGTTATTTTCAAGTGTGGCCACATTAGTTTAGAACACGTAACAATATTGTACATTTCAGTATTCTATCTGGCTGTGACAGATTATGTTCATCTAACTCTCTCTGCTGACGATACTACCCTCTCTTTCTCAGATAGGGATCCCAATAACCATGAAGATAATATGATCATTTTCTCAAATTTGGTTGCTCAATACTTCAATAACTCTTGCCTTTCTATCAATTCCATGAAAAGTAAACCCATAAATTTTAAAATTGCTGATTTCCGGCCCCAAGTGTGTGTTGGTCCAAACCAATAGCTTGTTCTGATTATGTGACTATATGTTGGGAATAGTTTTTAACAATAAACTTACTTGGACTCACCATGTTGAGTGCAAATAAGATATGCAGAAGTCTGTTTCTTATCAGAAATATCACTAAATATGTATCCCAATCTACTTCTAGAATAATATATTTTGCTACATTTACTATCCATAAATTATTATTCTACACTCATCTGGTGTAAGGAATTAAACTCTGGGTGAGTACTTCTTTTGGGTTGCACCAAGCAGGATCAACTCTGATCCCGGATCATGATCCGCGATCGCCATATTTGATCTAGGTTTTTCATTGCACAAAAGCAAGGTCATACTGATCTAGGTTCGTGATCCTGGATCATGATCCGGGTAGATTAATCCACGATATTGCGTTGCACCAACCTGGATTATGTATTTAATGTAACCAGCTGACCGATTAATCCAGGATCAAAGTTGACACCTCGACAGAGTAGGATTAAATCACTATTTCTAGGTTGTAATTACAAATGAATGCGATTCTGTTTATGTGAATTAGAAATGTCTGATGTGGAAAGTGATCTTGATTTGGTAGAATGGGTTGAAGAAATTAGAAGAAATGAAGAACCAGTTCATCAAATACAACATGAACGTTTATGGAGAGAGCGACGTGACTTGTTCACAGAGTTTGATGTGAAATTCAGAATGCGATAATAGACTATCTCATGACTGTGTTATCAATCTATTCAACTTAATTGAATCGAAATTAAATTCTAACGATAGAAGAAATAGTCCTATGAACAGACTATTGCCACAGACGAACCACCCTGATCTATGCTATTGCCAACCTAGAGATATTATGCAACGGGAAGTTTTCAAATGACTATAATAGTATAAATAAAGGTTTAAATACCTGCGTTTTGATATCCAATAAACTACTTGTTCACTACCGGTTTCAACCCTCCTATGGGGTCATCATCAGGTGGTTGTGGACGTTATTATATCATTGCCGATTTGGCAATTACGACGAATTGCCAAATCGGCAATGATATAATAACGTCCACAACCACCTGATGATGACCCCATAGGAGGGTTGAAACCGTTAGTGAACAAGTAGTTTATTGGATATCAAAACGCAGGTATTTAAACCTTTATTTATATTTATACTGGTATCCGGAGGCCAAAGAATTCATTATGAGACTATAATAGATCATGTCTTGTAGCATGTTTGAAACCACAGTTCATAAGAATGCCAGAATCGAACTTGGATCTGCGAATCACAAAACGAGAGTTCTACAAAATATGTAATCTCCCTGGGGTTATTGGGTTTTCCCTAGTTATTAATTCGATAATAAAATCGTTCTCTTGTTGAGAAAAATTAGAAGTCCGCTTTGCTTTGCCATGCTGGATTCAAAGTCATAATAGTACAGCTGACAAGTAAATAAATGGAATAAAATTAGGTCAGTCGGTGAGAATTGGAAACAGCTGATTGAAGATGTACTACTATCAAAATACACATTCAGCTCACTGCATCATGATCCAGGATTGGTTGATCCGGGATCAGAGTTGTGTTTTTGGTAATGGTGCAACGCAATGGAGAAATTGATCCAGGATCAACTTGATCCTGGCTTGATCCTGGATCTGGTGATCCCGTGATTTGATCTTGCTTGGTGCAACCCAACACTACCTATCCTCCAAAAACGAGCGGTTAGGTATTTAGCAGAGCTCAAACACAATGAAACTTGCAAGGAAGCGTTCAACGATCTATCCCTGTTGACAGTACGTTCAATTTATATGTATATAATGGTAATGCACTCAGTTTGTAACAGTCTTGATTTCAAAATCAATGAAAATACGTGCTCCTATAATACTAAAGGAAAGAGCAATTTTTCTTTACAGCCATATAGATTGAAAATGTTTGAAAAGAAACCTAGCTATGTAGCCTACTAGTCTAGCCTACTAGTCAAATTTTTTAATGCCATCTACTGCTTTGAAACCTCAATGTAATAATGTAAATATATGCAAGGTTGCACTTTTTAAATAGCTGGTGGAGAAGGTCTTCTACTTAATTGATGAGTTCCTAGTAGGCTCCTCATAACCCTCATTGCTCTTATTGAGAGTCACAAAAAATGCTTCCTTACTTAGGAACTTTGTACCTTTGGGCAAATCAGGATATGCCATTGCTTCTCCAATGCAATGATTTTTTACTTGATTAGTGAATGGTGCTGCCCTGCAACACAATAAGTACCCAAAATGCCTTGGTATCACCCTTGACCGAACTATCTCCTTCAAACAGCATCTGAGGAATGTGTCGGCCAAGGTGAAGACAAGGAACAACATTATTCAGAAGTTATGTGGTACAACGTGGGGATCATCATCACCAACTTTGAGGTGCTCTAGCCTTGGTCTGGTCTATGCTGCTGCTCAATATTGTGCTTCTTCCTGGATGGACAGCTCCCATACCATACTAGTGGGTGTGTAGTTGGACAACTCGATACGTATCATCACTGGAGCTTTGAGATCAACTCGTTGTGCTCCCAGTACTTAGTGGTATACCACCTCCTCCACTCCGAAGATCGCGTGCTCTCTTCTAGTTGTATGACGTGATACGTTCCAATCAACAGCTCTCAATTCACAAGGACATCCCAGACCAAGGTAGAAGGGAGCTTAAGTTAAGGAGACCGACAGTGAGGACGGCAGAGCGTCTCAAGGGCGAAAACTTCTCTTTGACTGGGAGATGGCAAGAGGAGGCCCACCCGGGAGTGCCAGATGCTCTTAAGTCAGACACCACGCCACTAGGTCTTGAAATTCCCCGGCGCACCTGGGTGGCACTGAATTTAATCGGCATCAAGCAAGGGAGATGCAATGCATCACTTTTCAAGTGGGACTTCCTAGACTCTCCACAGTTTGATTGTGGTGTAGCAGAACAGACGGCGGATCACTTTGTCTATAAATGTGAAAGACTTGCCTACCTGGGAGAGGCGAATGATTTCATTGTAGCGAGCCCCCAGACCGTACAGTACATTTTAAATCTGAACGTGCACTTATAGTTGGTGCGAAAATTTCGGAAAATTTCGGAAAAAAGGAAAACTATTCCTTTATTTTTCTAACGAAATTTATTTAAATTAATTTATTGTTTCAGTCATGGAACTATTACCACCACTTGTGGCAGAAGAAAAAGTTGTATTTGGGCTGAATGCGAAAGCTGTAACTCAACTCACTCTTTCAAAAATTCGCAAGGTTTATTCTCGTGCTGATAACAAATCAATAGCGAAACAGGTAGGCCTAAGCAATTCCTTACAGTATATCTAGAATCTAGGAGTTATAAGCTGATCATCATTAATTTTTTCATAATATGCTCTAACCTGTCGTGGTTGCTATCCATTTTTGTCCTATCTTTTTCAAGTTTACTTTACATATAACAACGTATCTCAAATCACCTGTAATATCTCTACTATACCACTCCTAAATGGTCCTTCATTTCTCCCCTTGTAATTTATGTATAGGACTTCATGTATTTATCTATAGTCGGCTATGAAAAATCGCAGTGTTGCCAGATATGGTACCATGCTATCGGCGGATCGAGAGATTGGAAAATTACCAGCCTCAACTCTGCACACAGCACGAACTGGCAACACCGCAATTTGTCCCAGTCGCCTAACTTGATGGCGTGAAGTAGTCTTAAACTTCTTGTAATTTTTTTAGCTTTTCTAATATTGTTCGCTTTTGGTATTCGCAAAGTTGAGCTACGATACTAGAGCCTAGAGCATAGCTGCAAAATCAAGCATATGCTTTGAAATGAGTTTAGGCACAGTGGAGCAGAGAGCGAGACCTCAAGGCTCATTGAACTGCCGTGTTTACTGGTTGATTTGAGTATCGCTGGTTTCTAGGCTCTAGTATCGAAGATGCACTGTGAAAGCAACTTTACGCAATTCTAAAGTTATGTGAATGTTTTATTTTTATTATGTTAAGTACATATTGTGTACATTATACATTATAGTGTCTAGGTGCAAAACAAACTTGGTTTTGAGTAGTTTCTACCTGCTAGAAAGTGAAAATGTGATATGTGAGTGTGAGAAATGCATGACGCTCGTGTGTTCCTGGCTAGAAAAAGCGTGTACACTCACTGATCTTCTGATGGAAATCAATAGGCTGTTTTAGCTCCTGAATATTCGAGCACAGTTCAACCCTTACACTGAACTCCAAAACAAACGTAGTACTAATGCTTTTTATAGAACTTAAACATTTACAAATAAAATTCCAGACTTCATTATCTTTGTAATAAGCTCACATTGGTGTGAAAAAGTAATTCAGTAAATAAAATCTAGCTTTGAATGAAATGTATTTAACAGCAAAGTTATATCTACCATATTATATAATTATATAGTACGCTAGTATTCATTCAAATATATTTTCCAGTGGATTTTAATTGAATTATTGCACTGTTAGATCGTTGTCATAAGAAAATTATAATCATACATGACAATCTATTTTTGTGTTGTACAGCTTGGTATGTCATCTCATGAAAATGCAACTCCTATTCGAGTGCTTCACAATTCAGCAGGCCACTTGAGTGGCCCGGCACGTTCTCTCGGTGGTGTTGTTGTGGGCTACCTGGGTGTGCGAGTATTCACACCACGACCTGTCTCAAAAATGATTGAAAATGTCGGCGGATGCTCAGTTCTTCTTGGTGAGTTATTAGTCCTTGATGAATCTACTCATCATCCATTCTCTTACATAATTTTTATACACTATAAGTTGGCACTTGTGTATAGTTTGATTGTTGTATTGTTCTCCGTATTCTCTTTATTCAATTTGTTGTTTTTATATGTCTCTCATCATGAGTTGACTGATGCATTCCATATCATAAATTACTAGGAATAAAGTTCAACAAAACTGATATTCAATCATTGTAGAAATGTTTTGCTCGCAGTGAATAAAACTTTAACGATAATGATAATCCTACCTGACAACACTTTTATAGCCCAATGTTGAATATCTTACGCCTAAGGAGTCACCCATAGCCGGAATCGGCTACTCTACTTGATACTACGATTTCGTATATATGTTGTCTAAAGGTCAAATCCAAAATTACCTATAGAAACACTGAAAAATCGAAGTTTTGTCTCAGATTGAAAAAGACAAATTTGGAGACATCTAATTTAGAAACTGTTAATCATTGTCATTTCGAATACTTTTCTTCTTTTTTGATTCAATAAAATTGTTTTAAAAATGTATTTCGACTTATAATAGCAAAATTATTTTATACTTCTTTGGAATTTGAGCTCATCCTTTTTATTCGTATCACACATAATTATGTTGTGAGTTTATTCATAATAATTACTTTAGTTCTTAAAAATGGTAGTCAAATTGTATATTTTTCAGCTAGCTTTGTCTTACACTGTATCCTTGCTTTGAATATTCTTCATTCTGTATTCTTGCTTTGAATATTCTTCATTCTGTATTCTTGCTTTGAATATTCTTCATTCTGAATGCGGTTGTATTCTATTGAACTACAGTTAACTAGTTCAGCGTTCTTTGATAGAAATTAATTGTTGTTGAAAATTCTTTGCAGGTCTGATAGCAATGGCACAGGATGTTGAAAGTCTATATGCTGGCGTTAAAGCTCTGGTGTGCGTTGTGAGAGGCAATAAAAACGTACAACAAGAAATGGACCGCAGGCGAGGATATCAAACTCTAGCAATGCTTCTACGAAGGAAACGAAATCTTTTAAACTCTCATATCCTCCATTTAGCATTTAGCCTTGTTGGTACTGTGGATAGTGGAAGAGAAAGCTCATCTATTCCCAACCCCACTCCATTCCAAGACCTTCTCTGTGATCTGGAGGTAAGTAAATTTCCCGTTTACACTCAAGTCACTTTTGTTACTCTTATCATTCTTTTTTGGATTGTAAATTATTGTTGATCAACCTTAAATAGATGAAATAAGTGATGAAATTTTATGTTGTTGGTGCCGTACATTTAATTTAGTTTCTTGTTGGTGTTCATTACTGCCTTATTTACCCATAATTACAGCCGAGATTGAATGTTTTAAACTTGGGCTCTTTCCATAAACTTGTCCAATAATTTTTCTCTTAGAGGAACTAGATTATGCTCTGTGCTCGAAACATTCCTAAAGCGAGTTATAACGGAAAAGTGCAGGAGAAGAAGGAAAGTTACTGGATAATGTTGAAATGGAAAAATATTTTAATTGACGAAGCTGATGAATAAGGGAAAATTAAGGATCTTGCCTGGAAAGTTGGCTTAGAAGGAGTAAACCAATGATAATAATAATAATAACAGGGTTTCTATTGGCGGCCATCTTTTTCACATTTTCCATGATCAATTTTAATATTAATTTCTAGTAATTAGATTAATTGTCAGAAAATAAATTTTGTTAGTTTGAAGCACACAAACGATCTTCAATCTTAGGTTGACACATGCAACTTAACCTTTTATTGATGACTATGAGATACAACAATTCCATAAAATGTTAGAGCACCAAACATTTTATTTAATCACTTTGATAAATTTGATAATCTAAAACAATATTGTTGATCTTCTGCCATTGTGCGAATTTCGTTTGTCTGGTCGAACTCTAGATAAATTTTATTTTTCAGGTGTGGCATGAAGCACCAGGAGAATTGCAAAGATCTTTGTTGGAACACCTGTACGAGTTGGTAGCTGAATCAAGCGAGAAAAGAAATAATTTGCGTCTAGTTAGAGACATGCAATTAGTGCAGAGACTGTTGCGCATTCTGCCCAGTGTTCAAGCTCCTCCCACTAGACAGGTGCTGCTGAATCTTCTTGGCGCTCTTCTAGCCAACCAGCCCCAACCACAAGACCTTCTAGCGTGAGTAGATTAACCAATTTTCCTATAGTTTTGTAGTTTCTTGAGTTCATTTATTTTTTTTTTTTTTGTAGATTACGTCTTGGAGACTCCAGTTAAGGAGTGTAAGACAAGTCTGATCAACTATTATACAATCTTATACACTTGTTATCATAATTACTATCTCAATTAGTTGAGGTGAAGCCTAATTTTAATGTTAAAGAAACTCTTGTACACTATAAAAAGCTATGTCAACTAAATAATTATGTTTATAACATTATAGCATTAAATATTCAATGCTGTAGGCTACATAGTTTACGAAAATTAACAGTGAGTTTTTAAAAATTTCAAATTATTAGTCGTAGATGGCAATTATTTTCTAATACGAATTTAGTTTTTGAATCACAGTGCAAAATCTGCGGCAGTATTCAGATATTTGCGAGATATTCAGGTAAGTCAGAAGCTTGCCAAATTTATTATTCCTAGTAGAAATTACAATGGAAGTCCTGGTCAATCAACAGCTTCATCAAACGCTCTAGTAACTGGAGTTTATGAACCGGCTGAGAAAGATGGTCAGCAAGAATTCACTGAAGCTGGGCAAAAATTAAACGATACATCTAATGGATTACTAAGGGAGTTTTCAGTTGTTTTTTAAATATTTCTATATTTTCAAGACTTATAAAAACTGTGGTAGCTTGTTCTAGAATTTCCTACTAATATAACTAGGTTTTTGTTTGAATGAGCTACTATTATGACTCACCAAGTGATAATCTCTTCTAAGTAATGGCTTCTTGTATTATATTGTGTACATCAAGATTTTAGTTAATATCAATCTTTTTTACACATTAAGTAACTTCATACACATGTAAGCAGGGTACATGTAAGAGACATGAATCTCTTTTTACTTTTTCCATACACCTAACAGCTTTTGGATTTTCAACACTATCAAGGTTTTGCTTTGATGAATTACCCCATACTAAGATAGCACACCTAATATGTGACAGTAAGAGCCCATGGTAAGCTGTAAAAAGTAACTTTTTGTCATTTAATCTAGAAAGCTGTCACAGGACAAATACCCAAGATGAAATTTTACAACCTATTTTCTCAATGTATGGAGCTCAGGTCAATTGTCTATGCAACAAAACTCCTAGAAATGCAATGTTTTCTTCCTGGTCTAGTTTACAAACACGTTCACAGCTCTATTTTTTTTAAATTATGTTTTTGAATTGAAGTTATTGGCATTTTTTTCTATTTGTTGTAATTTCAACTGATTTAAGAATTGGATAATGGACTGCACACCTATATGGGCATTTATTTCTAAATAATCTGGAATGGGATTGCTGAAGATGAGTGATGTATCGTCTGCAAATAAGAGGGCTCCAACACTCATTAATTCTTTAGGTAAACGGTTGACATATAACAAAAAAAGGAATGGATCTTGTATTGAACCGTGAGACACTCCAGCTTGGACCTCCAATTTGTCAGATTTATTCCTTACTATACTACTACCAACTACTGTAGTTAGTACATTTTTTTCTCCCAATACGGTGTGATTCAAACCATTTCAGTTCAACCCCATTTACGCCTATGGTACATTTTGCAGTATTCCCAATAAAATTGTATGATTAACACAATCAAATGCCTTTGATAGATCTAAGAAGATTGCAGCAGCTTTACCACCTGAATCTATCATATCCATTAGTTTTTCAACTAGTCAGACTATGGCTGTTTTTGTTGATCTTCCTTTCTGTTTTCATCACAGATGAAGTTAGCTTTTGAAGGTGCAGAAGTAACCTTTTTAGATCTACTGTTTCAATAATATTACTAATTATATTTAAAATACTAATGAGCCTATAGTTGTCCACCTTTTCTATATCGCCACTTTTGAAATTGGCAAGATCATCCCATCTTTCAAATTCTCTGAAAAACACTTAATTCTAATGAATGATTGATCAGATGGATCGAAGGGTCCAAGAATTGATCTTTACATTCTTTTAGAATTTTACTGGATACACCATCCATTCCCACAGATTTTTTATTTTTCAAAACTATCAATGATATTTGACAGCTCTTCTTGAGATACTGGACAGAATTTCAACTCATTCTGGATCGCCACAGTATTCACATGCTTGCATTACTAATATCTGTATTAAGAGATTTTTGAAGATCCTTAGCAACCAGTTGGTAATATTTGAAAGAGAAATTACAAATGTCTATACTGTCATCAATATATTTGTTATTCTCGTTATTTATTCTGGGGACACTAGTATAAGCATCTTCATGAGCTACATACCGATTTTTGTTTATTACATCCCACACTGCTGTGCTAAAGTAAACCCTATTTTTCAAAATTTTAGCTGTTTTCTTCCATTTGGCTCTTTTCACTTCGTGTAGTGAAAATTTGGCTCTTTTCGTGTAGTTTTTCTTTAGAGTTTTGTATTAATTTATCGTCACCTAACATATTTCTATATAATTTGAATTCATCATATGCCTCCTCGACCCTTTTTATTTCTGCAAGGATATCATCGTTTATCCACTCTTCAATTTTGTCTAATTTGTTTTTCAGAGGGACTTTTTTAACTGGACAACTCATAGTAATATGAAACCTTAAAATATTAATAAAACGATAATATTTGCTATTGTGAGTCCTCTTTTGGTACGTCACGTTGGCGAGGTTTAAATTACTTGTAATATGGCCAATGGGATGGAATAGGAATAAATATTTTATAGTTTCAAGATTAGAAACAAAAAATTACAATAATAAAAGGAAATCCCTGGCCCCGGATCGTTCTCCACAACTCTCGGTTAGGCCAGTTGTCTTTCCACAAAACTAATTGAATAAATATTCCTAAGACACCCCGAAGAACCTAAATACAAGCCTCACTGATATAATGAATTTCCTCGATGCTTGTTGAATAGATGTCCGCAACAATGGTGTATTTCCGGCGTGCCTCACAGTGGAAAGGGAGGTATAATGGGAAAGGGCTTAGGACTTGGATGAAACTTTCCCAATCAACAAGTCCCAATTACCTATTCCCAGATACTCTCCACTTTATATTGTATTTCCGTCACGAATATTACTCCTAGCCAGTCCGATGAAAATTGGCTGCTCTAGAGTTGAGGTTTTTAGACTAGGCAACACTCCACGGGACTGTCAAGCCGGGACAGTAGATGATAGCCAAGAAAGGATAATATTACTGGTTAAATTGGCAATAGCCAAACAATTCAACAGGCAGAGAATTGGAAAGAAAGCTATTGTATTTTAACAATTAGCTCTAAAATGAAATGAGATTGAAATTTAAATTTAAATGATAGACAAACAGATTAAATAATGTGATTTTCAGAATAAATATTATTAAAGTTTCTGTAAATTGAGAGCATAGAGCTCAGGGTGCTCGCGTGGAAAAATGAAGGTATAAGACCATGTGCATAAAAATAATTATTAAATCTATGTTCAAACCAGATATTTGAATTTCGACGATAGGCTTGCCTTATTCAATTTTTATTTTTCCGCGCACTATCATGAGCTCATGAATTATATGATTTTTAATCACTCACTTTTGATATTTGAGGATGCCGATACCTGGCTTCACGTACACGAGGCTGCAGATAGTTACTATTTTAGGCTGGTGAATCCTTTTTTCTTTGAGCTGCTATTCGATAAATATTCGGACACTGGTCGCGATATACTGTTTTAAATTTACTTTACTGTTTTTAAAAAATGCTTCTGATGCCGGTTTGCTCACATTTAAACTTTACATTAACACATTTAACGAAGATTGGACATTTTGGACCTGGTCACGTCTCTGGTTCTTCCGGAAGTCTCTTAATTTTATTTTCTCAGAAGGATCAAGCCTTCCATCGAATGTTCTAGAACTTTTTTCTAAATCGTGTAATTTGATTGGCGGACAATTAATTACTATTATCAAATTAATGACATCAGGATTAACAGCTGATCGTCACGAAAGATAATTCGCTAGTAACAGATTAAACAATAATAATGAACATATACAGGGGCTAGTGAGACGAATTATATAAACATAAAGTGCAATCCCCTTCTAACTCTAAAGAGCGCATATCCAAATATTTACATATGAGTCGTATATGCCAGATACGAGTATCATACTTTCTTACTAGGATACATGGTAGTATGTAGTAGTGCGCATCTTGTAATACCGTGCAATAATTATTGAATTAACAAAAATATTACTTATAATAAATTATAAAGAAATAAATGTGTGAAGTACGAAAATAATTAACAGTGCTAGATCTTGTCGTTATCTGACTAAAGAGATAAACCATAAGTGAATCGAGAGGCTCGAAATGGGATACTGGTGATGCAATTCTTCTGTATTATTTCGGTGAGTGCTTTAATTTTGTTTCTGCATGATAATATTTTTTTTACTTGAGTCTATTTTGACAATTTAACCTTTTAAAATATTTTTTAGGGGTTACATCACCCAACAAATAAACAAATAATTAGTTATTCAAATTCTATACAAATAAATACGCCAATAACACATAATGATAACAAATATTTGATGAGTGAGTACTTCTTCGCCGATATTTTTGATGGAAAACTTTTTGTCTTATAAAGATAATTTCTCTATGCTTCGGAAAACATTGTAGGTATGATTATTATTTCATCCTTTATTTACATGAATTAAGGCTCAAAATTCTTGATTCATGACATTATTTAAGCTATTGCTGTTGTAAACCATACTCCAGTTCTCTTATAACAGATTCTGCTTCAAACAAATGATAGTACCCTGTTCACATTGTTGAATTTCTTTCATTACTCTACTCTTTTTAATTGATCTATGGCCATGCTACCCTACCTCTAAGATTTGATAGTCATGATCAGATAGTTCGAGTCGCCTAATCTTGCTTTACAGTCATTTATATTTGTAAGGATGTTATCAATTATTGTTTGTGATGCTCTTGTGACTCTTGTATATTCATGAACTTTCATTTCCACGTTATTCATGTATATATAATATCCTTCATATCTTCTTTCATTTTATTCTGTATTGCAAAGTGTGCATTGAAATATTCGCAAAAATTGTTCCATTCCCCATTTGGTGACCTGTAAATACCTAATACCGCTTCTTCGAAATTATTGTCAATTTTTACTCTGAAACCATTAACTTCTAAATGCATTTCCACAGCAAATTTCTGTACATTTTCTAAATTAAATGTTAGCATATTCTCAGCTTTTTTAGTGAAGATACCTACTCCCCCACTTCGATGAGATACCATGCAATACGATGCTTTCAATGAATAGTTTGGAATATTATAGTTTGTAAGCCACGAAATAAGGCTTTTTAAAAAAGTTGAATGAATCTTCCTACAGTAAATTCAAAGGGACCCTCTCACTGTCCCGACCGTATTTTTGAAAAACATTTGAAGGAAAATCGATTTTATTCTATAGGGAAACAGCTGATACAGATCAATACAAATTTTCGAATTCACTAGAACTGAGAGAAGGCATGCCTCAGAGCCGTGCCCCCAAAAAACTGTTAACTTACATCAGCTGTTCCTCTAAGGAAAGATTTTTCCTTTTTGTGTCCTTCAGCAAGGACTGACGAACTTAATTTTAATTTCTTTTTTCTTCTTATGAGGTGCCCAATACCTCCTGAAAATTTGGTACCTAACTTTTGCTCTGAAATTTTATGCGTACAGCCAGACGGACGGGTAGAGCCTCCACATAATGCTCGCCTCCTATGTACTTCGTACAGTGAGAACTGTAATTGTCCCGGCTGTATGTTTTAACATATATTACCTGCTGAAATTGAAATACAAAATTGAAACTTATGCTATTATTTCGTGTTTTATGAAATTTTTAGAATAGTTTTGAAGTACAGTATCACCTAATAAGTTGAGAGAAAATTGAAGTAACCATATTTTGATTGGAATCCCCTCGAACCTCTTTGCAAGTGGCTAGAAGTCAGCACTTATCTTTTTGGAATTCTGTTTTGTGGAAAATACGTGAGCGATGAAATATCTCTTGATGACCCGAGTTTTACCAATTCTTCTGCTTGTTGTTTGAATGTTTCATTTATTTGCATCTGAAATAGAATATGCAATTAGGCAATTCAAGTACTAATAATATTAACTTTTTATGTAAATTTTATGTAAAAAGTTGATATTAACAACGCAGTTCGTCATGGAACAAGAAATCCAGGAATACTAATAATAGTATAATAATCAACTCGATATTATAGAAATATCATTTATGCGAATATATTAGGTAACTTTAGAATAAATAACAAGGACAAAATGTTAATGCCTATTTATTATGGATTTTTACCCTGGAAAACTTGAAGCATAACAAATAAATATCTATAAACAAAAGTAGGTAGCCCTATTCAAGCCTACAGAACCACTCAATTTTCGAATTAATTGAATTAATCAATGAATTCTAATTCCATATTATAATCGAAGTTTCTCTTCATTTTTTAGCGAAGACTATGAGATGCTCATTCATTGATATAAAATTAATATAATATTTCATTTGGATTTTTTCTTTATAGGTTTGGACAGTTTGTAGCTTCTACTCTTCCCAGTTCAATCACCAACGAAAAAAGTATCATACTTCAGGAACATAACTTATGTAAACCTGCTGAACAAGAAACTGATGCATGTGACAATACCATAAACTCTATACTGCTGCGGAATCGCTGTCTGCAACTTCTTCATGGGTTGTTGTTCACCCCTAGAAATGCTGTTAATGTTCAGTAAGTTTGTTCATGGAATCATCTTTGAGTACTATTCACCAGTAGTTCCAATTCTTCTGATTATGTATTATCCTGCTATGCATGGTATAATTTTCAATTACTATATTTGTCAACTATTGTTTACTTCATTTAAAGTTTTTTGTGGCTCAATAATTATTTCCTCCATAACATTTTCATCAATTGCAGCTTTGTTTCCAAATTAAGTGTTGAGACTGACTCTTGTCAATGTAGTTTGTAGTATGGACCATAGTTCATCCAATTGTATTTACGCTATGCAAAGGCTTATTGTCTAATTAGAGCCATGCAGTCACGTAGAAAACATAATATGTTTATAATAGATATCTAATATCTAGCGCTAGCCTATATAGAGACACAAACAATATGAAATGGGAACAATATTATGGCGGCTGGAAAGCAATGGCCACACTGTCTCTATAAAATCACTGTACAAGTCTGCACAAGACCTATTAATTCTGTTATTTGTAACTATGTCCTAGTAAACAGCTGCGCTTCTATGACAAATCTCTAGTCGTTCATTTTGAATAAATCTCAATTATTGGGTGAAGTGAATAAAACGTATTGACTACCGTGACTTTATAGAGACAGTGTGGCCATTGCATCGAGTCGCCATAATATTGTCTCCAATTGTCTCTATTTTTTCGATGGATTCTTATGTATTTTTAGGCGCTCAATCTGAAACTGAACCTTGGCACATCGAAAAACGCTTGTTTCACTATTAATGTTATTCTACTATTAAAGCGGGTTTTTGATGTCCGCCATGTTGAAAATATCTTAAAACCCCGAGTTTTCTCGAAAATTAAATCACTTATTTGGATTCAGAAAATCACAGAGAATAAATAATCATAGTAATTATTGCTCTAGAATTTTTTCCTCCATCGCAAATTGCCGAAATAGGATATTTTGGCCGCCATCTTGGAAATATCTCGTGATGCAAGCGTTTTTTGGTGTGCCAAAGTTCAGAAGGTGTAGAATTATTAACTTTTCGATCAATTCCTTAAGTTAGCTAATTAGGAAAATTAGTATAATGGAGCTACTTTGATTTAGAAGTTATATTGATAATAAAGATTCGAAAATTTGGTAAATATTCCATAATGTATGAGAACATTCAAACACTTTAGAATGTCTCATGTTTTCAGAACTAAGATGCATATTCAACTAAGAAGCATAAAAATTAATTGATAGATCCGGCTTCAATAAAATAATACCCAGAAAATCAAATATTTACGTACCAAAACGTTTAAAGTATTCACTTCAAACTGAGAAAATTTCTCGCCATTAAGAATATTAACTCTTAATATTCAAGTAAAATTTAATATTGAAGTATGTGTAATATTTAGGCGTATTTACTCTAAGTTTCTTTTTTCAAAAAATGGAAATAAGCTATTCACCCAAAACAGAGAATTTTTTAGCAGCAATTAACGTATTGGCTCTGAAGAAACAATTTTTTATCAATTTAATGCAAGTAAACTTTGTAAGTCGGCGCCAAATTTTCAGAAACTAAAATATTACATAGAATTTCTTATAAACTCATAAATATTTTGCGCAGACTTCAAAAGTTTACTTGTATTAAATTTAAAATTCTCCCAGTTCAAATCCAATACTTTATTTTAAACTTTTAGTACATGAACATTTAATATTTTAGGACCATTTCATTAGGCAGTTTCTTTTTTGTTTTATTTTAAGTTATTTAGTTGAATATTCAACATGATAAATTTCTTATGCATCATGAAATATTCAGCAAATGAGCAAATCAATATAACATAGATTGAAGTAACTAAAAATCTGACTATAAGAAAAGTTAATAAACTAAGTAAAATCCTGGAACTCTTTATTGAACATAAAATATTGTTTTTAGGAAAATTATAATAGCAAAAAGCTTCATAAAAGTAAAATTGTTTTTGACTTGTAATTTTAATTCGGTCCCTTTCAGAGTTTTCTCTCACTAAAAAATTGATAACTTTAATGAATTCTTTTAAAATTAGCAAAGTGATCTTAAAAACATTTTTTACTCCTGATTAAAACTATATAAACTTTCTAAGACTCCATAACATCAACATAACAGTTCAATCAGAGAGATAAGCTGCGCTCTCGTAGGTCCTGTTTGTAACGGTGACCGATTAGATCGGCCAGCAAAAAAGACACTGTTCTCTACTTTAAAATCACTTCCCGGTGGTTCGGAACCCACCTAAAACTGTAGGTCCAACTCAGCAATCACCATCATCCAACTCATTACCCACGCACAGGTCTCAGACCTATGTGGGCTTCATCCTAAAAAAAAAACTAAACTAGTAGTTCTGTGAACAGTAGACCTCACACCCAAGAATAAGGGTGCTTCCACCGAGGAACATACTCGATTTACTCAATGATAATTACCATAGCAAAATAAAACACATTCATCAGACTTGAACCTTGATTCAATTTGCTTGTATTGCCCCAAAATGTCACTCTGAATCACATCACCAAGGCAGTGTTTCTATTTACATCCAGCCTGTTTTTTTGTTGTTGTTCCAGACAGCTGATTGCTCAGATCAGATTCCATTTTATATGCATATAGGCTAGATATTAGATATTGTATATTGTAAACATGTTGAAAAAATGTTCTCTACATGCTTGCATGACTCAGACTACAAAGTTCACGTGAAAACTTTGCGTTCCCGCAGCGCAGCCTAAAAAAACAATAGGATATCCTGGTTCATTCTGTATTGCCTTAAGAGAGGTAAAGACACAGAGTCACTGCAGTTAAAACTTACTTTCTTACTACGTGACCAAATTATCCAATCAGAAGCGAGGCGTCCAATGGTTATTGTAGCAATTCGAACACCCTGCCTATAATTTAGGAAAGCTTAGTCATCACTTTGATGTGACCACCGAGGTGGACTCTTGACCGGTGAGCTGGACGTGATGACGAGCGCGGGCAGATTAGGCTGGACTGCGGTGGTGAACGGTTGTGAGAAAGAGTTGTAATGTGAATTAGGGATAGTACGTAATGAGAGTATTGAGGCATAAGTTTTATACCTGTAGAATCGGGAATTAGAACGGATGTTAAAGTATAAAAGTGTTTCATTTATAAAAATATATTTATCCAGTGAAATTACAGGGCCCAGTCCCTTAAAACCTGGTGGTGGCAGCAATACCAAACCCGCTGCCTATAACGCTCGCCACGAGTACTACACTATCTATACTGTCTATACAGGAAGAAACTCACTGTAGCTTTGGGTAACCAATGTCGTTCACCCAGCATAACTACATTGTATCATATATGATTTTGTATCATATATGTGAGCATTCAATTTTCTGTGTATCATTTTATTGAAATAGGTTTTTCTGTTTAAATAATTTTATCTCATAGTGATAACACCTTACAAAATCTATTTTGGAACGCCCACACTAGACTAAAAGGTAGATACAGCTTAGTTCAAAAACTAGTTTTAGCGTTTGATTCACAGCTTAGCTTTAGGAATTTTCAAATTCCAAGTTCCAACTAGGGGCTAGTTATATATTTTATTCACGCGAAACCTAGTTACAGCTTGAAATTAATCTAGTGTTAGCATTAACTACTTTTTATTCTTTTCTCCCATTTTATTGTGTTTTTACTAAAATGGATGATATTCTCATGAATAACAAACATAGTAATTATATTAATATATTCTAAACAATTATTTCTTACATACAATATCAATTTTCTCAAATTTTCTTTTTTTGTTTTCGAAAAATTATGTTTTGTTTTAGTTCGATTTTTTTTTGTCAAATAAAGGCTGATAGTGAGACATACAGATAAAAAATTTCAAATTTTCTACCATGTAAAATGTCTTAAAAGCGGCCGGCATTGGCTTTAGGGACAGGAGTTAATGGGCCGGCATCCTAGGCATCCTGCAGAGGTCATAGTGTTACGTCCATGACATGGTAAGGGATAATATACTGTAGAACTATATTGATAAGAAATTCAGGAAACTATAAAAAGATAAGATGAACAGAAAATATAACATTTTCCCATATAATATAATATATAGTGTTATAAAAACAATAATAATATACTACGTTTATAAAGCAAAAAAATCACAATGAACTCTAACAATATTTGAACAGTAAAAACCCATACATTCTTAAAGAATCACCTCGAGTGCACCACTAAGTGATGACAAGATGGTTTGCTTTTGTAGTCTGGTGCCTGTTGCATAAGAATTTATAAAGATTCCTTTAAGATACAGAATTTCTATATTTCAGATTTTGTGAAGCCGTTGTTGCTGTCCTAGGAATGGATTGGACAATGTTATTCATGCTGGGACATCTTCATCCAACAACGGTGGTGTGGGGACTCAGAATAATGGTTGTGCTGGGATCAGTTACTTCTCTCCTTCAAAAGTTTCGAGATGGCAACATGTGTCATGGAGGCTGGCTCAAAGATACAGAAGTGGTTGCTCACTTGAGAATGGGAGTTGTATTAGGTATGGTTAATGGTTGAATTTGTAAAATGAGACAATGTACTTTGATTTTTAATAAAAATAACACGTCAATAAAACAGTTCACATACTATTTAATGTTATTTAAGGTGTTAACCAAAAAGCTACATCTCCTCTGTAAACTGAATTTATAGTGTCACTAAACTTGAAAATATTGTAAATAAAATAGGACTTTCTCAAGGTCAGTTTATGTAAAAAAAAAACAATTTTCTCATGGGAGAATATTCTTTATTTTTCATTTTTAAAGGTTTCTGCTTGAATCAAGACAAATAAAATGTGACTAACAGTCTTCTCCAGATAAGATATAATGGGAATTCACACAACAGAAAGTTTTAATACTTGATACTTTAATACTGGATTAGAGAATGGATCATTATCAAGATGTTTATTTTTTGTGTAACAAATCATTTACCAATAATGTAACAAACTCTTTCTCATAGGCTATCAATTAGGAGCAGCAGTACCAAAGAACCGTGATTTTAGAAATGACGCAATCAATGTGCCTGGATTCCAAAGACTCGCCTATCTGCTACAACAGCATATCGATATACCAGAGGTTTATTTTCTCCTGATGGCGCTCATGATGGGTCAGCCAGTCAAACTCCTTCCAGCTGATCCAAAGGTATGCATGCAGTCTTAAGGGTCGATTACATTGGGATAGTTACTCGCTAAGCGAGTAGCGAGTAGGAACGTTACAGACCAACCATGCAGCTCAGCAGCAGCTCAGTATACCAAGCCGAATTATACAAAAAATTAAACTTCCAGAATTACCCTCATACTATGGAATTTCAAAGACAATAAATAAGATTATATGAAGTTTACCAACAATTATTCAATAAAATTTCATCAAAACCGTTCCCAGAAAATACAATATATCTCATCTGAAGTGTTATGTTGGCAGTCTGCGCGGTTAAATGTCGGCTTTGGCCACATTAATATTGTATTTTGGTGTTGGCTACTCGGCCAGCGAGTACCAAATTTGACCAAAAGCCGACATTTAACCGCTCAGGCTGCCAACATAACACTTCAGATGAGATATATTGTATTTTCTAGGAACTATTTTGATGAAATTTTATTGAATAATTGTTGGTAAACTTTATATTTTAATTTTGTGTTGCAATCTTATTTATTGTCTTGGAAATTCCATAGTATGGGGTTAATTCTGAAAGTTTAATTTTTTGTATAATTCGGCTTGGTATGCTGAGCTGCTGTAGCATGGTTGGTCTGTAACGTTCCTACTCGCTTAGCGAGTAACTAACCCAATGTAATCGACGCTTTATTAATAAAACTACAGTACTTCTATCTTGACAGCGTTGTAAATTATAAATTAAATTAGGTTAGAAAGTAATGTCATAACAGCTGGCTTTATTCATGCCAGATAAGCCTATAATGCAATACAGCTATTATGCTGCAGGGGTCACTCTTCAATACGGGTTCTAGACCAATCACAACTCAGGATTTCTTTATTTCAGTATCGCAATGAATAATACGCAATTATTCACATCAGCTGATTTAAGCATATACAAATCAAATTGAGTTTAGATTTTATTTCAAACCCACAACCGATCGTCAACAATTATTGGGCATTCTATAAGTAGTAAGTTCAAAGTCATCATAGATAGATAGTTTATTCTCAAATAAATAAATTCCCAACAAAAGAACATTTCAATGTCTTACAACTATTATTAGTTATTAGAAAAAAAAGCCATAATCAATGGCCTACATCGATGATCTCTTACTCAATTAAATCTACCTCAATTGAAATGCCAGTCATTATTATTAGTATTCGAGCGGAAACAAACAAGTAATTAAATCAATGTACTGGATCATTTGGCTCCTAAATGCTCATAGCAGGCACTAAACCTTCCTGGACAATAATGACTGCAATCAAAATGAGAAATTTTAATTGAAATTAAATTTTAATCATTTGAATGACACAGCCTAAATAGTTATAAATGTATTGGAGTAATAAGAATTGAATAAGTTACTAAAGATCCTCATGTATTTTGAAATTGGACATGACAAGTAAATGCTTTTAATAATATTGCTGATCATCTAAAAATGCGTCTGCTGTGAAGTCATTTCAAAGTCATGAATGTGCTCATGACTTAAAATCAAATTGGGATTTTTACAGCTGGACCTAGACAACGTGTGGAGTTTCATGTTTGGCGTACCTGCTTCTCAATCTGTAACCGCCATGTCCGGACGAGTCAATTTATGCCCTGAGGCTGTTATAGTTCTTCTGGCCATGGTTCGCACCATGCTCAACCAGGAAACCAAAAGGCAATATCATCTTATCTTTCAACATTAAAAATGTTATGTCAAACATTTAGGTCCGATGTATTGCATAGTTTACTGCATGTTGAGTAACTATTGGATTTATACAGTAGATCCCTTTCTGGTTTCCTGCAATATCCCAATCCCTCTTCCTTCCCATGATTGATCTTCAATTGGTTCTTCCTGTCCTGCTTCTGTCTTATTAACATCCTATTTCCTTTGTCACAGACGCTTGGCTTTTTTTAATGTTCATTTACATACTTCTAGAAATATTTCTCTTTTTTCGACATTCTATTATTCTTCTTCTTTTTTGAAATTCCCTATGATTTTCCTAGTGGTTATTTGGTATTGTATTTCTTTGTTTTAGTAATTGATGTGTGTGTGTTTTAGTGAAGTACTCTATTCATATTGCAATCTTGAACAATGAACTGCTGAAGTGAAATGTAGGTTACATGTATGAATTTACATCTCAAGTGAAATTTGTTGAAAAAGTTGAAAGTGATATTCAATCTATCCATTACCTTGGAATGAATTCAGCTTGGCAGCATAGTTTGATATTTAAACAGAATTTGTTTGTATTGAAATATTGTCATAAGTTCATTTGGATGTACGATTTGAAGGGCACTGAGAACGTTTAGGCTATTGTCTGTATAATATGGGGTTATTCAAAAAAGGAACGGATTTCAAAAATCTATTTATCCATAACTACAAAGAATAGAATCATAATTCCATCGTTCATGGAAAGAGAGAAGTTTAACATTTTGATCAACCTAGGCAGTAGTTGCAACCACGACCGATTTTACGCTATTGTTTGACTACAGTAAATGACAATGACACCACAAGAACGATCAATTTGTGTTTTTAATCATACAGAAATTCTCTTCATGAGCAAGAAATGAACATAGAATTCCTCAGCAAATGATATGACGAGCTCTGAAGCATCGTCTGCCCATGAAGCCATTCAAACTTTGCAATTGATGATTTTGCTAATTGCAGCACAAAATTGTGCGTTGGTGTTGCTATTTTACTAAAGAAGAACAAAAGCGCCAATGCAACCACGTTTGGAACTTCTACCTAGGCTGTTTATAATGTTGAACTTTCCTCCTCTTTCTATGATCGTTGGAATTACATTTCTATCGTTTGTAGTTTATGAGAAATTAATGCTTGAAATTAACTTTTTTAATAGCTTTTTATTTGAAAATAATCAACCTTTGCATAATCTACCAACTTACAGGATCTATAGGTAATCATCACTACCAATTGGATCTTCATAAATGTAAATCTCCACAACTTTATGATCCTCCATAAACAAAGTGACATGATTATTGTTTCATTCTTGAAAAATAATCATACTTGATTATTTTGTATTTTTCAGACTCATGTAGGCTTCATTTCTATAATAGTTGCTAATGCGCTAAAACAGTAATACATATAAATGATAGTAATTCATTAATACAGGTAAAATTTCGTGTTTCATTACAAACGCTTGATAATTTAATAATTGGTTTAATATCATTCAAATCTTAAACGGAAATTTGAAGAAATTATGGCTTTTTATTATGTTATAATATGTTCAAAGTTCCTTGCAATATTTTCCTTTGTATTTCCAGTAGCATAAGTTTCTGTTCTTCATTCCACAGTCCTGACAGTCTACCAGAATGGCTCAGAGATTACCCAGTGACCATCATCCAATTTTTGTTCTTTTTGTATCACAACATGGGTGATTTAATGCCTATTCTAATGGGTGGTGATGTGCTGGGTGCTTTAGCTGGCACACTATTTCCTCGACCTGTTGTTCAAAGTCAAGCATCCACTCCTGCTGATGATGTAAGTTATTGCTATAATTAATTATTGTAATCAAATTTCTTCAATAACTAATGAAGACTGGTTCACTTATTATTCTTAATTCCAATGATAATTGCTTAAAAATAAAATGTATAGTTCAATTCTGAATCACTAGTTATCAAATGTAATTATGGAAAAGATGATGCAGTAATAGTAGTTGATTTAAAAATATTTCTTTTTGCCAATTTGAATGAATCTAGTGCATTGGTATCACATTATTAACCAACAATGAACCAAGCTTGCATATAATTATTAAAGTTCAGCTTATCAACTACTTTGTGCTCTATACCTTTCTCCAGTGGAGAAAAGTCTATAATGATATAGAATTCATTCTTATGTAGCGTATTTATCTCAAAAGAAAGATAGATAATTTACTTTATTTGTGTTCTTCCACAAATCAGAACTGCTGGGTAGGAAGTTGAAACATCATATATGAGCCCCTATTCCACTTGACCAATGTGTATTGACTTTTATGCATGTGTATTGTCTTATGATTTTTAACTTCTATTTCTTGCGCGAGTTTCCAAAACGATACTAGGAAAGAGTAAAAGTGCTTGAACAGTAGAAAACCCAATTCTTGGGGATAATCATCATCTCAAACACATTCTGGGAAATAGTTGTATTCAAGCTGTTCCACTCTCTCCTATTCATTTCCACAGCATGTGTTTTATTTTGTGGAGGGTTGTATCAATGAGTATTGAACTCTATGCTCCACTATGTAGCATTACATTATCCTAAGGCACATTACAAAATTTCTCCAATAAGGTAATGGGTAAAATGAAAATTTCATTGATTCTCAACAACCGAAATACTAGTAAAATCAATTAAGATTTGCAATTGGTTGGCATGGTAATACTGTTCTCTATTTCTGAGTAGTTGACCAGCAAAATCGATGGGATAATTATGCTACTGTAATGTGTCATGCATTTTGTTAATAACATCTCAAATTGATAAGGAGGTCTTGATTCAAATTAAAAAGCTCCATACAAAAGAGTTTTCTTGCATCAGAACACTAATGTGCACTGTGTGTGTTTTAGGTGTTCACTCCTCTTGAATCGACCACAATGGTTCTCCGATCGCCAACCAAGGAGCCAACTCTGAGCAATCATCCGGCCAGGAAGTTTGTCATGGACTTTTTGCGAGTTATTGTTGTTGACTCTTTGTCTCTACCAGTAACTGGGAAGTGTACTCCTGCTATTGATCTAGTTCTTGAGGTATGTTATCCCAATCAATTCTTGAAGATAGATGGACTTCATTTAAAGGAAATTAGTGTATAAATTGATCTGAAATGTGAAGATTTGAGGTGCTTACTTGGTAGAAAATAAAGTGGGATTCAAATTTGTGTGAAATACAAAAAAAATCTTTTTCTTACTATTTGTCATTGGATGTAAAATTTCTAATATTAAAAACATATTTTTTACAATATTACAGTTTTATGTAATGACATCGACATTTTTAAACATTCCAATTTAAGTTATGGGTTACAAAACTATTAATTTGATATATTATTGAAATTTAACCACAGTGAATAAACTTGAAAGATAGCAATTAAAACGTTTTCATGGAGTTTTGAAGATCATATCCAAAAATTAATTATGAAACATAATTTATACTATGAATAATATTATTACCTCTTGAGGCTTTTATATAACATGCAACATGAAGAAATTTTGGTTGCTTTCTTTATCCATGAATGAAGAAAGTATTCGATTTTTATTGTTCATTAATATTATATTATAATTATTTTTATTTATTCACAGGCATCTCCTGAAAATTCAAGTTTGAGCCAACAAGCTAGATTCCAGACCGAAGTTCTTACTACGTTGATGGAGCATTTGCTTGCAGCAGATGTTCTCATTGGAGAGCAAGCAGCACTACCAGTTGTACCAGGAGGAAGTACCACCAACATTGCTCCAAATGTCTGTTATGTTGCTGCAAGAACTGTTGACAAACTTTGGCAAGGTAAAATAATTTATTATTGTTTCCCTACAACTGCTCTTAAAGAATTAGTTTACATGCTGAAAACTCATAAAACAGCTGAGGAGCGAGCAGTAAAGTACTCTATGCTTACTGACTTCATTGCATCACTTCACTTATGTGTTGCCAACCTTCCATTCCATGATTATTATTGTACCTAACGTCCAAAACTATCAGATCAAATATTTATGTTTAAATAAAAATGAACTATCTTCTAATTATTATTTTATTATTATTATTATTAATAATTATTATTTTATTTTAATAATTATTGTTTTTTGGAATGAGATTTCTTTGAAATTATTGTACAAAAGGACTTGGCCGGATCCTACATCATACAAAACATTAAATTATCGTACAGAACTATAATTATCATATGGCTGGTAACACTGAAGCTTGGCAGCTGATTACTACCAGATAAATTTTCAATAGTCTCAATGATGACAAATTGTACAGAAATGATAATTTCATACAATAATTATTATTGAATGGAAATCCAAAACTGCAGCTTTAGGAAAAATGTATGTAGTCCGAGTCTAAAACTTCTTCATCAGTCTTCTTTAACTTCTTTTCCACTATGCATCATGTGGTGACTGTTTTTCTTGAGTGATGAAGTTGCTCTTTGCACTCTTGATACATAAATTAAGTATATTATAATTTATATCTTTTGAAAGTAAAGTTAAAGTTTATTGTGGTCTATACATTTCTCACCTATTTTTATTTTTAATAATTCCTGAAGCATCATTCACTTTTTTTAATATCCTGTAAACTTATATTCAGAAATGTTTCATTTTGAATCCGTTTATTTTCCACTTTTTTCAAATTAAGTAGTGTATCTTGAAAAACTTGGTACTTTTCCATTTATACCCATTAATCTATTATTTACGTTTTACAGGAATGCTACTGAAGGATCCACATGAGGTTTTTGATTTTGTGGTCAAGTTGATAGCTCAAGCTAAACGTCGGCCTGGTTCTTTCCAACTGGAAGGGCTTTATCACTGTTTGAACCGTACCATACTCTTCTTGCTGTCAAGAGGAACCGATTCAATAGCAGATCAGATGCCTGTTCTAGAAACTCTTCATAAATTGACTACTCACAGGTAATTTTTTCTGCTATTTTTTAGTTTGGTGCTGATAGGATCATTGAGCAATATATTCAAAAGATTAATTGAACAATATATTCAAATATTAGTCTGAAGAATATTGCCAAATAAACTGTCTGATTCTCACTCAAATTAATAAATTTAATATTTTAAATTTTGTCCACATAAAACTTTGATCAAAAGTTGAATATTTAATATTTTCTAATCACTTCAACAATCTTGTCAAACTATTTTAACAGTTTTTCTTGTGCATATTGGTAATTCATTCCAAATTCAAACATTCAGTTAGTTGGAAATTAAACATTAAAATCGCCAAAATTTCTATTCCCTCCCCCTTCTCTATTGTTTGCATTTCTTTGTCATCAACGCCTTCGGCTCAGACATTAGTGGGGGGGGGGGGGGGGGGAATTACCGATTCAGGCTATTTTTTCATCCCCAAACCTTCTCTAACCTAACTCAACCCCCAAAATCTAAACTAACCTAACCTAGGTAAGTCCAAACTGATTTAACCCAACTTATCAAAACCCAAACATCCCTTTTCCCACAGGTTCCTGTAAAAAATCCAGAATAGCAAGCAACCGCCCAATAGACAAATGTATGGACTATCTAGGAACTAAGATTGAAAAATAATCACAGGAAGGTTTCAAGGTTTCAATAAATTACCTGAGAGCTGAATGATATACATGACATGGAGCACTATCACATGAATTTTAACCACCTTGGTGAGCTGAATAAGATGGTACCCTTTAATTCGCATTCCCATGAACTGTTGAAAAGTTGAAGTTTTGTTGGAAATCTTAGCAACAATGGCCTGCAGTATAG